>OU893334.1:31335039-31981801 GCA_918026875.4 Diatraea saccharalis
TCTGCCACGCCTACTGTGCTGACTCATGGGTGAGTCTATAGCTGAGCCTGGAGTACTCACTGGGGAGCAAACCAAGCTTTGGCTCTGAGAAGAGCCTTTGTCCTCGCCACGCGCACTTCCGCCCGCGCAAGGCCCATCCCCTCCGTTCGGGGATTCCTCAACAACAGCACACCGCCCACTTCCGCCCGGGCTCGGCCCAACGACTTCCACAGAAAGAGTTTTATTAATATTGTCAGATTCCATTTTAGTCCCACGAGTCGTACGGAAGTATTCAGTCCATCCAGGCAGAGCCGATATGCCTGGGTAAGGCTAAGGTTATGAAGGTGGGGGGCGCCCGGTCCCCACCTCCAGAGGACGCGTCGCGACTGGGAAAAGCCCCCAGCCACAAACCCCTCGGCCGCGTCTACCTTGGGCTAGCTGTTTTTGATGAGGTTGTCTCCTCTTGGGATCACCCAATTAAGGGCAGCCCCCTCCCCGGCTCCGCGCTTGCGGAGTAACGGGGTCGGCCGGTGGTTGCTGATCGAAACAGCACCCGACGCTCACGCCACCGTGACACGCCAGGCCCACCGCCCTCGCTGGCACGGCCGCTACCCGGGATACCCAGGACGCCCGCCCAGCCCGAACCGTGCTGCCGTTTCCCGACTTACCGTCGGGGCGCCAGCCCGGAGCCCACACGATAAAAGCGTCGAGAGAAAACTCCCAACACACCACCACGACAACCTATGAAGGGCCAACGACGGCCTATAGCAGGCCGAATCCTCCCTCCCTTGCCCGACCGCCGCTACTCGGAATATGTCCAAGACGCCGGTCGGGCCCCTCATTTGTCACTCATTAGCGCCACCCGGGGGACACGTGCAGGGTGTCAAAGGGCCAACGCCTGCGGACGTGAGTGACTCACTGTCTGTACCTGCATCATTCCACAGTTCTAATTCAGTGCGACAACAAAACTGTGATTGCCTACCTCAGGAATCAGGGAGGTACAAAGTCAAATCCCTTGATGAATTTGACATACCAAGTGTTCGAGATTCTAGACCGTTTTCAAATACACCTCAAGTTACATCATCTCCCAGGGAGGTACAACAGTCATGCGGACCATCTCTCGAGACTTCGAGCGCCCCCAGAGTGGCATCTACTGAACTCGTGTGTAGTGTTTGCAAGGTTTGGCACTCCAGTGATCGATCTATTTGCCTCTCAAAGGGCTCACGTTGTCTCGAACTATGTGACCCTAGACCTAAACGACCATCGAGCTGCTTTTCACGACGCCTTTTCAAGGACATGGGATTACCCACTGGCGTGGGTGTTTCCACCGCCATTTCTAGTACCAAAAGTGCTGGCCCATCTCAATCGGGCAAAAGGTGTCTATCTTTTAGTGGTTCCGCGATGGAAGAAGGTATTCTGGCGGGCCGACCTAAGAGCACGAACTCTAGCGGCACCGATTACCTTACAACATCTCGACAAGATGTTGGTAGATGTTTCGACCGGTCTACCTCCCCCACATATCCAAGAAATAGTTCTGGAGGTGTGGAAATGTGGGGGTGGTCAGGGGATATAATGGACTGGAATAGCGATCAGATTAGTTTATTGCAAGCGTCATGGAGATCATCTACAAGGAAAACGTACAACATTGCATGGTCTAAGTGGCTAGAATGGACAAGGCAACATCACATCAATCCGACTTGCCCAAGTGGGTCAGATTTGGCAAAATTTCTCGCAGACTTACATATTATTTACAAGCTTTCATATAACACTATCCTTTTGTATAAATCGGCCGTTTCTACACTATGTAACTCTAGTATTTCCGGTCAACTAAGTTCCCATGTACTTGTAAAACATGTCTTAAAATCTATAGCTATAAAAAAGCCCATAACACAAAAATGTCCCATCTGGGATATTGATACCCTATCCTTATATTTAGTATAAAGAAAACTGTAAATTGTGCTAATATATTTCAAATTTGTAGACACACAGCAATATTGTTATTACTCTCTTCTGGACGGAGGATCCATGACTTAACTTTATTGAATATCGATTCTACTCACTGTGTGAAGTCGGAGGATTCAATCATTTTCTGGCCAATATATGGGTCTAAAACTGATTCCTCTGACTACAGACAGTCAGGTTGGAAGCTGTTAGCAAATACAGAAAATAAGAATTTAAACCCAGTTTACTGGATAAATCAGGTTATTGATGTTCTACGTAACAGAAGGGAGTCTGTTAATTGCAATAGCTTGTTTATAACATTAAGGGGTGGTGTAAAGACCGCATCCCGAGCAATAATAGCGGGTTGGATTAAATCGTTATTAGTAGAAGCAAACATCACTGCGACACCAGGCAGTATACGCTCAGCAGTAGCATCAAAAAATTGGCTGAATAATTATGCCTTAGAGGATATATTATCCAGAGGAAATTGGCGATCAAGTAATACCTTTCAAAAATTTTATAGACGTGAAGTGATGTCTGCTGCTACTAGTAATTCGGTCACTAGACTATTTATGCCTGTTGATTAATAATTATACTTAATTTGTAAAATTGAACTATAATCTTGGAATTCCTGTTTATGTTATACATTGTACTTAATAATACACAGAAAATTATAGCAGTGCTTTATTATTATATGATTTACTTATTTATTTTATTTCATAGTATCATACATGATGTCACATTGGCGTCCACCACCAGGCGATAACAAACACGTCTCATATAACTATAAGCTTCGAATAACGGTCAAGTCAAATTAATATGGGCGTTTTACCTACCAATAAAACGCTTATTAATTTACTTACCTTATTCGAAGCTTATAGATAATTTCTGCCTGGTTATATTTTCGACTCAATGAAGAATAAAATGGCGGCAACCAATGGCTGCCCCACTGTACTGCCTAGGTGGTAGGGTAGGGGTATGAAAGAGATGCAAATATAAGATAAAAAGAGACAGCAATAGTGGCGGGAACAGGTGACACCTATCTCATATAACTATAAGCTTCGAATAAGGTAAGTAAATTAATAAGCGTTTTATTGGTGCATAGTAGTGACGACATTTTTGCGAAGGTTTTTTTACGTAATGTTTAAACTCCAAATTTTTTAGACCAAGTAGATTGTGTTGTAGAGGCGTTTGTGTTGATGGAAAGTAAATATCTTTATGTCCTTTAATAATTATATGTTTTAGTGTAATACATTTTATATATATATTGGTGAATGGGTACCGAGTGTCCCCTTAGAGGGGACGAGTGACCATCTGACTCTACTGTTACTTTCTGGTTACTCATCCCCCAAGTATACTATTTATCTGAATAAATATGTTTTAATTACTTTTATCTAGTTTTAAATTTAAGGTAAGGGATGGTGATGGTAAATGCCAGCAAAATAGATTGTCAGACTCTTATTAATGAAATAAAATATTCGTACCTTGTTGTTGCTTTAAAATTTTTATTTTCTCTAAAATATCATTTAAATATTTGAAAACCGAGTAGATTTCAAAAGCAGAGTAAGAAAACTGTGCACCGACTGTTATTGGTATCATATATGTATACAATACGCACGAGCATGCGCTCGTTTCCAATACTGAAAAGATAAAATAAAACATTAAAATTGACTTCCAACGTTGAAAAATCAATAAAAACATATCAATTAAAAAAAAAAACAGATAAAGAAGAAATTGCTTTTTTCTCTGATACTTTAATTATCTTGTTAAAATAGGTATTTAGCTATAGATTGCTGTGCACGTTAGTAATGTTAAGTCTTCTATGTAAACATAAATATAGCTTTAATTTAACTTGTCACATATCACATTACTTATGGCAATTTGCTTGAAACAGCTTTGTCACTTGTTAGCATTCGAAAATGTCTAAGCAGCTGTATTACCAAATTCAATGAGGAAGTATTTAAAAAAAATAGTTACCAAAATCAAACTAGATGTCGCTACGGTACGTTTTTGATTTCTCTATGACAATCCTTCCGGTTTTCTTTTATGTTTAAAAGTAAATTAGTTTTCAATACTCAATAAACAACTCATATTCTATTTGTTCTTTTTCGTATTTGTATTGATATTTAAGTTTCGAACTTTTCAAATTTCAGTTTTTTAATATATTAGTAAAAAGGAATGGAAATTACTGTCTTTGGTGCATTGGTTTCCTGCAAAAACCCACTTTTGCTAGAGTCGCCATCTAGTGGATGTGCTTTTTTAGTGCTTTCGTTTTTTTAAATACTTCCTCGTGTGTTAGTTAATGCTCTTTATTTCCAAAAGAATGAAAGAAGACGGTTCATAATTGTACCCGCAACTTTTATTGAAGTCAGGCGATAAACACAACACCTCTGCCCGATTTCAATACAAGTTTCTTGATAAGCTGCTTTTATGACCCGTTTTAGGTTATGTTTCATTATTCAGTTTTTGAAGTTGTTTTGAGGGTTCCATACCTAAAGGCTAAAACTGAACCACATTACTAAGACTCCGATGTACATCTGTCTTTCCGCGAAAGCTACATGGTTGAAATTTTCACTAATAATATATTTTTGTCGCAACAAATACAAATAATAGATTTTGTTTACTCGCACTTTGGCCTATTATTTTATTTTATGTGTTATACGTACGACTGCCTTTTATCTGCGCCAAAATCCATTGAAGGTCCAACATAGTGTTTATACCAACGAAGAGAAAATAACTAACGAATAAAGCATTTGTTTTGCGTTCCTTGGAAACATTTCGGGATACCATTTCCAGTTTGTTTTTAATCTGTAATAAAATTTATTTTAAGAGAACAGCCGAATAACGCTCGTGTGTGTACTAGTGCTGAATCCTTCGTTGGAAACCACACAGCCGGCTGTGTGGTTATGTCAGACTCCTACTGTCTAAGCACCGCCTTGGACGGTTGGTTGCTTGCCCTGAAGGGGCAAAGAAACATCGACCGGAGCGACCGCCCACAGACGTCACTATTCACTTACATGAATTGTGACATCGAGATGTGGCTCAAAAAATCGCCACTCAAGGACTTATAACTACCTCAACACCCATTTATCTTACGAACTATGTGCCCGAGTGTTTCTGCGAAGGTTGAAATTCTGGTTTGAAATTTACGTCATTCTTGAAAAATAATTAAATCTGATTGATATGTATAAGCGGCAGAGTCAGCTACAATATAACATTAGCTATAGATTTTTAAATTAAAAAATTTTCAGTCAAGATTCGTTTTCAAATTCCATTTCCGGGGGACCACCCCCTCCCCCTCCGCTTATTGCTATACACAAGGTATACTACTACACACAAATTATTGTTTTTGTTTATATAGTACCAACAGTAGGTCAATTCTGTTAATATTAGCGTATTATGTATAGTTGTGACGGGTACGATGCTTGGGCGAATGAATGAAAGGCTGACTAAGCTTGAAAGCTTGATTTTATTGTACGGTAATAAAGAAAAGGGAAAAGAAAAACTGTAACAACCAAAAATTGAATATAAAACAGTTCGTATGATTACCTAAATATATAATTACAATTGTTAAATAAAACAAATACATAGGTACAACGTTTCTGATATACTTTTAGTTTAACAATTTTCTTATTTAAATTATAATAACTTAATTATTATATTTTTTTTATATTTAAATTTATATGATTATTTTAATTGATAATTCACACCAGATGATTTTTTTACGAACTGACATTCATAAAGAACATGTTGGATTAGTCAAAATTTCAAATTGCGAGGTGAATAATAGAAAGAAATGATGTTGAATGTCAAAGACAAAAAGTTTGCATTCGGTAACCTGGGACGAAATAAACGGTGGTACGGCACACCGTTACATAGTTAATAGCGCTTCAACTGCCTACGACCCTGTATAAAATAGTTCTTTTTACATACTAGATCCCAAATTAATAAATATATTTGTCAACGCTGATTTGTGAAGAAGACATTGGATTAATAATATTGAACTTCAGGTAGATAGTTCAATGGCGAAATCAATGCAGTTGAGATTCCATTGAGATGCGGATATTACGTAAACATGAGCCGCAAACAAGTTGAACTATGCGCAGTAACACGTGTTCGGATCTTAAATGGAGGTAGGGAGGTTTTGTATAACCATAGCAACGTAGTAAAAGACTATACCGCTAGGTAAAGCGCCATTTTGGTTCAAATTACGTGCTGCGCATCCTAAGTAAAAAAAATATCTATGTAGCAATTGTCAATGGTGTTTAAGCATTATTGAACAATGCAATTGTATTACATGCAGCCGAAAATAATTATACAATCTTAGATATTAATAATACGCAAAATAATGAGACAGCTGCCGGAGCCGAGTTGCTCTCGCGCCAGTTTCAATGTGTCGCCATATCCGACGTCCCGTTTGATTCCAAATCGGGTCAATGCACAATATGAACTTTTAGATAGATAAACGATTTATTTCTTGCCAAAATACACACACTACATGACATTTAACAGAAGAAAAAGATAAATAGATAAAAAAATTGCCCACTAGAAAAAAACGTGTGTGTGCGTCACAACAATATACAATGGTCTCAGCTCAACGTCAAATATTATTTATTTTGATTATTTCTATATTATCTCGCGTCTGTGCGCTGTGGTAACTTTTTTGTCTAAGATTCGCCATATATTACAATTGCTTTAGCTACTGAATTTGGGATCAAAGCAATGTGTAGTTGTTATAATATACGAGTATATTTAACATGCTCCGTTTTATATATGTTCAATGCAGAATGAACACAAATTCCTTTGCATAGCAAAAATTGATTTAAAAAGTTTTGCCGTTTTTGGCGGTCTTCTCGAACTTCTTGATTTTTGAGACGCGTGTGGGCTATAGCCACAAATATTAAATTAATTATTATTAAGTAGTCTTAAAGGCTAAATATTACAAATTAAAAATTAATCTAATGCACACAAGGTGTGTAAATAATAAATTCTTTCTTATGTTTACAAGTGCGATGTTTTTATTTTATAATCAGTGAACTCAAGAAACGACCTATGGATAATAAATTAACATTGAGCGTCGCACACAACAATATATAAACATTAATACTTACTTTCTGCAAATGGTGCATACATTTTAAAAGTTCATTGGTTCTTGTAAATCCGCTGTAAGCTAAGATAGGTACTAGCATTACGCCTATTGCTTCAGCAATCCACAAAATCAAAGTGGATACTCTGATAAATAGTCTCTCTTGTGCCGGAATAAAAGACTTATATAAACAGATAAATCCGAACATGTCTGTACAGAAATTTTAAAATAAATTTTATAAATTAACAAATATTAAATGCACATGTTTATCATTCTATATTTACACATCAGCAGCTCTATCGGTAACTGAACTGATTAATCCCTCAAAGTGAAGCCCTGAAAACCTGAAGCTTCATTTCATAATCGCTTCAGTTAGACGGTAGAGGCGCTGATCCCTTGAGGTGTAGGCACAGAGAAGAATGGAAATTGTTTCTACATGCGCTAATATACATAGGATATTGTAATTTTTAAGCAGGCGTATAAATTTTAGCTGATTATCTTAACTGAAACAGAAAATTACAGAAATAGTAAACATAAGGACTCCACAACGCGGCATAGCCAGCGTGGGGGGGGGGGGGTTACAAACAATAAGATATAATTAAGTTTTAGGTAATCATGTGACACCCTACAAGAGTATTGCAATATGTAGAGGAGAGATTTATCAAAGTGAAAATATAATATTAACAATAATTTAAAATTAAAACATCTCATAATTTAGTTATTCATTGCATTAAAATTAAATTAAATTCCGTAAGATAAAATTATGTCAAAATAAATATTCTTAATGAAAGACGACCAAAGATTATATAAATAATAAGTAAAAATAAATTAAAATAAAATTTGCTCGTCACTTTTGTCTTCAAAATTTTTTTTTATATTATTATAACATTCATTAATAAGATATGATTTTAGTTTTGTATTAAATTGTGTAGGATTTTCTAAATTTTTTATGCGATTTGTTATATAATTCAATTAACATTGAATGAGGGCTGTATGTAACTAAATGCATTTTAGAGAAATTCAAATAGAAATGGTCCTGGCAGAACCAGGACGGATGACAACTCTAGTCTGAGAGCTTTACTCTATAAATTATGCGAGAGACACGTTATAAATCATCTTGACTCCATCTACATGTACGTTCTCTCTGATATGATATACTTATTTCCACTACCTATTTCTAAATTTTACGGGCTGTTTTGCATACGGATAACGTAGACGTTAGGACCGCACTGAATACTTACTTATTATGGTTATGTAAAATAACTGAAAGTGAAATAACTTTTTCGATACACGGATATAAACGTTGCCGCTGGGGCGAGTCTTCTGAAAGAAAACTGGTGCTGTTCCAAATATTTGTGCGGCTCGGAAAATTATCCGTAGTGAAGACGGTGTCGGATAGGTCTCATTACGTTCGTCTTCTGATCTCTGGGTGTGCTTGGGTCCTATTAATAAAGTAAAAGTCTTCATCATCATTACCCTTTTACTGCCCAAATTTCTGATGCATTATTCATGATTAAAAACATAGAAAGCACTAACTACAACCCCACACACTGGCCCAGTGTGGATGGGTGTGTGCTAACAACTGCAGATGCAGTTAGAGCCAACAGCTGAATGTGCCTATTCGAGTGTTAATTCGAGGCATGAAGGAACACGACCATCCAATGTTTTATTCTTTTTATATATGATACTTGTAATTACTCGTAATTGAATAAGGTACAGTACACCTAATTATTATTATTATTGTCTCTTTTTATTTATGTGTAATAATTGTAATTATTGAGGTTTTGTCGTTGTGATGACATTAATAACAAATAAAGGTACAAAAGTTGGTAAACCTCGACAATTGCAGACCTAATGCACCCAACACCTTCATTTAACTAAATAAAATCACAAACTATTTGACTATCTACTTACCCACTCTCATTGCGGCACGAAAACTTAATAAAAATCTATTCATGCACCATAAACGCTTAAATCGTATAAGCGACTATCGTCTTCTAACTTTCCCTTTTTCTTTCCAATTACATAGTGCTTTTAACCAATAAAAAAAGTAGGCACGTGTGTTTGTATTGCGTGACATTGAAAAATGATTTAAGTATAATTATTTTTATTTTTGTTGGGAAACCAACCAGCGTGGTAAAAAGAATATTTTAATAAACGAAAATAAACTCAAGTCTATGTGTACTTACAATAAATAAAATATAAAGTTTTGATTATCATAATATCAGTTTAATTTAGGGATGTTATATAAACACTGTTGCCTTATAAACCTGATGAAACTTAAAAAAATCTTTAAAGTAGTTCTTTTAAGGGACTTAGGTTAAGGTTAAGTTAAGGGAGACAAAACTCGTCTGCAGAACTATCGACCGATCTCTCTCTTGAGCCACGTCTACAAGCTGTTTTCGAGAGTCATCACAAACTGTCTCTCATGAAGACATGACGAATCAATGGTACCTTAGACCACATCCACACATTGACGAAACAAAAACAGAGGAACATAATCGGCCTTTTTGCTTAGCTTTCGTGAACTACGAGAAAACCTTTGACTCAGTCCTGGTCTGTTCTGGAGTCTTTGCATTATTGCTAAGTCGGTAGGAATATCAAGTGCTGAGGTGTCTTTACAATGCCGCAACCACTGCCGTTCTAATCCAGAATCTACAGACTGAGCCTATCTCTTCGCATCGAGGTGTGAACATTGATATTATAGCCCCCAAATTATTCACAAATCCATTAGAGGATATGTTAATGACTTTGGACTGGAACAGGCGTAGAATAAACATAAATGGCGTACACATGCGATGCGATTTACGGACGACATAGTTGTCATGACTGAAACGTTGCAGAATCTATAACAGATGATAAATGACCTAGTTGATTCTTCTCTGCGCATCAGTCTTCGATCGATGAACTTGGACAAAACGAAAGTAATGTCCAACTTCCATGTTGTACTGAAACCGATTAAAGTACAAGGCAATCTTTTAGAAGCTGTTTAAGAATATTTTTTTTTTAATTACGATAATTACCAGGTATAATTTATATGGGCGATGCTGCGGGAAAACTCCTAGTTGATTTATATTCTCTTTTCAAATCTATTGGGTTTGATTGTTCAAAGTGATAATTTTAATAAATATAAGCATTTGAAGTAAAATATTAACTTTGAATGCGAAAGTATATTTTACACGACTTGCTTACTAATAATATAAAAGGAATAAGATTTCTATTATAACAAATGCTTTAAAAAACCCACCAGCTCCACAATCTTTCGCAATCCGAGCGAATGCTCTAACCATTCAGCCGAGACCCAATACGACTGACAATTTTGTAGAATTTATTATAAAAAGAAAAGATACTACTGGACTGATTTTGAAATTCTCCTTCACTCACGGGAAGCTACATCATTTACGTAGGTAATATGGGCTATAATTAACTCATAAACTGTCAAGTTGAATCTGGAGAATTCATTGTTAGGGAAAATATCTTGAGCTCTCAGAGAACTCATACAGCAAGCATATGATTTCAGAAAACTCCTGAAGATAACTTAGCACGTCTAACTGCTGATCGTAACACATGCAGTATTGTTTGAGTCTTTAATTACCTTTGATAGAAAAATGAGTTCTTAAAGAGCTCGGACCTGGCAGTATAGAGAGCGAGAAAGTAGTTTCGATTATCGCCAATCGGTGTTGCCTTCAACCTGCCTGTACACCACAAGCGTACCTATTTAATTAACTATTAACTAGCCGCGTAAATTATTACCTTTGTCACCCGAGTATCATGATGCTTCCTGTAGGTGAAATACTTTTTAAAATCGGTTCAGAACAAATTCGATGCAAAAAATAATGAAATTTATAACATTAGAGGTTAGCGCAATTTGATTTACGATGCCATTAAGTAAGTAAGTAAAGTCTTTATTGCACAACAATAAAATGACACGAACATACATTCATAACTATGTATTAAAGACAAACTTAGCGCCAGCCAGCATTGGATGGAAAAAAAATACAAAAAATAATAGATAGAGCATAAAACTAGACAGATAAACAAATAACATTTTATATCGCAAGGGCCGTTCATTTTGTTTAGGATTTCACAGATTTTAACTTTACTAGAAACAAATTAGAGCTGTTATAAATTTTGCTACAAATTCAGTAGTCGATAAAAATAAAAACAAGTTCTCCTTTTAATTTTATACAAAAATTGACGAAGGTAAAATATTTTATTCATATTCTAATAATTATATTATTTATACTAGCTGTGCCTTCGTCTGCGTGGGATAATATATCAGGAGAATTATTTCCTATGGATGGGATCAAATCGAGTAGGATCAATGGTCCATAACGCACTACGCGAGGCCAATGCGAAGGGCCGGTTATAGATTACCAAAAATTAATTATATCGAGCTACTCTGTGCTTCGGAAGGCACGTTAAACCACTGGTCCCGGCTACATCTGCGTTGTTAACACCCATCAAGATGGGGTAAAAGGCCTATTATCTCTATGAATCGAATTGAATTAAAATAACGTTCCTAGGGAAGGCCTGTGCTTCTACAATGGGGACATTACTATGCTCTTAATGTTATCAAACGTTGGTTTTCAGAGTACATTTCTGTATAAAATACAGACGTTGGTTTGTCTGTCTACAGCTTTATCTATCGTCATTATTCAATTATTATTATTTGACAATCTTCATAGCTGAGTAGCTCGCACGTCGACATCAAGGCCATCTCTGCGATCTCTGGTTCGATGCACAGTCGGGTCAGTGTAGAAGGTAACTTTTCTTTAGTCTCTTGTCTGGGAGTTTTGGTACCTTCATTATTTCAGATTATAATTCACCTTCACTATTTCACCTTTATATAATTACTTTAGCTACTCAACGTATATATAATTATATTAGTTTATTTGTTGTTGTTGTTTTATAATTATATTAGTTTATTTACTTATAAAGATTGTCTTCATCAATAATAATGACTTAACCAAGTAAAAAAAGAAAAAATGCTATCTAGTGCGATTTAACATTGAAACACTTTCCAAGTGAACAGCATTATTTAATTGAAATTATGAGTTCAAATAAATATTAATTTTGTCATTATGAAATCCGTTTCTATCCCTGTACGTATAGTCGACGTCGTTATAATCGATGCGTACAATCGGTTAAACATACATTATAACTACTGCCTCGACCGTAGTTTTGGTTAAATGAAGTAAATGATAAAAACAAAACCCACTCAATCGGAGGTATGGAGAAAAAAAAAATATTCCCGCTCCTCCTTCCAATCTCAGTTCCGATCGAAGGACTGGGAAGGTTCTGGGTATAACCCGTACTCAGTGTGCTGCAATTTCTGGGTCAAGGTTTTGCTAACAAGAAGTTTTCCTAACATTTCATTAATTATTCTTCCAATGCTAGCGGTGTATCTAATAGTGTAATATTCGTGCTAATATAACTAAATTGTGATCCTAAAATTTATTTTGCTAAGGTATTTTTCAAATATCTTTCTTTTTTCGCATTCACTTGTAGTAAGCCTTTTACTTTGTAGATCGGATGGATTACTACAAGCACCACAGAATCATCTGGCAACTACATAGATCAACCATTTGCAATCCAACGTTCATAGATCTCATTATATTGAGGCAACTGTCGTTAAATACGCTAAACAGTGTTGTCGACATCACGGAACATTGCTTGTCACAAATATTGATGCAACTAGAGCGATATGTTACCGTCTACCTACACATATGTTGTACAGTTCTCATTAGTGGACTCCATAACACACAGCCGAGAGCATATACTCCAACATTTTAGTATTATGTCCCTGAGCTTCTTTCGTACTTACTCTATCAAATGCTTCGCTTCTGTCTAGATTCACATAATCAAAGAAAAAATTATTTCCATTTCTGAATCCCCTTGTGCTTCCCACACCACTCTTCTGATTCTGACGTCAATATATTTAATCAAACCTGAATCGTAGTTTTGTATTTACGTAGAAAAGTATGTGATCTAATTTATCTTATTCTCTTGTCACCTAAAAGAATATTTGTAATTAAAACTAAAAGCTATTACTACAAAAACAAAACAAAGAAATCATTGACTAAACTTCAAAGGCAGTTAACGAATTTAATAAATTTCATGTGAAGTCGGGTTGTTAAAAGCTTGTCCATCAAATCTTCATCGTTACCGTTGCGAGAAGAGTACGATTAAGAGTACAGATCTTCATTGGGGCGAAAGATGCTGTTACTAAGAGAATGTACTGACAGAACTTCCTCAACTCTATGCTGGTAGTATGGTCGGAGTACTTTAATGCCAGTTTGCTGACCAATTTTCCGGTATGCGCCATCTGGTTGAGATTAAAACCAATTTATTCTTAGTGTAATGAAGAATCAGTACCGTGTATAAATTAGTTTCATGGTAATGATATTTGTCGCATTCCAAATTAAAGTTGTCATGCTTTTGAGAGTAAGGCTTTGAAGATTACAATGATTGATATGGAAAGGATAGCAGAAACGTCTCGATTATTTAAATATGTATTCTATTAGAACCTGCTTAAGTATTTTGGTAAAATTCAGCATCAGAGCTTCAATAAAAAAAAAACCTTTATTAGTTTTTGAAGTAAGTTTTATTTTGTTGATTCTTTAACCTGTAGGCGACAGCCCTTCGTGTAAAGGCTGTTATCGTCGCTTAGGGTTCGAGTCGGCATACTTTTTGGGTTTTACAATGCTACCATAGAATGTGATATAGACTGAAATCTACTATATTGCATTCTGAACTTGTCGTTATTAAAACAAAACTGATCATAAATTTTGATTGTATAATTGTTGGGTTGTACTGTACACACGGGTGCACGTCAGGTTACCAAAGCAGGTCAAATGTACGCAATTGATTTTGTACTCCACTCTCAATGTATTAAGGTTTAAAACCAAGTGCATAAATTTGACAGCTTTAAATCACCTACCGTGTTGTTGACTACGCCAGTTCAAACAGCTACCGTTTGTTTTAGTTTAATTAATCATTCAGTTGGATTTGGATTTTGAATAAAAAAATTCCTTTTTAAAAATGGTACTCTGTTACTAATGACAATTCTCAGTCTTGGTAGTGTAATTCCGTATTGTATTTACGATTTGGTCTTAACTAAATTAAACCAATAATTAATTTTTAATTTAATTTTATGACTTTTTTTAAGTTATTCCGTAGTCTCGTATAATCAAAGATTACACGCTTGTATGTCCGTCAATACGTGTTTAATATTGTTGAAAAATATTAAACACGTTTTTTTTTGTAATCATTAAATTACGGCGATACATTGAGTTGAAATGTCGCATGACGTCACGCTTTTGTACATTTTCTACAAAACTGTGACGTAGCGAGCCCCCACTCCTCAGCTTCAATGCCTGTCATCTAAGTTATTTCTTGTTAAATTGAAGTAAAAAAAAACACATATCTATTATTTTTCTATTTTATGACTAACAAACTAAATAGAATGTCTTTTTTTAGCCATATGTCATCCCCGTTGCTTCATATGATGATATAAAAGTTCACTTTTGTTATGTCAGTTATTAACAGAATCGAAAACGCAGTTTCACATGATTTAAACTAAATTTAGTCTCAGTACCAACAGTATTTCTATCATTAGCGGTCATTCTGTTGGCACAAAATAGACTAAAATTCGTTTTAATTCCACACATTTAAAAAAAACAGTTGATAAGACTGACAATTGATAGGGTTGATAACTGATAGAATGATAAAGAAGATGTTCCGAGTAAAATTATTTAACCAGGTCATGAAATTTTATGAAAAATGCGTCGCACACATAAATATCGTCATGATGTGCGTTTTGCAGCAATTATTACAGAAATGTCGCGAAAAGCAAAAAATGATCGGAGCACTTTTTTCATTTATTCATTCAAATTCTGTTAATAACTAAGTTCTGTTAATAATTCAGATTTCCCAAATTCATATTTTGGTAGATTTATGATGAGCCGGTAGTTATTTAGTCGTTCTAGAACGAGTTCCAGATATTTTATGCGAAATCTAAGCCGTTAAGAACGTTATTTACGAAACTTTTTTCTTCTTGGGCAGCATTATGCAAACCGAAGTTCAACCTAGTGAACTCAAATAAACCAAAGGGTTTTATTACAGCTGTAGAATGTCCTCAGGTCTCATTGGAATGTTAAAATAAGCTTGTAATAATTTTTTTAACCATAAATATAAAATCATAAAGTCTTGGTATAGGATGGTTTGTGCATTGTATTTGCGATAACAACGGCAAGGTCTTACTTCTTTACCATCTTTCTTATCTATGCATAATAATAATAAGCAGCTTCAAGCTGAGAAATCACAAAATAATAATAAAAATACATGATTTTCGTTACATCAAAGCTTATCATATACTGTAACTAATTACTTTGCATCTGCTGCTGAACTGAGTTAATACACTATACAAGTGGGTTGTCGAAAGGACTGTTCGAAGGTCTACAAATGCCTAATAGTATCAATCTTTCGAATTCAACTTTGGCTAATTTATATTTTCTTGGGTTTGCTGAATGTTAAGTTTAGGCTCTGTTTTAAAATTTAGCATATTTGTCATATCGAGAAATTTTTGTTAAATTAATGAGACTCGTTGTTGACATCTATGGAACGGATAATAGATTCGGTAGTTTGGGAAACGTTTGTTTTACGTAACTTTAAATTTTTTTTTACGTGTAAATCTGCTAATAATTTTTTAGCTGGAAGAAAATCGGCGCCTATGATTGATTTTTGAACGTCGGCTAAAATAAATTTCTAACGGAAAGGGCGTCGTAACCCTAAATCGAGCACTGGTCTTTTCGCCAGCACTAGTATCTATACGAAATTGTGTACCTTTATTAATATCGGTGATACACAATTGATAGGCTTTTCGGTACCGACAGCGATTATTTTTGTCGGTGACGAATCTAGTTTTCCGAGTTGTTTTTAAGAAAATTGTAATGAACAACATCACCACATTTAGGTGCATTATTTTTTATAAATAAAATGGTAATAAGACGAATAGTTATTGTTTATTTTATTATTTATAGCTTATATTTCTAATTTTAAACTGGGTAATGAATTGATAATATCGTCGATGTGGTAACTGGTTGAAGGACGGGTACTAGACGTAGCGTGTACGAGCTGCGGTGTTAAAGTTTAGCAACCTTCGCAAGAGCCGGTATTAGGATGGGTGACCAAAAATAATTATCTTGAGCTCTTCCGTACTTCGACAAACACGTTACCCATAGATCCAGGCAACATCTCCAGACGTTAACGTCATAACGTTATTAACGTCATGTTATTTGATATTTATGTATTAATAACAATAGCTCGGAATTGTCTCTTCACCAATAATAATGCGACTCGTAAACAAATCAAAAAGAAACAAAGCTACTATGGGGGCGTCCATAAATTACGTGAGATGTTTATGGGGGGAGGGGGTCGAGGCAAATCTCATCTAATCTTACGTTTCGGCAAATATCACGCAATTTTTTTTCTGATTGAAACAAAAAAATATATACTATTTTGGTCCATTTAATCCAGATTGTACATGCTTAAGATTTAATCTTAAGCGTAATCGTATACGATTAAGATCATTCACTAAATAGTTCAAAAGAAAATAATTTCATTCATACTTCGACGTTATACATCTACTGAATGTCAAACCACCATATTTGTAGGGTTCGAACGATACTTTCGATACCGAGTAGGTATCGATACTTTCGAAAGCGATACTCGATACTGAGTACTCGATACTACAACAAGGCAAATACTCGCAAGTACTCATCAAATTGCATTTTGAAAAATCTCACGTGAGATTGGGGGATGGGGGAGGGGGTTGAATAAAATCTCACGATATCTCACCAGAGGGGGAGGCAGGGACAGAAAATTTAAAAAACACCTCACGTAATTTATGGACGCCCCCTATCCTACTGAACAACACAATTAAGTTGTAATTATGAGTTCGAGTACATATTTATTTTGTCATTATGAATAAACTATAATTTAGTCCGTCTCTAGCGTTGGAATACTGTAATTGTGGCACGTGGTGAGTAAACTAATTGTTGTGATAAAGAGGATTTCATATTACATGCATATAGTCGATATTTGTTTTAATTTTATATTGTTTAGTAGACAAATTACTTTCAGGCATTAAGTTTAGTTTTTATATATATTTGAATCTTGAATTTTTTAAAATTTAACAATCTAACACATTTTAGTTACATGCATTCAATATGCAATACCGATCACGAACAGGTCTGGTATTCTGTTCAACAGAAAAACAGCCTAGAGCGCTGCGCTTAGAACATACAGCTTCAAAGTAATAAAACTTTTGATACCTTTTAAAGTAGGTTTTATTTGATTCAATTTCTGTGCTATGACAACGCTGCGATCGATGTCTAATTCGAGTTTGTTTTTAACAACAGAATAGTAATGCAGACGCAGAATCTTTTATGTTTAGCACATCGGAGCAGACTCATGTAACATATTATCATCCACCACTCAGCAGACTTCAAAAGGCTAACCTTAGTTAATATCTTTAACAATAATTCAAAATCAACAAAATGAATGATCCTTTAAATCTTTGTCGGCAAATAGCTCATCCTGCGATCTATTGAGTAGATATTTGTCATTTTTAGTATTCCTAAATGAATAAAGACAAATTACAAAAGATGGATTACAAGCTTTCCGAAGAGTACACGGTGTCTGGTTTTGTGTACGGTATTTTTCGAACGTCGCAACTGCTTGGAATGGCACCGGTGCGATTTGAAATGGTGCACGGATCGTGGAGAGTTCGTGCTTTATCAACATTGAGTCCCTTGGTTTACGCAGTCATCATTATTCCTAGTAAGTTATCTTTACGCTAGATCGCTTGCATATTAGGCAGATAGCAAATTCAGAATCGAACACAACGTCTAAGCTGTCACAACATAGAGAGACAATAAAAAAGAATCTATGTATTAAAAGTAATCATTATTTTATCTATTCAATATCTATGCTGTGACAGCGCTGAGCTAGACGTCGAGTTCAAGTTAATTGTATTACAGAATAATAAAACTGAACTAATAGAAATTACGAACCCCGCATTACTACACTAAATTGTATAAACTTATTTATTAAAATTAATACAAATTCATTACAAAAATATTAAAAATTAGGCAATAGGTACTTTTTGTCGTTAATTGTCGGCTATCGACAGGACTAATCCTCAGATACAATAATAGATTTATTTGGCTTTCTTAAAGGTATTAATTAAAATATCGTGCACCTTGCGTACACTAAAGTTACAAGTATATACTTGAAAAATTTGCCAGTCTTGTCAGAGCTTTTACAATATTTAAAATGCCGCGGTTTTCCAGTTTTCCTTTTCCTAAATTTTCAGGTGCATTCATGTTTATATACGCAGAAGCAAGTGGTACGATGGCAAAAATTCCAAAAAACATGCAAGTTATCTTATGGCTAACGAATTTTTTTTTATCTTTAATAGCAGCGTGCATAATGAGGTACACAGCCGCCGCTAGAACTAAGAAATTTATTATTTGTTTACTTCAAACAGAAAAGGTAAGTCACGATTGCTATACCATGCATCATCACCAGTCCTTTTACGTCCCCACTGCAGGGGCTCAAGCCTTCCTTATGGATGGTTAAGGAGGATACCATGCATACAGAGATAATAAGATACCACGACAAAAATATAACTAAAGTTTGATATTTCATTATATAACTAAAGTCTGTTCGCGGGAATACCTTCGATAGCCCATAGCAACATGAGCAAGTTAGCTGATTAGGTTGCCGATCCCATCGTTTCTATTGGTATGAAGTAAACCACTCATCTCAACACCGACAGCTTCAGGAGGCAATGGATCCGATCACCGATAGACTGGCCAAAGTTCACAGTAGTGCACAGGTTTCCAAATAAAATGCAATCGTCTTATGTTTGGAAAAAACTGTTCTTAGCAATATTCATTCACAAATAAACACAAAATAATAAAATTAATCCGATATATCACACCGAAAACCGATTATTTGAGCAATAATTATGTTTTATCAAAAACTTATGTTTGTTTCGCGCCACCGCCCGTGCGAGAGAGTTTTTTCTTTTTTTTTAATGGCCGCGACATCCGTTACCATTAGGTCGCGGATTTGTAGTTTACCCATATATTAAGAAACACTATGCCTGAACACAGTCAGTACCCAATTCGTAGGTCAGGTGCTGGAACACCTGGTGGCTGCGCGCGCTGAATTATGTAGAATGGGGACATAGTACTGGGAGGAACAAAATGACCGACACAGCCGAAAGTTTCAAGTTACATGCAAACGTTCATTTTTTTTGACAAATATTTAAAAATAGAGGAGGTGTAAAAATGGTGTAAAAATTTTAAATTTCTAAGTGTTAACAGCCCTATAACGCGCATGCGCAATATCGATTGTGTGCAGATTACAACGTACCACGAAATACATTAATTTAATTTAATTATTTACCGATATCTTAATGATAGTCGATGCTGAAAATGTCCACTTCCTCTCTGAAGACTGAGCTAAGCACGCTCTTTTCAATGCCGCGCATGCACGCGCAAAACACATCCATCACATTTCACACAAAACTAAACACAATCTTCACTAAATTAAACTTAACACTCAAGACGAACACTCTAGTATCTTATTAACAAAAATTCAATCGTCAAAAAAGACGCTTCGCAGCGGTGCGTCGGCGGCGATGCGCAACAACATTCCAGCGCAAAAGGTCGTCGGCGACTAAGCGGCCGGAAAATACCGACAGAATAATGAAGCCGCCTGGCGGCTGGCTGGCGGGTGGGGCTTTGATATCGAGGGACGAACTCGGTTCATATTTTTTTATTTGTCTTTTGATATCACGCATTTTTTAATGTTCTTTTTAAATGCTATTTTAATAACAAATTCCTCAATGTTTTTAAAACAAAGTTCATTTGTGTTAATGATGAATCGCTGGAAGATTTGTTAGTTTATCGAGTTTAATTAACGATCCCGTTGTTAAAGGAGTATCACCCCATTCAAACAATTTTTTAGACTGATCTCTCTACAATAATTTAGAAAATTTTACACTCGGTTTCTTAATTGAGAATTTAAAGTTAAACGTCTCAAACTAACATCACTTAGTTTTCGTTTCCGATTTTAGTTTTTTGATGATCAGTTGATAGCAATTTAATAAAACTAGGACTATTTGACTTGTGAAATAAAAAAAAAAACTTAGGTTATTGAGAATAAAATTTTCTACTTTTTTCAAATCAGAAACCGGCTGTTAGTCTGTAAATCGATTTAAGCATTTTGATTGCCTTGTTTATTGATTGTCTGGTAGAATTTGCATGAAAGCAGTCAATGACCGATTAAAAAGTTTTCCTTAGTACGTCCCAAAAACAGCTGACTCAGGGTTGAAAACACTCATTCTTTTCTAAAAACTTTGTGATTTAATATCTCCGAAACCATTTGACCTAGACTTATATATTTTTTTTACATCATATTAAAGACAAATAGTACTCTCCAGGAACCTCGGGAGTGTCGGTCGTTCTGTTCCACCGAGTATATCGAAAGTGTTTCAAAATAGCAAAAAAATTGATAAAGGCTTGTACTTATTAAACAAAATTATGTACTGATTATTTTTTCCAATGAAAACTGCTTAAAAAATCTAACAGCCAGAACAGATGATTCAAAATATCTTGTGCGTGTGATGTAAATAAAATCTTTTTTTTTTAATCTCTCCTTTCAGATTAAGTCATCATTGAAAAATGTTACATTTAATAAACTCTCAACAAAAACTACTTGCGTATCATTTTCGGCGCTGATATCTATTACTTTAATGACATTTGGTTTTGATCTATATGACACAATGATGAGATATCAAGGCAATGGTAAGTTACAATTAGTACTAAGTGTTGAAGGCAGCTTTCCCAAGCTCTTTAGTATGTGTTTTTATATTTCTTTAATTTGTATTTGTATGACTTTTGTCACTTTTTATTGTTTATGTATCATTATATATGCTTTTATGTATTTTTAAAATCTATATTTACTGCCTAATATATCTTTCAACAGTCCACTGATAAGTAACATTTAGTATGTACCTCTTTTGATTGGACACACAATGTGCTATATATTAGAAAGAGTAGAAGATCTGGTGTTTCTCTCTTTGCTTGTGCGATAACCATAGGAGATCGATTAATACACTTCGGAATAAGTGTATTTTGCATAATAATACTATTTTTGGCATAATTGTCTTTAAGAGTGGAGTTTATTTATGTCATGGGCAATTTTTTACAATATTTTGATTCGCATAATGTTATTATATAAATGTAAAATTTTGCTTAAAAATGTGATGAATAAATAGGGCAAACAAAAGTATGCCATGTTGTATATGTTACATCTTAAACTATATGTTGGTGTTTTGTGATGCTATAAAAATACCCTGTGGCGACTGATACATAGCGACATCTAATTCATCGCAGTAACATCACCACAACAATCGATAGCGAGAAGACTAGCATCGTCACAGCCATCGATAGCAAGACGAACTGCAATAAGTTTCAACAGCAAGTAACGAGATGACGCTGTACCAATACAAGCAGCATAAATTAATAACTACAAGGCATTTAGAACAAAGAAACCTACATCGCACAGAATAAGTTTCATTACTAATTAGCATAAATAGAACGTCCAACCTACATCGGTTGGACCGCGGTCCCCGGGCTAACAATACCTAGCTCGGAGGGAGACAATTATCCTTTAGTCACCCTGGCCAGTTGTCTCCATCACCACAGTAGGGACCACTCATTAAACCTTAAGGTTCCTAAAACCCAATAATATTATTTTTGTTCAGCTATCGTGACCATAATACACGCCCTCCACATTCTAAATGTATTGATGTTGTTTATGACATTACTGCATTTTGTAACAGTAGTACTAAAAATCTACACTATCCTACAATCCATCAACGACACTCTTCAAAAACTCTTGCTCAGATGCCGAGGAACTTGTTTAATCGGAGGAGGAACTGGTGAGTTTCCATAAACTTTCCCCATCAAAAAACTTGGATAAATAATGTTCACATTATAATATTCACACAGGGAACTGTTCTGTGTGGACATTTGGGATATAGGTCCCGGGACTGTAATGAGAATTTAGTTTAACCAAGCCATAATTCAACTAGTTTCTTTTATTTTCAGTTTGATAATGGGTATTTTAATTTTTATTATTGTTTAAAACAGATTCCATGGATGATATTATAAGAAACCTAAATAAAGGTTATGGCGCAGTATGCAATGTAGTGGAAAAACTTAATGCGGCCAGTGGATGTACTAACATAACGATACTGCTGATCTGCTGTTTCACGCTCACATGTACTCCATACATCATCATCGTCGATATAGGTGAGAAAGACTGTTTTGCCTGTCCTTGTATCTGTCATAGGCAGACGTATTTTAGATAGAGCAAGGGTAGCAGCTGCCTTTTGATTAGAAAGAGAGAGGAAATGGCGGTACTCAATCTGACTCTTACTACTTACATTTGCCTACTTCGTTTGTCTCACTAAAGAAAGAGAGTGATATGATACAAAGGTCTTCTCTCTTTCTAATCAAGAATTGTTTCCGCTGTACTGTTACTAATAATAGGTTCCTTCTGGGCAAGCTCGTCCGACCGTAGATCTCATCTATGTCCTTAGGCTAGATTGAGGTCAAGAGTGAGCCCATTGTAAATAAATAAAAAAAATCGTGTTTGAAAGTGTTATTTATTAAAAATCCCATATTTATTTAATATATGATATGAGAATAAAATAAAACTAGGCCAAATCTTCCATCAAATAAATACGATCAAAATAACCGTGTGGGGTTAGCTACTGGGCGATGAACTCTGTGGGCAGCCTAGGTGGGATTCCTCCAAAAGGACGGGTTAGGGCTATATATTGCACTTGCGCATGTTCAGCCCTTGACGAAAACAGCCTGTTTGATTTGCGCGCTGCCCAGAAATTACACATCCCTGTTCTGACTGGGTAGTCATACTTAAGTATTCCCAAATCCCGCAGAGCCCTGTGAGTGAGACGAATCGCACGATTAGAGGCCTCAGGGCTAATACCGTACATCGCCTTCGTAAAGAAGAACGTCAATGGGTTTTAGTTGGTATGTGTCAGGAATCACTTAAATTTCATGAATTGCCCGAATATCTAAGCTGACCTTGACATACCCAAATTACTTGGGTACTAACGCTAAAAAATAAAGATAATCTCAAATACATGTTATTAAATATTTGAACTGATACTTAGTCACACCTTGTCTGAGTTATTCTCGGACCATACTACATTCTATGATTCTGACACCAAAAGTTTGGGGGGTTGTCCCCCATGTGGCCTCCAACCTCCCCTTCAGCCACCACATGCCTCGCATAGGAACATTGCCCGCAGGCTGTCTCACCTCTATGTTCCATCTAAAATACTGTTCATAAGCATATTCTCTCTACTCATAATACTACGACACTGGCATATTCTAACCACACTGCTGGGACTGCCACACCGGCAGATTCTAGACCCACTGCTGGGACTGCCATGCCGGCAGATTCTATACCCACTACTGGGACTGCCACGCCGGCAGATTCTATACCCACAACTGGGACTGCCACACCGGCAGATTCTATACCCACTATTGGGACTGCCACGCAGGCAGATTCTATACATTGAGACCCTGCTCGCAAGCAGTTTCCCACAATACATATTAAAACATTATGCGCAGTATGCATCTTTAACATGCATTTCAATAATGATAAGAAACCCCACTGCTTGTCGCTTTAAACGATGATATATGTTTTTTTCCACTGAAAGACACGCTTTACTATTCAATTAATATATCCAAAACTCACCAGATCCACTCCAAAGGCTCCACACGAAAACAACCCCGATAAATAAAAAAAGGGGTATCAATTGGTGCGTAAAAAACCCAATGTCAAAATCCAAAAGGGCTGTCCGTGACATCTAACTCACAGATAGGTATGCCCGTAGTGAAATCAATAATTCGTGCTGCCAGTAATAGTCGATCCTTTTCCCTCTAGCATCATACATACTAAACTATTACATCTGTTTCTTCGCCTTCGCGACAGTATGCTCCAGCCATTTTGTCTAGTTCCCCTTGTAGGGTCGTATCTGATCATATCATATAACCTCGCGTCGCCTTGAGGAGTCGGTGTTGCAATAATGTATTTTACACTAAGAAGGTCATGACTTGGAATAGCATTCAACGAAGGGTGGATTTTTAGTTTTTTATTTCATCATTACACCATGGTGATAATCTGGAGATGATTATAAAATAACTGCAAATATGTTTAAAACATTTTAATATTATTTTGCAGTCAGTAACACATTTAGCATACACTCTGCATTATCAATGGGAAATTGGTATGTGATGTACTTCTTTTGGCTTCTCGCCATGATAGAACCGTGCCACAAAACTCATGGTGAGGTAAGAATATTATCCTTATTGTAATCATGTCCTGCAAATTTTTCTTTGTAGTCACCTCATCATCATCAACAGCCGTACGACGCTTACTGCTGCGCATCTCCACGACTATTGGTCCTGTGCTGCCTACAGCGGCTCCTAAACGAACATAGCTACATAATCATTATTATGTGTTACCGTAGAATTATAAGCAACGCGAGTAATAATCTTTCAGATGCAGCGTACGAGCAACTTAATAAGTAAATTACTGATGAGATCCACCAACGAGCCCACTAGATTGGAATTAGTTAATTTCCATGACTGTATCCTCGTTTATAACGTGTCCTATACACCGATGGATATCTGCACCCTCAGTCGTTCACTTATTGCACATGTAAGTTATGGTACAGTTACACCAGATACAAAAACAATATAGATAAATAGATAATTTTGTACAGTAAAGCCATCGGTGTAAAATAACAACTATTTTTAATATAATTGTTTTTTTACAGGTAACAGCAACGGTCACCACCTACTTGGTAATGTTCATTCAATTCCAAATGTTAGATGGAAGTATTAAATAAAATATTTACTATTATAAGACAATATTTACTATTATTTTGTTTTTTTTTTATAATGTAGTATAATTTTCTGTTCTAAAAAAATATAATTGAAATGAGAAATACTTGTATACACAGAAAAACATCAAATCACCTTCACCAAAGTCTACAAGACAACCAAACTGAACTTAATTCTAAACGTGCTATAAGCAGCCTTTACCTGTCGACCATACATACAGAACTAGCGGCTCTACCTCGTAACTGGAGCCTGACTGATGCGTCAAGTTTATCATTCGGACTAACTGTTAGCAGACCAATTAAGATTGGTCTAAGATTTGAACTACACTAGAAACAAATTAAGGCTGTTATAAATTACTAAAACTACTAAACATTAATTCAATAATGAAGTGAAAATATGAACAATAGATAGAGGTCAAATATACGACTCACGTTCCATCAGTATTGTTACTTATTTATGTGTTTTTATAAATGTATAATTGCTACATACAATGGAGCCAATTCCACTTTACCACTATCTTTTTTTTACTTTGGTTTTATTTTAACATTATAGCATCATATAATCAAAGAAATAAATGTATACTCCATATAAGTTCACTTATTTTATATCAGTTATTATCACAATCTTAAAAAATATTCTTGATCATAAAATCGAACCTCTGCGATCAAAATTAAGAAGAATATTATAGTATACAAGTATATTCTATTATATCGAAACTGAAGATTTACGTACGGTAGGTTTTAAAATATACAATATCTACCCTCCGAAATGATGTGCGTCACGTGATAATATTTTAATTTTCTGTCAACTGAAATTGTATTATGATCACTAAATAAGTCAATGCACTTCCGAAAAGCTGTAAAAAAATACAAAACAGATAAATGGATAATTCAATGATTATAAAATTTACAATTAATTAAAGCGTTTACTTATTGCATCTATACTTATATCACCTGAATATGATGTAGCTTGCCGTAGGTGAAAGACCCCTATAAAGCTAGAAACTTTATGTCTTTTTTTTAATTATAGATTTCGTTTATTAATAGTTTTTCGCTCACCGTCATTATAAGAGAACGAGTCAAAGTGCAAACGCCGAGTGGACAATAGACGGGCTTGTTGATCATGAGATATCTGGAGAACTTCTCCAGTTCAGTGAATACCATTCCATCTGTTGACTTGATGATCATACGGCTCACGAGCGAGCAGACGTGTTCGTTCTATAAAGAGAGAAAAATAAGTAAATATTACGCAAAAATAACAATTACCTATATACGTTTACCGTTACACGGGGTCCCTTGCTGTCTAAGTAGATACACAACATACAAGGACTACCGCGTATCATTAGCCCTGATTGATCGATCTGTCAGCAGATTGGATTGGGTAGATCAATCCTGATTGGTCTGATAACATGTGATCTGTCAGCCTGATAGATAATTGAGGGTTTCATTTTGACACAACGATCAGGTTTTCAGTTACGTATTGATTAAAAATAAACAGTACAATGGCTGCTAACATACCGTCCGTTGACTTTTATGACTGGGCTCGACTATAACTATAGGGCAGCATATATGTATCACGAGCCACAATCCCTGTATCGCATATCTAGAAACGTGATTATTTTCTGAAAAATAACATAAGATCATAATATACTGGAATATTTAGGTACTATCCACAATACTTTCTTAATGCGGCCCTGAAGTACTATGGCTTGCCAATTTATCTACGCGGAAAGCTAAATTTTGAAGCGTGGTAAATCCTCGCCAATCCGAATGATTCCTGTAGCACCTCATTGATATTGGTATTCAACCAATCTCAACGCCCACATGTTGATAAACTGTTAACGGATCAATAAAAATGAACCACAGTAATCGCCCGGACTTGCGAGCCGTATTGGTCAATGTAAACAAGCCCTTAAAGTGACTTGAAACGAGATCTGGTTTTCTTCTGATTTGATTTTCACAGTGGTAAGAAAAAAATTCAAACAAAACATTTGGCCTACTTTAGATATATCGTAGATAGCATATTAGCATAAAAAGTCGCAAAGTCGTTAATTTAATTTACACAACAAATTTAATGCGGTTTTACCTTATTCATATGTATGTTGTGAAGATAGTCTTTTATTTATTTAGGAAATATCTATATAGTTCAGAAGGCTAAGGGTAAAACAAAGTATTATAGGACAGCGGGCGCCCGGAGCGGACGTGCCACCATGACAAGTGATCTTCTTTTAAATTGACTTAAACATGTGCTGAATAAGGAATTTACAATTGTGTGCCTACACGGTTTTAATCACTATACAGTGTTTTAAAAGGAAGACATATAAATATATGTTTAATACAGGACCAGGCGAGCGAAGACGCTGGCGGAAAGTTAGTCTCTACATATGCCTAATAATAATAAAAAATATCTCAAGGAAAATGAACCATAAAAATATATTTTTATTTATTTTTCTTTAAAATTAACCGATATTTGAAGCTTACTTGTTTGAGATAGGCCCCTCCATTGTTTTCCGTCTCTCTCTACCCTATATGTTTGTCTCTTTCGCTCACATCCCCATCTACCGCCAGGCAGGGTTCCGAGGTTTGATATTTGATCGGACACCCGCTCGCGCCATTTGGCGTCCTGTTTTCCGTCAAGAAAGGTTTTAAAGTGCTATAACGCAACTTTATTACAATATTTTAGATGTATCTATCTATCTTAGATACAATCAAAGTGTTACTTAAGCCGCAATAAGCGACCATAATTTTTGTTCAATAGCGAGTTCATTACAACAAAAACGTAAGTAAAAGTGTAACTATTTTAATCCATTTTTCAAATAACGATAATATCGTTCGTCATAATTACAAAGAATATTTGTTTCTAAAAACATTTAATTTAGTTTGCCTGCATAGTCATCTTTGGAGTATGCGTTCTACCCTCAATAATAAAATGTTTCTTACTTTTATTTAAAATATTTGGAAAGCATTAAAATGTATATGTTCTTAATTTTTTCTTTTTTGTTTTTCAAAAATGTGTGTTTAGAATGGACAACTTATGCAATAATCAGGAAAATATGGATAACGAATCGGCATCGGCATCGATTTCGGCGAATGCGATGTTGACACGCACAAAGAAGTCTCGCCCAAAAACGAAGGATAAACAACTCTCTGTGAATCCAAAACGTGCCTCAACTAAGGATATTTCTGCAAACGATGACTACAGGTCAGTGAATAGCAGTAACTCATCTAGCAGTAGTAGTAGTAGTTCGTCAAGTACTTGTGATTCGAGTTCGTCTACATCTTGTTCGGATAATAAAGCAAAACGGTCTCGCCGCCGTAGGCGTTACAAAAAGAAGAAGGGAGGCAAACGTAATCGTAGTGTGAGCCGCTTTGATAAATTATCACGAGATATAGACGAATTGCGTAAATATGTTACCCGTAATGATCCTAGGAGTTTAAATACAGAAAATAGTTATAATATTGTTGATGATAATGTAAGTGGTATTTTGTATAATGAAACGGAAGAGAACGAGACTGAACAAAGCCAGCCCTCTTTTCAATTTGATTTTGATTTAGAGACTAAGATCAAAGAATCTACAATACCTAAAACACCAGACAATTACTTAAAAATTTTAAACGACATTCAATATTTTAATAAAATCGAATGGTCCGAAGTGCGTTACGCGGAAATACAAAAATTGTACAATCACACACCAGGTTTTGTAGAATTAGAGGCTAACGACGAAATCAAATCATATGATCAACTACGTAATTTGTGTTATAATGACAAAGCCTACGCTGCATTGTCCTTTTGTATTCTCAAACAAAGAGAGGCTTTACAAACATGTCTTAACGAATTAATTAACTGGGCTCGTAACGAAATTAATATTAGTGTGGAGGGTATGCACGAAAAAATTAACGATTTATTTTCGAAAGGTGAGTACTCTAAAGTATCTGCAGATCTATTACAAATGATTTGTGGACATCGTGCTGAAGTAATCCAAATGCGCCGTCATGGTATAATCAATTCAGTTCGCGATCCATTGTTAAAAAGTGCTTTACGTAAAATACCCCCATCTGATAAATATCTTTTTAATGGAGAAGGATTCACTTCATTCTTAGAGAAAAATGGAAGTGTCAAAAAAGTGTTCATGTCGCTTATTAAGTCAAACACTAACGGACCTGTTTCGCAAACAGTAACAAATAAATCCATACGCCACCCTTCACAGGGTTCGGTTTATGGGCCCTCGCAGGGCCCTATAAATCAAGGATGCTGCACACCTCTAGCTCATCCGCAACAATTTTATAATCAACCCTCGCAGGGTTATTATTATAATCAGCCATCTCAGGGCTACCTAAATCGTCCTTCGCAAGGACAATACCCACTGAATGCTACCCAACGTGGAGCACATGTGGCAAGAGGTTCCTTTCGTTCACGAGGCGGGCAGACAATTATCAGAGGCCAAAATAAAAATGAACGTAAGAGAACTGGAAACAACGCCAACTATCACACTAACAGTAAGAGGCGTAAATACTGACTCGATGTCGTTCAGGGCCGGCCGATTATCCCATTACTATCAACGTTGGAAAAAGATGGGAGCTCTAAAGTTTCTGTTACATATAATAAAAGGATATCGAATACCTTTTCAACAAAAACCACCTTTGATTTTTCCCAACATCAAACAAATAAATTATCAGACACCAGAGTCAGCAGCCATGACATCACTCATAGAACAAATGAAAGTTCAAAAAATTTTGGAAAAAGCTCAGCTCTCTCCAAGTTTCCTATCATCAATGTTTCTGATAACCAAAGGAGATGGATCGAACCGTCCCATATTCAATCTAAAAGCCCTAAACTCATATGTCATAATAGACTCTTTCAAATTAATAAATGTGTTCCGGATACCAGAATTCCTACAACCGAACGATTGGCTGTGCAAAGTGGATCTCTCTCAAGCCTATTTTCATCTGCCTATAAAACCCAGTCACAGACGGTTCCTTCGGTTAATATACAAAAGCGAATTGCTACAAATGACTTGTCTACCTTTCGGTTTAAGCTCGGCACCAAAGGTTTTCGCCTCTTTGACAAATTGGATTGCGCACAGTCTAAGAAAAAGGGTCTGCGTATCATAGTATACCTGGACGATTTTTTAATCGTCCATCAAAATGCATCAACGTTACAGGATCATGTTCAAATTCTACTGGACCAACTGCATCATCTGGGTTGGAAAATAAATATTGCAAAGTGCTCGCTAGTACCCAAACACAATCTAGTATTCTTGGGCATCCTTTGGGATCCATGGTTAAACAGAAAATATCTCCCAGGAGACAAAATAAAGAATATAGCCAAGGGTGCTGATCCGGCTCTATGGACCAAACTGTAGACGATGCTGTATAACCGTGGATGATGGTGAAAAACAAAGACGGATTTCTTCTATAGACGATTTATTGTATTTTCTTCTTACTGGCTACTTATTACTGCTTGACTATACTGCTTGACTGACTTGACTTGACTACAAATATTTACAAATTTGGCCCTACCCTTATTCTACACTTAACATCTAACTTAGCTACTAGTGACGCGCGGCGGCCGACCAATCACAGCGCGTTTTACGCCCGCGCGCCGGGTGGGGGAATCGCCCCCACCGTGCGGACGGCGCATACGCAGCCAATGGGCTCCCTGAGAATTCCGCAAATGTAGGCGCTGTGATTGGTCGTTCGATCTGTACATTTTTCGGCACGTGGCTGTCGTCAACAGTCTCCCCCCGGCGAAGGATCTCCGCAGCCTCCTCCGGTTGGCAGCCCCGTGCCCGTCGCGCAGCGCGTCCTCTCTCATCGTTCCGTGGAGAGTGCAGGTTCGACGACGATCAGCTTCGATGTCGGCCGCCGAAATGTTCCTCCTCTTGTCGTTATCTCCACGTTCCGAATCACGCCGTCAGGTCCAGGGTAGGTATTGGCTACGATGCCGCGTGGCCACGTGTTTCGAGGCAGAGCGTGGTCGGCTATGATAACCACGTCTCCGGTCCGTACTTCGCTGCTTCGTGGACGTTGTGGGTCGCGGCGTGGTACGAGGGTCGGTAGGTACTCTCGTAGCCAGCGTTTCCAGAAGGCGTCGGCTAGTGCTTGCGTCGCCCTCCAAGTCCTGCGGTCGCCCTCTTCACATGGCCCGGTGTATGGAAGGCCGGTCGATGACCCCAACAAGAAGTGGTTTGGGGTTAGCGCCTCCGGATCGCTTGGGTCTACGGAGACATGCGTCAGTGGTCGCGAATTGACAGCATGTTCCGCCTCGGCCAGTAGAGTGTGCAGGACCTCCTCTTTCGGTGCTCGTTCGTTTAATGTGGCGTTGAGCGCGGTTTTCACGGAGCGAACCATGCGTTCCCAGGCTCCGCCTTGGTTAGGTGCTCCCGGCGCGATGAATTTCCATGTGGCATCGTAGTTCATCGCCTCTCTCTTCAGCTCGGGAAGCCACTCGGTGTACGCCTTCTTGAGCTCGGTGTCAGCCCCTCGGAAGTTAGTGCCGTTGTCACTATATATTACGGCGGGCCATCCTCGTCGTGCTGCCATTCTTCGCAGCGCCATGATTGCGGAGTCAGTGGTGAGTGATGCCACCAGCTCCAGGTGCACGGCGCGTATCGTCAGACAGGTGAATAACGCCACCCATCTTTTCTCTCTTCGTCTTCCAATTTTGATGGTGACTGGCCCGAAGTAATCAATCCCACAATGACTAAAGGGACGTCTGAAGGGCTGTAAACGTTCTGCGGGCAGATCCCCCGTCGGCGGGCTCCTTGGCTTCGATCTTCGTAGTCGACACATAAGGCAGCCTGCTGCGACTTTCTTAACTGTTGGTCGCAGCCGCAGGATCCAGTACTGCTGCCTGACGTCGTTGACCACTCGCTCGTTGTTGCAGTGTCCCGCTCGTCTGTGCTCTCGATCAATGATTTTCTTCGCGAGTTCGTGGCGTCCGTCCAATAATACCGGCTTCTTTGCTGTTTCCGGTACGTCCGCCTTATTGATGCGTCCGTTCAGTTTCACAAGCCCGTCCTCCCAAGTGAGGTCGTAACGGTGCAGAGGGCTCGTTCGTGCTACGGGGACTCCTTTCTTCAGGCACTCGATTTCTTGGCTGAAGGAGTCTTGTTGCGCCTGCTGCAGCCATAAATTTGTCGCTCGGTTGAAATGTTCGCGGCTGAGTGTCTTCGTTCTGTCGCGACATCTTTCCACGAAAAGTAGCGCTTGCGCTGTTGCGCCGATCAGTCGCTCGAACGTCGAGAATCGTTCTATCTCCGGTAACGCCGCGTTTCTCTCTGTTGTGTGCGTGATGACGTGCGTTATTTCCGTCGTTTCGTCATCTTCGCGATCCGTTGGTTGCTTCGGCCATTCCGATCTTGGTAATTTCAAGAAGGATGGTCCCGTGAACCACAGGTCGTTTTCGTTGGCTGGCGTATAACCGGCGCGTGTGGCGACGTCGGCTACGTTCAGATGCGTCGGTATCCATCGCCAGTCTTGCGGTCTGGATGACTCAGTTATTTCTCCCAGACGGTGTGCGACGAATGGAGTGTAGCGCTTGCTTCCATTCCGCAGCCAATGAAGCACCGTCTGAGAGTCGCTCCAGTACACGGTGTCGTCGACGTTGACACGGTGTTCTTCTCTGATTGCTTTCGCTAGTCGCGTTCCGATGAGGGCCGCTTGAAGTTCCAGGCGCGGTACGGTTTGGGTCTTCAAGGGCGCGACCTTAGCTCTTGCCGCTATCAGAACTGTCTCGATGACATGGCCGGGTCCGTAGTGCAACCTCCAATACGCCGCCGTTGCGTAGGCTTCTTCGCTGGCGTCGCAAAATATATGAAGTTCACGGCGACGCACTTCTCTCCCCCCGTTGTAACTACGGGGTAGCCGTAGTTGGTCGATTGCTGGCAGGCTTGTCAACCATGCATCGAAGTCCTCGCTCAAGTCGGATGGTAGAGGGTCGTCCCAGCCGGTCTTGAGGCGCCATAGTTTTTGAAGAGTTATCTTCGCTGTGATTGTGAAGCAGCTGAGCAGTCCGAGCGGATCGTATATGCTCATCACCGTCGATAATGCTTCTCTTTTCGTCGGCGGGCGTTGTCGAGACTTCACTGGCAGTGGGACTCTAGGCAGGGCGGTGTTGAAGCCCAGCCGATCGGTATTTGCATCCCAAAGCAGGCCCAATGTCTTCTCTGTGTCTCCAAACGTCGTCGTCCCGCTTTTGGCTCTACTATCCGGGTTCACGGCTTGTAGCAGCTTCCTATTGTTGCTGTTCCATCCCCTCAGGTGGAATCCAGCCTTCTGGTGCACTGCGTCGACTTGGGTGATGACTTCGTGGGCCTCTCTCGGATCATTGAAGCTGTCGACGAAGTCATCCATGTAGTGCGCTTCGGTGATTGCGCGCAGTGCTGCAGGGTGCGTCTCAGCATGCTGTCTCGCGTTGTGGTCCCTCACGCTGTGTGCGAGGAACGGTGAGCTCGATGCGCCGAAGATCATCGATGTCATCTTCAGCTTGCGCGGTGGTTCATTCTGCCTGCAGTCGCGCCACAGGAACATCTGTGCGGGTTGGTCCTCGCGGCGTATCTTGATCCGCAGGAACATTTCCTCGATGTCAGCTGTCACCGCGTATGCGCCCTCTCGGAACCGGAACAAAATGGTCTGCAGCGATCGTAGCAGATCCGGCCCTTCGAGTAGGTGATCGTTCAGGCTGACACCTCGAATTCTTGCTGCTGCGTCGAAAACCAGTCGCAACTTCCCGGGCTTATTGGGATTCTTGACGGCGAAATGCGGCAGGTACCATGCGACGGGGCTAGCGTCCTCGGAGCCGTCGCAGGGTTCGGCGTATCCTTTTTCTAGTAGATTGTCGATCCTCCGCTGGTATTCCTTCATGTCGCGTGGATCTTTCTTCAGCTTGTTCTCCAGATTTGTGAGCCGGCGGAGTGCTGAGTCGTAACTCCGTGGCAGTTTGGCGTCGTCGTTTCGCCAAGGCAGGCCCACTTCGTATCTGCCGTCCTTGTGCTTCACGGTGCGTTCGAACGTGGAGACGGCACGCTTGTCCTCTTCGCGGACGTGTGATGCGTCGAGCGACACTCCGAGTGAGTCGATCCGGAAGTGTCTCGACACGAGTTCCTCGAGTCGGTCGTCTGATGCTTCGGTCGTGACGACATGTAGGATATCCTCGGTGCGGCGAAGCGATCTCGATGGCGCCGTCCCGTGGATTACCCATCCGAGTTCGGTTTTGGAGGCAGCTGGTTCCTTGGTTTTTCCTGACCGTAGTTCGCGGGTCACTATGAGCTCCCAGTTGTCCGTCCCGATCAAAATGCGAGGCTTCGCATTCTTGTATACGACTTCTCGCTCGTCGAGATCTCTAAGGTGTCGTAGCTTCATCGCCTCCGCCGGTATCGATTGCGGCGTGAGGTCCAGGCCCACCATGGTGCGAGCGTTGATTTTGAAGATCTGGTCACTGCGCGTTCCCTTTATTCCAATCTTCACTCGACGGCTCTGCACGTGACTTTGCTTCTTGTTAATTCCTCGGACGTTGAGCTGTGCGGTCGGTCCGTCGGCGCCGATCTGTCGCGCCAGGTCGTCGTCTAATAAGGTGACCGTCGAGCCTTCGTCGAAGAGCGCGTAGGTGTCGCAGCTCCCACGTTTGCCCGTGATTGTCACGGGGCAAATCTTCAATTTGACGGCGCGGCTTGTCGTCGTGGCAGCCGTCGTCGTTTCGGTGGTGGCTGGTTCCATCGCGGCCGCGTTTGAGTCGGTCGCGCTCGTAGCCACGTCGTTCGTCGTTCCACGCTCATCTGCGTGCAACAGTCGGTGATGCGGTCGCTTGCATCCGTTGATTCCGCAGAGCTTCTGTCGGCAGTTCAATCGACGGTGTCGGCCCACGATGCATTTGAAGCAAAGGCCCTCCTTCTTCACCAGCTCCCATCGGTCATCATACGTTAGCTGCTTGAACTTTGGGCAGCTAGGTAGTGTGTGGGCTTCCTGGCATGAAAGGCATCTGCGCTGCGGTGCTTCTTCGGTGGCGACGTACACCGTCTTCTTCTTAGCCTCCGGTCTGGGGGCGGGGCGAGGCGTTTCTCGTGTTCGTTGCGATGTGGAGGGTGCGGTGAGGTTCGATACATAGTTGTATCGCATGCAGCGGTCAGCTTCCTTCATCAGGAACGATGAAAGTTTGAGTAGATCGGCGTTCGGGCCCGGCTGTGACTCGGCGAAGTTGCACCAACTCGATACAAGGTAACTTGGCATCTTGTCTAAGACTTCCCGGGTCAGCAGTGGGTTAAGCAGGTACTCTGGCTGCACGTTCCTCAGGACGGCCACGATGTTCTGTAGCTTTACCGCAAACATGTTAAGATCGTTCGCGGTAGGTCCAATCTTCGGCAGCTTCCGTAGATCGGCGAAAGCCATGTCCACTAGTCTTTCTGGCCTTCCGTAGCATTGCTCCAATGTTCGCATGATCTCGTCGGGGTGCGTCGCGGTGCTCAACAATGATGCGACGTTTTCCCGAGCTTCTCCACGTAGGCAGTTTCTTAGTCTTGCCATATTCTCTGTAGGTGTGAATTCGTACAGCCGCGTTGTTTCTCGCATCGCAGTCGCGAACTGTAGCCATTCCAGCGGTGAACCAGAGAATATCGGTAGATCCGATGCTTGACGCGGCGGCGGTCGTGACTTCACGAGAGTTTCGAGGACAGAGGCGAGTTGATCGATGCCTCTGCCTCGCGATGACGACCGTCTTCGTTCTTCCCTATCTGGGCGTCGCGTGTCGCGTTCAGGTGGCGGTTCAGCCACGGCGGTCCTTGAGAGCTCCCCCCGTTGTTGGTCGACGTTCGCGTCGTCGAGCCACTCGAACACTCGATCTTGTAATTTATTTGCCGGTTCTTCAGCTTCGGGTTCGCTCTCTGCTCCGTCTAGCGTTTCTAACTCGATATTGAGCGTCTTTTTTATGAGGTCCGCTTCAATTTCGAGTTCTCGGCGTCTTATGGCAGCCAGTCGTTCTTCTGCCTCGATGCGTAGCTTCCGGCGTGCCGCGTTGCTCGCTGCCGAGCGGGTCGAACGCGCGACGTGCACTCTCTTCGCCGGTTGCACCGATGACGTCATCGCAGATGTCGTTATTCCAGTAGTCGCCGCTGTGTCCGTTGGGTGTGCTGCGCGTTCGTCCGCTCCGCTCGGCGGCTGCGTAGTCACTGCCAAGGCGACGCGTGCTCCGGCAACGTCTGCCCCAGCGCGGTTCGCGTTAGGCGCTAGTTGCGAGACTTGCGGTGCGGTGCGTAGGCTCTCCCCGGCGTTACCCGTCTCGAGGCGTCCTCGTACGGTCGGTGTACTTGAGGGCGATCTCGGCGGCTGGTCGAAGACACGACGTTGGTTTTCTTCGTCTTGGCTTCTTGTAAGCACCATCTTGAATTGCTGTTGCTGGATCTCGAAGGTTCTATACGTGTTTAGATCCGGCTTCTCGAAGGACCAAACTATTGAGGGTGCTGATCCGGCTCTATGGACCAAACTGTAGACGATGTTGTATAACCGTGGATGATGGTGAAAAACAAAGACGAATTTCTTCTATAGACGATTTATTGTATTTTCTTCTTACTGGCTACTTATTACTGCTTGACTATACTGCTTGACTGACTTGACTTGACTACGAATATTTACAAATTTGGCCCTACCCTTATTCTAAACTTAACATCTAACTTAGCTACTAGTGACGCGCGGCGGCCGACCAATCACAGCGCGTTTTGCGCCCGCGCGCCGGGTGGGGGAATCGCCCCCACCGTGCGGACGGCGCATACGCAGCCAATGGGCTCCCTGAGAATTCCGCAAATGTAGGCGCTGTGATTGGTCGTTCGATCTGTACATTTTTCGGCACGTGGCTGTATAACGAAAAAACGGGTGAAGCTTCGCGAATTACAGAGTGTAATAGGACTCTTGAACTTTGCAAGTTTTGTGGTACCCAATGGCAGACTACATTTCAGAAATCTCCTCCTATTTCTCAATTCATTGCTGAACGATACAGCGGTCCAAAGGCGCATTCCCGAAAAAGCAATAGGGGAGCTGAGGTGGTGGTTTCAGAATTGTCATCAGTTCTCAGTCATCCATCTGCCGCCACCAACACATTTTATAACAACGGATGCATCCGATGTAGCCTGGGGAGCACAGGTAGACGGTTACTCAATATCAGGGACATGGACCAAAAAGGAGAAGCCCTTGCATTGCAATGTCAAGGAAATGCTTGCTATCCTGAAAATACTGGAAAGACAAGGACACATGCTGCGCCAGTCCACGACTCTTTTACAATGCGACAACCGAACGGTCGTAGCTTACTTGCGAAACGAAGGTGGGACAAAATCTATTCTGTTACTAGAACTGACCATCAAAATATTCAGATTAATGAATCAACATCAGATTCAATTAAAAATATATCATATACCCGGTCTCTACAATGGCCATGCCGATCATCTTTCACGACACCGGTTACCCCCAGAATGGCACCTTCTAAAACATTGCACAGAGAAAATATTCAGAAAGTTCGGGATACCAGTCGTGGATCTATTTGCATCTCATCGAGCGCACGTAGTAGCCAACTATGTGTCGATAGAGATAAACGACACAACAGCCCTGTATCACGATGCTTTTTCTCAAATATGGAACTACCATTTAGCGTGGGTATTTCCACCTCCGTATTTAATTCCAAAGACTCTGTCTCACCTCAACTCAGCGACAGGAACATACCTCTTAGTGGTACCACGCTGGGAGCGAGTCTTTTGGCGAGCCGACCTAAAGTCACGATCACTGGCAGCACCGTTCAAAATATACAATCTGGAGCAGATGCTGATAGACACGGTGACCGGCCTACCACCCCCCAAGGTGCAGGAAATAACACTGGAGGTTTGGAAGTGTGGGGGTGGTCAGGGGATTTAAACGGCTGGGATGATAATCAAGTACAGCTTCTGATTTCTTCCTGGCGTGCTTCCACCCGCAGGACATATAAAGTAGCCTGGAACAGATGGCTACACTGGAGTCAAAACCATAAATTAGACCCATATCATCCTGATGGTTCTATGCTCGCAAGATTTCTAGCAGATATGTACTTAATTGAAAATTTGTCTTATAATACAATATTGCTTCATAAGTCAGTAGTAGCGACCCTTTGTAACGCCAACAATAGTACAGAACTAAGTTCACATACCTTAGTTAAACATATCCTGAAATCCATAGCTTTAAAGAAACCAGCTTCTCATAAGCCTCCTGTATGGAACATCGATACAGTTGTGGATTATATACAGAAAAACTCAGTAGACAAAAACAATGTTTTCGCTACATCTAGACATACCGCCATACTATTATTACTTTGTTCTGGAAGACGTATTCACGATCTTACATTACTATCAACAGGTTCGCATAATTTAGTCGAAACTAATAATAGCTTAACATTGTGCCCTCTCTTTGGTTCAAAAACCGATAGTTCTGATTATAGACAATCAGGGTGGAAACTAATAACCAACAGCGAAATAAAAATTTAGACCCAGTTTTTTGGGTTAGACAAACAATTAAGTTTCTTGAACCGAGACGAAAGCTGTCTAATTCTACAAACCTGTTCATAAATATAAGAGGGAAACCTAAACCTGCATCGCGTACTGTAATTGCGGGGTGGGTTAAATCAATACTCCTAGAGGCTGGTATATTTGAGTCTGCTGGTAGTGTAAGATCAGCCGTAGCATCTAAAAATTTTGCGGATAACTTTCCTATTGAGGAGATATTAGCTAGAGGTAATTGGAAATCCTGCAATACTTTTACTAGATTCTATAAACGAGAGGTTAAGCCACTATCATCGAATATAAATGTCACCAGTTTATTTAAACCAGCAGATTGATACCTATATGTCATAATTTACCTATTTTTACTACCTTACAATTATATAATAATAGATTGATTAAATCATAAAATATTAATTAGCCCAATCAAAATGTAGGTACAATGATAAGAAGTTTGTAATAAACAAAACTTAACGATCAACTAAATAAATATTGAGCTAGACAAAATTACCATTGTATAATTTTTTGTTAATAATTCTATAACAACAATGATGTTTAAGTGTTGTAATTTATTTGAAAAATATATTTATGGTTTGTCTATTGCATTTATTTTATTTTATTTTCATTTATCACATCCCATAATAGCATATTACATATCTTCTTTTACGCTGTGTCACATTGGCGTCCCCCTACCACCAGGCGATAATAAACAAATCTCAAACAAGTAAGCTTCAAATATCGGTCAAGTGTTTAATAGCAGCGTTTTACCTGAAAATAAAACGCATATTAAATACTTACCATATTTGAAGCTTACATAAATTCCTGCCTGGTGTTTTCGACACAATGGCACGAGCGGGTGTCCGATCAAATATCAAACCTCGGAACCCTGCCTGGCGGTAGATGGGGATGTGAGCGAAAGAGACAAACATATAGGGTAGAGAGAGACGGAAAACAATGGAGGGGCCTATCTCAAACAAGTAAGCTTCAAATATGGTAAGTATTTAATATGCGTTTTATTTTCCGAGTTCAGCTGTTTCTATATAGAGGAGCGAGGGGGTAAAAAACTTGTCAAAATCATTTTATGTAATTAATTTTACTTTACGAAATCACCACTCTTATTTAATATCATTATTCATATTTTCCGAAATTGTCAATCAATAACGATGTTATCTCTAAAAAAATTGTGCAAAATGCCATTCTTCTGATCGGCGTAAAGTACCATAGTATTCTTGATGGAATAAAGAGAATGTCCACACTTAAGTAGATACGTTTGTATTGAGACAAGTGAATGTGTCAGAAGTTGTATTTATAAATAAGAAAATCCCTAAATACATGTAAAAGAGGCTAAATGATATTGAAAAAAAAAAATATACCGATGCGCAAAAGCAATATGTAGACAGTAACTACTATATGCAGAAGAAACGACAGTAGCAGCAGCACAATTCCCATGCCGTGATATCCATCCAACTGTCTCATTACGTCGCACACCTCGGAGTACATTAAAGCGAGACGACGAATGGTCTCACTAGCTGATTCCAACGAAGAATGCGACGTTAACTCTGTTAAAAAACAAACAAAATTCTCATTTGTATGAAAAATCTGCTAACTAAAAAAACCAATGTGAAAAATCTTTAAATGTCCACGAACCAATTCGCGATGGAAAACTACTTCTTATATTTCTATATTTATTTACTGTGAAGAAATTGTATGCATAATGTCTGATCTATCCATTTACCGAAATATTTTAACCTCTATGGGGGACCAGAGGCCATAACCTTTAAGCATAAATTTGTGATTGATAACTTGTTGATCCTAGCTTTAACGTTGTTCTAATAAGTTATCTGCTATAATTAAAAACCACAAATATTTTTATCTCACTTTGTCTCACTCAAAAGCAATGGCGCAAAAATAAAACAAACAAATAACACTTGCACATTGTAAAGACTTAACTTCTTTGTATAAAAAAAATGGATCTCTAGAAGGAATTGAGTTCAAAATATCAGAATGTATGTTCTTGCAGTAAAGACAACAGCAACCAAGTGTCCTTTATTATAAAAAAAATCTTTTCAGGTTAGTTTTCAGAAATATCTTAAGTACAAAATGCTTCTTTTAAGGAGTAAAATTGCTTGCTGACCTATCGTATTTAAGAGAGGAAGAAAACGAATATCTTCTGCGAAATATAAAGAATCAATTGCCCTTCTGCTATGGGTACCACAAGAATATCACGGATATTATAAAAATTTAAAGTGTGTGCACAGTGCTAATGAGTGTGATTTTTCTGAGACCGACTAGATTAAGATTTGCTTGGTAATATTTTTGATTTCTAATAATTCTGCTAAAGATATTTCTGTGATCATAGACTGCATAGTTCTAATTCGTTCTTATCATACCGTCTTGATGAATTATAGAATATATCGTTAGACACGAAGTACTGAGCAAAAAACGGGCTTCTGGCAATCACTTTTTTGCAATTTTATCATAAAGAACATGGTAAACAACGTTTAGTCAAGTAAGGTTCTGAACTGTGATCACAAATCTTCAGTCTTTTTGTCAATGCTTCAGTGTACGTAAATAATACTCCAACCCAAAATATTGCCTAAATTAGAATCCGACCATATAAATAAGTCTCTAGAAATAAAGCTTAATCGTACTAATCAATGAAATTTGTGGTAACAAATATGTTTATTATAACCTGGTTCTCCTAGTTTGAAGTAAGTCTGGGCCATTGAATCAATCACCGCATTGACCGAGTGAATCGGTACTACTGTATGAAAATTAGCTAGGTCCACAGCATCAACTGGCAAATCTACAAAAATATTCAATTATTATTTCAATATTCCACGATAACCTTAGCTTGGTATAGAATTCTTATATTTATCCACCTGTTTGATTACTATTAGATTAATTTTAGGAAACAAAAAACGTTAAAAAAGATTTATCGTCGTTCTTGTCGCTACGCTGTATCTGGATAATACAATCGTAAATTATTAAGTACGTCGGTACTAGTAATTTTCAAAAACTACTTATCAGTAAAACCATCCATTATGACAAATAATAATGATATTGGCTGCAATAGCAGCAGTTTTGATGCACAAAGTAAAGTAAACTTAGTTTTAATATTGTCAAACTTTATTTTCAATACTGTAAACAACGAAAATAAGAGAAGAAAACTTCTCACTTCTTCTCCTTGAAAACATTACCACTTTTATATTATGTGTATCATTGTATTCTTCCGTTGTTTCTGATATCCGTAATAAAAGTGCCTAAGCTACTTACCTCGGAATCGGTCCAATGTGTGTGATGTTGTCCGATTATTTATTTATATCTGGACATCTTTGATTTTGGGTTTACATCTCCAGTTAATTTTGTGATAAAAATATTTGTGGTCTTAACATAATTTTCTTCATAGCTCGCTGACATACAGCCATATTAACTAAATGTTTTAAGAGTAAAACAATAATTCTTTCGTAATCAGATTATATATTAAAAATGAATACTTACGGTGTTTAGCTAAAGAATGTGCTTGTTCTTCTATCAAATCGCTAACAAATTGTAGAGCTTTAGAAACCTCCAATGTATACAGTAGGACATAGAATTAAATTTGTTACAAATTTTAACAATTGGAAGACCTTGATGGGTTCTGAGAACGACAATCAATCCAATCAATCACAAGTAAGAATTTGATTTACATATTTTTAATTATATTATTTATTAGGTCATCATCATCAGCATCATCCGAGTGTATTCTCGGTTGCATTCTCAGCAGTAATGCTTCAGAGCTCTTCAGCTGATTTGACGTGCTTACTGGTTTTTACACACAGCTGTCTGACCTTCGTAACCAAAAGGGTAGACCAAATTTATTTTTGTAAAAACTTATTTAACTTTCAATGTATGTACAAGTATGTAACTATGTTTGTTTGGGTGGAATCTTGCAAGCTCAATTAGAAGCACTTACTCTTGGGTGAAAAAGCTGAAATTTTGCCAGCACATTCATTTTATAGCATGAACTAGCTCATATCATAATAAAAGCTTGTCACAATTTCTTTTTTGTAAAACTTATTAATTAAATACTAGATATTGTGTGTATAACAACTTTTTGTTTTTTTTTTGAGGCCTGACAACATCTTTGCACATTTCCTAAAAGATTATGGGTATGTTATGCGTTTCGGTATGTATATACCTGTCTATTTGTTACAGAATCTGACTGACGACCCTGATTATGTGGACTTATTATCAAATAAACATCGTCAGCCTCTAACAGAAATTGACAACTTTGAAATCCAACAATTCGAAAATATCAATACACCAGTCTACAACACATCTACACCGATTCAATTATATAAAAAACCTGATGATACACGAAATTCAAAAAAGGTAAAGTTAAAATAAATACACACTTGAAGTTTTTTATTAATTTTATTCAGAATGGGTTTGCTCTTACCCTCAATCTAGTCCAGGGAAATAAAAAATGAACAAGAGGACGAACAAATCCGGAACTACACTCAACCCCCGCGCCATCGATGCAATAAAGCAAAGCTGTTTAGCCCTGAATCCAACGGTGGTACACACAGCTGTCTGACCTTCGTAACCAAAAGGGTAGACCAAATTTATTTTTGTAAAAACTTATTTAACTTTCAATGTATGTACGAGTATGTAACTATGTTTGTTTGGGTGGAATCTTGCAAGCTCAATTAGAAGCACTTACTCTTGGGTGAAAGAGCTGAAATTTTGCCAGCACATTCATTTTATAGCATGAACTAGCTCATATCATAATAAAAGCTTGTCACAATTTCTTTTTTGTAAAACTTATTAATTAAATACTAGATATTGTGTGTATAACAACTTTTTGTTTTTTTTTTTGAGGCCTGACAACATCTTTGCACATTTCCTAAAAGATTATGGGTATGTTATGCGTTTCGGTATGTATATACCTGTCTATTTGTTACAGAATCTGACTGACGACCCTGATTATGTGGACTTATTATCAAATAAACATCGTCAGCCTCTAACAGAAATTGACAACTTTGAAATCCAACAATTCGAAAATATCAATACACCAGTCTACAACACATCTACACCGATTCAATTATATAAAAAGCCTGATGATACACGAAATTCAAAAAAGGTAAAGTTAAAATAAATACACACTTGAAGTTTTTTATTAATTTTATTCAGAATGGGTTTGCTCTTAACCTCAATCTAGTCCACGGAAATAAAAAATGAACAAGAGGACGAACAAATCCGGAACTACACTCAACCCCCGCGCCATCGATGCAATAAAGCAAAGCTGTTTGGCCCCGAATCCAACGGTGGTCCAGAACCAGATGGCCTTAGCATACCACTGCTGTTTGGGATCTGCGGGCCATAGCTCCAAAGTTATGGTCACTTTTCCATCAATGAGGCACAAGGACTTACAAAATTTTGATTGATTTTTTGGTGTCCTAATTAGACCCACTTCTTATGATGCTAGGAGGAAGATAGATCCCATCCACCCCAAAAATTACCTAACATTTATAAATCATAATATTTTTATATATATTGCATTTTCAGACTCTTCTAGAAATCCTTAACGATAAGCCAGAGGGAAAAATGCTATTAAAATTATACCAAAACGAGGGTGTGTTAGATAACAATGCACGGAATAAATTATGTAACATTATAATAAAAGAGTTACTTGGAAATGAACCAAATGAAGCGAAAGTAACACATGAAACTATTTTATATATGGCACGGCAAATAAAGGATATTTTTAAAAAGGAAAATATAAGCACATACTTTATTCCCTATACTCATAACAAGAAGCTAAAAATAAAAAGATGTGCTAAAGGAAAATTATATGACTGTCTGAATAATAGAAAAAGGGAATACCGTGCTGCTAAAAAAAAGATAATTTGTAGTAATAATATGGAACTTGAAATTGCAGTAGGTGAAACTTCTTTGATAGATACAGGTAGGACCCTTTTTAGTTGTGCTTAATATTTTTAACTAGCTTTTGCCCGCGACTACGTCCGCGTGGCTTCTGTAGTCTATATGTTGACCCAACCTCTTAGTATTATTTCATGCAAAATTTGAAGTAAATCCATGCATTACTTTTTGAGTTTACATACATACAGACAAACAGACAGACAATACTTATAAAAACTGTATCTTTGGCTTCGATATCGATTGTAGATCACACCCCAAGTATTTTTTTTTACAAAATATTCAATGTACAGTTTTGACTTTCCTACGATTTTATTATATGTATAAATATTTGCTACCAGTTCCCACTTCAGGGACATTAGGCATTAATCTGTTGGTGCCAAGTTGATGAATCATATTATATTTTCAGAAAATATTCATAAAGACCTTGAGTGGCTTAGAAAATCCAGCGAGCCTTGGAAAATAGCTGAAGAGAAATGGAAAAATACATCTAAGATTAGACTTGAAGAGTCAAAAAATATTACAGTATCTGACTACATGAATGAGTACCCTGTTTTAAAAAAGCCGACAGGGTATCAGCTACTTCTAATTGATTTTGAAACACTTTATCCAGACAAGTCACAAAGGCTGTATGAAACGTTTATCCTTTATAGGAACAAAATACTCGATTTGGCACAAAAAAAAGCAAATAAGAATGTGGAAAGTCCCATAAATAAACTGCTTACTGAATATGAAGCATTGAAAGGTAAGTTACATTGAAAGATTACTATACTCCAACATTATTTGTTATTATAAAAGTAATGCTAATTCACTCCAGTTTTTGGTACTCAACCATGCTCGTCCTTCCTTCGCCGACCTTCGCCGTGTTCCAGGTTGCGCTCCATGGCCCACGGCATGGCAAATGGCCATGGCAAACGTTGAGTTTAAATTCATGTTAAAGACCATGTTTGTGCACTATATGTCAGGATAGGCAGAATAAAAATGTGGATGAGTTAGCGTTTAAGCGATTGATTAAAAGGTTGCAAGTTGAAGTAACGTAAAAATTCAATTATGTATGACTATTGATTATAACACAATAATGCAATTTTTTTGTTTCAGGAACAAGTGACAACAAAAGCGAAGAGGGGAGCAACATCGTGGTTTTAATGATGTTACCATTATTGCTCAGCTCCCCCCTAGTGAAATCAAAAAAATCTAGCTGGCGTCCATCGAAACAAGAGTCAATGGAAGGTTTCATTACTCATGTTCCTCGAGAAATGGATATTCTGGAGACAATTACCAAAAGAAAGGAAAAATTTTTCAAGATTGGGGTAACATTTCAGCCAACTATTGTCATAGTCGGTCCAAGAGTTTCAGACATTAAGAAATACTTTGTGCTGGTAAACAATATATTCTACACCGTTCATTCAATTTTACAAGCTGTTGATGTATGTTTCAAATTATATCTAGCTCTCAATTGTACATACCCTATTGAATGCGAGAACGTCTGGAACTTGATACAAAAAGGATTTTATAATATAAAGACTGAATGGGATAAACAATATTCATCTGTAAACGCATTTTTGACTGACCTAGGTATATCAGAATAATATTATTTTAATAACTTCAGTTACTAACTAGCAACATGCCAAAGTGTTTTATATGTCAATGGACCCTGTCTACTGCAAAAGATTTGTGTAATCACATTAAATATATACATCGTAATCACAAAGACTATTACGAGTGCATTGAACAAGGATGTAACAGAAAATATTTCTTAAAAAATTCTTTTAAAAAACATTTAGCAACCTGTCACCCCAGTAATATTAATTTGACGACTTATACGATAGAAACTGAAACTAATTTAAATAATGAAAACATGGCTAATAATCGTTCAACATTGACTTCTGGTGATATAAGTGAAAACCCTAGTACTTCACAAAATCTTGAAACTAATAATTCAACCTTGACTTCGCCACCAACAGATTTCTCCATTCTTTTGATAAAATATTCGGCTTCACTATATGCAAACCCTTTGATTCCCAGAAATGTTGTAGAAAATGTTATGACAAATACGAGTAATTTGTTTCATAACTCTGTCGTAGTACCTTTTACTAATATGATATCTTCATGTTTATCTCAAGGTCAAATTTCAAAAGAATGCTGTGATCTTTTTAATCAACATTGCAATTCTATCACTGATTCTTTTAAACAGTTAGATACTGAGAAAAAGTGTTTTGCCTCATACAAAACAAAAGGTTCATTAATTTTTCCTGAGCAGTATTTCATAGGACAAAGATTAGAATGTAATTCCGCCAATAATACTTTCAATTTGGTGCCAGTCACTGCATCTGGACAGTTAATACCACTTCGTTTAGTTTTAAAAAAATTTTTTGAGTTAGAAGGTGTAGCCAAGGATACCATTCAGTATCACATAGCTCTATTAAATTCTTCAGATAGTGATATAATCCAAAATATCGTACAAGGTTCTGAGTGGCAAAAAAAAGTCAGTACACATCAAGGTCAAATTGTATTACCGCTAGCAATTTATTTCGATGATTTCGAAGTAGGAAACCCTTTAGGAAGTCATGCAGGCATACATAAATTAGGTGCAGCATATGTATCGATTCTTAGTCTTCCACCGCATTATACATCAAAATTGCGTAATATTTTTTTGGCCTTACTTTTCCATTCATCTGATCGGTCAACATTTGGCAATAAAATGTCGTTTAAACCACTTATTTCTGAATTAAATTATTTAAAGCATCATGGTATTCAAATTAATGTTCCTAGATATTCTGGTAAAATTTTATTTGATGTCGCCGTTCTTCTTGGTGATAATTTAGGTATCCACACTATTACAGGTTTCAGTGAATCTTTCTCCAGTAACTTTCCATGTCGAGTTTGTAAAATACATAAAAGCAATCTTAAACATACAGTTACGGATGACTACAGATTATATCGCAATATGGAGAATTATTTAGAGGATGTTAATATTAACAACGTATCAGTAACTGGTATCAAAGAACCTTGCATATGGCATGATGTTGAAGGATTTTCTGTGCTAGATAATGTTGGGGTAGACGTTATGCATGATTTATTAGAAGGAGTATGTAAATACGATCTATGTCTTATGCTGAGTGCGTACATTTTTGAATTGAAGTTATTTACAATACAAACATTAAATGACAGAATAAGTTCTTTTGACTATGGCCCTGATCGAAGAAATCAGCCCCCATGCCTCTTAGCCGATCACCTTCTTAATAACACAATTAAAATGTCAGCATCAGAAATGTTGTGTTTTGTACGATATTTTGGTCTACTCTTGGATGATTTAATTCCAGAAAATGACCATCTTTTCGAATTGTATGTAACTTTAAGAAAAATAATCGATATTGTTACTTCAACTGCTTTACATAAAAACTCATGCGAATTACTTAAAAGTTTAGTATCAGAGCACAATACAATTTATTTACATTTCAGTAAAAAAAATCTCACCCCTAAATTCCATTTTCTATTGCACTATCATGACATGTTGCGAAAGTTTGGCCCATTGGTTTCTATATGGTCGATGAGATATGAAGCTAAACATCGTATTTCAAAACTTTGTGCAAATGTGTCAAGTAGTCGACGGAACATATGCAAAACTTTAGCTATTAAGCATCAATTACTATTGAACTACACATTTCTGAATGATGATTTATATAAATTAATAGAAACTGGCGTAAAAAAGTGTATATGTGAAAATAAAAGACAAGAAATTGTAGAGAAATTAAACATTGTTGCTCAATTTATTCATAAGTGCAATTGGCTCATAATAAAAGGCACTAAATATACATCTAATATGTTGTTGAGCTTAGATGTAGTAAATGACTACATACCTATATTTGGATTAATAGAAAATATTTATATTACTGATAAAAATATGGTTATTTTTGAAGTAAGTTCTTTCGAAACCTTATATTTTGATGAAACATTGTATTGTTATGTTGTAACAGACAAAGAAGAGGCAACTCTTTTTGTTAATTATGAAAATCTTTATAGTTATATTCCCAATACATTATCAATAAGTCGTGATTGTAAAGCCAAATATGTAACAGTAAGATCCCCATTATGATTGTTAATTATAGAGACATTGTACATGGCAATTTCATATTATATGTCTATAGATTCTTAAATAGGTATTAAAAGAAACTGTCAGTTATTTTAAGTTGAATATGGTCCCATAAAGATATTTTTTGTATTTGAGGAGTAGAGCCACCTCTGAGCTGTACGTTGCTGAACAAAACATTGGGTTTTAATTTACAAGTTCTGATTCTATCAATAGATGGTCCTTCATGGTCAAATTTCGAAAACATTTTTCGCTCCACGTACAAAACCATCGGTTACGGTGCATCGTTTGCAATGACACGGTCTCCGATTTGCATTAAAAATTGTGTGTATTTTGTCATTTTACTTAATAAAAGTGTTGATTATTATTCTTGTTTGTTTTTCTTTTATTGGCATTTTCTGCCGGAATTGTCGTGTATCGACGTGATTGCTTAAAGTTTAGCTTTTATTTCTCAGTAAACTTAAATGAATCTTGTGAAATAAAAGCACATTTTATTAAGCAATCACGTCTTTACCGACAGTTCCGGTGGAATAAGCCGACTACTTTTCCTGGACTATTTTACAAAATAAGAAGTTACCTACACTATACTCGATTGTTGTCATTACAAGTCATTTTGTAATGTAAACGTATCATTCTGTTCCATTTATAATACAATATTTGTCAGAGGCACACAACAAATCGTATTAGTAATTTTTTTTGTAGTAAATAAAACTATGAAATTCAGTAAATTTAATTAACCGTTTATATGTGATATACAAAACTTTTGATTAACAACACAAACCTTCTCGTTGGTAGGACAAATTAAATAGTAAAATTAACAATAACAATGTGACAAATACAATTCATGTTTAACTAGAATCATTGTGTAACGCTTACAATACGAGTGGTCGTCACATATAGAGCAATAAATATTGTAATGGTAACCAGAATATCGTTACACATGCAGTATCAGTATATATGCATAGTAATAAGAGCAGTACAGGCAGGCCGGGGTAACTAAAGCGGGTAGAGAACTATTTAAGACAACGTTTGGGTCTCATGTGTAGCAACAATGTGGGTGCAGGATGGAGCTTTACACAATACACGAGTACAGAAAAATTTAAAATTAAAAAAGATTTGTAAAACAACTAATACATAAGTATCGGGTTGGCACAAAAGTAATGAGACACTTGGTTTTTATTATTATTACAATAAAAAAAGTTTAGTCAATGATGTAATTACCATTAGTATCTAAGACTTCTTGCCAACGATCCGGCAAAGTTTGGATGCCTTTTGCCCAGAACTCTGATGGCTGTGCCTCGAAAAAGTTGTTCAACTCCGCCTCTACGTCAGAGAAATCATTAAATTGTTTACCCTGCAAATGCTGTTTCAGGGCTCTAAACAAATGATAGTCTGATGGGGCGAGGTCTGGGGAATAAGGTGGGTGAGGTATCGTCTCCCAGCCCAAGTTCTCCAACTGCCGGCGAACCACAGATGCGACGTGAGGTCGAGCGTAACCGTGCAGTAAAACTACATTGACTCGTCTTCGTCGTTTTTTCTTGATAGCGGCAGATAATTTTGGTAAGCTAGGTTGAATATTTGTCAGCGTTTATAGTTTCATTGTGTAATAGCTCATAAAACAGTATGCCTTGCGCATCCCAGAAACAGCAAAGCAGAATTTTTCGGCGGTTCTTTTGACTCGGCTTCGGTTGAGTTGGTGGCGTTTCTTCTCGAGGCAGCCAAAAAGCACGACGTGTATCATTCTCGTAATAAATCCATGATTCATCTCCAGTAACCAGATCTGACAAAAACTCTTTACGTCGGGGTCGCAGCAAAAGTGACTGACAGATAGCGACACGTATTGCACGACTGGCGTCTGTAAGGATGTGCAGTACCCACCGAGCCAAAACTTTTCGATAACCAAGCTCATGCAGATGGTGTTCCACGGCGTGGTGACTGCATTTAAGTGCTTCCGCTAATTCACAAGAGGTAGCATCCGGATTCAACTGCAGTTCGCGGCGCAAATCGTCATCATTCACTGCGGGTAGTCGCCCTGAGCGTGGCTGACTTTCAAGGCTCCTGTCTCCTGATTTAAAACGGTCAAACCATCGGGACACCGTCGCATGGCTTGTACTTCCAGCGCCTAATGCATTGTTGATATTGTCAGCCGCAGCCCGCGCACTGTGGCCTAACAAGTACTCGTATAAGTATAGTGTTCGAACTTGTCGCTCGTCCATTTTTCTTCAAACTGACTAAACAAATCGCGAGCGCGGCTTTATATACCCTACACCAGAAGTACCTAGAATGTTCTACAATATTCTAGAATATTATCGAAAAAATTGATTTTAAAAAGGAAATGTTATAGATTTTTCTAGTGTGTCTCATTACTTTTGTGCCAACCCAATACATTGAATTGTCATAGTATGGACAAGTACCATCCTCGTGCTTTAAACGTCATAATGGTCACATATTATGTTTACCAGTTTTTATAAATAAGTAAAACATAAACCAACTAATGATATTTGTTATCTTTGATACTATATAGCTTAAACGGGATACAGGATTTTAATGAGATGTTTAAAAATGAAACTGTAAACAAATTCTACAAACTTCTATTATGAGTCTAAAGAGTTAAAATCCAAAATTATTAATAAGATGGTACAACTTACATCGACATCAACGTTTACTCACAATTTCATATGAGATCTTCGCAAAATATACTTAATTATTATTCTCCTTTCGCTCTTTGCAAATTATTTATTCTATAATTTTAAAAGAGTGAAAGGAGTCTATTCTCGTTTTCTTCGCAACCTTTTTTAAAATCGTCAAAATGTTAAATTACTCACGTGACTTTTGAAGACGCACATATTTATGCAGTACATAGACGAAGTCCGCAATTGTTAATAATATAAAAAATACTATCAATATCAACGCCACACTCGTGAGCCATTTTATGCGATGTTTAGTTTTTATATGATCTACAGCCATATTTATCTGAAAATAAAAACTCATGGTCGGTATACAGTGAACGGAATCAGTTCTGATAAATTATCACAAAAGGTTATGAATCTATTTCTACGATAAGTGCATTAGAGCGCGTCACAAAAAGACTGTAAGTGCAAGCAAAACATCCAGCGTCTCACTTAGATGGCGCTATAATAGTGCAGTTTTCCTGCAAAATTATTTTGGGGTCAAGCAGAAATAAAGCGTATATAAGAAGATAAAATCCAAGTAGCTTATCAATGTACCTGCGCAGAGGCGCCGTAAATACTGGCCAAACAAAAATATTAAAGTAGAGAGCTATCGTGCGATCCGTAGGTACTCCTAACTCCCCGATAGGTATGAGTTACATGGACATCTAATGTGTTGTATTTTGCACCTTATGATTATTGAAACGAGGATCATTAAACATTTTAACCATTTGTCCAGTTATCATTAGCATTGATACGTTATTAGAATACTTAGAATCTACTGGATAAGTTCCATGACCCAGGGTCACGAAGTAAATAAAGTTTAGTAGGTGAATGTTACTGCTAGATATATCGATCTACCCTCTTGCGATTGATATCCGTACCACTGTTCACTAAGTAACTATTTGCTCACATCTGTTCTCAACACACAACACTTACTGTATTCAAGCGCGTAACAAAACTTTTTAGACATACGAACCACTTGATTCCAGACACTTGACAATATGTATTTAAAGCAAAGAAAGGTATAATCTGTTCTATTCTATCCTATTACGTTCTTATATATGAAATTGGCGTTTTGTAGTACTGGCCACATTAATCACAAATTTTTCCTCCTTGGTTGAGAATTCGAAATTCAAATTTATACAGCCATTTACACATGTATTTGTGTTTCGTTAGGCGTGTTACATGCATATACTACCACGAACGAGCTTACGTCGCCAATTCTAATAATTTATTATAATTGTGTAATTGCGAATTCAGCATTATGGAACATCGGTCTACGACATGTGACTGCTGACACCATCGCAGTTTTTAGAATATTCATTCTCGGTACCTACTTCGTCCGAACCTAACATAAGTTTTAGATTTAATAAAATACTTTGTAACATTATCTTAATAAATAATTATAATTAAATCGGTTTTTTTTCGATCCTCCGGCCGCAGCCTTCGTAATTGGCGTCATTCATTTGTTATTGTTTGTCCTATTTACATCACCCAGTATAAATATATATAAATTGGAGAACTTGAAATATCGTGTTATTTACGAGTACGAGTTCCAACGTAGTACCAGTGCTGCAGAAACGGGTCGAAGGGTTAATAATGAAGAATTGAAGGCTATTGTGGAAGCGGATCCATCACAAACCACGTCCGAGTTAGCTGCAGGCTGCCGTGTTAGTGATAAAACTGTTTTTATCCACTTGAAGCAAATTGGAAAGATTAAAAAGCTTAAAAGGTGGGTATCTCACGAATTGAATGAAGCAAACCGGCAAACGCGCTTCGACTGCTGCGTTATATTACTTAACCGGCACAATAAAGTGTCTCAAGACGAACGTCTTCAATTCGTGCGTGTTACCAGTGATGACATACGGAACTGAGACGTGGCCGCTTACGATGGGCTTCATAAGGAAGCTCAAGGTCGCTCAGAGGGCAATGGAAAGGGCTATGCTCGGGGTTTTTTTGCGAGATCGAATCCGAAATGATGAGATCCGCAGACGAATGAAAGTCACCGACAAAGCCCAAAGAATTGCGAACCTCAAGTGGCAGTGGGCAGGGCACATCGCTCGCAGGACTGACGGCCGTTGGGGCGGTAAGGTCTTGGAATGGCGACCGCGTACCGGGAGACGCAGTGTTGGTAGGCCCCCCACAAGGTGGACCGACCATCTGGTAAAGGTCGCGGGAAGCCGCTGGATGCGGGAGGCACAGGACCGATCACGTTGGAGATCATTGGGGATGGCCTATGCCCAGCAATTGATTGAAAGTTGATATGATGATGATGACAATAATGAAGGATTTTTTAATCGATTTTTTTAAACCTGTGATGAAAAGTGGATTCTCTTAGATAATAGGAAGCGCACATCGCAATAGTTGGACCCTGGCATGCCAACCAAATCCTGCCTCAAGCGAAAATTGACCCCAAAAAAGTTACTTGTAACTGTTTGGTGGACTAGTGACGGTGTCGTTCATCACAGTTTTCTCAAATCTGGCCAGACGATTACGGCAGACGTCTATTTTCATCAATTGCAAACCATGCTGGAAAAACTAGCTGTTAAACAACCGAGGCTGGTCAATCGCTCTACGCCACTGCTACTTCACGACAACGCTAGACCACACACTGCACAACAGACAGCTACCAAATTAGAAGAGACTCAAATAGAATGTCTAAGACATCCACCGTACTCCCCGGACCTTGCTCTAACAGATTACCATTTTTTTTCGAAATTTGGATAACTTCTTGTAAGGGAAAAAAATCAACTCAGATGGGGCAATGCAAATCACCTTCAAAGATTTTATTGATTCCCGTCCGAATGGTTTTTTAGTAAGGGGATCAATGAACTACCTATAAGATGGCTAAAGTGCATAACAATGGTTTATACTTAGATTAAATAAATATATTATAATAACAAATGTTCGACTTTTTGTTCCTCCCATACCAAACACCAATTTCATATGTACCTGATATAAACCCGTCCTCGAGATTAAAATTCTTGTGCCCTGACCATTCTCGGTACAGTCGAGCTCGAGGCAATCTGTGGTATGGCGTTTGGCACAGCGCTGAAATCTACCGAGACAATGTAGTTTTTTTTCTCTACTGATCAGACATCAGTGGTGTTGAACCCCCCCTTCAAAGGTGGCGACACCTTGAAACCAGCATGCGAGCCACTCGGCTGCACCGTTTACCTTTTGTATTCGAGCCAAACACATAATCGTCCCATTTAACCTCTTCGGAGCACCACAAGTAACGACGCTCCCAATAAGAAGCACCACAATGAAATCACATATCCATGTAAACTCTTTGGTAGGCGTAACTCCTCGCGATGACTGAGCAGCCTTCAATTTCAAGTCCAAGATTAAGCCCAAGAATGCTAACATATCTGAAAATTAACATTTTCCAGAATCCATGTTGAAAATATATAATAGTATCCATCATAAATTGTAGTATTTTACTTATTACTTAATAGGAAAGTCTTTCATCTATAAAAAGTTGTCCAATTACAGAAAAGAGAAAACACAAGTTTTATGTACGTGAAGCTTAGAGTTTTGATCCCATTTTTTTACGGAAATTATGTAGACCGAGCAATATATTCGGCATAATTAGAGTTTATATAGAAGTTTAGGAGAACAAATACCGAATGCTAATAATAATGCTTAAAAATACATTTAATTAATAAAAGAACATTTTATACACTACCACATAATTTAAGTCTTATTCCGTCATATTATAAAACGAGGATTAAAGTTGGTTCTTCGTTTAAACCATCGGCTGCCTAAAGCAAATTAACAATGACAGAAGAAAAGTGCTGTCTCATTTTGATCGGATAAAGCTAAACTTAGTGCCCGTTTTGTAATAAAAACTATTTTCTGAGGTAATTATAAAACATTTTACATAAATTACTTATTGTAATGCCGACGATGATGGTGTAAATGTATAGTTTAGGTGACATGGTGATTTTCCAACCAGTTCCTTCTTTACGAAATGTCAACGGAGCTGCACCGAAACACCGAGAAATCCAGAGTGTCATCGCAAGCGCATCGGACACAGAACATTCTGCTGGCACCAACTCTCTGACTTGTGTCTTTCGTACTCTTAACTTTTTCATAACCTAAAATACATAAACGAGGGTAGTTTGAAAAGTTCTCGGCCCGACCAAGAAAACAAAGGAAATAAAATAAAACATGTTTTATTTTTCTACATATTCTTCCCATGTCTCAATCCAATGGCACTTGACATAAGATTAAATAAAGAATCGAGCTGTCGAATAACAATTAATAAGTTAACATACTACCCTCAAATCTCGGTCAAGCCGAGAACTTTTCAAACCCTCGTACAAATGTTGAATAGAAGAATGTTCACTACTAGCGAGGGCACCTCCTTGCTAATAGTGAACTAGACAAATTCAAAAGGCTCGCAGACAGAGGTCTCCCATACCTCAATTGGTTAGCAGTCTAGTCTACCTCGGACACTGGAGATTGTCGTATCTTTTAAAGTGTTGAAACTATCAGTAAGTTCCCAGTAGCATAATACATTTTGTGAACAACTGTATAATTCACTGTGGAGCAATCGATGAATATTCTTCGAAATAAACCAGTCGAATATAGATCGTCGTACTTTTCAGTTTTAAAATTGAAATGTATAACACACAAAAAAAACAACAATAATTATAATTCAACTAGTTTCGAAACTACAGGACCGAGTTTATACATTCTTTCACCTACGTGAAGCTACATTATATCCCGCAAAATAGCAAATTAGGGGATGAAAATGGGAGTGGAAATTGGTATAAGGAATTACAACGGTATCAGTACCATTGTTTACTATTCCTTTTGTCATTGTAATTATATATGAATCGATATCCAATTAAACAGATCTAGTTAAATATACAACTAGCGGTTTCCCGCGACTCCGCACGCGTAAACATACAAAGCATAAATAAAAATATTCAAAATGCACATTAAATTGCTTTATCTTAGTAATTAAATGAATACCTACATCCACAGTTTAAAAAACGAATGAAAAACTATTTTCAAATCTGGTAAAGAATACCTACGTCTTTCATTAAATAGGATACCGAAAACAAAACATTATGTTGTTATTTGAGAAATAAAAAATATATTATTAGTTATGTTAGTTACTCACAGAATAAAAATCTGAACCTTTCGTGCTGTCCGCGGCAATTGTATAATTGCTACAAAATTTACATACTTTTACAAAAAAATAATACAATAATAATAACAGTTAAAATATTGTAACTACCAATCAATTTATCCTAATCAACTATCAATTAATTTATGAAAATTCTGTGTATCTTACATCAACAGAATAATATAATCACTTATCACAGAAATACTGAGATAGAATTTAGTTTTAATCCTGGCAGACTGGGTTTTTGTAATTCCGTAAATATCTAAAATACCAAAAGTAGACTTAATATATTGTCGTATGCAGGAAATAATTATACTTATTTAACATGAAGCTACGGAATAACGTAAAACCAAACCAGAACAAATCAAAAATTATTAGTTCAATTTAGTTTAGAGAATGTTATATCAGAAATCGTTAATACAATACGTTATACACTAGCAAGACAAAACTGTTAATAGTAAGTGAATATCGCTTTGAAAAAACGTTTTTCACTCAAGCACCATTTATTATAAATGTAAACATACTCCGTGAATGATTAATTAAACTAAAAGAAATTGTGGCCGTTTTTTTTTTGTTGTTTTATTTAAATAGGCACAGTCAACACGGCATGACAGGTGATTCAAAATTGTCAAATTTCTATACTTGATTTCAAACCTTAATGTATTGAAAGTAGAGCATAAAATGTATTGCATACATTTGACCTGCTGTGGTAACCTGACGTTCATCCGTGTGTACAGTACAACCCAACAAATATGCCGCGTCTTATCTTCGTTTACGTAGATCGGACCTGCCAATACAGATGATGACCTTATGTATAAATGAAATTTATAATCAGTCTTGTTTCGGTGATCACAAAGTATAAATGCAGAGTAGTAGATTTCAGTCTCTATCATAGTCAACGATAGTCAGACACCCATACCGTCTGATGACACGCTCCTTGAACCATTCTCATTGGCCGACATTTGCCGCGTTTCGGAAATCCTTCTACGCAGGTACATTGGTGAGCCATATTATTATTTCGCCTGCCGCGTCTCTCTGAAAACGTGAAACTTAGCTATGAAAATGAATTTTTATACAATTTTTACTAAACATGAAGTAAAACCAAAAGTCATATTATGATTATTCTATTCTGTGTGTCGCTGCGCGGTTCAAGCTGTATTCCCGCGACTTCTACCTTGTAAGTTATAGCTAGGTATATCACACGAGTATGTAGTGTAGTAGCTTCCCGTAGGTGTAAAGTTTAACCCCAAGATTACCCCCCCCCCACACACACACACACACACACACATAAAGAAACAAAAAGTTAAAGTTATAAATATTAACTCTTTATTATGTAGTATACATGAGACAGATTAGGTACATACTTCTGTACTTCTGTCCCGCGCATTTAATTTGCAAGTCTCGACGAAGATGGTTTTGAAAGGCCTATTTAGGAGTTTTGAAAGGCCTATAAGTAATATGGGCTAAAGTATAAAATTACCGATTTGTAATGAAAATATATTTTTTTATTTTTAACAAATTTATTTAATCAAAATAGTTACCATTATTATCTTTACATTGCTGCCATCTAATAGGAAGGTCATTTATGCCTTTGCAATACAACTCTGAGGATCTAGACTGCACGTAGATAATTGTCCAAATCACCAAAAAATGGCAGTCCATTGGAGCAAGATCTGTCTAATACGGAGGATAACGAATGGTTTCTAACTGCAGTTTCTGAAGGGTCAAAACAGTTTCTCGTGCTGTTTGAGGTCTCGTATTGTCAAAGACCCATAATGGTGAAAATCGATTCATGAGTTGGGGCTGTTCTACTGATAGTTTTGCCAATATTGTTCGGAGTTCGGCACAATAGACATCTGCCGTTATTGCTTGACCAGATCGGAGAAAACTATAGTGAATAACACCATGCTGAGATCACCAAAAAGTTACCATTACCTTCTTATTGGTAAGTTTTGCTTTAGGACACTGTTGTGGCGTTAGACCTGGGTTCAGCCATTGAATTTTTTTTTACGGTTATCATACAGAATTTTCATCATATGTCACAATTTGATCCAATGTTTCTTCATTTCTGTGCCGATTCAACAAGACAACACAAGTCAAATCAGGATTTTACGTATTTTTTTATTTTATTGATTTGACGCAAATGAGTCGATATTGTGGGTAAGGTAACGTTAAACCATGCCGATAATTCCAGGGAAGTTTAACTAAGATCGGCTTCCACCATCTCTCTTAATTCATCATTATTCACCTGTGTGGGCGGTCTTCGTCGTGGCTCGTTCTTCAAGTCGAAGTTTCCATCACAAAAGCGTTTAAACCAAAATCGCAGGGTGCGTTCATTAGCAGACCCTTCTCTCATTGCGGGCTGTTTTTGCCGCGTTACTTATAAAATTATCTTTAATAATTTATCTGATTAGGAATTTTATTTTTATGATTACACAAAATAAGCTAAATATTTAACAACGTAAATAATTACGTACATTTTCTAAATAAGTACTTAAGTAATATTCACCGATTTCTCCGCGTAATTATGAAATAATTTCATATCAAAAATGTATTGGAAAAAAATCTGACGTCGAGCAAATAAACAAATTAATCATGACTTTCATTATGTAAACATCGTTTTTAGGGATCTATTTGTGTAACGTTTATAAATAAATAAATAAGTATATTGTTCATGCGCTTGCACATGCCGACCGAAGCGGGAAACCGAGTGACACAATTGATATACTACCGCAGCGACAGGGCATATTGTCGTCATCTAAACTATCTTCATGCTAATTATTGTCTACTTGTTAGTGAATTTTGATTTAGTTATCTACAAATATACACTCGAGAGCAATGAATACAGGTCACTTAAAGAATCCTAAAAATCTCGAAAAGTAAAAATGCTAGTTTAATTAAATAAATCGTGTTTATTAGACAATTTATTACCCCTTAAATGAAAGTAAAAAAAAATATAAGTGAGTTAAACGATGCAAAACTGCATCGTCTGCTGACCCAAATTCGGACGCACCAACGTGCGTCACAAGTAAAGTGCAAATGTAGCATAAGTTAGTTATAGAATTATTAATATAGTTAAATCAGTCTTTGTAGAATATTCAGATAATAAACTTGTAATTAAAATAAATAAATATTTTTTTTATAAATTAACTGCCGTCGTAAACTTAACTGGCGCAGTCGGTAGGATCGCGACACTCGGGTTACGAATAAAACTCTTCGTTAAAGAGTGAACGGTCTTCATCGTTAATTTCGCGAATCCCTTATCAAGAACCTACGTACGGCGGCGGTCACCGTGTTCCTGTGGGAGTTCCGGAGAATTGGGAGTCCCGCTACATTCTACGAGACCCGGCTGGAGATGCAGAGAATATTTGGGTGAGTACTTATTGTTATCCCAGTATCCTTTGCTCGATTTCCTGTCGATATTTATTATAATAATTAGTGTGTGTTCTTATCAGTGAGCTAGAATCGCCATAGGTAGGAATCGCGTTACTAAAAAGTAGGAAATAGCACTATAGAGTTATTTATAGGTACTTACTATCAGTATCATATTAAATCTAGCTATTAACGACGCTCAAATCGCATTAATAGTTTGTTAGTAGTATTATACATAGTTAAGCCCGCGGACTTACTCGTATTACTCTTATAAATATTAAATCTTTTTATCAACGCTCAAATCGCATTGATAGCTTACTAGTAGTATTATACATAGTTAAGCACGCGGACTTACTTCTATTACTCTTTTTATTTTTACTAATTTTATTTTTACTTATTTTTTTTTATTAATTTATACGCATCATGGCACTATCAGGTGAAGACCTAACTAACCTAAAATTCATAGGTGACCTCGTACCGCGTTACGATGGCAACCCCAAAACATTAAACTATTTTATTAGAGAAGTAGAAAATGTGCTCTTATTATTGGACCCACCAATAAGGGTACACCCAGCACTCACGTGCTTATTAAAGAGTAAGCTAAGTGGCACCGCGATAGACGCCATTGCGTATGAAGATTCCTTAGATGATTGGAATGCAATAAAAACAGTCCTTATACGTCGACTAGGCGAAACACGTAACGAGATTCAGGTGATGCAGGAACTTAGTCGTTTACGGCGAAATAAACAGGAGGACGCTGAAGCTTTCGGTAAGCGTCTTAGAGAAATATTAGATACACTAAATTCAATAGGGAAGCATAGCGATAAATCGTATTACGAAAATATAGTTATTGAACAATATACAAATAATTTAGATTTTAATATATCGATAGGTGTGCGTATCGCTAAACCCGCAACTCTAGAAGCGGCCATTGTAGCGGCTAGACAAGAGGAGGCGCGATTAGCTCATAATAAACTAAATAATAATATTAATGTCCTTCCAATACAAGCAAGACCGAAAGAGACACCGAAACCTAGCTGGCTAGTGCCCCAGCCCGGACATCAACCCTTTGGGTTTAGACCCCCTATCCAACAACAGAATTTCAGTAACTATGTACCTCAACGTAATAACTGGACTCCAGAACAAAGGCAGCAAGTAGTACAGTCTATGCTACCATGGAAAAATAGACCTTACTCAGGTAATGTTAGGCCTAGCGGCTCAGGAGCTTTTAGAAACCCAGGGAATTTTAGACAACAACAAAACATACCACACCAACAGGTAAATCCACCACAAAAAGTCTCTGACGTCACCATGAGGTCTGTCAATAAGCCAGAGAAACCACAATTCGTCTCAGAGGAGCTTTTCTACACTACGGACCAGAATAACTACGAACCCTATCACGAGAATGGTGAGTACTATAGTTATAATACCCTGCAAAACGCACAGGAATGTGAACTACCTCCAGAGACGTCTGAAGAATCTGTATACCAGGATTTTCACCAGGAAGAGGATCACCCGAGCCTCAGATGATACATACTATCGAGTTAAATAACCAAGGTAAAGATCACCTTCCTTATATTGAACTGCCAGAATATCAAGGTAAGTTTTTATTAGATACGGGAGCTTCACGTTGTACGATATCACCTAACGTATTATCGGGAACTATATTTGAATACTGTATTGAACACGAACCCTTCCAAGTTAAAACCGCGCACGCTACAACCAGACAATGAGAATAAAGGGATTCCCATTTTATCAGACGCTATTGACAAACAATTAAAACAGTTTTATATTAGATCAACCCCAGGTTCTAGTTACAGAGTAGAAAATAGATCCACTAATTCCAGAACAATAATTAAAGACGTTTTTATCCCGATTAATAACACTGAGGCTGAAATTATTAGGTTTTTAAAAGAACATACTATAGCAGATCGCATATTTCATTGCTATTTTTATGAAGAAAATTTATACTTAGCCTTTTCAAGGGTTTACACTTCCATTTTTAATGATAGAGGACCTAAATTAATAAGATGTACTTCGCGTATTACCCTAGTTGAAAACAAATCCGAACAACAAGAATTAATTAAAAAATACCACGAAGGCAAAACAGTGCATCGAGGTATACAAGAAACATATAAACACCTACATAGGAATTATCACTGGCCAAATATGTTACTAACTATTCAAAGATTCATAAACCAATGCGATATCTGCCTAAAAACAAAATACGAAAGAAATCCCCTAAAACCACCGTTAGCTTTAACTGAGACCCCAACAAAACCTATGCAACATCTATTTATGGACCTTTACTCCACAGGAGGAGCAACCTTCCTTACCGTGATAGACAATTTTTCAAAACTAGCTCAGGCTATACCCCTAAGTGCATCAAGTAGCGTTCATATAGCCGAAGCACTACTACAAGTTTTCTCTATTCTAGGATTACCCCATAAAATAACAACAGACTCTGACAATAAATTTGACAATGACGTAATTAAAGAAATATGTGCGTTACACGACATTAACATCCACTTCACGACGCCTTATAATCCTAACTCTAACTCTCCCATAGAACGTTTCCACTCAACCATAGGAGAAATTGTACGAATACAAAGAATGACCAATAAGGACGACCCAATACAACTGTTAATGAAATATGCTATTATAGCTTATAATAACTCTATACATTCGACCACAGGGTATACTCCTCGCGAACTTTTATTTGGTCATACAGCATCTCGCAACCCATTAGAATTATATTATCCCAAAGAATTTTATCAGGATTACGTAATCAAACATCGTTCGAATGCAGAGGCTGTTCAAGAGTGCGTAGCAGCCCACATGTCTAAAAACAAAGAACAGGTAATAACAAAACGGAATCAAGCAGCCGAGGAGATCATGTTTAAGGTAGGTGAGACAGTCTATAAACAGGTGGCGAAAACTGCGAGAAACGACAAAACTAAACCCGTCTTCAAAGGACCCTACAAAATCATACACCTCCACCCAAACAATGTTGCTGAAATCATAGGTAACCACCCAAACGCGAAATCCATAAGAGTACACTACAAACTCTTACGAAGGCCACATCTTGTTCCAGGACTCTCATCGCAGGAACCTTCGTGCTCTTCGCAGTTGCAAACCTGACACTTACCCCTGTTGACAATGTTAACGGAATTCTGTTGCTAAAACAAGGGCAAGTACTTAGACAGGTTGATACTTTTAGTCTAGCTTGTGTCTATAACGTAACATACATTCGAGAAATAAACACTAAACTTCTAGCACTTTACGCTAGTGTAAAATCTATCGAAAATGACGATAGTTCGCATAAGTCCTATAAAGACCAAATAGAGCATAGCTTAAATTTAATAAATAAGAAAATCATATTTGTAGCACCGCACATTAGAATTAAACGTGGTATTATAAACGGCTTAGGTTCTATCGTGAAAGCAATAACAGGAAATTTAGATAACGAAGATGCTATAAAGATAGAAAATGAAATAACAAATTTAAGAACTTCAGTTAATAATGTCAGAAATTCACAAAAGAAATCTATATTTTTGGCAGAAAACACAATAAAAGAATTTAGTAAACAAATTAAAAGTCTAAACAATAATCAAAATAAATTAGTCGAAATGCTATCAAATACCACTATTAGTAATAATTTAGTACTTAGCCAAATGCACTTCTTAGATCTTTATATTCAAATTAATCTTAGTTTACAGGTAGTTTTAGATAAATTAGCTATGTTAGAAGATGCAATGACATTTTCTCAGCTAGGTGTAATGCACCCTAGTATAATTCCTCCTCATAGTTTATTATTAGAACTGCATAATATGCAAAAGTTACATTCTCTTAGGCCTGTAGATAATATAAGTATAAGAAATATTTACAAGATAGAAAAATCCATCGTAGTAAAAGCTTACAGCACAGAACACACGCTAACATTCATATTAGAGATACCATCCATAGACAATAACCTTTATGATCTTATCCACATATATTCTATCCCTGACAAACAAAACCTTACCATTATTCCCAAATCCAAATACCTCGCACTGGGAAACAATGAGTACGCCTACCTACAGGAGAGCTGCAAGAAGATCACGCAAAATACACAACTTTGCCCTCTGTTGAATACCCAAGACATAGAAAAAACAGAAGACTGTATAATATCACTCATAAAACATCAAGAAGCCAACTGCACCAAGGCGAGGATGAACATCAAACATGGGAAAATTCAAAATCTCCAAGACAACAAATGGCTTCTGTTACTACAAGAAGAAGTCATCCTGCGAACGACCTGTGGACCAAAATCCAGCTATAGAAGAGTAGATGGAATACAAATCGCCTCTATTACAAGCGACTGTCAAATAGAAGTCTTGAATAGAACCCTGAAGACCAATAGCAACCACATCTCAGCTGATGAAGTTATCCCCCTTCCAAGCCAGACATTTGCTCCAGTAAGCAACGTACGATATGAACTCCAATTGGAAGACATACCTTTGGATAGCATTCACGAATTAATGGACCGCGCAGAAGAAACCTTTAACGACAGCGACATCAACTGGCAAACCATCATGGCAACCCCAAGCTGGTCTACATTGGCTTTATATTTATTGCTGACTACATTCGTTGTATGGAAATTATACCAGTGGCATCAACGAAAGCAGAAACCAATTAAGGAGTGCACCGAGGACGCTGCAGGAAGCTGCGGGACGCGCTTCCATCTTAAGGAGGGAGGAGTTAAACGATGCAAAACTGCATCGTCTGCTGACCCAAATTCGGACGCACCAACGTGCGTCACAAGTAAAGTGCAAATGTAGCATAAGTTAGCTGTAAAATTATTAATATAGTTAAATCAGTCTTTGTAGAATATTCAGATAATAAACTTGTAATTAAAATAAATAAATATTTTTTTTATAAATTAACCATAGATAGGAAACATTAAATTTTTGAACTATATTACGATTTTCTTGAATTTTTATACTTCGTATTACCTCCTCGTGCTTCCATTACTGCGTTTACGCGGTTTGGCATGCTGTACACTAAGTTCCTTATACGATTTTGGGGAATATTCTCCCATTCCTCTGTGAGAGCAATTTTGAGCTCACGAAGCGTGATTGGGGGAGGGTTTCGTTGTTTTACCCATCTCCCTAGCTCGTCCCAGGCATGCTCGATCGGGTTGATATCCGGGCTGTTTATCTCTCTCTCAATCCTACCTGTATGAGGTCGGGCATTGTCATGCATAAATATAGCATCCTCACCCAAATTGACCATAAATGGACCAACGTGTTCATTGAAGATTTCTTCCACATATCTTTCGCTAGTTAAAGAGCCGTTTTCTATGATCACCAGCTCTGTGCGATTCTCAGAAGAAATTCCGGTTCACACAAGTACAGACCCACTACCGTAGGCTACTTTTTCTTCGATGCATGCTTGGTTGAATCTTACCTCTGGTCCTCTATACACTCTGTGTCTCCATTGTGCTTGTAGAGCATAAATTTTGTTTCGTCGGAGAACATACATATCTATCATTAATATGATAGCTAATGAAATTGACATATTTGATTATGCTCTGAGTGAGTTTACAAAAACTGCAATATTTTTTTGTACATATAAACTTAATTAAGAACAATATATATTAATAAAAGCTTATTTTATATATAAAAAAGTAAGGTCTAAGAAAAATTGTTAAGGTTTACTAGATCGCATTGGCTATAAGCTGTAATGATCGATGTAAATGTTGTTGATAATAAATAAATAAATAAATAAACATAACTTTTGACCAATCTTCAATACTCCAATTTACGTGGTTCTGGGCATATCTTAGTCTTGAAATACGATGCCCACGCTCCAGTTTAGGGCCGTTTGCAGGTCTAAGGGGTTTCAAGTTAGATTCAGCAAACCGACATCTTACTGTCCATGCGCTTGGGTTACTCCCTCCGAGGCGTCGAAACTGATTTGCGAGTTCAGTTCCTGTGAGAAAGCGATTTCGAAGCATGGTGTTCACCAAGTATCGGTCTTCTCGTGCTGTGGGACACCTAGTTCTGCCCGTTGCTAGTCTGCGTAGGTTAGAACCAGTTTCTTCGTAACATCGGAGAACTCTTTGTACTGTTGATAGCGAATCACCGACAGTCCTGGCTGTATCGCGCTGACTCAGGCTGGTTTCAACCATTATGAGTATTCTGGTGTATTCTTTACGTGTAAGCGACATGATTTCAGCCTTAATAATGAATATTGAGTACTATGAACATAGTTTATGTACCCACATAAATGACAGATTACAAACAAAAGCAAAAACAAATGCTGTAATTTCGTAGTTCCATCTTCGAAAGTGTTCCTTTTTCAAATTTGTTTTTTTATGATATAACTTTACAATAACTAAGAAGTTTTAATACCTTTGTTTAAGGAGTATTAAATTGTCTATTAAATATAATTTATTGCATTAACCTAGCATTTTTAGTTTTCGAGATTTTAAGGATTCTTTAAGTGACCCGTATTCATTGCTCTCGAGTGTAGTTTATCTCTTTATTCCCCATATTGGGGACCTATTCACTGGCATAGTATATAAAAAAGGCTGAATTGTGCTACACACATTATTCAAGGGACCTTCACCTGCTACACCATTCGTATCTGGATTACCAGGACTAGGGACCGGAGACCTGCAACGTGCGAAATTATCTGGATTTCCAGGACAGTGGTGAACGAGGATCTGCTACGAGACGGTCGCTTAATATCACGGACCCACGCCCTAACCTATATTTAATTTTATAAATTTAAATTAAGCTTTATATATTATAGATATGTTTTTTATTTTTATTAACAATTATTATTTAGCAAAACTTAACTTAACAACAAAAACAAAGCTATAACAAGAAAAAATAAATCAATAACAACTTAATCATGGAAAACGGCAAATCAACAAGAGAGGATTATTATTTTTTTGACAATTATGTATACATTATAATCTGACAAAAGTAAAAAACTGTACTGCGGAAACGTTTGAAGGGATTAGGCAACGTTTTAAATTTGGTAGAGTTATAGTGACATGAGCATCGTGCCGAAACTATCCAACCCTGATTCTTTAGGTTCTTTAAGATGAACACTTTTTATTATAATAGTTATTAAATCATTTAAGTTAGTCAAATAATCATAAATTTGTTTAACAAATAGCTTAAGCGACAACGGTTAAGTATAGCAGCTGGTATTTAAGTGGATATGTAGCAAATTAACCGTCACGCTAAAGAGTAAAATGATTTTTGATATTTTGTCACAAAGTATACCAAAAAAGAATATTATTTAACTTTCTAATGCTATAATGAATGGAGTACAGTTTATGCCAACTGTAGGCACCACCACCACCAATAATAGCAGTACTGTTGCTACTGAGTTATAATTTAGTTTTAATCCTGTCAATCCCCATTTTCAATTCTGTTAATAATTGACATAAGAAATGTTAACTTTTATATCATCGTTTGCAGGAAATAATTATATTTCTTTCATTACGTAAATGAGACTACGGAATAACGTAAAAGTAAACTCGCAAATTAAATTAATTGTTGGTTTAATTTAGTTTAGAGAGTGTTGTAACAGAATTTGTAACAAATTGTAAATACAATACTTAATTACACCAACAAATCTAAGAACTGTCACTAACAAGAGAATATCGCTTTGAAAAAAACTTTTTCACTGAAGCATCATTTATTATATTACCAATGTAAACATACTCCGCGAATGAGTAATTAAACTAGAACAAATGGTAGTTGTTTTAACTAACACAGTCAACAACATGACAAGTAATTCAAAGCTGTCTGTCTGCACTTGATTTTTTACTTTAATCCATTGAAAATAGAGTAGAAAATCAATTACGTAGATTCGATCTGCTGTGGTAACCTGACGTGCACCGGTGTGTACAGTACAACCCAACAATTATGCCTTATCTTCGTTTGCTTAGATCAAACCTGCCAATACTGATGACATGATGACAGTAGATACATACAATCTAGATTACCATCGGTTTTGTTTTGATAACAACAAAATATATACAACCTAGTAGATTTCAGTTTCTATTACATTCAAACCAAAAAGATTGAGTCAACTGACTGAGCCCTGAGTGAACGACAATAGCCTAAATACGCAGGGTCGTCACATATAGACTATTCAATCATCATAAACACATAGTCTTCTTTTTTCATCGGATGTCTCCGCAACTCGACGTCAAAATTGTGGTGGGTATGTTATCCCACCTCTGCCAGAAACCCTGCTGAAATGCAAAGTGGCATAGCCACGATTGGCAAGTTACCACTCTAATTTTGAACCTTTAACATCGATCAAACTTGTAAGTGTGTGCGTGCGATGATGCATACCCACAGACTCGCCCACATACACACCTTTTTCGGTGCATATGTATTAAATTAACATACTCTTTGGTTCTACAACGACAGTAGTCAGACACGAGGACGGTCCTATGACACGCTACTAGAATAATTCTATTTGGCCAACATTTGCGTTTGTTACTTGTTTTACGTTATATCGCCCTCCGTGTCTCTCTTAACTACAAAACAAGAAACTTAACTACAAAACAGATTTCCAAAGTTTTTACTAAGAAATAGATCACAATTATAGTATTACATTCTGTGTGTCGCTGCGCAGATAGTGTCATATAAGTATTTAGTACTAGCTGTTTTCCCACAACTTTGCCTACGTAAATTATAGCTGGTAGTGTTACCCGTGTATGTAGTGTAGTAGCTTCCTGAAGGTAAAAGAATTTTTCGTGATCGGATTAGCGTTTCCGAAGATTACCCCCCAAACAAACAAACAGTTTTATAATATAGTATTAAATATGAGACTGATTAGGTAGTAGATATTGTAGGATAGCTTACCACTTTCAAAATCAAAATTCTATTTATTGGCATTATTTGATATCATACTATATAACAATATACACAGCATTGTAGGCTTTTGAAACTCCACAACATTTTTTACACTGTAACAACGATTACCAATATTTAGTCCTGCAATAAATTAGTAGCCATATGTAGCTAGTAATAAAAAAATAATAATAACACGACAGTACCGGCCTCCTCAGTATCTCTAAGGACACAGAACGTAATGCTCGAGTGTCCTTAATACTTACTAATCTGACTCGCATTTTTTTAATATTTAATTCACTATCTACTTTCCAGAGATTTAAACAAAAAATGCGCAATTACGCACTCTTGCCTCCGATGGCTTTATATAAATCACATATCAAAACGGCTGAAGCATCTTAAGTTGAAGCAATCTTATTTGCTGAATCAGACACCTTATAATATATACCAACATTATATCTATACTAAACCAGTTAGAAGTTACTCATTTTGGGTGTAATATAGTAAATATTTATATCTTTCCAGTAAGGACAATGCAATCAATACCTGCATCAGAACCGGACATCGAAATCAGAGAAGAATGTCTGGTATCAGGAGCTCTGCATATAGTACTCCGCATGTCTGTACCTGTAGGATTAGCTCCATTGCGATTTAAGAAGCAGTCGAATGGGTGGCACATACGTATATCATCTGTGCGGTGGTTCGCTGCTTGTGCATTCTTTTTTATTATAAGTAAGTAAAACTAAATAGTTTACTATGAATACTTGTCAAATAAAATGAAATATTTATTCGGTCCACAATTGATAAAGTTGTTATAGTACATATAAAAAAGCATAAATTACCTTTTCCTTTAAACTAAAATTCAATTGAAAGTAGTATATTCTTTGTACACAGGCATATTTCAAGTAATAAAATAACTTTTTTTTGTATATGCTCGGTCAACTTTCCTAATTACATTCAGAAAGCATACCAGTCAAATTCTGCTCTGGGCGAAGTCGTGCTTGTACAAGTTTTTGTTTTCGGAATCTCTGATTTGGAAGTAAGAGCTGCCGTTAGATTAGAACATCACAAGACGTTGTGAGATGCCCTAAATTGGCTAGGGATATCTTTCAAAAATTCTCTAAAAGTAGAAGCGGTACGCAAGGACGATCGCATTCATCATATTCGGGGTGAAGTTGCTATACCAGTAAGCGATGGGCCTCGATAGTTCGCCCCCAAATGTTTTGCTTAAGGCAAAAGAGCCATTTCCAGGTGCACTACCATAGAAAGAGTGAAGTTTTAACGACGATGAATAAGACGGTCAACCGTACTGATGTACCGGGGCCCAAACGGAGTGAGATGGCTGCAATGAGCCTTATTGTGCCCAATAGCACAAAATGTTATTGTTATTATAAGGGAAGTTATTATAAGATGCTTTGGGGTATTACACAAAACAGATAAATTCAGGATGCCTGAAAGTGACGAATCAACAACAAATCAGACATTTTGTATCGGTAAAGTTGACTATTAAACAAGCTTTTACTGGATAAAAAATCTTTTAATAACAACAAACATATTGCTTTTTGTTTAATTTCATTATCGGAATTTCCCCACTTTCGTAATTACCTTAAAATACCCTATCGAAAGCTAGGCTGTAGACGAAGATTTGTTTCAATTTTCTGCGTTTTATTTTTTTAATGAGTTTTATGGCTGTGCTTACTAATGTTTCTAGGCAAACCATACCATTTTTTTTTCAACTTAATTCTCTTAAACGGGGGAACTTTCAGACCTGAAACTTTGGTGAAAGATGAAGGATTGAAAGATGCTATAATAATTTTCTTTATAGGGGTTAGATTTTTTCGGAATAAAGTACCAAAAAAACATTCTCCGTTACATGGTATCTTAAAATCGAATATTTTTTACTGGTATTAGATCAATATGGTGTTTTAAACTTTCATGGTCATTAAAATCACGAATATAAGGTGGACGGTAGCAATCTCATTTTTAGCAATTTTCTAATGTTAATTGATCAATCTATCTCAATTCAATATGGTGATAGCTGTGATCCTGCGTTCCCGTTTTTATATTTTGACTCGGTTCTCTTATATGAAAAAAATGTTTACAGCATGCTCTGTATACACGCACAATATAATCTAGTTGTATAATCTTAAAATAGAAAACGACACATATATTAAAAAATTCCAGAGTTGTTTTATTGAATGTTTCGCGAGAATAGATAAGTATATTAATTTTAATATTTTCTTTCTTATTTTACAGCTTTAGTGCCTGGAATCTTATGTGTGATACATGAAATACGAATGGCTAATCATTTTAATAAAAATGATTATATGACACAAACTCATCGTGTTCTTTTTCTATCGCATACATTGAGTAATCTTACAACTCAATGTTTTGTGGGATTTACAACAAAAAGAAGGATAAAATCTATTATCTTGTGTCTAAGCCGAATTGAGAAGGTAGGGGGTTAAAATAGTGCAATTCTTGTAATACAAACATGTTTGTATTATGTATTTTATTTATTTATTAAGTATATGTTTATTTTATCAAGGGTGTATCGACTATATTTTCTTTTTAATTTTCTCCTTTTTGTTTTGTTAATCCACTTTTAGATTTCACCCTTATTACTGCTCACGATCGCTCAAAGGTTTGCAGGAAGAAAACTCATGTTGGAGCTATGCTTACCTTTTGGAAAACGTTCCTAAAATATTTTGTTCTTATAATCTTATGTGTACAACAAAGTATAAAATAAAGTTCATACATTTCAGATCAGAGATAAGCTAAGCTTACCTTTTGGAAAACCTTCCTAAAATATTTTGTTCTAAAAATCTTTTGTGTACAATAAAGTATAAAATAAATTTAAAATAATAACATTTCAAAACGATTAAACTCAGTAATAATAGAAGAAACCTGTCCTAATGCAGTCTTGTCGCCTTATCTCTTTCTGACTTTGCTAGGCAACCGACAGTGTGCGGCAGAAAAAAATTACGCGCTTTTTCGGAAAACGGGATGTAAGGGTAAATATGTTCCCTATATTCTGCTATCAGAAGGTTTCTAACGTAAAATAAAACATTTAAGTTAACGCTATATATTTGCGATTGTCTGAAAAGTTGTACAACTTCATAATATAATGTAATAAATTGCTTACTCTACAATTCTATACTAATAACATTATGTATAGAGTTCGGGGACACCGGGACAGACAACCAAAAAATGTGAGTTTGGTCACGTTAGGTATGTACGCTCCAACATGAGACGATTACATGAGTTATAACAGAAATGCAGATGCAGTCTGTAAAATATTGTAATACTTAATAGCACAAAACTTGTGTCGATAATTCGTAATTAAAGAAATGGATTTTTGTAAATAAACAATCTCGAACTCGACTGGGAGAAAGTGCTGTCATAGCATAGAGTTTCAATGAAATATAAACTTCATAACTTTTTGAAGAAGATTTTATTTGATGGAACCTTTATATTGTGACAGCGATGTACTCGAAGTACAATTCGAGGCTGTTGATAGGATAGGATACTTTATATGTTTGAAGGATTCTCGAGTGTAAGTTATACATAATATTGAACGTTGAATTTTTTTTGGTTCATCCACTATCCACTTTTACTGTCTACCCTCATGGAGACACCGTAATATACGATATATAACAGCGGGTAGTCCGAAGGGGTTATAACGAAGCCCAAACAGATCGTCCATATCGGAGGACTATCTTTTAAAATAACACTGCAGGCGTGTATACCAACGTGGATTTGTTCCATTTTATCACTTTTCATAGGAAAATATAACGAGATGAACGTGATGTCATCGGATATCTTTACTCCTCGGCGATCGGAAACATAATGTGTGCCAAAATGGCGGCAATTTGGTTTTTATTAACGAACTGTCAAAGTCAGTGTCACCATTCTAATAAAATTAAAAGTATCGATGATCACGCTCTCTTTACAATCGAGTAACTAGCAATTAAAAGAAACTAAATCAAACGATCTTCGTAATGATGATGCGACATATATATATATAGTCGGTTGATTGATTCCTATTAATTTTAATAATTTATACATAAGATTTCAATACAACGTTTACATCGGTTATTCCTTTTTGACAGTAATACAAAAAGCCGTCAATGTGGCAGATTATATTTTAAAGCAGCCAGTATGCAACCTCCAATAATTCCTAATTGAAAACCATTTATTCAGTCTAAGCTATTACAAGCACTTCTGAAATTGGAAAACTATGCCTTGCCCGGTTCGCTTATCTATGGCTCAAGAAACTCGTCAGGAGCGGTTTTCTTTCACCTTTATAAATTTCATACAAATCAAATTCAAATTAAACAATGACATAATAAGACTCTGAGGTCATTTTCTATTACAGTAATAAAAAAAAACAATGGAGACCGTTAATTTTTGCCTTTTCATACATACTTACTTATTGAAAAATTGATATACATTCGACATCATATCAGACGGATAACGCCCACTGCATATACAAGAAAAAGAATCTTATATAAATATGTATATAGATTTAATTATGACATCAAATTATTGTATTATTTTAACACCCCCTATTGTTGTCTTTCAGAACACTAGTGCATTTGTCAAACTCGTTAGATTTTTAATACTTTAGTAATATTGTGTTTTTTTTTATTCTTTACGTTTTATGACGCACTTTAATTTTGTTCTACTTTCAAAAACAGTGTTCCTAAAATTTCAGATAAAAACCTCTTTACATGTTCCTACTATATGGAATAATCGAAAAGTGAAGATACTAGCTACATTATACGCTTTGTACATTATGATTGTATCAGGAATTGACTTTTTTGGAGCTTTAATTCCAGATCTTGACGACTCCAGTAAGTAAAATAAAAAATATGAAAATTTAATTTGCGTTGTTGTTCATAATGATCTAATTACTTCTAATGAACTTAACCAATCAATTCCCTTTCAGTGAACCATTTTTTCTTAGAATATTTTGATTATATAGAAATTTATTTAGTATTTATAGCATCATTACAATTTATGTTAGTAGTATTAGAAATAAGCTCTGCTCTACAATCAATCAATGATGTGCTTCTGCGATTCTTGGATGACGAACAAGAAACTGCCGCATCTACTTTTGGTATGTATATTTTTCAATTTTGTTAATATTTATTAGTTCTCGTATTAAACGACCAACATATGTTATTTAGTAGGTAAATTTGCGCAGTTTCAAATCAAAGACTCATAAATTATAAAATTCATATATTATACAAGATCAATTAAGTATATATTTATTCGTCCTTATTATGGAATAGAAGAGTTTATTTGTTAGAATATGGCACAGTAGATATTATCGATGTTTACTTTAAAGTAACCAGCATATTCTGCCGATCCCGTTGAAATGCAGACAAGCTTTGCTTGATGCTGTTAAGTGCAACTACAAATCTATCTACCCAAAGTAACTTTTGTATATGAGCTTTCCTATTACAAAAATGTGACACTATCGACTTTTTCGATATTTTTATCATTACAACGTAGATTTGACGATGTAAATGATGCTCTCGACAATGTTCTACAGTCGTTTGATAATAATAATTTAAAGCTCAAATAAAACGAAATGCATAAAGTTTGCATTACCTAATGTGAGACATGTCAGTACACTCATAAATGTAAATAGTGAAAAAGTTGAGTTAGTAGAATCGACAAAGTTCCTTGGTATTACACTAGATTCCCGACTGCAATGGGATCCTCATATTGATAGCTTGTCAAGTAGACTGAGTTCTGCAGCTTTTGCTGTTAAGAAAATTAGACTCTTGACAAATGTTGAAACGGCAAGATTGGTATATTTTAGTTATTTTCATAGTGTAATGACGTATGGTATATTGTTGTGGGGTTCTGCGGCTAGCATTCATGATATTTTTACTCTACAAAAGAGAACTGTCCGTTCTATTTATAATTTACGGTCTAGGGAATCTCTCAGAGAAATATTTAAAGAAATAAATATTCTGACTGTTGCCTCTCAATACATCTATGAGAATATTATGTACACAAGAAAACATTACGATTCCTTCACAAAAAAAAGTAGTGTTCATAATCTTAAGTACATTTACATTTATCAAAGATCAACCCACTACTCACTCGTTTCTTCAATTGGTATAATTTCCTTTAGTCAAGGGTAGCCTGGAAGAAATTGCTACCTTAGCAATAAGGCCGCCTTTTGTGTTTGGTTTTGATTATAAATGTTATGTATAACTGTATTTGTACGCAATAAAGTGTATTCATTCATTCATTCATTCATTTAACACAAGAAATAAAAATAAACTTGCCGTTCCAAGCTTCAGACTTCAAAAAACCAGAGGATCATTTCTGGGTCAATGTATTGCTATGTTCAATAAAGTTCCACAAAATGTAATTGACCTACCCATAAATAAATTTCAAATTCAAAAGGATATACTTATGAGTAAAAGCTATTATAAAGTTGATGATTATTTTAAGGACCGTAATGCATGGAATTAATAGCCTTCGCTCTGTTCTATAACGAATCATTATAGGTACATATCAACCTATGTCCTACAGACTTTGAAACTTGTATTTATTATTGTTCAATATATTATTATTTTGGTAATGACATGATTTATGTAAATGTCATTACTTATGATAAAAAGCTGGTAAGTTTCTTTCGCTTGTTCTTCTTGTCAGCTAAAAGACGTCCTGAACAAGTGGTAGGGGAAAAATATTTTTGGACGATTCAAAAGTGCTTGTAAGAAGCTTACTTTAATAAAAACATTTTCATTTCATTTCATTCATTCCATTCATTCCATTCATTCCATTCATTCCATTCATTCCATTCATTCCATTCATTCCATTCATTCCATTCATTCCATTCATTCCATTCATTCCATTCATTCCATTCATTCCATTCATTCCATTCATTCCCTTCATTCCCTTCATTCCATTAATTCAATTCATTCCATTCATTTCAATCATTTCAGATTAATATTTATGCATTGATTATTTTAGATTGGAAAGTCATGATTCTCCTTTTATAATTTTTATTTACGGTTATTCGCTTCCATCCATTCTCCACCATTTTCCCTCACCAAAGTTGAAATTTCTTTTTTATTTCTGCTTTCAATAATTGTGTGCGCATTGATCCTTACAGGCTATTGATAGATCATAAATATACATGATAAATAACAGTGGACCCAGTACACTGCACTGTGGTATTCCACTTTCATTTACACGAATGCCAGATCGGTAGACAGTCTTTACGATTCCAAATATTCTAGATATTTTTCGTATTATTATCGATAGTGTGGGTACGATTCTATCCACGAAAAAGCATTCACTCTGATTCTATACTTATCTAGTTTTGTAATAAGATTTTGTCTGAGACGAAATCAAAAGCTTTCCATCAATCATTTATTTGGGGCGAATCGGGGAATGCTCGCCGGAGTGCCGGAAGGTAGGAGGGAAATTAAATACCTCCCGCGGACCATCAGGTGCACCTTCGCTAGGTCGCTGGGTCGCTCGGAGACAGTTCGATTAAGGCAAGCAACATCAGACAGGATGTCTTGTAAAAGATAGCAGTGGAAAAGTGAAAACCAACGGCGGCGTACAAAGCCCCCGTTAGCAAGAAGGGTCACTGTCTTGGCATTTGGCAATTTATAGCCAATCTACCTTCTCCTAATCACATGAAACAGAAGAATAATAAGAAAAAGTTGAATACTAGGACATACCCCGGAAGAGTGTTAATGTTGCAATAAATGTTAGGGCGTACCCCCAAAACGACGGAAAGAAAAAGCTTGGAACCAACGTTCCAAGAGTTTGCATAGCCAGATGGAACGTAAGCTCCATGACAGGATGCGACTCGGAGCTGAATAATGCTCTGAAGTGACGTAAAGCTCAGAAGACGGATCGGCATCTGTTGCATACAAAAGACGAAGTGGAAGAAGTCTAAAGCACGTAACATAAATAATACAAGTTTATTTTCACCGGAAAATAGTCTAAACGAAAAGGTGTAGGAATCGCGGTCGACGAAAACAAGAAAAGTTGACGTGAAAAGAATGAGCGATCGGATAATAGTAATCAAATTTGCTCTCGGTAATCAACCCTCCATGAATGTAATATCAGCATATGCACCCCAGACAGATTTATAACAAATCGATAAATAAGCATTCTGGTATGATCTTCACGAAAGACTTGAGGACTGATCTGGCAGGGTATACGGTCGGTCACAGAATGTTCCAGACTGCTGCATATTGGAATACTGGAGAGCGGCGCTGGAGACGGCAGGACTTAAAATCAGCAGAGATAAAACGGAATACATGCACTGCAAGTTCGCTGACTCGAGTACCGGGCACACTATCTGAAGTACCTTCAAACTGCAAGTCTTAAGTCTGTCTCAAACTAAATATCTAGGCAGCGTGCTATCCAACGATGGAAGCATTGACTTGAATATAGAACATTGCAGAAAAGAAATCATAAATTTGAATTTGCGCAATTTTATTCACACCGGTGTGTGTAAGACTGCGCGTTGCAGGCAATAAGATTGCGTGACTATGCTATTGACATATATAACATATAAAAGCACCGAACCAATTGCATTCAAAACAACTGTTAATACATAAAACATTTCATCTGACGTGTGCAGATGTTTACAGAAATCTTTTTAAGTAAATCAATAGGAAACAAAACACGACTGAAGTTAGTCGTGAACTGCAGTTATCCTCGCGTCGTTTATCCTCAGTGTTGAGGTTCATCACCGAACATCTCTCTCATTAACTATTCTTTGCTATCTTACTCCATCTTCATCTATAGAGATGATCTCACGGACTCTGGTGTTAAGTGTGATACTAATCTCTGGGCTAATTATCTAATTCTAAGATCTAACGCAATCATTTTCAAAGGTATATTGTGATGACGATTTATGAATTTATTTATAAAAATTTAACCCGTCGAAATATTGTAATTACCATAAAACCCTTTGACATTTCTAAAAAACATTTGCGTATAACACTTGCCTTTGACTATTCCAATTAATGATATCATTAATTCAACATCTTATAAAAAACGTTGTGATCGCAATTGCTATCGATGTGCAATAGTTTTAGCAAATGTCATATTAAAAGGGGTTGTTTTTTATTTTAAAATTACAATCAATATTTTTTTAATTTTCAAGTAGTCCCTCTAATAACAAAGATTACATTGGATTAAAGTCCTAATACTTCTGATGATCGCACAGATGTCCCAAATTTGTTTACTAAAAGGTGGCAATCCTGCTGTTACAAAGAAGTTAAGTTAATTCAGATTCGTATATATTTTCAGGCATATGTGATTCGATGTCAACTGAAGATATTTTCCGCAACATGTACGCAATGTATATGACAGTTTGTGAAGTCATTCAGGAGCTCAATAAGAACACGGGTATCATGATTATGGCGATACTTTTCAAAGCTTCCATGATACTCATTGCTACTTATTATGCTTTGACTGCAATAGTAGGTATGTACATATGTATAGCGAACGTATTATTGAATCTTATTCATTAGTAGCTATTATGGTAACTAGTTTATTTGCACGTTGCAATCTTATTAGCCAACACGCTGTATCAATTTTAGGACCATTATAATATAAAACTCTTAAAAATGACATATTTGTAGTTCACTTACTTCTATACAAGTTTGCGAGACATCGCTCGCATACGCTCTATGGACATTTATTTGATGGGCCTTTACTACCTATCTGTATCTGTTTATATTGAACTAGTTAGCTGTTTTGACGTCACTTTGCTCGCATAAATTATAGCGTAATAAATATGTCATCCGCATATGATGCAGCTCCACATAGATGAAACAATTTTCATGACCCGAACTCGTATTCACTCAGCTCTCCGAATTCACGTCGTTTACTATAGAAATTCTATTAATTCCATTTTTTTATATATGAATTGATTGAATATACGTGTCTCAGACATTCTATTAATATGTAATTTCGAAACTCACTTCACTTATGCCTCGAAACGTTATTTGTTAACAATTGAAGGTTGGGCGGATGCCGCTTTTTGAAGTGCATTCAGACACCTGAGTGAATTCGAATTCGGGTTTGGATTTTTACAGAATCGCAGGGCAGTACTTCCGATGATTACGCCACACAAACAAACAAACATTACGTCACTTTTTATTGTTAGTATAGAATGAATTGAAGTTAAGCTGTTTTATCAAATATACATATATGATACCCGAATACTGTTAGGGTTTATGATTCGTCTGTATAAATTTCATATTTTTAGTTATGATCCAAGGCAGGTTGTAGCCACATTGCTTCATTGGCTATTGGAGTACCGGGGCCTAATTGACAAATTTAAATTTATCGCAATAACTTTTAATTTGTCATTTGAAAGATATTCAAGAACTTCACGCTACAACTATTTGAGATTTAATGAACGATATCGTTAACTTGAGAATGATAATGAAGATTTATTGTTATACATTCCGGAAGCGTAGATCACTTCATCGAATGTAGTACGTCGCATGAAAGTAAAGCCAAATGCGGGTTTTTTTTTATTTTATTGTTATTTTTAACCACCATACCAACTTTATTAGAAGTTTCTTGAATATATTTGATGTTTTGTATTTAAGTATAAGTTTCCACTTTTTATTATTAAAGATTTTTACACTACTACTCGAAAAAGATAAATTAACTTAAAGAATTAAATTCCTTAAAAGATTAAATGTATTGATGACTTTATTATTTCCGAGATTCAGCGTGGCAGTTTTAAGATTAGTTGTATTTTTAACTGTGTATTAGACTGCTGGACATTAACTCGTTAATCCGTTAACCGTTATTTAAAGTTAACTTTAAAAAAATGTTAACAGACTCATTAACTTCCGTTAACTTACGCTAAGTCCGTTAATCATTAGTCCAGTACCTACTATTAACCAAACACCTTGCCACAACAACGATGATGACGTAGAAGACTTTTTCATTTCTGTCACTCAGTCTTAAGAAAAACCTAAGAGTCAAAGCTCTTTAAAAAGTAAAGTTCAAAATCTCGTCAAAATATGGCTTGACATGAGTTCAATCGACGCTTTCAACGATGCAGCATTCCTTGGAGAACAGATTTTTATAAATATGTTTGTGAAATATAATAGTGCTTTTCCCTCAAGCGCTGCAGTTGAACGTCTTTTTTCCACAGGCAAAGATATTTTAACGCCGAAACGAGCCTCGCTTTCAGACGAGAACTTCAACAAATTAATGTTAATGAAGAGCAATTTTCACATTATGACAGATGTCTAAATTTTTGTTAATTAACCTGTTAACTTCCAGAAAGCAAACCAACAGTTCTTATGAGTATATCATTATCATGACGACATGATATAAAATGCATTTTTATCACGTGTTAACGGATTAACAATTAACGTTAACTTGTGTTAAATCTTTCGAAATGTAACGATTTAATTATTTGATTAACGGTGCCCAGCTTTGGTCTTGGATAAATGGAAAACATCTACGCCGTGAAATATTTTAATGTATGTTCTGGAGCTGCGAGTCATGATATTTCTACCGTAGTTAGTTCGGTGTTTGTGTATACTGACTGAACAGAGGAGTCTTTCGCATACGATATTTCGGAGTACAGAAAGCAATACTAGTAAGAAGATTAGGGTTGTTCAAGGTACCGCGCAATATGCCATACAACAGGCACATATCAAGCAATTCGCGACGAAATTTCAAAGACAAGAGTTCAAATTCCCGACAATCATCAACATAAGGACCACGAAAAAGTCTACTAGTCTTATAATTTTGTTGTCTTTGCGTTATGAAAATTGGAAACAAAACTGTACCCTTAAGCAATATAAAGATGTACTTAAATTTTTTAGTTTCTATTAAAAATAAGCATAACTAAGTCTATTATTTTTTCGACATTCATTCTTGAACCGGGGATAACGAAATAGAAGACAATGATTTGTTACGTCAGGGTAAGAAAAGGGGCCCCAGGAATTAGATTGCCTAGGTAGGGCCCCTGACGGGGTTAAACCGGCCCTGTTGATAAGAACTTCGTATCTCTTACATTTTGTTTTATGTCAAACGGTGTATTGGCGAATACATTCCAACCTTCAAAGCCACACTCTCGATAGCATGATAACTTTAATTTGTTTCACGGACTGCGGCAAATATCATTATCATGGAATTAATGTATACACGGTACTGATTCTCCAGTACATTTAGAATATATTGATTTTTATCACTACCAGATGGCGAATACCGGAGAATTGGTCAGCAAACTGGCATTAAAGTACTCCGACGATGCCACCAGCATAGAGTTGAGGAAGTTCAGACAGTACATTCTCCTGGTAAAACCATATTTCGCCCCAATGAAGATCTGTATTCTTAATCGCACTCTTCTCGTCACGGTAATGATGAAGATTTGATGGACATTCACGTGACATATATTAAATTCGTTAACCGCCTTTGTTGTTTTGTCGATAATTTCTTTATTTTGTTTCATCATCAGCCCTTTTAGGTCCCCACTGCAGGGGCTCAGGCCTTCCTTATGGATGGTTAAGGAGGATGGGCCAAGACCCTCCACGCTGGCCCAATGCGGATTGGAGGGTATTAACGACCGCAAATGCAGCCGGGACCAACGGCTTAACGTGCCTTCCGAAGCACGGAGTAGCTCGAGATAATTATTTTTCGGTCACCCATCCCGTGACCGACCCTTGCGAAAGTTTATTAACGACAACGATCGTGGGCCGCAGCGCTTCAAAGTAATAGCTTTTAGTTTTAATAACAACAAAATCAAACATCAGAATCTGTCTAATACTGACGAAGACATTGAAGAATCATTCATATATACAAAAATAACAATATATTCTTTCAAAATTCAGTCCTCCTCATTTATTGTTTTTTAAAATTAGATTATTGGAAATACTAATATCACGCAGACGAAGTTGCAGGTAAAAGCTAGTCCAAGATATAAACTTTGTCGCACAAGATGGGAGTAAAAATTCCTGTATCATATCTTAAACCATATCCTATTCAAATATAATGACAATCAGGCCTTCCTTATGGATGATTTAGGAGGATGGGCCATGACCCTCCGCGCTGGGCCAATGCGGATTGGAGGGTATTGACGACTGCAAATGCAGCCGGGACCAACGGCTTTACGTGCCTTCCGAAGAACGAAGTAGCTCGAGATAATAATTTTGGTCACCCATGCAGTGATCGATCCTCGCGATAGTTGCTTAACAACAACGATCGTTGGCTGCGGCGCTTATCCACTACTCCACCGAGCTACTCTCATATAGGAAAATATTACAATTATATCATTAATCATTATTTTCAGATTGTGTCAATGGTCACAACTTATATAGTGATAACCATCCAGTTCCAGGGCTTAAGCTAAAGAGATATTTAAATAGGTATAACAAGGAGGTTTTATTTGTGGTCCCACTTGGTAATGAAGACGACGTTGTCTAAGGAAAATTGTCTATCACCGAGTAATAAAGCATATCGGAATATCGAAATCTCGGACCGCAAATTCCTATATTGGTTGATCGAATATAGTAATCTGATTATTTTACTGTTTCAGATTTCAAATTAAATAGTAATTGCGCATCAACCTGTGCGTAAAGCTTATTTATTTAATTTAATCTATTTTATTAATGATTTTGCTTTTAATTGACATGCAATATTAACATACACGTATTTTAGCTTCTATTAGTTTTAATTAATTCGAATTTGTAAATTTTCTTGTCATCATCACAAAATTTAAAATGCTGGACGCTCTTATTTATTAGTGCAAATATCAGATGTGATTCTCGGTAATTATTGTTGTATGTTGTATATTATTGTTATGATATTTGTTCTGTAAATGTCTTCTGATATCATTTTTTAATTAAATGTTGTAAGCTTTAAATGAAATTATTTATTTTCAAAGTTTATGGAAAAATACTTGAAAAGAGCATGTAGGTGATCTCTGATGGAGTGGTGTGGGAAGCACAGGGAAAATTTAGAAATGGAAAGAAAGTGGGATAGCTCATGTTTTTTTTGTTTTTCAACATCGTAGTGTATCTAAAGATCAGAATTTTTCCTCTGAGTAGGTAAATCTAGATATGGAGTGTAGCATTTGACTGAATAGTACAAAAGAAGCTTTAGGGCATGATGCTTAAACGTGGAAGTGATGCTTTCGGCTGTGTGTTATGGACATGTAGAAGGTAACATATCGCCCTAGTAGCATCAATATTTGTGACAAGCAGGGTTGAGTGCTGTCGACAAGACTATTAAACGTATACCTATAACGAGATTAGTCTCAATAGAATAAGATCTATGAATGTTGGACTACGAATGGGTGATCTAGTTGTCAAGTGACTCGGTGATGATTGTAGAAACTCATCCGATCTGCAAACTCTTATGTCAGTGATGAAAGATGAATGTATGATAAAAGGCTTACAGTAATTGAATGCGAAGGAAACAAAGATAATGGAAATTGAAAAATACCATATAAATATAAATATTAGTATCATAGTTAATAATGTAGACAATATTGGAAAATGTGAATCATCATCAGCCCTTTTATGTCCCCACTGCAGGGGCTCAGGCCTTCTTTATGGATGGTTAAGGAGGATGGGCCATGACTGTTAATGTTGTTTATTGTGGATGTGCTTTTAGCATGTCAGAAGGTACATCGCTGATATAGGAAGAAAAGTGAATGGGAAAACTTCTTGGTAGATTATCCTTGAGCCAGATAATACATCTCGCTAAACATAACGCAGTTCTGACCCCAACCTGATGTATGGTTTCAAGAATTGTGTATACAGACAAAGTAACACTACCCGGGAAAGGTCTGGCATAAAGATATCTATAAGTTAGAAATTATTTTTGAGTTAGTTATAACTATCACTTACACATTTAATTCAATGTCAAATAAATTGTGAAAATGAAAATATAACGTGATTTATATTAAAGAACTTTGTGTACAAACTTCTCGAAAGAGAAAAACATTATGAGATTCTTTCTTTTTCTTAAAATAATAAATTTATGAAAAATGAAGCCTCCGAGACGTGCTGAGTCGCCACATTCCATGACTTTGTGGTATACATAGATAGTTATATTTCTTAACTTACTTGAAATAATTTAGTGACCGTGATCGGGTCGCCAGGATACTCACCCCCACCTCCTAACAAGATCAAACCTTGGTCCAACTCCGCTAGCCCCGACAGAGTGGATATAATGCGTTAGAGTTCGATTCCTCTCCCCTTCCCACCGTTATGAAGAGATCTAAACATCCCTGTAGATCACTTCACCTCCCTCCTTGGAATCTGTAGCACCGTCAGTTCCACTTGTCAGTTCCAAGCGTTTTTAGATGAAGAATCTTATTATTGTACGTAACTTATTACTGTGAAATAGAATATTTTTTTTTATCGAGCGTGTTAGAGTTTCTAAGGCGATATTAATTGATCCTAATAAAAGCTCTTATAGCTATAATAATCTAACGATTTAGACGTGACACAATGTATCGGTCATTATTAGAAAGTGCGAAAAAAATATGATTCATCTTTATGCCATAGACGTGCTGTCTCATAATCCGACGATTATCTGGACAGTTAAAAACAGACAAAAATTGGTTTAATTTTTTAAAATCTTATTTAATTGAACAGCTCAGGAAATTCAAATATAAAAGAATGTTTTTACCCGAATGCAAAGAAAGAGTTATGTTTTTGTATGTTGTATACCTATATGTAATATTCTTTATTACCTCACATCTAGTACCATAATGAAATTAAACAGCCGAAGTATTCTTAGATAGTAAACGTTAAAAAAAAACAAATATGGCGGCTGTGTGACTCCATTGTAAATATATACATGTTATACTATATTTTTTATATTCGAAACTAGAGTGAGGACAGATCACTGCACTCATTAAACTAATCGATGAATTTTCCTTACTTCGGTTTGTGGAAATCGTCAGTTTATATATTTTTCGTAATCCTTGAATTATTCCCTTTAAATTAAAAAATAGCCACGCTCGAAAATGTCTTTCTTTTTCAAATTTGTAACCATCCCCCTTCTTTTTAGGTAAATTTCAAATTATCTGAATAGTCAAATAAACACGTTTTAGCATGTAACTACTTCACACTATAATGTACTCTGTTCACTACCTTAATCTGACGCAGTGGCGTAGCGTGCCTTGGCGGGCCCCGTATGAAAATTTGTTTGAGGGCACTTATGAAGGGTAATGATTTGTCACAAAAGAAAATAAATGTTTGTATAAACTGCGCGAATTTTATCATCGATAATTGTGGCATTCTCCTGTTGAAGTAAATGACCTAAATGGAGAAATCATGCAGCCCACGAAAACCGATGTGGGTTGTTGCCAACTTTGAAACGCATGCTTTACGCAGGAAAAAGAGGTTTCTTTTTCCACGTTGTTCTTTTTGACTTTTGTAATTCCTGAAATAAAAAGAAATATGGGAAGTTTTTTTTTATTTTTGCTCACGCACGTTGGGGGCCGCAGCGGTAACTACACCCCTTATCTGACGCACTCGAGAATTTCAGATTATATTTTTTTTTACTAATCTGATCATTTATCCTGATCATGTAGCCTCAAATACACCAGTAGGGCCAACCTAGAACATACTAAATAAGGTGCCGACCCCTATAAATTACGCGATGGAGTACCCGTCTTGTAATTTAATTAAGTAAATAAAAGGCAGATGAAATGATTTTTTTAAACTAGCAAATGACTGACAAGTTTGCGGAGGTTATTGTTTTCAAACTAAGAATTTTATTCCTTTCTTTCGCTTCGTTTGGCGCGTTCCATTCGAATTTATAAGCAAATATTTTAAAAATCCATGTCTATGGCGGTCTATTTTCTCTGCCTTCCCCTCACACGCTCTGACGAAATCATACAATAGAGTGCCTACTAATGAATTATGAACTTAAAAAAGATTGTCTTCGCGTTTTCTATACTTTGCGAATTAATGGATGGAGCATTTTATACACAAAACACGAATTTATTAAAAGATTTATAATCAGAAAAAAATGCCATCTTACGATCTCACCTTTAAAAGATCTTCGATAGCTCGGTCGCCGAACGGAAAATACTTCGTACATTGACCTTTGTGGCTACTCATAGATATTGCAACATTTTAGGTTCCCTTTACTATGACTAAATTGGTTAGACGTGTCTGTGAAAGCGCAATAATAATGTTTGCACACAAGTGAAAGGGGTATGTAATGCCGGGTAATTGTACGACCTTCTTTGTTGGGCGACAATGCTTTATAAATAAAACGCAACTTATATAAGGAACCATCAATTTACTCTCATAAAAAAAAACAAAAAAAAAACTGCATCACATTATTCACAACTTATATCACCCACGTTTTATCCTTGTTTATTCACATAAAAGGATGTCTTCGACAACTAATTTGCATAAATTAACATTTAAAATTGAAAAAATATATTATTAATAACATAATCATCAGTAGGCATTTAACTTAGTGAGAAAGAAACTTGTTGGAGAATAAAGAAAATGGCGGCTATTCTTAAAAGATATAGTAGATGGCGCTAGTTAGATTGGAGGTGTGACAGCTGTCAGTTGGTCAATATTCGTCTGATTAGCGAATATCTTTCCACCTACGATTCAAATTGCAAGCATGTGCTAGCTTTCATAACTCCCGACATAACCAGCGCCATCTACTATTACTTTCACAGATTAGCTGCTAAATGTATTCTTAACAACATATCGAAAACGAGCTGTAAAGAATTTTCCTGTTCTTAGTTAAGCCATGAACAGATTTAAAAGAAAGCGATTGGAAAAACTTTTTAGCCTTAACCTGAGGCTGTCGACTTTAGCATTTTAAGCGGGATACACGAATAATAATAAGTCTACGGTCGAACAACCGCCTAAAGATCGTTATCCACCAACCCGAATATCAATTTTTTATACATCGACTTGTGCATTAATACTATATATATTCATAAACACGTAATAAGTGCTAACATCATAAAATACTCTATACACATATACAAGCATCGATAATAAATTTGATAAAAATATCTTTAGGTAAAAGTCATAATAAAACTGTTATTATATTCCATTTCATAAGTGTCACTTCCGGTACTACACTACACGTTTATCTAAATCTAAACTTTTAATAGTCAAAACGTCCTTATATCATTGACGGACAATGTTACCAATTACCGAATAAATATACCTGAAAATCGAGTAATCTTCCTTGTTTTTATAATAACTAAAAATATCAAGACACATATATGACAAAAAAAACGTTAACAAATTCATAACAATGTCTACAATATATTATAACGCAAAATATAAGTATAAGCTCCAGCGGCGGACTAACCCTGTCGGGGACCCGGGGCGGCATTAGGTCCGTACCTACAACTTTTTACAACTAATGCAGAAAAAGATAAGGCAGTACAACCCCAATTTGGAGGCCCCCAAGAATAAGAGGCCCGGGGCGGACCGCCCCCTCCGCACCCCCCCCCCCCCCCTTAGTCCGCCACTGATAAGCTCAAACGTTTTCACATGATTTCTGATATACGCATTGTAATATCAATAATTCATTAAATTATTTAAAAAAAAACAAATATTCCGATATTCATTTAGCTCGAACCTACATTATTTAAACTTTTGAATTGAGATAACTTGCCTCATAAAATGTTACAAGTTAATTTATGCTAAAAATTAAAATTATATTATAAAATATCCTATTCGCACAAAATGTATTATACACAGAAGCTGTTGAAATGGTAATCCACAAAAGTCTGCCTTATTGCCCAATAGGTTACTCTGCTTTGTTTGAAAAACTAGGTACTTGTAAAATATTTCTGAAAAATAAATACATTTTATTGCTACAAATTTAAAACAGGATTTTATTTTTTTTATACCCGCGTAAACACTGTCCGCCATATTTATGACGTCATTTCGATATGTACACAAAACGCATAGAGATTGATTGAAACAAAATTTGATTGATTGAAAAAAAAACAAAATAAAATTATTCAAATACGTAAGAGCAGCGTCGTCTAGGCACCTTCTGCAAAAAAAATTAGAAGCTATTTTTGGCCTCGAACCCCTTTTGCAATCTGGGCGACTGCTCTAACCCATCTCGGAGTGCCAGGGAAATAGTGGATTTTTAAATCATCTATCATTAAGAATATTTTTCAGTATAGCAGTGTGAATGCAAAATTGATCAAATATAATAAATTACAGGCTGTGTAACTGACAGGTACAGAAATGTTTCTGCCGATATGACGTCACACCATGGCGGGTCGTGTTCCAATCGTATATTACCCATATAAAAAACACTGTACTTTTAATAAAATAATCATGCGATTTTATGACTCAATCAGAATATCGGTTTATTTATTTTTCAGAATAAGTTATTTTTCATTACCGAAACTATTATTCATTATGTAGTGTATCTTTCATTTATTGTTGGTGTGCGTGAACATTTATATTAATATCTTATGATAATGCAACTAAGTATTAAGTGCAATAGAACCAAGATTAGGTTAAACTCCTCGAGAGCCATTGGCGATACATCACTAGAGTAACTGGTCATACTGCTAGTAGTCAATCCGAGGCGAACCAAACGAAAATTCGCTTTACATTTTTTTTTAATCTGACGATTGTACGCATAGCACAGTTGTGTTTAAATGACCCAACAGTCAACTCGAGTTTATTATTTCCTAAAAAAAAATACTACGGCAACAAACAATAAAAAATCGTCAAATAAATTAAACATTTTCAAGTTTTTTTTTTTCTAGGAATATGTTTCGAAAAGTAATTTCATGTAAAAGAGAAACACAATTATCACATGGCTGGACCATAGAGGTATCGAGAGATAGAATCTTGTTTAATTGTGCTCGTATATCTAACACATCCGAAGAAGGAGAATGAAACGGATTTTCTTTACACCGTGCTAATGAATGATAGGAAAACTCTTACTATCTGTGTAATATAGTTCATGTTTCTATACAAAGAATCCTAGACTTCCTTTCGCTTCTTTCGGTGAGTTCCATTCTGATATATCAAATGTTCATAGATAAATGTACGATTAGTTTTCCATACAAAATATCTTCAATTTGTATGTTATAATGTTTTTTGGTTCGATCGATTTTAATTAATCCGATAATTTTATTAGTCCTGTTTTACTGCTTTAGGGCAGACAAATTTATAGCAAAGCCCAGAAATGCTAGATTATTAGCAATAATTTGCTATAATGGCTTGTACAACCTAACCAAGTATATCTCGAACATTATTGTTTGATAACGTAGAAAAAAAACATCGATAAATAATTGTCACATCAAAAAATCACATAAATCTGAAAAATCACATTTGTTATCGAATTTCGTGACTTATTTTTCACTATTAAAACTATTGCTTATCATAAGGATCATAAGTTTCGGAAAATTCGCGAAAATGCTTTACGCCGCTCTTCACCGTAATAGACCGAATCCTAGGAAAGTCTCTGTCTCAATAGAATGTCATTTGTCCGTCTCAATAGAATGAATGAACTTTGTCATTGTACTTGGCGAAATCCAATTTCATTATATATCTGTCACCATTAAATTGTGAGAAAGACGGCACTAACAATATTGAACTTCAGGTAGATAGTACAAAGTCAAAGTGCTAGTAGTTGAGATTCTATTCATCATCATCATCATCAGCCCTTACACGATGGTTAAGGAGGTTGGGCCATGACCCTCCACGCTGGCCCAATGCGAATTGGAGGGTATTAACGACTGTAATTGCAGCCGATACCAACAGCTTAACGTGCCTACCGAAGCACGGAGTAGCTCGAGATAATAATTTTTGACCACCCATCCCGTGACCGACCCTTGCGAAAGTTGCTTAACGACAACGATCGCGGGCCGCGACGGAGACTTTCCTAGGATTAAGTACATTACGATGAAGAGCGGCGAGATTCTATCGAGATGCGATTATGACGTAAACAGAAACAATGATATTAATAAACAAGGTTTAGCGTTGGAGTAAATATACGCTGAGTTAGTATTAATTAAAATTCATATTATTAAACAGAGACGTAGCAAAGGTTGCCATTTTAACGTAAACTTACTCTTGTTTATTGATAGCACTGTAGCAGAAATGACCTACTTTTAGTTTATTGCTAATACATGTAGCTTTTGCAAGCAGGGCTGCCGATCAAAGCGTGAGATTTATCTTCAAATATTAAAGTTACGTTATTCTAAAACACAATAGTGCAATAACACAATACGAAATTTCAACTATTAAATTAACTAATTAATAATATTTTACTAATTCATAGCTATCATATTTCATACCATATTATTAGAAAAAGAAGTGCTATTTATTCTATATAGTATATCAGAACCCCGTTTATACAGAAATAATATAATTTATATTTATTTGTATTGCGTCTTCTTTAAATATGTCAAAAAATCTGCATTATATTTTGTCATTTCATGTGACTGGACAAGATTTTTATATAACAATTTGACGTAAAAAAGCTACGAGAATCAACATTCTGATATTTACGATGCGTACAAAATCTAATGTGGAATTTTGTGTAAATTCATTATTTTAATTTTACTGTCAACCCTGACATCAGATTGTCGTCTATTTTATTTTAGGCCGCAACTGGAGCGGCGAGGCGGTTCATGACTGTTGTGTAGGCGAGGCCTAAAGCCCAAGACACTTCATGTCCATTAACTTTCTTGAATAGCTGTGAAAAAATGGACATCTTACATTAATTAATATCGATCGAATACAAACACATAAAGATAAAAAAAAATACAAGTGTTTTTCCCTCTATCTGTTTCTTTATGTAGATCTATATGGGTGTTGAGCTTAAATAAAAAAAATATATAATGATGATATACACTTGTTTCACTTTGTCCAATACAGCTCTCTACACCCCCTCACGCTCCCTCCTTCCCCTGACTTTTTCCCTCTCCCTCCTATCTCTCACTATACTCTACCTCTTCTCTTCCCCCTACCCCCCTCTCATTCTCACTCTCTCTGCTTTCTCTCGTCTCTCTTTCACTCTACTCTACCTCTTCTCTACCCTCTCTCTCTCCCCTCTCTCTACCACTCCTCTCCCTCTACCACTCTTCTCCCTCTCCTCTCAGTCTCTGTTTTTTCTTTCGTCGTACATATATATAAACGATAGTATACTGACCGATACGGGATCGTTGTCGCTCATGTTGTACCCGTCGTGCAGTAATGTTAGCACGTACACTAGATCTATACACGCCCACGGCTGCTCCACGTTAGAGGCGGAGCACGCCCTCACCGCGGCCGATCTGTACTGCGACAACGACACCGTGCCACCTTTCATTACGTCTGTATTACAAAACGAAATCGTTGAAAATAATACCAAACAAAAATTAAGGTTTCGTAGTTTCGAGATGGCGCAATGGTTAGCGTGTTTAGTCTGCGATTTTCAAGTTGAGCAACTTTCTAGTGGGGCTGTCGTAGGATGGGTCATCAAAAATCTATTATGTCGCGCTTATCTGTGCGTTGGAGTGCACGTTAAGCCATTGGTTCCCGCTGCATCTGCAGTTGTTAATACCCACCGAAGCCTACTGGGCTCCGATGGGGGATTATGGTCCAATCACCATATTCTAAAGATCTGTGCTCCAGCAGTAAGGATTAATAGCCATATTTACATTATTATTATTATAGATGCGTCGAATAGTAGTTTCACCAAATACCGAATGTTATTTGGATTAACTTTTACCGTATCTGATATTCGGTTGAAATATTTGGTTTACCATTTTATTGATTTGCCGCGAAAACAGGCTTAAAAACAATGTTTTATAGCTTTATTTTATTATCTTTATTGAACACATTATTTACAGGATTTCTTTGACTTACAATAAAGGTAACATAAATCTTACATAAGAAGTTTTATCTTTTAGTACTATAACGTGTCGTGTAGGCAATAATAGAAATACTCGAACCGAATATATATGGCACCAAAACTGACTAATTCGACCGAATACAGATAGTAAAAATGATATCGAATATCAAACGAATTATCGATGCATCATTATAACGGTGTACCGTACCACCGTTTATGTTTCCTAGGTTTCAGTATGCAAACTTTCATCTTTGGTATTCAAAATTTTTTTTTTTTATTATTCACCTTTCGTAATTTGACTAATCCAATATGCTCTTTATGAATGTCTATTCGTAAAAAAAAATCATCTGCTGTGTACATGTTATCGTAAATCGTATAAATTTAAATATAAAATATTATAATAATGAAGTTATCATGCTTAAACGAAATGAAACCCAAGAAGGGGTATGTATTTGTTCTAATTAGGAATTGTAATTTTATATTTAGGTAAACTTACGAACTGTTTTTTTACATTCATTTTTTATTTGTAACAGTTTTTTCTTTACCCTTTATTTATTTACCATAAAATAAGTCATTTCTCAAGCTTAGTCAGCATCGAAGCATCGAACCCGTCACATCACTAATGATTATGGTGACATCGAGGATAATTACTACAAGGATAGTTGTGGATGGTGATACTAATGATTATGATGGTGATGATTATGTTGATTATTACGAGGATAGTGTTGGATAGTATAAAAGTAGCTCGGTGGCGTAGTGGATAAGCGCCGCGGCCCGCGATCGTAGTCGTTAAGCAACTTTCGCAAGGGTCGGTCACGGGATGGGTGACCAAAAAAATTATTATCTCGAGCTACTCCGTGCTTCGGAAGGCACGATAAGCCGTTGGTCCCGGCTGCATTTACAGTCGTTAACACCCTCCAATCCGCATTGGGCCAGGGTCATGGCCCATCATCCTTAACCATCCATAAGGAAGGCCTGACCCCCTGCAGTGGGGACGTAAAAGGGCTGGTGGTGAGTGTTGGATAGTGGTGGTTGTGCGAGTGACCTATAATGCCGGCGTCGGCGGCGACGTCGTAGTAGTAGCTCATGGCGGCGACGCGGCCGCGGGGCGGCGGCGGCGGGCGCATGGCGGCGCGCAGGTAGCGCAGCGCCGCGCCGTGGCACAGCGTGAACGCCGCCTCGCGCTTCATGCCGTGCCGCCGGGCGCCGCTGCGGCACACACTATCACGTTTATACCTACGCGTTACACTAAGGGCGGCTTGCGCATCGTCGTTAAATACAGTTTAAGAGCGACTTAATAATATACCGACAACCATTCGTTTTTGCGTTTCACAATCATCGGTAGGCACCTTCTAACTACGAACGGTTGTCGGTAGCTCATTTTTTTTATTGTAATCATATAATTCGAGGAAAAGGGATCTTTCCATACAGCCTTGTCTTAGGTAATATTATGATTATAATGAAATGTTGGTCTTTAACATTTAATAATTTCTTGGACAAAATCGAAATCGTAAGAAAAATATTTATAAATAACACGATTTCCCTTGTTAATTAATTAAAAGTAACAGTTTTTTATTAAAAAAATAATATCGTAGAAGAGCTTAATGTGTTTTGTGATTCCAATTAGAAGAATTTAAGTTGTAATCAATGTTTAGTACCTTTAAGGGCTCATACTACCAATTAATTATTGGTCCAGATGTTTTCTACAATATATTTCTGTTGAAAAACTTAATGATTCACCCCTATATAATTATGAAAAACCTGGTTCCGATGAAACTGAATTTGCTACCTGTTGTACAAGTATTTTATCCGATATTGATTTACAATTCATAGTACTTAAAATTGAAAAAGTAATGAAATAGCTATAGGCTAATGACATTTTTATTCCCACATTGTTATACAGAATTAGTTACACTTGAATCAAAAACCTTCCTTTCGTTGAAGTCGATTAAAAATAAGACTATACATCTTATATCTGTATTATTATTTGCAAAAATAAAACCCCTGAAATAACATAATTTGTTTATAATTTTTTTTTTATCTCGAATTAAATTTCGGAATATAAATAAAGGTGAGCAATACACAGTTCTTTGAAATGGTACGGTACATGGGTATGAACAGTTTTTTGTCAATTTAGTAGGTACAAGAACGCGAACGTGTCACTCTTACGAACCTCACCATTTTCTGACCCGTGGAACACCAAAGTGGTTCACCTAGATGTTCCACTGTTAACTTTTTGTACCCCTGGTTCACCTAGGTGTTCTGCCATTCAAAATAATGTACCCGTAGTTCACCTATCTAATGAAACACAAGTCATCCTAAATAATTCAAAAACTTAATGTAATGTTAAAATTGATAAAATTAAAGATTTTCAGGACAAAACAAGAAAGAAATCTGTTTTGGTAATGTAACAACTTAATAAGAGACAGAAAACAGACTTTACACCATATTCTACTTTTAATTAGTAGTGTCAAATGATAGTGTAGGCGACGCATACACACTCATTAAATTATGTAATTTATCTTAGTTTTACGTTAACTATTTTTAAGTTACTTATATGTTATAGATAATAATTTATGTGTCCATTTGTATATCCTCTGCCTTTGATTTTTATAATAAAGTTAATGCGGGTGGCTGTCGATTGCGGTACACACATCGCGCTCATACGTCCCGCCTTTATTCCAGTAGCTTCTACACCGCGACCGCAACGACAGCTTTCCGTATGCTCTGGATCAAATAGTCGTTTTCATTTTTCCATCTTTTACAAAATTGATCCATCGAGCCAAATCTAGTAACCAGTAACGTTTATAATAATTAATCATGCATCGTACACCACCGCGCGACAATAGGTATTACACAAAAAGACCGATTAAAATTAACGGAACGATTAGAATGTGCTTCCGAGCACGTGCTCGCTAAGAGCAACAAAATGGCGGTGCCGATGCCAAACGACAATTCATCCTTGAAAATACATCCAGGACATTGGAAAGCGACTTTTACGCGACAATCGGTGAAGAATGAGTCGATACATTCGTCAAAAAAGTCGACGTCATCTCAAGCCCGCCGCAAACAGCTTGAACTAGAAGCTGCTCAAGCCAAAGCGAAAATTGAAATTGAATTAATTAATAAGCAGCTAGAAGTCAATTTAGCTCTAATAAACGAAGACGACAATCGATCCAGAAGTGGATCACAATTTAGTAAAAATACGGACGCCAATATATGTTCACGAGTTGAGGATTGGCTGGACCGCAGCAGCATAAAGCCGCCTAAGCTGGAAGATAATGCAGCAGCGACGGCTACAGAGGCAGCGCAGGCTACTAAAGTTATAGAACCGAGTCACGCTATGGCCTCCACCCAGCCTGTCGACAGCATCCTTCAGCTAGCGCACACCCTCAAGGACATCATGGTTTCGTCATCTAAACAGCATGAAGATAGTCTACTCACGCGACTGTCTACCCCTCGTGAGCTGCCTATTTTCAGTGGAGACTGTATAGAATGGCTGCACTTTAAAAGTGCCTATAATGAAACAACTCGAATGTGTAAATTTACCGAGTCGGAGAATATATGGCGACTACGTCGTGCTCTAAAAGGAGAAGCCAGAGAAGCAGTCACTGACCTTCTAATAGGTAATACTTCGCCATCACATATTCTCGAGGCACTAGAATTACGATTTGGACGGCCAGATATCATAATTCATCATTTGTTATACCAGATGAAAAAGTTGACACCGTTACCTAATAATTATCAGCAAGATATATTCAATTTTTCCATAAAAATAAGCAACTGTGTGGCTACGTTACGTGCCAGTCCAGAATTGTTATCTACTGTCACATCAAAGCTTCCGAGTACACTTATTGGCAAATGGACTGAATATGCGTACCAGAAATTATATGAAAAACAATCGAAATTGGAATTAATTGCATCATTCCTCAAGCGCGAGGCAGAAATTATATCCGTAGTAGGTATGATACAACCACGAGAATATAAAAAATTTGATCCTGTTACCTACATACGCAAGCCAACAGCTGATAACCGGCATAATAGTAATAATCGATCTATACTCGCGACAGCCTCCACAAATGACATTAATGCAACTGTATGCAATTTTTGTAAGAAGTGTTCACACACACTAACGAGTTGCCGTGTATTTAAGCGAGCTATGAGAAAGGAACGTTGGAGATTTGTTAAAATGAATAATTTATGTTACTGTTGCCTATCAAATAGACACGACAAGAACGAATGTCCAGCACCGCTATGTAATATCGATAACTGCGGGCTCGCACATCATCATTTGTTGCACTACAATAAATCTTCTTCGAGCCACACCCCATCGGAAACGCAGCCTTCGAATATAAACGCCATCACCGGCAGCGCGCAGGCCCTGCCGCGCACAGCTGCTCCGCCACCGCTGCGGGCCGATGCTGGGCCACCGGCTGCGCAAGCCGCCGCCGCCGCCGCCGCCGTTACGCACGTATCGGGCCCTGGGTCAACGCAGCTCGCGCAAGCGAGCGAGGTCTCCGCGCCCGCGCCGCACGTTATGCTCAAAGTGGTAAAAGTGAATCTCAGTGGACCCCTCGGTATTGTGAGTACATATGCTTTATTAGACGATGGTGCTGCGATATCAATGATAGATAAGACTCTAGTACGTGAATTAGGCTTAAAATCTTTTCAACCTAGTCCTATAAAATTTGTTGATGCCTTCGGCTTAGAAATTTTTCAATCTGATGCTCCTAAAGTATGTACAAAAATATCTAGTTTTCATGATAATAATAATGTATATGAAATTACTTTACGTCAAGTTGATAAACTTAAGTTGCCAAATCAGAACTTGTCTTTAGTAAATAATATTAATTGTGATAATTTTTCGCATATTAAACGATTTGTATGTAAAGAGTGTGTTATGCCTCGCCTACTGATCGGCCAAGATAATTATTTCTTAATGGCTCCCTTAGACATATTGCACGGTAATGAGCGAGAACCTTACGCGACTAAATGCCGATTAGGATGGACACTTCACGACTGCATCGGTCGCAGTCACACTTCCATCAACGGACACGCGTTCCATCTTGCTCACTCAGAGTTCCTACAGGTTAGTGATAACATTGTAGGTACTGATAGTATGAATGAGTTGACTGATTTAATTAGACGATCGTATGACTTGGACTGCATAGGAATATCGACCGTCCGACGTGAGAATACGGCACACTTGAGAGCTATTCGTATTTTAGACGAAAGTTCACGCAATATTGGTGATCAATGGGAGGTCGGTCTGCCATTCAATAAGGATGTTTTTTGTATGCCCGACAGTTACAACTATGCTTTATCACGTTTGAAAGGTTTATTAAAGAAGTTCAAAGCTGATGATTCTTATGCAAATAGGTATCGTCAAGAGATACAGAAATTATTCGATCTAGGCTACGCTCGAGAACTTAAAGAAAACGAACTTAAAGCCAACCATATTTGGTATTTGTCACATTTTGGAGTACAGAATTCAAATAAACCCGACAAATTAAGATTAGTTTTTGATGGTGCAGGAAAAGTTAACGGTGTTTGTTTGAATGATTATTTGTTAACCGGTCCCGATCTGTACAACTCTCTTTTAGGTATTATGTTACGCTTTCGTCAACATAGCAATATAAAAATATGTGTAATGCACAGTTTAATTTTTTGGTTCGACTTGTTCACCATTTATCGCACAATATATAAAAAATAAAAACGCGTTGAAATATCAAGATTTATATCCCGATGCCGTAGACATAATTATTAACAATCATTATATGGATGATTGTATACATTCTTGTGACAATGAAAGGAAGGCTATTCAACTAGTGCGTGATATCACTTATATTCATAAACAAGGCGGCTTCGAAATAGCACGATGGTCAAGCAATAGTAAACAAGTGCTGTCGGCTATTCCGCCTGAGGCACTCGCGCATACTGCAATTGATTTTAGTCAAGGTGCCACAAATGTCACTGAGCGTACACTCGGTTTAATGTATTATCCGAATGAAGATACTTTCGGATTTAAGATATGTCTTGATCGTCTTCATAATGACGTTCTAAATGGCACGCAACCCCCAACTAAGTCACAATTACTGAGTGCCATTATGTCCGTGTATGACTTGCATGGTTTTCTTTCTCCGTTTATTATTAAAGGTAAAATAATATTTCAGTCTGTATATCGCAGTGGAGTCGATTGGAATAGTTATATACAGTGCGATGAGCATTTAAAGTGGATCGTTTGGCTAAACGAACTGCAACTATTAGGCTCATTACGTATTCCGCGTTGTTATTTAAATGCGTCTAAGTGGACTCCGTGTTATGCTGGAGTACAAGAGCAACACCTAACCGATAATGATATTAGTTATTCGGATATTATTGAAAAACAATTACATGTACTTTGTGACGCATCAATGAAAGCGTATGCAGCTGTCATTTATTGGAGATTTACGTTACTAGATGGACGCGTATTAGTATGTTTTGCTGCTAGTAAAAGCAGAGTGAGCACTTTACGCCCTATTTCTATCCCTAGGCTAGAGCTACAGGGGGCATTGTTAGGCGCTCGTTTAGCCGATACGATTTGTCGTGAACATAATGTTCAAACTGTAGAACGTAATTCCTGGAGATATGGAGTGGCGACTGCGGCTCATGCAGGTGGCGACGGACGGATCCGTGGATTGATGTGCGTACGCGCACCGGTATATTACGGCGTCCGGTAACACGCGTCGCTCTACTTAACCCACGAGAGGATAGTGTTGATAACACTAAGGGGCAAGTATTGTAGGCGACGCATACACACTCATTAAATTATGTAATTTATCTTAGTTTTACGTTAACTATTTTTAAGTTACCTATATGTTATAGATAATAATTTATGTGTCCATTTGTATATCCTCTGCCTTTGATTTTTATAATAAAGTTAATGCGGGTGGCTGTCGATTGCGGTACACACATCGCGCTCATACGTCCCGCCTTTATTCCAGTAGCTTCTACACCGCGACCGCAACGACAGCTTTCCGTATGCTCTGGATCAAATAGTCGTTTTCATTTTTCCATCTTTTACAGATAGGTTCGCATAAAAAAAACGCCTTATTAAGTAGCTTTAATAATGCATTCACTATAGTGATTTCCTTATTAACTAATTGCATTTGTATGTTGAGAATATAGTTATCATTTTCGAGAATTATTTTTCTTTTTTAATAGGAATTTTTATTATAGGTCTAAATAATGTCATTGTGTTTAGCGCTCGGTTTCATTTGGCATTGAAGCCTTCGGTAACATTATTGGTACGTTGATGCTGTCTTAATACAGATAATGTTTTCATTATATCATTTTTAAAATAAAAATACTAGGTATATAATTGATAAATAAAAAAAACTCATATTTTTAAGTGACCAGTACATAAGTAGAGGACGAAAGGATGGTCAGCGGTCTCGATTTCCATCAATTTCCTACACTCGAAGAAAGTTTTAAACGGCGTTATTGGCTGTGTAGAAATAATCCAATAGATTTTAATATTTAGAGGTGCAAAAAGTTAGCCGTATAAGTAGATCAACGAAAAGAGTATCCACAGAAAAATTATACCTAGGTGAACCAGGGGTAAACAAAATTATCCGTGGAACACCTAGGTGATCCAGGGGTAGGAAAAGTTAACAATGGAACACCTAGGTGAACCACTTTGGTGTTCCACGGGTCAGAAACGCCATTTTCTAATATATTTCAATTTTTGTTCAAAAAAAAAAAACATTTTACACGTCCAAGTGAACCTCAATGTGAATATTATCACTCTAGACTAAGTTGTATGTGTTTTATCCCTTTGCCTTTAATTATGTCAAAATGTAAAGTTGATTTATGTTCCGTAGAAGCTTAGCGGGAATATTAAAGAGAGTTCTTTTTTTTTTTTTAAATTTTTGATTGTTATACAATGTGAGTGATTTGTATATATTACTATAGATAATGAATTTGCAAGATAAAATTAATGAAATTGACAGTGAACAATTGTGATCCACTGACATAGAATGGTTATTAGAAAAAGTGGAATAATTGTATCAAATCGTAAAACAAACGTAGAAAAATGCAACGGAATAATGTAAAAATTATGTAGTTTTCCATGAATTGTTTTTTATTTGTAAAAAAAAAGTCATATCCAAATTGGGTTTTATTAAGAATAAAATCAATATAGGTGTTTAGTAAAAAATTAAGTGTATAAACTAATGTAACGTGTATAAGTTTGGTACAAGCAGGTGGCAAATTCAGTTTCATCAATCAAAAGACGTCCTGAACTGTGAAGTTTTTAGGCTTCACCGCCCTCTTAGCAATCGTCATGATATTTCCACTCACCTGATGACGTACTGCTTATTCCCATAAGTCCACGGTTCCTTCTGTACTATAGGGTCGACGCACACTGAAGTGAACTCTGTAGTGGAATTATCGTTGGCTTCCATTCGGAAAATACCGTAGCGAGCCGCTAATAAACCTAAATTGAGGTAGCTAGAACAAAAAAAAAACACTATTTTATTTTAAGCAATCTTGTATTCACAATTTCTATGGCCGGAACCCATCACGCGGGCTGAATGCGTATTAGTAGGTGTTGACGGCAGAAGCAGCCTTCCGAAACGTCGAGGAGCTCAAAATAATAACTTTTGAACTGCTTGTTTGTAAACTAGATGCATTTCTTACCGAATACACTAGTACATTTAAAATCCATAAGAAATTGAATAAATCAAGGCCTGAAACACCTATATTGTTAAAATGTTGCTTTCGTCAAAATCAAATATGACATTAAAATTTATTATATTTTTTGACAAAACTAAACAATCCCACTCAAAACTAGTGTCATTTTACACTTTATAAATGCAATAACATTAACGTACCTAACACATTGCCTAGTGCAAATATGATGTTAGATGCGCTATCCGGCTCGAAGGACCAATTCCAGTCCCACTGTTAGTTCCCATATATTTAAAATAATAATTTTAATTCACCTGTGTGTATAAAGCGTGATATTGTTTCCCCCCGCGGGCACTACATACTGATCGTTCGGTGGGAACGACTTGGCGTCGCCATCTCCAAGCTGATACGTTATTTGTGTAGAACCGCCGCCCAAATCCAAAGCTGCCATCGTCTCACCGTCCATCAGATCTGATACAATTTATAGTTAAAATATACAATTTTGCCTAATTTTTACGACTTAGCAGGCTAAAAATCATTAGTTTTTTTTTTTATTTTCGCAAATGGAATTCATAGCCATTACTGCAATTACTATTTTATTCGCAAGTAGGTACGCCTATGTCTTTGATTTTAGAATATAAATATACAACAAATTGTCTCCATTAAAATTCATAAATATTGGGCCAGCAGTTTCATTGTGAAAACGTAACAGACAAATAGTTATATACGTATTTATAATATTAATATATATATAAACTTTTATTCCAACCTATACTTTAGTTCAAAAATATATTTAATATCTTTAATGAAAAATGTGCACTTGAGTGCAAAATTGATCAAATAAGCATTTTACTAATTCAACAAATATTTTTGGGCATAATAAAATGGTGCTATAGGCAGTCACTAGTCACTAGTGTAATTATCAGAATCGATGCGCTTATTTTATATTTAAAGACTACGTGTAGAAACCAAAACTAACGACGTTAAAACCACAAACTCACTATGTCAAAACCAAAACTCACTTACACTCATTTTCACTAACCTGGAACAAGGCATAGCTTACTAGGAAGCGCGTAATATTACGAATCACCTAAGTTGATTTCCTCCAAATAAATATTTATTTCTTTAACCCTTGACATATTTATTACCTGTCATATACGCAAATGCCTATCGCAAGGCGCCGTATAACGAATATTATAACTTTTGAGATTGCTTAATTTTGTTAGGTGGTTCCTAGTGTAACGGTGCGTCATACCACCGTTTATTTCATCCTAGGTTTCCGCATGCAAACTTTTCACCTTTCGTAATTTGAAATTTTGACTAATCAAATATGCTCTTTATGAATGTCAGTTCGCAAAAAATTCTTCTGTTGTGAACATATTATTTTTAAATATAAATATAAATAAATATAAATATAAATAAATATAAATATAAATAAATATTTAACAACATCACATACATTGCTCAGATTCCAAGATGAGTAGCTAAAGCCCCCGTATTATGGAGTATCTGAGACAACGAAGGTACCACAACACCCAGACCCGAGTCAATATAGGGACCCGACCGGGAATCGAACCCGGGACCTCAGAGATGGCGACACCTTGAAACCGGCGTGCGAACCACTCGGCTACGGAGGTCGTATGAAGATATGTGATTGAAATAGAAATTATATATACAAAATTATATCCTGTAAAAGCGTCCAAGTTTTAATTAAGAAACCCAAAAAGGGGTATGTATTTGTTTTATTTAGCAATTTTAATTTTATATTTAGGTAAACATACGAACTATTTTTATATTCATTTTTTGTTACAGTTTTTTTTTCTTTACTCATTATTACCATAAAATAAATAAATTCTCAAGCTAGTCAGCCTTTCTTTAATTCGCTCAAGCATCGAACCCGTCCCACTAGTTAATGGTAAAATGCATTTTTACCTCAGGCGATTCCTAAATATTTAGGGGACTCCAAATTTAGTGAAAACGAGCATTAGTTTTATTATAAAACGAGGACTAACTTAGTACCAGGATTAAACTATTATCCGAACAAAAAAAATCAACAAGTCTCAATTTGACCTTTTCTTTTTCATTGTTAATTTTCTTTATGTTGCCAATAGATTAAACCAAATAGTAACTTTAGTGCTCATTTTAAAATAAAACTGACTATATTTCATTAAAAATGAATATAAACATCAAAACTCACTGTGTAAAAGATTCAATGTATACCAAATGAAGATGCCTTCGTCAGATCCATCCATAATCTCCACACCGTTAGATGCCACATCGTAACCCAACCTGAAATGAATTCAAATGTATTAATTTATGACTAAAGACAATACGTTTAACCTTGAATAAATAAAATACTAATCTTCAATTCAGAGTGAAGATTACATATTTTTATTACTAGTTTGATGCAATTTATCCGCTATTATAAGGCAAAGACCTGAGGACCTTCTCTGTTTTCTCACGAACGAAGTTTCAGTTCAATATAGAAACGTTCTTATAATTTTATTAAAACCATATCCGTGAAGATAATCTGTGCATCAGAGTTATGGTCAGGTCATCTATTACATCTTATATTAAAGGAAAATGTGTCTCTTTGGAGTCATATCAGCGTTTCGAAAATAGACGAAATTTTGTTTTCGGCAAAACAGAGGAGCTTTTTAGAGCCGATCGCTGCAAGGAGCAACGGAAACTTCATGATATTAATATTTGTTTTTTATTGTAATCAACTTTTCCAGCTCACATAAACTGTATTTATTGAAACTGTACCGCCCCCTCCCCCCTGTCACATGTTTGCCTATACAAATTCTACTAAATATTCTTCTAATGTCACAGGTCGTCGACCCCCCCCCCCCCTAACGTGTCACGTAATTTATGGATGGCCCATTAACGCGACGGTATAAAAAGCTTTTACACGAAGCTATTAAAGCTTGAACACGACGCTATGAACGCTGTTTGCCGCGACGCCAAGCACAAGTACTATTCAGCGAAGTCTTCACTGTACTTACGTGGCTATCGCTTTGGATACAGCGACCAACAGTGCTTGAGCCTTCTCCTGCGGCAACAGCCGCAGTCCGGCGGTGGCGCGCACTATGAGCGGCGTGCCCCGGCGTTTTTCCGCCGGTATAAGGAACTCTGCTTTCTTAATTAATTGTACTATTGTGTCGGCGCCCTTAAAACGTAACATTATACCACATGTAGGGGCTATTTCTATCTAAGAACGGCATGTGCCGCCTATTAATAAATATTGACAGATTAGAAATACACACTATGCAGTATCCGGTATGAAAGTAAACCCAAAGGCTGTAGTTTTGTGTAGGCTATTAACTCTAGAAGCGCCGAACATTAAGACCCCCCTTGGAGGGCCGTCGTGATCATTTTGTGCCATTCCACTTGTAACAATAATCATTGGTATACGACATGTAAGTTAGTATTAAAACAATTCATGAAATATTTAGAAAATGTTTAATAATCTAATTAGAACAAATTCTTATTGCTTAACAAAAATAAAAGTAATTTTTTGAATGTCGCAAACGACCGGCCGCGTCCGGCCGCGTCCGGCTCTTACATCACGAGCTATAGTTTTCGTTTTTGACTGCGCCTTCGATCTTGTGCTTTATTTACGATCAAAATTGTTGCTCCTCAAATAAAAAATAAGATATAGATATTTAATATTGAATATATAATATATGAATACAAATATTGCGTAATATGATTAAGGAAATATAAATAATTAAGCTAATCACCTTATAGTATTTTTATCTGAGTATTTTCAGATTCATGGCATAAAAACCTATTATGGAGTATTCCAAAGGTTCACCATCTGAGTCAAAATATCATTAAATAATACACAATTTCGTGCGGTTTTATAACTTTGACACGTGAGAAACCCTTAGAAAAACAATAATGTACACTCTTTACGCACATCGATGGCTAACGTAATAATTTTCTGTATGTCCAACTGTACTAAACAAAAGACAACGTTCAATTGTTTGTTCGCACATACAATTACTTACCCCGGAGTAATTACTGTATATCGAGTATTCCTTCAAATAATGACGACACTTAATAACCCAGCGGCAATTTTAGGTAAAACGTGTTTTTATCAAAAGTATTGCCGATATGAAATTAAAAATATTTTTAAATTATATAAACGTATGTCAAAAAGTCTCATCGTCTTCTATTAATGTAAAAAGTAACAATCAAACTTGCGTATGGGACAAAAATGCGCTTTGCGGACAAAAACAGCGGCGCTTCTAGTGTTAATTAATAATCGGCTAACTTTAAAATTAGTATCACTTATTTGATTATAAGTGTTTAGTTTCAATTATTTAAAAAAACTAAGATATATTCGTCTTTGATCACAAATATAACATTCAAAAATGAATATATAGTCAGATTTACTTGTTATTATAATGAGCGCAAATAACACATCAAGTCTCCGTAAATATGACGAAAGAAAGAATATGAGCTATCGCAGAAGTATGCGATAGTACGCTACCAACCAACCGTCTAGTACAGGGGTCAGCAACAAGCAGACGCGCAACTTTCGACGTAAAAGTATCCATACTATAATTTGATTAAGATAACTTATTACTGAGAGATATTAGTCGTTTATTATATCAATAAACGTTTCAGTGACCCTTTAAAACTGTGGGTTTTTGTAGCTTTTGAGTCTACCATCTCATAAGGTTGCCAACCCCTGGTCTAGTATGAGAGTTTAAATTTCATATCCTATATGTGTTCTAAGACCGATACGCAACGCTTATTCCGTTAGATATGCACAGATTCTTAACAATTGTAATGTAATTTTTATAAACCTAAGTCAACATCTTATTCATACCTTTGCTGGATCATCCGCATAAGAAGACAAGCCTGGTTTGGACTGCTCAAAATATTCCTCGACCAAATCCAAATTGGCTTGCCCGAATACTGAAACAAATGTCGTTATAATATTTAAATTTATAAAAATAATATAACAACTCATATTTCTAGCATACTTATAGATATAGATTTATACACAGCAGCACTTTATATAACTTTTCTTTCAAAGCATCAAGACTTAAGATTGACTCTATCAGAAATCTAAAATCTGATATTAGAGTCTATTTAATGCTTATAGTCGACCTACTAGAAATTATGAGAATTGCGTGGGATGACAAAGACGTGGCAATGACTCCAAGCAATATGCCACACTCTTGGTACACGTTGGAACACGTCGTTCAGGTATAACATATTTTTTCAAGCGTTTATATAGCTTTTATATTAGTTTTACAATAATACTTCATTTTGCATATGTTAAATGAGAGTTACATTTATAAATTATATTACTACTATTCCACATACGCATACTACAATCGAAAATGTAGAATAGGGTAAATAAACTTCTCTAGAAGTTGCTTGAACATATGAACCGTCTTTTTAACATATGAAGTTAGTTTTAATTTGTGTTGACTTACAATTGAGCTTAATAATGTTTTAACACATCTACTAACCTGTAAACGGTACTCTAAATTTGTAGGCCAGCACCCTGGAGCCCGAGGAACCAGCGTCTATAATTACTGCGTAATGGTTCACACTCTGGTAACCCAGACTTTTGGCGATACCGTCCAACCATTGCGACTGGCCTGCGAATAAACCTGAAATCAATAATTCACTTTCAGTTAAATGTGATTAGGTAACTTTATTTTCGAAGTTATCAAACTTAGGCTGGAGTTCTCCAACATTCTAATCAATTGATTAGTACTTAAACAGCTGATTAAAAATATTTTTGTGTTCACCACTTAATTTTACTCCTAGTCGAACGGAACTTTACACTTGGCAATTCACAAGAAGCTAACAAGTGTTTCTTATTGGACAAATAAAACCAACCTATGTTTGGTCAAGTATACTGACTAAAGATGACAGTTACTTGTCTAATATAACAAATACAAAAAAAAACGAAGAGGAATTACTTAAGCTTGTGAATTCCAATGAAATGGGCCTTTGTCTACAATTCTGATTTTACATGTAATTAATTTATTCACTTCACATTGCGAAATACGCAGATAAGCCATTTATAAAAGAAGAAGAAGAACCAATGAAGTGTTACCATAAGTCTCAAAAATGACTCATTACATCAAACATTACAGAAAAATATCTGACATTATTCCACATTATATTAAATATCCATCTCACTACGAGATAACAAGGTCTTTAGCACCTGCAGAGCGATTCCGTGAAAATCCGAACACGAATTCTAATTCACTCTGATAGCGGATCCGCTTAACTTTTATTAGTGTAGAAATTCTATTGCTTTAATTTTTTGTATAAAAATACAAAACAAGGTTGATTGATTCATATGTGACTCAGATATTCTATCCTTGTATCATTCCGAAACTCACTTTACTTATGCCACGATATCGTCATGACCGTAGAACAATAACGGATTGGAAAAAATACGAAAAAGCTACATTTCGATAATATACCCAGAAAATTGCTACTAGTTTACAAGAAGTTTAAATTTCACAATAGTTTATGAATAATCAGACAGTATATTTGGTAAACACTCCTAGAAAGATGACAGATGTATTTATGCGGAATCCTTCTGCGTCATTCATCCAATCTTTGCGTCAATGCACATTTTCGTATGAATGAACCAATTTTGAAAACATTTGTGCGTTCCTCCGTGTGGTGAAGTTCAGATAATGTATTGTAGGTATTATTCATACACAATGGCGGGTCGCCTTTCAAGTCACATGACACAGCGACATAAACTCACGAATATAATTTTAAGATATTAAGGTAATCGTGCGATTTTAAAACCTAAATCAGAAACTATATGATTATTATGATTTAAATTTTAGTTTTTGTGTAATTTTGTTACTTATTTTTCACCGAAAACTACCCCATTATAGTTACAACTTTTAAATACTGTTTTGTAAGGGGCCCATTCTTGAAACTTTTAGTGTGAGCTTTTATTTCAATATATACATTTTACCATATATATCTTCATGCTTAATGAAAAATGCTTAAAAAATCCACTTTGGATGAAACTTGAGATGGGACACGTCAAGCGATGAAATACGCTGTGTAGTAGCTAATAAGTAACTAGTGCTTGAAGAATTCGTCAGTCCTGTTAGTTCCTGGGTAGTTCAGCGGTTAGAGCAGTCGCCCGGATTGCGAAAGGTCGTGGGTTCATATCCCATATCAGAGTGCCAGGGAGAAAGTGGATTAAATAGACATTTTTCATTAAAAATATTTGCAAATATATATATATATACTAAGTTGACCCGGTGAATTTCGTATCACTTACCTCTTAATAAAAACCATATTAACATTGAAAAATATTGCATAAACTGACCACTGCACGACCATAAATATTGATCGTCAACTGAACGTTCGACAGCTAAGAACAGTTTGTATGGGAAAATCAAATTGTCGTTTTCAGTATTATACTCGCAATTTTGTCACATTTTCTCATCGTTTAAACCTTCCCAGGACTTCCACGAATATTTCAAGACAAATTTGTCAAATCGGTTCAGCCGTTCTCGAGTTTTAGCGAGACTAACGAAAGGAAGTTCATTTTTATTTATATAGATTTTTGAATTTTAACTTTGCTAATAAACAAAGCTAAGGTGCTACCAGGTGGCAGGGATAACGCGTAACACATTTCACTTTAGATAGAAAAAGGAAACATTCGCCAGGCCTAGGCTGACGAAACAACTGAAACATTGACTTTGATTTGCATTACAACACTATGACATATTGCCATTGGCCCAAATTAATAATATTGTGTAAATAAGACGACATTCCAATATCACGAGTATTGTATACTTGTCACAGTTAATTGGTTATTTGTTATAATTAATTAAATCAAACATGATTGACATGCGCTATTAATTTATTATCAGCTAAACAGATACGAACTAAGAAATAATTAGGAAAAAATAATAAAAAAAAATAAAAAAAAATTATGTCACAATGTCACTCTGAAATTATAAAAAGTTATTTGTTCAAATGCGCAAAATATGCTTATATCTTTATGAATTCCATATGTTATAAGAAATGCGTATGAATAATGCAAACCTCATCGCTCCTCCCACAGAATTATGTCAAATACTTTGTTTCAGATAATATACATATAAATAAATTGAATATTTATATACCTATTATTTTTGGGTTAGTACATAATATAACTATAAAAAAAAAATTAAGTACTTCATTTAAGGCTTTCATTGTTTTCATTTATATTTGTCAGTTCCTGATATTTCCCGACCAACGCGTCGCGACGTACATATCTTAGTTTAGATACCCTTTTTACTCAGGGTAAATTTAGTTTATATTGATTAATTTATATTCTTTATCGAATATACTAAAAGCCAATGAAACAAAACCCTTATACATATCATACTTCATATACAAAAATATTGGATTGTATTTAAATTAATACCGCTACGCCAATATTGCCGATAAGTGAAATATATTGGAAATAACTGAAATTTCCTCCAATTTCAAAATATATACACAAAGTTAACGTAACAAATTCTATACATGTTTACTGTGGACGATACACTTGTAATGTTAGTGAACTGATCAGTAAACAATACACATTCATGTGGAAATACCTACTTGTGTTTAGTTGTAAACTCGCCGAGGAATGACTCAATTCTTTCGACTAAAAATATCTAACCTGATAAACTTGAAAATGACACGACTACAACAAATGTGTTTCAAAATGCGGTTAGAATCTTAACTCTTAAATAAATAACAAATATAATATCAATAAAAAATAATATGAAAGAATTGTTTATTCGAATAAACTTATTGAAAGAATTTTTAGATTCGTTTAGTAACACACTATAACTAAAATTTATTAACTTAATCAATTTCATCTCAATCGTGACGGTATTAAAAAATAACTCTGTGAAAGCTCCACTTGATACACTAAGTCTAAAACTAGTTTCATATCAAATATACATAGAAAGCGTTTACCTAGTCATGATAAACATCTAACCCTGATCCAGCATTCATTTTATATCTCTCATCAACGCGTGTTATTTATCAACGAATTACTTTCAACTACAACAAAAAGATTTCATTTAAAAAAATACATTCACAAATACCTGTGACGAGAATAGGAAGAGTATGCACTAAAGTCACTGTTCCGTTAGGCATTTCCATTATTTTTTTAAAGACGCACTGGTAGCACACTCGCTCAGTCACATCACCAGAGACACAAAGATCTCCCGTTTGATTACTCCCCCTCCACCATTTGATAGTGGAAGGTAAAGCACCGGGTACACGACAGATAATACCAATATACAGCTATGTGCAGCTATTCTCCACTCTGTTTAGAGTTGTAATATGATCTACACCTATTTTAATTTCGATTAAAAGGACCAAAGAATCCCTTTTGCTCCAGATTCTTTGTTTCTCTTATACGTCTTCTTTAAGTCGGACTAAATTCAAAGCTAAGCACATATCACCTTAATTACAACATTTTTAAGAATAGTCTTCACGAAGCCCTTCAATTTATTGTCATACGGAGAGATTATTGTTACTAAATAAGTTGTGAACGCTGCTTTAAATTAGGTTTATATTAATAAATTGCTTCGAATCTTTATCCTGCATATGTTTATATTTAGTTTATGTTCTATATTGATAGTAGGTATAATGTTGGTTAAGGAAGTCTTTTCCTTCGCTTGACATACAGAATTTTCCTAGTTCAAACACTTGTGTTTTTTCACAATTTTGTATGTTGATCTCTGTTAAAGTATTTTAATAAAGAATTTATTTACTATATTCTTAATACAAAATGCTTAAAAAATCCACTTGGTCCCTGGCACCTGCTCTAACCGCTGAGCTACCCAGGACCTAACAGGACTGACAGCACATGTTACTTTTCGCTACTACAAAGCTCAAAAATAAATTATTTACTTATATTTGATCAATTTTAAATTCAATTTGCTATACTGGAAAATATCCTTAATCTTAATCCACATTGTCCCTGGTACTCTGTGAGATGGGCTTTTGTTTATAACAAAGGTCGTTCAAGGGTTTGTATCTTATCTCATAGTACCGGGGACAATGTGGATTTATTAAGAATTTTTCATATATATATATCTTTAAACTACAAATACTAGCTGTTTTCGATGAGTTTAATTCCCAAAAACAAACGAAATAAGAAACTTAACCTCTTTATAGGCTTTGTATTAGTATATATTTTACAAAAAGATATTATTAGCCAGTTGCAAAAACGTCCATTAAAATTATCATTACTTTAAACCGATACAAATTGACATTCATTAGAGCTTAAAAGCGTTATTAAACCTTAATGGACATTTGTGCAACTAACCGTATGTGTGATGCATTCGCAGAACGGTTGTATTATGAAATCTGAATTTTTAATTTCACACTGAAAGAAATTTATTGCTTAGCTGTTTATAAATGAAATTTTATATCGTTCTCGTGTACAAATATCAATTATTTTTTTATTATTCGCGAATCGTTGCTATGTTAAATTCTATAGCTTATTTTTGTGGTATGAATAATATGGTCAGTCACCGATATTACGTACTAAAACGAGCAAAAATAACAAAAGAACGTGTTATTGTAAAGAATGCCTGACAAAACATGCATGCTTGTAAATTAATACACTCTAGATGGACGAGATCCGATCGTTATGCACGAATTTACAGAGTAAAGCTTGCAGATGCCATCCAAAGCTTGATTTTTTTGCCTTGAACTAGTGTATTGAGCGTTATTTTGATCTTACAGCAGATGTCGTTAAGCTTTTGGGGCGACAGAGCCAAAAGCTACGATTAAATAATTTAACAGTTTTTAAAGAATCACTGAAAGATTTCTTTTCAATGATATTCATAATAATTTTCAAATTTTATATAAACAAACAGCTTTGAACATTTTTCTCTCTGTGATATCTCAATCGTATTATAATATATGGGTACTCAACCATTTAATAGGTTCGGCGTGCGGCTCGCGAGCCGCAGGTTGCGACCCCTGCATTAGGGCTATTGTTTTCCAGGAATTAACCACACTGAATTTATTTATAAGAGTTACTATGTCTACTCTTATATTGAACGCTCTAAAAATCTCAACACTTTATACTGACTAATATTAAATGCGATACACTAATTTAAGCCAAAATAAAATGTATATAAATTACCGTCACTATTTAAGCGTTTTCAAAACATACATATATGCATTATAAAAAATTTGTTTCAAGACGCAAATGGATTTAAATAATTGTTTCAGTAATTATCGAAATTCTATCCCTAGAGATTCCAATAGGGATTGAAAACTTGTATGGAAGAAAATCATATGATCCACGCGAGCGAAGCCGCCAGTGGAAAGCTAGTAACTTGTTAATTGTACAATAAAAGTCTTAACTGAACAGAAATACTGTTGTACAGTGATGCCATTAATCAATTGAGGAATAATAAGATATTGTATGTCACTTTTTTTTATTAAAAAGATAAGTAATTACGCTGATAGGTTGTTAATCAAATATTAATTCATTTATCACAATATATTTACCACATTAAACTCATAACAGATAGTTAAGATGCTATCATATTTCATTTTAAGATATTTTAAAATAACATAATTTAATATCGTTAATCTTAACGAATAAGGTTATCTACCTTTGGCCATTAGCATGTATGGCGAGCGATATTTTACCTGATTACGGCGAAGCAAAAAGGAGGGTTATGATTTTGGCCGGTATATATGTATGTTCATCTTTTCCCTTAGAACTTCGAAACTACTTGATGTAACTGGACAAATGAGATATCGTCTTAGTTGTCCGTGTGCAATAGGCTATGTGACTTTACATCAAATTGACAACAGCGCCCTCAAGAGAGCATAAATTAAGAAACTTAAAAAAATATTATTATACCATTCCATGTAGGGTATCAAATGAAAGGGCTTAATTAGCATAAGTTCAATTAATAATGAGTTCATAAACTAAAACTACAGCTCTCTAAAAATTTGAAACAAGAAATTCATTTTATAGAGACAGCTATATTATAATAGAGATGACCAAAGGACAGCATAACAGTAGTTGTTGACAGTAGTTGTACAGCATAGTTGTATGCCACAACAGTTTGTTTTGTTATGAGCAATAGTATACTATGCTGTCCCTTGATCATTGCTATTATGATATAACTATCGCTGTAAAATACTTTTTTGTTTCTAACTTTTTATTGTGTGATTTTATCTAAAGATTTCATATTATAGCATCTTAACCATCTGTTGTAACATTTATTTATCTGAGTCACACAACTGTTTAATAATATCAATTATATTTCCTGTACCATGTACAATTTAACATTTGCACTAATAAACTGATTGATGAAGCAAAGGGATGGAAATTATAGAGTAAAGGTATCATCTTCATGAAATATGTTGTTATAATTTAGTTATCCATAGTCATAATGAAGCTGTTTACATTCAACCATTGTTTTCCAGTCAAGTGGCTCTAATTATAGTGTGCCTAATCCATTTTGCTGTGCAATAGAAAAAACATAGAGTGTAAATGTTTGATTTAGACAATTTGTAAGAAAGCCTGTTAATTTTCAACTTGAAACATAAATCTTCATGTAAGTTACTAATAAAAGTAAATAAACACTTGTGTTTATGTATTTATATGTATGTATATGTAAATTTTATCCCGGGGAATAAAATAATGGTTGAAAGGTAATATGAATGAAAATCATTTTTTTAATACAGTAATATGAAACCATATCAAAATACAGTAAGTATTAATTTTTTATAAATTTGTGTAAATACAAACTCTAAGGATTTGAAAGTCTATTTAAAAGAAAATCATATAATTCATGCAGAAGGTTAGGCAATAGACTAGCTATGGATTTGATATGGTTTAACCAGTTGACTAACTTATATAGGTATTTTTGTAATCAGCAAAACTTGCTGATTGACTTTGATCATATGCTGAATCAGACAGACAATAATATTAATAAAAGAACTTACCTAAAAAGTATGTGACAAATAATGCTGCTATTATAAGTAGAATAAATATTTTCTTCAAACGCCTAGGCTGCTTTATGGTTCTGCTCCTTACATTGATGTGTGGTGTTGAGGTATCATCTTTTAACTGTAACAAACAATACAAACAATTACTATATATATATATATACATATATGTATATATATATAATGGTTAATAAATACTAATATAAGAAAGAGATTGTGTCGATCTGCTCATTTTCACACCAAAACAAGAGTAAACCAAAAAAAGGTTTATAAAGCATAGGGAACAGTTTGGGTTCTCTAGGTCATCATGTGATGATGTGTATATAATCCATAAGACTATAGTTACAAAGTGAGATATCTTTTAGAATATACATATTTAGATTAATTGGTAACATTACCAATAAAAGTTGTTTGAGATTTTTTATACCACAAAAAACAAGAGATGTCCTATTGATCATAGCACCGTCATAAAACCATTTATTTATTAGTTCATCTTTCAGATTTACGATTTCCGTAACCCTTTACAGGTAACTGAAACCTTGTGTTTCTATTTTGTCTCCCAATCAGAAAACGCCCAAACTACTAAATAATTTTATAACACTACTAATTATTCACAAGATAACAGGTAGTTAATTAACGCAGTAGCGTAATATTACCTGATAAAATGTTTTATTATTCTTGTTTCAATAAAACAGGTACAAGGTAAATATTTACATTTTTTCTGATAACTTACCTCTAAATACCTGTAAGTACTGAATTTTCCCATCGTAATATAACATAAACATCACAACCTTGTAATACTATTTTGTGAATAATACATTAGAATAAATGGAATATATCACTCACATTGAAAACTTTAACAAAAGGAGGTAAAAAAAATAAGGTCTCTGTCTTTCTTCAGAGTATGTCGATTGATGTCGATCCTCCAAAATCGACCAACAACGACAACACAACACAACGACCGATAATGACTTTGACAGTAACTGACATTGACAGAAGCATAGAGTAAGGTAGAGTGGAAATATTTTCTATGGTTATATAAATATCATGCAATCTGAAGTTGACATCAAAAACATCATGTTGTCTTTTTTTAACTAATAAGAAATTTCTTTAGTAAACAAAGATAACACTAATGTAACAGTTCAAAATTTTTTACGTGACGTCATGAGATATAGCTATCGTACCACCTGTTAGCCATTTGCAAATTTGCTTTGCGTATTCTCGGAAGTAGTTCAGCTGTCAGTGTTATAAGTTTTGTGGTTATTTTCATTTATAACTTTAATTTATATAACTTTCATGGCAGAAAATTGTAAATTATTTATGCAAAACAATGCCTAGGTGCTGTATAATTGGTTGTGCGTCATCAATATCCCGCAAACCGAGCAATATTACGTTTCACCGGTAAGTTAAACACTTTCTTGGAATAACAGTATTTAAAACGTAAGTAAGTTATTCTGAAAATGATTGCGGCATATAAATCGATACATATCGTATTTTGGTGTGTTCTATTTATGCTAAATTGCTCTTTTCGTTTATATTTTTATAATATTTCGGTCCGTAAATAATATTGTTTATATGGCTAGTGTCGTTACTTAAACATATGGTTTATATCGATAATTTTAATATTTAAAAATATATTAATTATTTTAGATTACCAAAAGATGAAACAAAAGAGGAAAATGGCCGAGTTACATAGAAGAAGAAAATATTAAATGTAATGAAAAAGTTACTTTTATCTGCTCACTTCATCTTAGGGAAAGTTGTTTCAATCGAACTTTAAATATAATAAAATTACGAGATGATGCATTGCCAATCAAATACTCTGGTAAGAATTTATGACGATTGCTTTTAACTTATTTAAAAAAAAATGTCTATTACACTTAATTAATTTTCATTTGATTTTACTGATTTATTTATTTAGTTTTTTATATAGTGATTTTGTTATTCTATAAATGTACCTTATTTTTAGTCTTGCGGTCATATGACGACTATTTTAATTGAAAAAAATCAGAATGCAATATATAATAATATTAAAATATAAAATTCTGATCATAATATACTCCCAGTAAAATATACAATAAAAGGAGTTAAATAATTTTAATAAAAATTAAAATATGCACACTTATCAAATTAAAGGCATAGTTAAAGGTTTTCTTTGCTGTTCAATAGTATAATCTTAATACCCAAATAATTATTTTGCGGCATGGATGTTTATTTTGCTGATGCATCATAAAATACGCTAACTTTTTGAATTTAAATTGCTGACCGTTATCATGATTGTTCACAGAACATGAATTGCAGACTGTTTTAGTGCTGAGAAAATATTTGTATGCTTGCCTATTGATTAATCGGCTGTTTTCTTCTTGCTAACCAAATTTTTAAATAAAATGCCAATTGTTACTTCTTTAATAATGTTACTGTTATGGCAATTGTTACTGAATGATGAAATGATGAATAATCACCAACTTTGTTTTCTTTATTTTCTCTTGTTTATTCATCAAAGTTTACAGTATTTTTATGTTCTTTTACCAATAATATAATACAAAGATTATGTAGGTGTTTCAAGTTTTCTATATTTACTACTAAACAAGATGTTCTGAACTAAAATTGTGACACAGTACGCACGGTATCTCACTTAATGAGGAGGAAGCGAAATTTATTCAGTCAAAACAATTTATTGAATAAATTTATAGACAAGTTGGCTTACTAGTTACAAGCATATAAGAAAGTCAAAATCTGTGCTTACTGTTCAGCAATCTATTACGGGAAACCTTGTACCGAGAAAAGAAGAAACTGTAAGAAAGGAACCGGTAAGAAACTGCAAGGGCTGCTTTTGCACCCTGTTTAATTTCGTACTGAAAAATAAAAAATGACTTCATTGGACCAAAATGTCACTTTCCACCAAAACAATAAAAAATATATAAAAGACAAAAAAAAGCATAATAATTCATTCGTCAATCGACTCATTAAAAGCTTATTATAGTTACCGTGGTAGTTATCTTGGACAGTAGTCACACTTCCCGTGGATGCAAAATTAAACTTATGTTAAAAAAACTATTTAATTATAATTGCAAAATGTCAACTTGACAATATATATGGAAATAATTATAAAACACGATTGATATTATTGTAAAACTTTTAAGATATATATTTTGGTACTATAGTTCTTAAAACTATGTAAAATTGGCTATATTAGAGGAAAAAGAAACATATTTATCGAGGTACAATCATATTATAAAATTATATTATTAAATAATATAAATGTGAAAGTTTGTGAGGATGGATGTTGGTTACTCTCATGTAAAAACTATTGAACGGATTTTGATGAAATTTGGAATACGAATAATCTTTTACCCGTGGGAAGCGCCATCATACGCTGGTAACATATGTTATATTTATTATAGTGACGCAACGGAGTCGCAAGAACAAAGAATGCAAGAAATTTTAGATGTCCAACAAAATACGAGCAAGAGATTGCTTAATGATTTATAAATAATTGATAAATTCACGCCACTTTTAAAAAAATATTATTTTCTTGATACTGGCGTGAATTTTTCAATTTAATTAATAATAATCATAAATAGGATTGGTACGTAAGTGTGAAATGGATAGAAGTGTAATAGGTAATAGTTTAGCCATGCCCCTAACAATGAAAATTATATTATATTATTTAATAAGTAGTAGTATTGTAGCAGTTTCACGAAATACTAACTTTTATTTAATATGACTTCAATGTCGATACAAATATCGATATCTTGGGTCACGCCCTATGACAATCCGCCATCGAAGAATTTGCATTTGAAGTTTAGGCATATACGCTTTATCCTAGGTATGGCCGGTCCTCTTCTTTTATGTCTATGGACAGAAGACACTAATGTTATGATGATATATCATAGAGACATGGTAGAGTGGAAATATCGTATTTTCTATGGTTATATAAATATCATGCAATCTGAAGTTGGCATCGAAAACATCATGTTGTCTTTTTTTAACTATATAATAAGAAGTGTCTTTAGTAAACAAAGATCGCACTAGTGTGACAGTTCAAAATTTTTTACGTGACGTCAAGACATATAGCTATCGTACCACTTGTCCGCCATTTGCAAATATGCAGTGCGTATTCTCGGAAGTAGTTCAGCTGTCAGTGTTATAAGTTTTGTGGTTATTTTCATTTCTAACTTTAATTTATAATACTTTCATGGCAGAAACTTGTAAATTATTTATGCAAAACAATGCCTAGGTGCAGTGTAATTGGTTGTGCGTCATCGATATCCCGCAAACCGAGCAATATTATGTTTCACCGGCAAGTTAAACATTTTCTTAGAAAAACAGTATTTAAAACGTAACTAAGCTTTCTGAAAATGAATGCGTGTATAAATCAATACATATCGTATTTTGGCGTGTTCTATTTATGTTATATTGCTCTTTTCGTTTATATTTCTATAATATTTCGGTCCGTAAATAATGTTGTTTACATGGCTAGTGTTGTACTTTAACATTGGGTTTATATCGATAATTTTATTATTTAAAAATATATTCATTATTTTAGATTACCAAAAGATGAAACAAAAAGAGGAATATGGCCGAGTTCCATTGGAGCAGAAAATATTAAATATAATGAAAAAGTTACTTTTATCTGCTCACTTCATTTTAGGGAAAGTTGTTTGAATCGAACTTTAAATATAATAAAATTACGAGATGATGCATTGCCAATCAAATACGCTGGTAAAAATTTTTGCCAATTGCTTTTAACTTAATTTTGCAATTTTTTTGTCTATTACACTTAGTTAATTTTCATTTGATTTTACTGATTTATTTATTTAGTTTTTTATATAGTCATTTTGTTATTATATAAATGTACCTTATTTTTAGTCTTGCGGTCATATGACAACTATTTTAATTGGAAAAATCAGAATGCAATATATAATAATATTAAAATATAAAATTCTAATCATAATATACTCCCAGTAAAATTACAATAGAATGAGTAAAATAATTTTAATAAAAATTTAAAGGTTTTCTTTGCTGTTCAATAGTATAATCTTAATACCCAAATAATTATTTTGCGGCGTGGCTGTTTATTTTGCTGGTGCATCATAAAATACGCTACCTTTTTGTATTTAAATTGCTGACCGTTATCATGATTGTTCACAGAACATGAATTGCAGACAGTTTTAGTGCTGAGAAAATATTTTATGCTTGCCCATTGATTTATCGGCTGTTTTCTTTTTGCTAACCAAATTTTTAAATAAAATGCGAATTGTTACTTTTTTAATAAATTATATCACTTTTTCATCTACCAACTTTGTTTTCTTTATTTTCTCTTGTTTATTCATCAAAGTTTACAGTATTTTTATGTTCTTTTACATATAATATAATACAAAGATTATGTAGGTGTTTCAAGTTTTCTATGTTTACTACCAAAAAAGATGCTCTGAACTAAAATTGTGACACAGTACGCACGGTATCTCGCTTAATGATTAGTAAGCGAAATTTATTCAGTCAATACAATTTATTATAGACAAGTTGGCTTACTAGTTACAAGCATATAAGAAAGTCGAAACTCTGTGCTTATAGTTCGTAAATCTATTACGGGAAACCTTGTACCGAGAAAAGAAGAAGGGGAACCGGTAAGAAACTGCAAGTGCTGCTTTTGCACCCTGTTTAATTTCGTACTGAAAAATAAAAAATGACTTCATTGGACCAAAATGTCACTTTCCACTATAACAATAAAAAATATATAACAGACAAAAAAAAAACATAATAATTCACTCTTCAATCTACTCATTTAAAGCTTATTATAGTTACCGTGGCAGTTATCTTGGACAGTGGTCGCACTTCCCGTGGATGTAAAATTAAACTTATGTTACGTAAGTGTGAAACTAATAGAACGTTTCACACTTAGTACGTAAGTGTGAAACGAATAGAAGTATAATAGGTAATAGTTCAGCCATGCCCCTAACAATGGAAATAATATTACTCTATTTAATAAGTAGTAGTTTTGTAGCAGTTTCACGAAATACTAACTTTTGTTTAATATGACTTCAATGTCGATACAAATATCGATATCATGGGTCGCGCCCTATGACAGTCCGCCATCGAAGAATTTGCATTTCAAGTTTAGGCATATACGCTTTTTTCGTAGGTATGGCCGGTCCTCTTCTTTTATGTCTATGTGATATATATATGAGGAAGTATTAAAAAAACATTAGTTCCCGAAATCAAACTAGATGTCGCTTCGGCACTTTCTTGATTTCTCCATGACAACACTATCGATTTTCTTTCATGTGTAAAAGTAAATTATTTTTCAAAATTCATTCTATTTGAATATTTTCGTATTTCTATTGATATCTAAGGTTCGAACTTTGCAGATTTCAGTTTTTTAATATAAGTATGTTAGTTAAAAGGAACGGAAATTACTATATTTGGTCCATTCGTATAATGCAAAAATCAACTTTTTCTAAAGTTTTAAATACTTCCTCATTCTAATATATGAATAATATTATCTTTGGTATATACGTATTTATTTATCTAATCTTGAAAAAATAAATAAATTATAATGAGAGAGTAGTAAGAAAAATTGCTTTTGAAATCAAACTACAATGATATAAGGAAATATCTACAAGATAGATTACATTTAAGCAAAACTCACGAACATAATTTTTCTCGTTTTCACAAAAAGGAATTGTCTTATGCTTGAAAGAGTGAGGTATAGAGTATCTGGTTGGTCCTAAATGATTGAATGTCGCCATTTAGACTATGTCATAGATTACTATTTTATTAAAAAAAAATGATTGTGATGAAAATTTCTATCGACTACGAGGGCAGGATTATAAATAGCTATCCCAACCCATATTTTGTATAATAACTATATAAAATCTCCTTAATATTTTACTCATTGGTTCATTAGCTGCCAGTGTTCCAAATTTCAAATCGATCATATAGTTTTTCTTTTAAATATTGACATTTCTAAAAGTATTCTTTTGTTTTTTCTGCAAAATGGATACAATTGAGCTACGAGCTGTGATAAAGTTTTTGCATTTAAAAGAAGTAAAAGGTGGAGAGATTTTTTCGGAGATGTTTTGGGAGAAAATGCTCCTTCATATGTGACCATAAAAAATTGGGAAAAAAATTATCCGCAAGGTGGTGCCGCGATTGCTTACAGTTGACCAAAAATGTGTTCGTATGCAAATTTCACAAGAATGTTTGGACCGCTTTAAGAGCAACACAACTGATTTTTTGCGACGGTTTGTTACTACAGACGAGACTTGGATTCACCACTATATACCTGAATCAAAAATTCAGTCTAAATAATGGACGGAAAAAGGATCCCCAGCTCCAAAGAAAGCAAAAGCCGTGAAATCAGCGGGGAAAGTCATGGCGTCAGTATTTTGGGATTCGAAGGGTATATTGATGATTGATTACCTTCCAAAAGGGCAAAACATAAATGGCGAATATTATGCTGATCTACTGGATAAATTACAAGTGTGTATTAGTGAAAAAAGACCCGGCCTGGCTAAAAAAAAGAAAAACTTCCATCAGGATAATGCGCGCGTTCACACGTGCATCACCGCGATGGCGAAATTCAAAGAATTAAATTATGATTTGCTACCACACCCAGCTTATTCTCCTGATCTGGCACCATCTGACTTTCATCTATTCCCTAAGCTCAAAAATTTTTTAGGTGGACAAAGATTTGAAAATAATACCGTGGTGATGTCTGCCGTGGACAGTTATTTTGAAGGGCTTGAAGAAAACCACTTCAGGGATGGCATCAAGGCTTTAGAACATAGAAGTGCATAGCGCTTCAAGGAGACTATGTCGAAAAATAAATATACTTTTAACACACTAATTCAAGTTTTTCTATGCTAGGCTAGCTATTTATCATCCCGCCCTCGTATCAAACAAAAGCAACCAAGTGAGGGCCGAGTACCGGAAAATGCACCAAATGGAATGGATTTATATTTTTTGTATGGATTAAAATTTCAACTAAAATGTAATCCAAATATAAAAATAAAAAATCTATGCTTTACAGATTCCATGTTCACATAAGACTAAGGTGTTGACAAGTATAGCTACCTTCAAAACAATACTATTGGACACATTCACAATACTGTACGTGAATCCCTTAACTAACCGATGTTAGCCAGTATATACATACCGCGGGCAGCCTGCGTAGCTGCCGGTCATCCATGCACCCGCTATTTTAGTAAGTGCGAGCCGGAGCGCAATCGAATGAACACGTATCGCTTTGCTACAAACTTGTATATCTAAAAGTGTGTAAGCGGTGTGTTTTACAAATCAATTAAACTCTTGTGATTGTGTCTCGATGTTTCAACAAGCCACCTACTACGCCCACCCCATTCAGCTCCCGCAAAGCTAAAATACAAAAATTTTATATTTTATGGAACCAATTATTTACCACTGGCTTCGATAATTTACCACCGGTTCCAAGTTTAGGAGTCTTGTCTGAGAAGAACTGGTGAAACAAACTCCGACAAGAAAAGTAAAATGCTCCCTTTAATTTGATATTTACAGAAAGAACTAACTGTATCTTTTGACTTTGCATAGTGCGATCTGGATTGATATTTTATTTGACTAATTACTGCATCTCAAGCCAGTGGTATATACGAACCACCTCGCGAATCATTCTAGGGATAAATCAATGTTCAGTTACAAGAATTTTTGGATTATCAAATCTCATGTAATGTTTGGGTCCTCTTAGCGCACTCCGTGTGTGAACACTCCAAATTTAGTTTCGCGCCTGTGCTTAACGTCAGCTACATATTCCCTACGCGACTACATGTTCAACTCGAGTTCCTATTCCCCTCTTTGTCTGCCCGATATCTGTTAACCCACATTCGCATTCTAGTATACAAACTGCAACTTGAAAAGGGATATTTTCAGGTCTTAGATCGGTTGATCTTCTTCGACAGCTTAAAGTTTTTTTTTGGCATCACACGGTTTCATGAAGCTAAAGAAATAACTGGAGACCAAACTCCTCCATACCTACTTAAAGCATAAAAATTTGACCTTGAATGCTTTCTATTTCATTCCTTAGGTCCCCCTCCTATCTTTCTAATAGGGTGTCCACACAACTACAAAATAAAGGAGACAAGTTTAAAGAGTTGAACATTATGGCAAAAAAAAGGATCAAATTTTCCTAGGTAGGTGTAAAGTTTACACATGACATTAATAGATCTAATCGAGATTCTCCATCAAATATGAAATTGGTTTTTATAAATAAAGATTATTTTCGGGGGACAAATGAGGAAATTTAAAAAAGTTTTGCTAACCTTACTGTGTCGTACTTATAATAAGTATTTAATGAGTCTCGTTACGGGGTTCTCAAATAAAAAAATATAAATTTTTTAGTTTTATTAAAACTTAGCAGTGTGGGAATTAGAGTTGGCAAAAACTCTTAATAATCACCAGCCTATTAATGTACCCACAATGGGTCCATTCCAGATTGGAGGGTATTTACAACTGCAGATGCAATGGGAACAAACTGCTTAACGTGCCTTCCAAAGCACGGAGAAGATCTAATATGCAAAGTGAACTACAAGACTACAGACTACGATTGTCAGCTTACCTTCCTTCCGACCGAATTGAAATGGAATAAGCACCCAGTAAATATTTCACCCTTAAGTTAATTTACTGATTTACATATCACATTCTTCTCTTACATTCTCAGATGTCATTGTCATTTACAGATAAAAATAAAACAACATTATGTAATTTTTAAATTTAATTTATATGTGACCAAAAAAGTACAGTTTTGATGACAATAAATACTATTTGATTGTTACCATAGCAAGTCTATCGGACAACCCACGACGAGATGTTGAAGGTGTAGAAGGCATGGTAAATGCATCACTTTTTAAATCAGATTATCCCGACTGGAAAGAAAACGAATTATGGTTATTTTGTCTAAACCCTGCCATTAGGGAATTAAGATATTTCGAGACCATTTTTCATGACATATTACATTAAGTAAAATAAAAATATTTTATTCCTTCCAAACGTGAACTTGTGGCTCGACGACCTTTTTCGCTTGTGTGTCATCTTAAATACGCGTACTTAAAAAAGACGTCGAGCTACAAGTTCGCGTTGTCACTCGGAAGTTTGTTCTATTTTTTTTACCTATTATGGTCTATTTTGTATAATTTTTGCTACCTAAGAATTAGTACCTAATTAGGTACTACTAATTAGTAGAATATAGACTTTTACTTACCACATCAGAAGAAAAAGGAATAGTCGTATGCTTTAACCGATTCTCTATTATATAATCAGTAGCCACAAAATGATTACTGCATATTTTTGCAGTCTTATAAAACTTTTTTTTTTATTTGACACTCGATAACCATTGACTTCTCCTTATTGGATCCTTGGGAAAACTAAAAGTGAAATAAAAAAATATTAAGTTCAGTTTTATTGTTTATCCTTTATCTTCTTTCATGGTCACCATATTAGTGTTTGTTTATTTTTATTTTACAATGTGAACTGTGCTTGTATTAGAAAATTTCTGAAATATGCTACTTTAAACAATTAAATCATGTATTACTTTAGATATATTATTGTAAATGATCAAAAATTTAAGGATTCTACGTTAAAACATTATTTTTATAAAATAAAGTCATCAATTATAGTAACTTACGACTCACCTGTGAAATATCAAAGAACACCCAGGATGCCATTTGCTTCCGCAATCTAGGACTACACATTTCTGAACCATTTTTCACGATTTGATAGCGAGAAACGATTATATATGAATCACAATTTTCGAGTCGACGAAATTAGTAATTGTCATTCGCCATATTGACCTTATATTGACGGACACGACGTTGCCATTTTTTGAGGATGCCATTTACCACAACAATGGGGAAATTTAGAAAAAAAATTACGGTGTCTTATTCACATAGTGTGGGTACGGTGACGTTATATTGACACACACGAGGTTGCCATTTTTTGAGGATGCCATTTACCACAACAATGGAGAAATTTAGAAAAAAAAATACGATGTCTTATTCACATAGCGTGGGTACGGTGACGTTTGGGGTTTGAAGTTTTTAGATACAAAAACTCAATGTTATTGAGTTTATTTCTAATAGAGATAAACGGTTTTGAGGTCAACATATAAAACAGAATTTGACAATAATATTTATTCATTAACTGTTAACAGTTGAACAAATTTGTTAACAAATGTCATCGTATCCATTCTGTGTGAAACAGAGTATATTTAATGTACAATCTTATTTCTGATATATAAATAAAGCTTCAAGTCCAATGCAATTAGTGACGTGTAAAACTATACTATTAGTAACAATTGTCAAAAAGTTTATGAAACTAAAAATTGGCGAATAACATCAATGACCGGTACAGGTTCCGGGAAAATTTAGATTAATGACATAGCCACCCAGGAGTCCAACGAAAGGTCAATAGAGGTCAAATAACTTTGCTTCAACCAATAGTTCTGAGTTTGGGCTCCAGTTATCTTCATGGCGGTTTGTGTATTTGCCAGTGTCAAAGGTAGGGAAACGATGGTAGGAAAAGGATAGGATTTGCGACAAGTTATTCGCAATAGGATCAGGAAACGAAAAATATTATAGTATATACGTTATATAACATACAGATTAATAAAGATATTTAGATTTTAATATTATAAAATACGCTAGGAAATGAAATGAAAATGTCTTTATTCAAGTAAGCTTGTATCAAGCAAAATTTCCCCTACCACTTGTTCAGGACGTCTTTGGGCATGCATTAGGGCCATTATTTACCATTTGTTCAGGACGTTTTTTAGCTGACAAGAAGAACAAGCGAAATACCTAAAGTTACAAGAGCGGGAAATATTCAATTGAATTTTGACGTTTGGTATGATAGTCTTGTAATTTTCTATTTGATTAATTTATTTATTATGTATGACTGACTTATTTAGATTAGACTACAGACAGACAGCCTGATTGGTCTCCTACAATTCCTACATTACTTGTATTAACGGTAAATTATCATCAATAATGCTCTTTGTGTAGGCATTAAGGCATGTTTGTTGTCAAATTCGCTATTAATCGAAAATCGATATTTTAATGCTCGATTTAATCGAGAATCGATTCGAATCGTATTAGATATCGTTTTTTTTTTCAAGTAAATCGACATGCCTATTGTTGTCTATAAATGACTAATGTGTTAAAAAATACATATATGTTATAACTGTCCATTTTGTGTTTGGTTTGTACGTGGTGTCACTGATGGCCGCAGCAAAATATCAGTGTAGGGTTCTGCTTAATGCTTATACTGAGCTACACAATGGCACAGACTATGAGGAAGTATTAAAAAAAAAGAAAGCACTAAAAATCCACCTCTAGATGGCGACTCTAGCAAAAGTTGATTTTTGCAGGAAACGAATGGACCAAAGACAGTCGTTTCCGTTGCTCTTAACTAACATATTTGAAAAGTTCGAAACTTAGATATCAATACAAACACGAAAAAGTACAAATAAAATATGAGTTATTTATTGAGTTTTGAAAACTAGTTTACTTTTAAACTTGAAAGAAAACCGGAAAGGTTGTCATAAACAAATCAATAACGTACCGTAGCGTACAGTTTGATTTCGGGAACTAATATTTTTTTTAATACTTCCTCGTTGTATTTTCTTCCTATCTTTTTCGTATTTTTTTAATTTTATTTTTATTTATTTTATCAAATTGTATATTGTGTTCGTGATGTGTGTGTAAAAAAAAATGAAACCACTTGACGTTTTCAAGCTTTTCACAAAAAATAAATAATCAACCTTATCAAATGCTTTCGAAAAATCAGTGTATTTTCAGTGAACATAAATAATTGTTATATTCCAATAAGTTTGTGGTGGTAGATTTATTCATACATAATTTACAAATTATAAATTACCAATTCTGGTATGTGCACAGAACAGTCTGTGGGCATATGTATAGATGGAGATGGTTTAATAAACAAAAGTCGATCAAATAAAATCTGAAACGGGTATTTTAACGTTGGCGACATTTTCTTTTAAAAATAATGGCTTAGTTCCTTCGCCTGTCCCATGGTCGAAACTACTACTTTTATTAAGAGAAGCCACTGTCAAACATGACGGCCTGCGTCAGTCTACCCATTTGGATACTTTTAATCCAATCTTTTAGTAGGTATCATCGCCATCTTTCATTCATTTCATTTTCATTTTACATGTAAAAATTAATTTATTTACTTGACATTGGGAGAATTGTGCGAAATGCGCAGATAAGCCATTAATTTAAAAAAAAGAAGAAGAATCTTTTAGTAAAGATAAAATAAAATACTAAAAAATAAACTGAGAGAAACACTAATGGCGAAATCCACAAGGGCAACGCCATTAATTTAAAAGAAGAAGAAGAACACATCCTCCTAAAATCTGTGCCGTGTAAGTAATTATTTCCTTTATTCGATGTTATCTAACTTTTTCAAAAAAATTACCTTATCAGTAGATATAGCTCAATTACATTAAGATTATAAAATGTGGTAAATATAAACCGAAGCTTGTTGGGATTATTTGTTGAATAAGAAGTTAAAAAAAAATATTCCCTTGTGTTATACATGTTATGTAAACATAAGTACAATATGCGACGGCAACGGCCATCCCATGAGCCGCTGTTTTCTAGACCTTCTCAGAAACGTCAGTACTTAGCAAAAAATAACAATACAGATACAGGCCTGTATATGTACTAAATATAACATATAACCTATGTATCAAAATTTTTCAAATTTGCCGCGTTTGGTACTTAATTTCTTACACCACGAACGAAAGATACAAACGATTTCAGCATAAACTGACTGTGATTAAGGCAAAGTAGTAATATAAAAGACAACTTTCTAAAGAGAAAAAGAAGAATAATTATAATATTCACAGAATATTATCATTACAAATATATTTCCTTCTAATTTAATTATGAACCGAAAGGTATGTTTTTGTAATATTTAAGTCTGTTTTCATAACATAACCTTCAAATATCACCAGGAAATAAACAAAAAATCGTTGACTTATTACCTGTACGAAAACGTATTGCCCTTGCTTATTTATAATTACCTTTCTTCGGCGGACGTCTTGCATTTTTCCAAAATATGATTTAAATACAATTTCACCACCACAATCTAAACACTTGTCTAGAAAAACGACTAAATGAAGACAAATCTATTGCCTACTCAATTTAAAAAATGTACCGTTAAAAGTACATAATAGAATAAACTATATCCTATTTAGTTTTAGTTATATATCTAGTTATTAGTTACTTGTATAGGTTACGAATTTAACTAACACCACAGACAACCTGATGTTAACTGGATGATGTAACCCAACAACACGAAAGGGTCAGTATTGGTATCAGTGACCGATTTGACGACTTCACAACAGTCATTACCAGACAGAACTAAACCACTATTTAGAAGTAAACGTTAAGTAAATATGCATACGATCAATTTTCCTATCGGTAAGATAGACACTTGGTTATATTAAAAGATAAAGAGGTTAGGTAAAGTGCCATTGTAGTCGTACGAACAGAAGGCCTTGGAAATGGTGGGTTATGACTGTGCACGATTTATTGTCGATTCATTATGACTAGGTAAGTATGTTTTTATCTTAATAGACTATAAGTAGGTAAGTCTAATAGCTACTTAGTAATTTTATAAAAGTATTTGATCGTTTGTTAAATTCTTTCAAACAAAGAAATACCTACCACAATCGTAAAAATGCATAATAAATGTTAATATAAAATAAAAATTTAATGCGTTAACACCGATCGCCACACAGCGTGGTGCGACCAATTAAATTCGTCAAAAAAATACTTATACAAGTGTAAAACGCTCACAAGCGTGCCTTCGCTTTTCGCCATTCAATTAATTGGCTAACCGCCTAATTGAACGGCTGTTTTAACTAGTTGGCTATTACATTTATAATGTATCAAACAATTATTTAAAATAGTTTTCAGAAAAATTCAAATACCGGATAGATTTTCCGATTTTATTTTTTACGCCCGAACAAATAAGTAGTTATAATAACTTAATTCAGATTATGAACTATTGTATAGTCCATCAAATAATCTGCCCACTTGTTTTGTATATTTCCTAAAAAAAATAAAGTAGTCTATAATTTGTTCAGGTAATGAAAATAATAGGAATTTTATATTATGTTTAAACTGATTGGGCATCATTATTTGCAGTACCAAGTTAATTTAGATGTTTTTTTTCTAGATGATTTCTAATATGACGATAGAAACTTTGAAGTCCTACGGTGTCGGCCGCAGGAAACTGGACGATAATCTTTTTGCACAAGACAAACCTCCACCTCGACTAGGAATATTTGATTTGGACGAAGAGAACTTGTGCCATGAAGTGTAAGTGATAAATAAAGTCGGTCAAGAAAGTGGTTGATTTTCCGTTGTATTAATTTTCTGATACGTCAAGGACACGTCTTCTTCTTCTTTTTTAATTAATGGCTTATCTGCGTTTTTCGCACAATTCTGCCAATGTCAAGTAAATAAATTAATTTTTACATGTAAAATGAATATGAAATGAATGAAAGATGGCGATGATTCTCCAAGGACACGTCAATTTTGCTATCTTCATCATTTTGACGTAACCTTTGACAGTAATTATCTATACCTATAATAAAAATGTTATAATACAAGGTTACATCTGTACGATATTTTAGAAAAAAAAATATATGGACGGTCTTCATAAGACTAATAGCAGCCAAAAAAAATTTTTTTTTTCATCACGCCATAACTACTGAACCAAATTAAATGCGGTTTCCACAGTTGCATTGCTTGAAGTCTAACTTATAAAATAGACTATTTCTCCAAAAACCAACAAAATTGGGCTACGCAGACGAAGCCGTAGGCGGAAAGCTAGTTATTTATAATCGAGAATACTTTAGAGTTAGAATATCGTAAACAAAGTCTTATTCTACAAATATCCTACATTAGAATGTAGATTAATTATAAAATGTTCTACTAAAAATTTTAATATGCATTCTAATAAAAAAATTCAGCAGGTAGTGAAATGTTATAAGTAAGAAGCTATGCGTGTTATAGGTCTGAATATACTGAGATGACGGATAATAGAAGTGAATAGAGACGAAAACATATTGTGCCGTCCCTGCTTAGTGCGAGACGAAGGCTAAAACTAGAAGAGGTAGTGAAAATGCTAATTCTTTGGTTGTTAAAAAATATATTCAATTCATATATAAAATTATAATTATTAAAATCTTGTGTAGCCGCCATCTGCCTCTATGACAGCTCGGAGACGTTCCCTCATCGAGTCCACCAGTCTTGAGCAGATATTAGACCCACGGGTTTCCTCCCAAATCGCATTGCAGTGCCCTTGTAGTGCTTCTGCTGTTCGTTCATTGCGGTTACACCATCTCTGAACCATAAGACCCTACATATTTTCAATATGGATGAGATCTGGCGATTTGCAGGCCATGGCTTTACACTCAGACTTGGTCTGAGATTTTACATTAAACTCACGTCAGACAATAATACTTACCGACACATTTAATTCTCTAGAAATCTCACTAATATTCAAACCATAATCGATTATTTGAGCTCTCTCTTTAATGGATAAATTTCGGAGCATTGTAGTATAAACGAATTGGGAAAGTGCCTACGGTAAATGCTAAGAAAATATTTGACATGAATTGTCAAGTGATATTTTCTTTTTCAGTAAATGAGTTTTCGTGAGTAACAAAATAGTTTCCACTTTGAAGTAACCTAATTAAATTTTAAATTTATGAAAGATTGTAAAGACTATTAGTTGTTGCAAATTATTAGCCATTTCACAGCATAGCCATTTAAACGGTTACAGAAAAATTTTAAATATTTTTTTTTCAAAACCCAATATTTTTATTAATTTGATTCTGCAATGATTAAGTTAAAGGCCAAATGAAATTACAACACACATAGTCAAAAAATGTGTCTCGAGTCCTAGTCTACCTACTTAAATTTAATAACAGTGAAGAGAGTACAAGAATCACGCTTATGAGTATGATTTTTATAAAAAAGAATCTACATTGACATATAGATGCTTTATCGACATCGAACGAAAAATAAAGAACTATTATGATGGATTTGGCAGTAGTATTACTGACTTAGTAGTTTATTCACCATAGGACATGTAAAAGTAATAAAATAAATAAATAAATTTAAGACAACATCACATACATTGCTCAGATTCCAAGATGAGAAGCTATCTGAGGTACCGATGGTACCACAACACCCAGGACACACAATATAGGAAAGTTCATTTTCTACATTAACCCGACCAGAAATCGAAGCCGGGACCTCAGAGATGGCAACACTTTGAAACTAATCGAAAACACGAAAATAATGTCATCATAACATCGCTCGCTAAAGATGTATCTGTAGAATTGTCGGTTTGTGAATGAAATATTGGCGCCTTAAAAACTGTCAAAAAAGTAAATGTCAATTAATTATATGAAATAGTACTTGCAATGTGATTAAATTCGTAATTGTTGTCATGCTACAAATAAAAATAAAATTATTTTAATCCAAAATAAATTAAACATAACAGTTAGTGAAAGTTACTACAGTATCCTAGGCTAGAATTGGGAAATAGTCGACGTCATTTGTTCATTCATTTATTTTATGTTTCGACATTTAAATTAACACTCGCATACAGCGTTTGCTAAATGATGAGTGGGTCATACCACACGTTGCAAGCGAATAAGAAATGGCGAATTTATTATGTCAAACAAAAAATCAGTAGAGACCCGAGCGCTCGACGCAAGACGAATGATTCAAAAATAGAGCTCCTGGCCGACTCAGATCAGCCGAGTGTAAAGGTGTCCTACGGTGTATCGTGCTTTATAACTTACGGTTCTTGAACAAGACTAACATCCATCACACACGTTCATTATGATTTAATGATGGCTCTAAGCTCTAATTAATACTCTTTCGGTAATGTCGCTTTAAACTAATGCCAATTTATCGGGACGCAACTGGGCATTGTACACAGGGCTGCACGTCAGGTGAGAAAATGTAAAATTCCTGCAATAGATTTTGCTACTACTACGTCACGTCAGACTATATAAAAGTATCAAATTTCCACTCGATTTTTAACTTTAATACGTTGAGAGTAGAGGTAAAATTCAATATACAAATTCGATATATTATTGTGGTAACATGACATGTAGCCGTATGTACTTTATTTTGAGTGACTTTCGAAATGAATATTATTCAACAAGCCACGCAATCAAAAAGTCCAACGATGTCCGGCTTTATGTGGACGCGTGGCAACCCTAGTTTGTATATTTTTTCAGCATTAAAACGACTTGCAGCGTCCCAGGCTGCGTTTTCACAGCAGAAACATTATTAGAATTTGAGAATCATTACAATGGTTACCATAGATACGTGTGCGCTCAGTGCAAGAAGATTCTACCTTCGCCTCATATTCTCGACCTCCATATACAAGAATCGCACGACTCATTCTTCGCCGTAATGGCCGAAAGGAAACCTTCTGTAAGAAAACTTAAGAGCTAAATTTGCATGTTAAGTATTACTAGATTTATCCTTTTTAGACCATCCATTGATAAAATGAACTTCGTCATACAAATACATATTAGAATGAATTTTAAATAGCTCATGTTCATTTATATGCTGATGAGGTCAGTTAGTAATATTAAATACATAGTAAAATATAACACTGATGTGTTTTGTTATATGTGTTATACCTTCCACAATCATCATCATCCTATTAATTCTGCAACTGCTGGAGTGCAGACCCTTCTTGTGAATGGAATCACATAGAGACACGACCATAACCACGCAGTCCCAGTGAGGATAGGTAGGTGTTAACGGCCACTGAGATAATAAATTTTTGATCACCCATCCGATGTTTAGCCATTACGAAACTATAATCCTCAAACGTATACCGAGCGTCGTAACGGCTGCGCAATGCACGGAGGGATTGAGATAACAAATTTTTGGTCACCCATCCGATGTTGGGCCATTTCGAAATTTGCTTAACATCCTTAATCGCGCACCGAACGCCGCCGCCGTAACCGCTCCTTAGTTTTTTATACAATGCAATTTCTCAATCCACAGTATTACTGTTACATTGAAGATTGTAAAGAAAAATTCATGAACGCCGACGAACGTATGGACCATTGTGTGAAAATCCATAAACTACCAAAAGACTTCAGATTCGAACGAAACCAGAAAGGGAGGAAACCTAAAATAAAGAAAGAGAAGGAAAATGTAAGCATGGAGGTCGATAACGCTGTAAAAGCCGGCAAGAAAAAGAAATTCACCTTCAATAATAGCAGACAAAAAGGTTTCGTTAAATATGAGGGTAGGAAGTTCACTGATGACGATAAAATGGAGACTGGTAGTGTTAATATGGACGATATCGCTGCTGAATTAAAATTAAATTTACCGGAATAAAAAAAAAGAATCCATTTATCTATTTTTATTTCATTTCCACAAGCACAGTTAATAAATAAAGTTCAACACATGGCAACCAGCCAATAAAATATATTTTCAGTAACATACATAGCAACAGTTGTTCGCAATTTTTTCTAATTGAGAATTCGAGATCACATTATTAGATATTTGAAATTCTCCTATACATTGGATTACAATGGTGCCAATTCTGGTGCAACACTAAACTAAATAATGTTTTAAACGTTATTCCGTTGTCACATAAATATATCAGTTAAGCATTCACAATGCTATATTAATATTTATCCCATCTCGGGCCACTTTGACATTTGACTGGTGAATTTTAGGAATCATTAAAAGAACAAGATTTATACTGTTACCTTAATTATTTACATAATTGAAAATCAAACTGACAGGGTTATAACTGGTAAGGCTAGTTTGTGCAACAGAATTGCTACCTACAAATGTCGTACGCTTACCTTCACAAATGCTATGAATAAAATCTCATTTCACATCTACAAAACATCAGAAACATTGACAATAAGTCTATTTTGCTATTATGCAGGTCTTGGTATCAATTAAATTTACTTGGCTTTGCCTTGCGCAGCAACGGCGGCCATGGCTTTCTTGACGGTCTCCTCGTCGCCGAGGAATACCATTGAGTCGACCGGCTTCATGTTCTCATCGAGTTCATAGACAAACGGTATTCCGGTGGGCAGATTCAGCTCCATTATAGCAGCGTCACTGAGTCCTGTCATACAAATATTGAAGTTAGAAAGAAATCTAATAAATATTCTTAACTTATATTATAAAGAAAACTTTTTTCTTTTTTTCCATCGAACAGGCTCCGAACTACTGGACCGTTTTTGAAAATTCGTTTAAAGTTACGTCATGGCGTCAAATAGGTTGCGGAATATAAATAAATATATGATATATGACATTCAACCCTGCACACTCGACGAATGATTCTTCGAGAACTTCATAATTCAATGAGACGCTTTTTGAATCTTCTAGCAGATTCACACCGACCCTTACACTTCAAGACTATTAGACCCTAGGGTTCCCAACTTTTATTAGATAAAGAAGATTTATAAAAAAAGAGTATTGTTACTATTGTTACCAGAGTGGCACTAGATAATAAATATTGTGTAAAAAAGTATTTATATGTCCTCTATTAGTGTTATAGATTATAGAATACGCTTACATGATATAGAGTACAATTCTCTATTTTAGAGTACGACTGGCAACCCTACTATCGTTAAACTCCGATTTTTACCGACCGATTTTGGGTCAATATAGACAACTGACTTTCTATATTATTTCTAGTTTAGGTGTTATGCTGCCTTCATTGTTTCAGATTCCCATAATACAAGTGCTTTATTTACATAGTATAATTAGGATCCAACCAATATTAGAAAACATCACATACATTATTCACAGCCACGTGGCCCCAGTGCATTGGTGGGTGTTAACGATTGCAGATGCAGCCGAGACTTACGGCTTAACGTGTCTTCGAAAACGCAAGGAGCTCAATAATAAATTATTGGTCACTCACCCTTTGACCGACCCTTGCGAAAGTTGCTTAACAAACGTATCCCAGAAAAATATAAATAAAAATCATCGTCATCGATTCGATCAGATTTTCAATCGATTTATAAACTAAGTTCATCAAATCAGGCACTAGTCAAACCGTTATAGTGGCTACTATACATATATTGCTTGTAAATAGGTTTCAGGTACAACCCGGGCAGTCAAGAAAAAGGAGGCCACTATATTTTTGTCGCTCTTACCATCTAAATGTTTCACAATGCCGCGTAAACTGTTGCCGTGGGCTGCAATTATAATCCTTTTGCCTTCTTTGATCTGAAATAATGCAAAATTAATACTTATAATAGTTTTCATGTGATCATACAGCTTTTCTTAAATGTTTTAGGTAAACTTACATTTAAGATAACATAAAATTTTTATGTTCATTTAAATAGATCAGTTTTTACGTAATAAACAAAAACACTGAGGATTGACCGACCCACTTATATTGGAAATTGTTTAATTTATTTCTATAAAACTCAGTGGAATTTCATTCTTATTGAAATCGAAAATCAATCATGGTAAATAAATTATGAAGTTTCTTTGAAGGAAAGAATCTCTTCCGCCCTACCGCGGTGTTTGCTCGTTACCATCGCTGATGAGATAAGTCATAAAGAGGTGACACCACCTCTACTGCACACACCAATCTTGCGGACCGACCATCCTACGTCCCTACAGCACTCTTCTGGCACTTGGAAACCTGAGCAACCGAGTCATGATCGCTGGAGTGCCATCAGCAGGGACGCGGAAATGCATCCTTACCGAGCGAAAACCTTAATATGGTCCCAAAGTGGGGTTAAGACCAGATAGCTACTTGCATGATACCAGGTACCCCCCCCTTCCGTAATAAGGGCAATATTGAAAAAAAAGTATTTTCTGTAGCTGAGATGGTACTCATTGATATATTTTATAATAAATTCTTCAACTTTAATATTTAATATTCTTTGGCGCGCCGCCGCCGCGAATTTCATTTATTTTATGAAGCTAATTCAGTTTATATTATTTCAATTCAATTTTACTTACTTGAGGAACAATTACATCATTCCAATAGGGCAAGGTCCGTTCAATGGTAAGCTTTAAGCTCTCAAACTTGGGGAACTCTTCTGGTTTTGGGTCACCAGCATAGCGAGGATCATTTACAATTGTGTCATAATACGGATGGTCCTTTTCCATGGGTGGAGGGGGCACATCGAAGCTTCTACGCCATATTTGAACCTGTTCCATATTCAACTTAGTTGTATAACAATTTCTTTGATAGGCAAAATTATAAAAATGAGAGTTTGTTTTCTTAATGTTCTTTCTATAATGATGAATCAATAATAAATACATAATAAAAATTTGAAATATGCATAAGTTAAGAAATATTATTTTTTTAGAGATTAAAGATCAACTCAAATTAATTATATAACATTACAAACATATGCTCTAAATTTGAATAAAAAAAAAGTCCCTAAGAATTAAAGGACCATTAAGTATCTTCACATTAAAGATGATCTGAATTTGAAATTACATCTGAACCAGTTAAGCTATTTTCTCCAAAAGAAGTAACAAACATATAACCATTAATATTATAGACTAGCTGTTTACATGTGACTTTGCCTATGTAACGCAAACAAACAGTTAAATATTTCCTATTATAATAGTATAGATAAATGAGACCTTTTTTCTTTAAAATATATACCTGAGCTTCTCCATACTTCGCAGCAGTTTCAGCCTTGTTCAAGCCGGTTAGACCACCATAATGTCTTTCATTGAGACGCCATGTTTTATTAACAGGCAAATCTGTTTGACCAATCTCTTGAAGAATGGTGTTTAATGTGATCTGAGCACGTTTCAGAACCGATGTATGAGCTACGTCGAACTGATATCCTTCAGATTTCAATGCTTTGCCAGCGGCTATAGCTTCCTCACGACCTAGAAAAACAAAATATTCTCTCTTAATATATACTATGCAAATAATATTCCTTAAGAAAGAAGAAAAATATATATTCTTAATGAAAAATGCTTTAAAATCCACTTGGTCTCTGGCACTCTGAGATAGGTTTTGAACCCATGACCCTTCACAATCCGGGCAAGTGCTCTAATCCCCAATCCGGGCGACTGCTCTAACCACTGAGCTACCCAGAACTAAACTTTTTTTTAATTCTTTTCACCCTTTTTCACCAGGACTTAACAGTACTGACGTATCTTTTTTCTGCTTCTTCTATTTTAATGGGTATTTTGTGTTAACCACAATCCTGCCAATTTCACGTAAGCACTTGTTACTTTTTCGCTGCTACAGAGCGTATTCTCATCCATGTTCAGGCAATCCACCCAAACAGCCAAAAGCATTTTTCATTAAGTATTGTAACAAGAAAATTATAAATGTAGCAAAGTGAAACTTTTGGCACATTTATACACACCTTTATCGCTAAGATCGGCATCATACCAGCCACAAAATAGATTTTTCTGATTCCATTCACTTTCGCCATGGCGAATCATAACAATTTTGTATTTTCCACTCATATTGATAACTTTGAAGAAGCAGCCTCAAAACAACGACTCATTCGTTATTTGACCACTTTGACCTAGAGCTTTTCTTTGATAGATTCGACCTTTTTGACCTTGCGAACAGGGTGACCGTTGCAAAAATGTTAAATCTACCCAACACTACCTAAAAATCTGCTAAACCCGACCCCAACAATATTCATTCCACTCCCGCTGAGAAAGTACAAAGAAATGCTCCACAAAAACGAAGAAAAACGGTAGATAAAATACGATTCTCTTGCACAAATACATATAATATGAAAGAATATTAAGTTTCACACTGAAATCATTAACATTTTTGTCAATAAAAACAAAATTAAAATATATTTTCAAATATATTATATTTTCAGGAGGATATAGTAGTAAAATATTATTTTTCTTTTTTCTGTGTGGGTTCCCACGTTCCCAGACACGCCCCCCTTTGGTACACATTGGTGTAGTGGTGTAGTCGCCGATTCTCTAAAATGCTTCGATTATATAAATGAATGTTGCTTTTAATTCTACTATTGAACATTATAAATTTAAGTTACATTTATATTGTTATCTCTTACAACAGCTAGTAAGGTTTTCAGGTGATCATTTAAAGTAACTTTAGAAGTAAATATACAAAAAACATTTTCTGGCGAATATTATACCTATTTGAAGTTTACATTCAAAGTGCTATCTTGATATTTAGGTCTAAACCTAATGCTAAAAAACCCATGTTCATAAATTTTCTTTGAAAAAATTGTTCTGACGAAATTAGTATACTATAAATATAAATAAATAAATATCAGACAACATCACACATATTGATCAGATTCTGAGGTAAGTAGCTCAGACACTTTTGTTACGGATATCAGAAACAACGGGAGGAATACAAATATAAGTATACATAATATAAATAGAAAACACCCAGACATAATTGTTAATCACAAAAATGTTTGTTCTGGGTGGAGATCGAACCCATGACTCTCGGCGCAATAGTAGGAACGCTTCCACATGACATGTGATCATGATCTCATTGTTTAAAATTGGATCATTAGGACTTTATACTTTTCATGTCATTTTGTGAAGAAATTCTATTGATTCCAGACAGAAATACAAAACAAAATGTCTCCGATATTCTATCCCTATGTCAATTCGAAACTCACTTTACTTATTTATTCGCTACGAAACGCTATTACGGATGCCGCTTTTTGAAGTGAATTGTGACACTTGGGTGAATTCGAATTTGGGTTTAGATTTTTACAGAATCGTAGGGAGGACAGTAGTTGACTAGATATAGTATACGATTCATTAATTTTGAACTTTGAATCTGTTTTAAAACTCGAGATGTATATCATTATTTTATGTATGCAATGAATTTGGTCTGTGATAAAACTGCATAATTTGTGGTCTGTGCTGGCTTAAAGGACCCTGCATCCAAGCCAAAAATATTATATAAAAAAAAAATTCTGGTCTGTGAATTAAATAAAGTTTGTGATTGGAATTCGCGCGGGAAATTCGAAAAGGAAAAGGCGCCCTTTTTGAAAAAATACTTTTAAACTTCTGTTTCAAACACTATTTGTGCTGAATTTTAACTTGTAATAGTTTTTTTTTTACATAGAATACTTGAGTGTATATAATTTAATATTGAATTAATAGAAGATGGGAGGCGTAAAGAAGCGTAAAAAGGACCCACCTGATGGACGAGCTGGAATCAGTTCAACAGACTCTTCTTCGGAAGAGGAAGAAAACACCAGGAAGTATCAAATATTTAAAGTTTCTGGGTACTCTAGAAAGTATCCAGAAAATTGCAAAAAAAATGATTATATAGTTTTTCTGTCTCACAAAGAAGAAAGTAAACAGTTTACTGATAAAGACAGATTAGCTATTTCTAATGCATTACGTAAACACTGTGTCACAGGATTACTCCACTTACGACCCATTAACAAATTTCGTGTAGGAATCACATTTGATCTATCGAATAATGCAAATGTCTTCATTCAAAATAAAAAGCTACTGGATGAACTAGGTTTAAAAGGCACAATTCCAGCGTCGGACACTGAGGTGACCGGAGTTTTAACTTCAGTCCCAACGAGTCTTTCAAATGAAAGAATTTTTTCGTTAATAGGCAGTTCCAGAAACGTTATACAAGTCAGGCGTTTTATGCGACGAGTACGATGTGAAAATGGTACAATTTCTTATCAGCCCACACAAACAGTAGCAGTCACATTCGCTTCCACGGAACTTCCGCAGTATGTTTACCTCGATTCATGGCGACATGAGGTTAATGTATACATCCCACCAGTGAAACAATGTTTACGTTGCTTACGTTTTGGCCACATTGCAAAATTCTGCAGAAATGCGGAGGTCTGTTCCATCTGTACACAAAATCATAATTATAGACAGTGTAAAGAAAACCCTACAAATGCAGTGTGTGCAAATTGTGGAGGGAATCATATTGCAATTTCCAATACATGTCCTAAAAAGAAAATAAAAATTGAAGAAAACAAAATCAAATCCAAAACTACTAAATATTCGGAACTCTTTAATGAATCGTCTTTCCCACATTTACATACTAAAACACTAGAAACCCAGATCCAAAATTTAACAAAATCAGATACTTTCATGAATGTTCTCACACAAGCAATTACCAAACTCATTTCTAATCAAAAGGACAACCCCATAAATTCAGTTACTATAAAAGAAATCTTACATCAATCATTCAGAAACAATATATCTCCTTCCAAATAATGGATACAGTTAATATCATGCAATGGAACGCCCAAAGCATTATCAGTAATAGGCTTCTTCTAACTCAATTTCTTTATGAAAATAGTATTCATATAGCTATTATATCCGAAACTTGGTTACAACCTAATAAGAACTTTAACATTAAAGGATACAAAATTGAAAGAAATGATACTGGCAACAAACATAATGGTGTAGCTATTCTAATTAAAAATAATATAAATTACAATAAAATCATTACTTCTTATGATAGCTGTTTGCAAAACATTTGCATCAGAGTTACTATAAATAACAAAGAATTAAGCATTGTTAGTTTTTACTGTCCTACAAATTGTATTCCAAACTTTGACAAATATAAATTTGACTGTTTAGTAAAATCAATTCCAAAACCAATGATTTTTGCTGGCGACTTTAACGCCCATCATACTTCTTGGGGATGTAACTCTGTCGATGCTAGAGGTAGAGATGTCCTGGAAATCATTGATGATAATAATTTAGTTCTCTTGAATAATGGTGAAGTGACCACAGTTGGTTCAATGACTTGGCGTTCTAATGCTTTGGATTTATCTTTAGTTTCTCCATCGTTGGCTCTTTCATGTGACTGGTCCGTGCATAATGATCCACTTGGCAGCTATCATTTTCCTATAATAATCAAAGTCCTCTTTAGTAAAAATGGCAACAAAAGTTCTGTTTCAAATAATCGCGGTATACATTTGCCCATCCACCCTAATTTTAAAATGGTCGATTGGAAAATGTATACACAAAATGTTGAGTCCCTTTTAACAACTTTCAAACTAGAAAATTATACACCATTAGAAGCTCATTCTGTATTCTGTAAAATCATGAATTTAGCTATAGAAAGGTCCCTTCCATTTACTAGTCCTGCGTCTATCAATAATAGTAATAATACCCGTACTACGAAAACACCAATTCTGCCTTGGTGGAACAAAAAATGTTTTGAAGCAGTTCAAAGATCGAAAATGGCGTATTTAAATTTTAAAAATAATCCTTCTAATGAAACATATATAGAGTTCAAAAGGCTACAAGCTTTAAAAAAACTTACCTTGAAAACTGAGAGAAATAATAGCTGGATTGAATTGTGTAATTCCTTTAATCGTTGTACTCCTTTGTCTCAAATCTGGAAATTCATGCGTAAATTTAATAAAACATATTTGTATAACAATAGTGATGATGATTGGATTCCAGAATTTTTACAAAAGTATACCCCAGATTATGTACATAACACTTCTAGTTTTCCCATACTTGATAATATGATTCCTTCAAATAACTATCTGATTAAACCATTTTCATTTCAAGAGTTGTCGTCTGCTATTCGCTCCAGAAGGGATACAGCATTTGGTCTGGATGGCATCCCCTATTTCATGCTCAAAAGACTCAGTGACAATAGTCTTCAAATTTTCTTGTCCATTCTGAATAGTTTGTGGTTAAATAATGATATACCCGATTCATGGAAGTCCGATTGTATAGTACCCATTTTGAAGCCAGATAAGCCCAAATCAAATCCCAACTCATATCGTCCAATCGCACTTACATCTTGTGTTGGAAAAATCTTCGAGCAGTTATTAAAACAAAGACTAGAGTTTTTTGTGGAACAAAATCATATTTTACCTGCAAATCAATTTGGGTTTAGAAGAGGCATGTCTGCCCGTGAAAGCATTAGCCAACTTCATCTTGATATCCAAAATAGCTTAGTTAGTAAAAATTTCTTGTTATCTGTATTTTTTGATGTTTCTGGTGCCTTTAATAATGTAAATATTGATATTCTTTGTTCTGAATTGGCTTGTATAGGAGTTCCAAGTAAAATAATTCAATGGATCCATAAATTTTTGACAGAAAGGGAAGTATATGTTAAACATAATTACAAACTATATGGTCCTAGACAGGCATCTATCGGAGTTTGTCAAGGAGGAATTCTTTCTCCCTTATTGTTTATTTTGTATATTAGACGACTAAACCTGGTACTAGGTTCTCATGTTAAAAATTTACAGTTTGCTGATGATCTCGTAGTGTATGCATCTGGAAAAAATTTAACAGAAATTACTAATATTGTAAATAAGTCTTTAGAAGGTTTATATAATTATTTTTCATATTTAAATTTAGATATCAATGCCCTCAAATCAAAATATGTTGTATTTGGAAAAATTCATAACTCAGCCTCTAATGTATATTACAACAAAATCCCTATTCCTGTTTCTTGTGAGGCAAAGTTTTTAGGAGTAGTATTTACTCACAATGTATCATGGAGTAAATATGTTGAAATTATAAGTTCAAGGGCCAACAAAGCATTCAACATTTTAAAATCATTATGCAGAACATCCTGGGGAGCTGATCCCAAAATATTATTGATACTTTATAAATCTCTTATTCGCAGTCATTTTGAATATGGGTTTCTATGTTTTTCTGGTGATAATAGACTGGTTGACAAACTAGAAAAAATTCAAAATAAAAGTATGCGACTTATAACTGGAGCATATAAAAGTACACCTATAAATTCATTACAAGTTGAGTGTGGATTACCTCCTTTAAGTATAAGATTTTCATACTTAAAAGAACGATTTATTTTAAAACTATACACAAAGAAAAATAATCACCTCTTTTTAAACTTGCTAAATTCATGCACTTCAAACTGTAATCTTTACATTCTCCATAGTTTCTCCCAATTTATAAATTATCTTGATGGTCTCCAAATCCATAAATCAGAACTGCTACCTTGCTATCAAGGAGACTTTGACAGTAAGTTTCCTGCAATAAATATTATCATTGATCATAAATTATCTTCTAAGCAAGATGTTAGTTATAAACTTTCTGAGTTTTCTGGTCATAGGTTTTTATACACAGATGGTTCAAAAACTGAGTGTGCTGTCTCATTTGCAATTTTTGATGGGCAATTGAATTTAGGTACAGGTTTCAAAATAAATCCTAATACAAGCATATTTACAGCAGAGGCCCTGGCTATCCTTGCAGGTTTAAAACACATTAAATATAAAAATAATGGATGTCGTAAGTGGGTAATAGTTAGTGATAGCATGAGTGTTTTGGAAAATCTGAAAAATAATAAGTTCAATGCCAATACAAACTACCTTATCTTTTCAATCAAACAATTTTGGTTTGACTTGTATTCTGTGGATAACATTCAAGTTTCATTTTTGTGGGTTCCTTCACATACAGGTGTGGTTGGAAATGAAAAAGTTGACTTTTTGGCAAGATTTATAACCAACGCTTCAAATATTATCCCTGATTCCAGCAATAGTCTTAATGTAACTGTACCAAATACTGACATTGTTTCTCTTTTAAAAAACAGATCAACAGATTTGTGGAAAAAGCATTGGAATTTTAAAGTACAAATAGAAAACAAAGGTTTATGGTATGCTTCTTTTAATGTGCCCGTAAATTCGACACCTTGGTTCTGCAAAAGTAAGACTTACTTTAATAGGAAATTTTACACAACTATTTTGAGGCTTCGTTTCGGTCACTGTCGTCTAAACTACCACCTCTATCGACTAAATATAGCACGTAGTTCCTCTTGCGACTGTTGCGATACTCAAGCAGAACAGTCTTTGCAGCATATATTCTTTGAGTGCCCATCCTTTGGCATCCAGCGCCTTGTGCTGATGGATGAGCTGATTGAGATATATAATAGTCCGGAACTGGTACCGCGCTCCATTTCGAATCTGCTTGTAAATACATCCACTTATAAACCTTTGTTCAAATTTATTGAAAGCACAATTGGGCAAATTTAGGTGTACACGTTAAATGGTCCAATAAGGTTTGATTGTTGTTATTGTCTTTGTTTTTATTTTGATTTTTTTGTTTTTTAAGAGAAACTGTTAATTTTCAAAGAATAGGACTGGTATAGTTCACTTTACTTTTTGGTTTTTAGTTATTATTCTAAGTTATGCTCTGATTGTTGGTACTATTTAACATTTTTTTCTAATTTTATTTTCTTCTAACAATTTTAGAATTTATTTTTATATTTGACTGGTGTCTTTCAGTGAATATGTTCAGTTAGTTTAGAATAGTTTAGATGGTCTCCAAAGAGTACTTTGTATATGATGCTCTCTTTGATTTTATCTTGTATATTTGAATAGATTTGAATATTTTATTTTATCTTTTTGACGTTCGACTTCACATAGGAATATTTTACTTATGTAAATACTTATTTTTAGTACTGCACAAAGTTATTATAGGTATACTAAAGACTTGTTATCTTATTATAAATACAAAGAAATACAATTAAACTAATGACAAGGCAGCATGGTCTATGATCTTAGCCTGTTCCGAAGGGAACGAATTAAAAAAAAAAAAAAAAAAAAAGTTTGTGATTGGTATAAAATCCGTGTAATTTTTTAGTTGCTTTCCACAACTTCCTTTATCGAATTGTTGAAAAAGCATTGAAACTTTATAAAATGAATCAATATTTTCTCATTGTGTGAATTACACACTAATTGATTACATAGAATAAAATAACCTGGGTTCCAATTTCATATTACAAGAATGGCACCAAAGAAAAACGTTAATAAAACTCCAACCTTGGAGAAAAAAGCACTAGAGAAAAAAACTCCAAAACCAAGAATGAAGAAGGAGAAAGCAAAACTTAGAATTCCGAGTGTAATTAAGTTGAAAATACCAGCCACAAGTAAGTTAAAACATTACAAGCATGTTCATGAATCAATTTTTGCTGATAGCGTAATTTTACCTAGAGACAAAATGTATATTTTTATTCAATGTTTGGAATATTTCTTTAGCATTAAACAAAACCGTTAAAAAAGAATCTGCTAAAAATATTGCCCCGAAGAATAAGGCGGCGGCAAAATTATCAACGACAAAATTCTCGAAAAAGCAATTGGATACACTGGCAAAGTTGGAACTGGCAAATGAAGGTATAATCAGAACATGTTAAAGATTTTGTATATTTTTATGTTATACTATTATGTAACCCTAAATTGATTCTGGTGAAATCCACTAGGGCAAAACAAATAATTTAAAAGAACTACTTATTTTAAATTGGCATTGCCCTAAATCCTCCTTTGCCCCTAAATTGAAACCCTTATCATTTTTATCTTTTACAACAGAACTTTACTATGAGTTGGATTCATTGGAATATTTTTGATAGGGATCATAGGAAACAGCTAAACTGAAAGTATACTGTCCTATAGAATTAAAATTGAAAAATAAGTTAAGAGCCATAAATTGATTAAATTAGAAAGGAAAAACTAAAATCAAGAAAATGGCTCTTTTAAATGCACACATGCAACTTGTAGAGGCCTCTGATATTACTGTACACTTAATCGATTTAACTAACACCCAGTTGCATAAACATTTATTAAAGTTTAATGCCAACTTTAAGCTCTAATGAACATTTTTAATTTAAAATTTTTAATATTTTTTTTTATCTAATGACAATTTTAAGGGATTAGTTATGGCTTGATTTTTATTTTTCATGTTATATAACCAAAAATATATATTCCATAAAATTCATTACTTCTGTCTGGAGATAAATTCCCCTTCCGAATTCTCTGAATATAGTCCTATTTCTATTCTTCCTTTTGTTTCGAAAGTTCTTGAGAAACTTGTCTCTCAGCAGCTTACTGCTTTCCTTACTTCCAACCAAAACCACAATACTTTTCAGTCTGGTTTCCGTTCGGGTCATAGCACTACTACTGTGCTGGTTAAGATTACCGATGATATTCAATGGGGTATGGAGAACAAACAGCTCACACTGTTAACGTTACTTGATTTTCGTAACGCCTTCAACTCCGTTGATTTTGATATTTTTCTCGGTGTCATGGCTTCTCTTAATATATCTCCGGCTGCAATTGATTGGTTTCGAAGTTACCTGCTAGGGCGCCGGCAACGTATTCGTGTTGACGATACAGTGTCTGCGTGGTGTGATATTGATGCAGGTGTTCCTCAAGGTGGCGTCTTATCTCCTCTGCTTTTTTCTATTTTTATAAATTCCATCACACAGTCGCTTTCATGTTCCTATCACCTTCATGCTGATAATCTCCAGATCTATACTCAGGCACTGTTAACTAGCCTCTCGAGGGCTGTTTTGGTTACTAATTCTAATCTGTCACTTATCAGTGCCTGGAGTAAATCATACGGTCTAATAGTTAATCCATCTAAAACTCAAACTATAGTAATAGGCAGTCGTCATTTCTTTAGTGAGCTACCTTCTATCATTTTCGACGGTACTGTTATCCCTTATTCCGAAACTGTCAGAAACCTTGGAGTTATTTTTGACCAACAGTTTTCTTGGAAGCCTCAGGTGGAAGCAGTCAGAAAGAGGGTGTTTGCTGCGTATGGTTCACTGAGTTGTCTGCGTAATTTTTTGCCGATCAGTACCAAAATCACTTTGGCGCATTCCCTAATGTTGTCTATTATCGACTACGCTGATGTGTGCTATACAGATCTCTCAGAAGAACTTCTCACCAAACTAGAGCGTCTGCAGAATGTATGCATAAGATTTATTTTCAATCTTCGAAAGTATGACTGTGTGTCGTATTTCCGTTCAAAGTTAAATTGGCTTCCTATTCGCCGGCGCAGGGACTTGCATACTCTCACGGTTCTTTACTCTATACTTTTCCTCCCATCATCTCCACCATATCTTAAACAATCATTCTCTTTTCGCTCCTCTTCATCACAATGTACATTACGTTCCTCTTCAAACCTCACTCTCGAAATCCCTCGTCACTATACAGATTTCTATTCTTATTCTTTTGCTGTGCATGCTGTGCGTCTGTGGAATTCTCTTCCAGAGGGTATCAGGAGGGCTCGATCATTGGGATCCTTTAGCAATGAAGTTAGAAATTATTTCCTTTCCACATCTTAAAACTATTTTCATATTATTCTTTCACTATTAAACCGTTTAATTCATTTCATATGTACAAATTTTTTTATTTTTTTTATTTATTATAATATTTATTTATCCTTCTCTATATTGCACCCACTCCCCATAGTATCTTTATTTTTTATCCATTTTCACCATAGGTTGCCTGGAAGAAATTGCTGTTTAGCAATAAGGCCGCTATTTGTTTACTCAATCTCTCAGATAATAAGCTTTTTTGTAAACTATGTATGATATTGAGTGCAATAAAGTATTTTATTATTATTATTATTATAAATTAATTAATTTAACAGTTATATATGTTTAACAAGATTACTCAAATAACAATATTATGTAAACTAAATTAAAGAATTGATTAAATATCCAAGATTATTTCAATAATCAGATTTCTTCAAACCCTGTTTGTTAGCTTATTTTATCTTTGGAATAATTTGCACTAAATATGTTGTTAATAAAATAGTAGCAAGAGCGCAGTTGCTTAATATACCTGTGGCAGTGGACAAAGTAACATCACCACCAACCACTGCAACGAAAAAATCTGAAAAGGGAAAGAAAAGAGGATGTGCCAAAAAAACTCCGCAAATTGAAAAGCCAACTGCTATAGATACTACAGTGTCATGCCCTTCTGATTCGGAAGGTGAGTGTTAGGTTCAATTACAGCTTTCAAATCAGTTTCAATCTTAATGCTGGAATAAAGTTCAAAATCCAGTGACATTCTTATTGTATAACCAAAAACATTTAATCTATCAGATTGATTAGTTTTGTCACTAGATGATGGTTTAATACATTGCAAAGACATAGGATCATTGCATTAAAAGATAATTAATTCATAAAGACAAGTTTACAGGTTCTATACCAAAAACGCGTCTTAAGCGGGAAAGCATATACAGGATTATGAAAATAAAACACTACATATTTATATTTATTATGTTCTTTTATTATTTGGCATGTAGGTATTGAATTGTAAAAATCATGTAGGTGATAGAAAATGTAGTGTATTATTATTATATTATTTAAAATAAACACTTATTTTAGTTTGACGAAAAGATTTTGAGGAATAAACAATTACAAGATTTTCAACATAATTTAACTCTTACAGTGCATCTTTAAGAAGTTACATAGCATTTCAAATGATTAACTGTTGATAATGCCTGTGCGTGTAATATTTGTGGTAGGCGTATTAAGCAGGATGATGAATCATATTAAGCATTAGAATTGTATTGAAACATGTCTCAGGTGGCAAGGACTGATGCAAAATTAGATATTATCAGAGAAATTTAATACTAGTCAAAACAAAATAAGGGCCACTGCAATTTTCAAGTATATTCATATGTTTCTAGGACCAAAAGAAGAAGTTCATCAGATTTATAACTTTCAATGTAATTAACTTAAAATTTAATTAAAAACAATAAATAACTAATTCCAAACTTTGACTGAATTTAACTAACAACTTAAATAAGGGTATAATCAAGTGGCTTCAAATACCCCTAAATCTAACCATGTTAACAATTTTTTGCTCATGGTATACTCAAATAGGACTTGTCAACACTTAAGATGAATGTATCATAAGTATCAACCACTCAAGATTGCATTCATGTGAATAAATTAACCCAAAGTGTAAAAATACATAATGGCCCTTATTTTGTTTTGACATACTAGTCAAAAGTGTTAAGTGTGATGGTATTAAATGGGTTTTACTATATATTTAATATAACTACTCACACACAAATAACAATATTATGTAAAATAAAAGGAAAGAATTGGTTACATATTCAAGATTACAAAAATCAGATTTTTCAAACCCTATTAGTTCATTTTATCCTCATTATAATTCGCACTAAATATGTTGTTAAAAATTGAAGCTTGTTACATTTGTATTTTTTTTTTTAAATAGAAGCAAGAGCGCAGTTGCTTAATATACCTGTGGTGGTGGACGAAGTATCCACAACACCAACAACTGCATCGAAAAAATCTGAAAAGGGAAAGAAAAGAGGATGTTCCAAAAAAGCTCCACAAATTGAAAAGACAATTGCTACGGATACTACAGTGTCGTGCCTTACAGATTCAGAAGGTGACTATTAGGTTCTTCTACATTATTCAAATCAATTTCAACCTTTTATACCTGCTCTAATAGAGTTTAAAATCGAAAGACATCATTTGATATATTGGTTGTGCTATTGTGTGTTCATCATTAATTAGTATTGCTTAATAATAAAAATGTATAACGGATAGCAGTCAGTTGAGTGTTATAAAGTAGAATTTGAGTAATTATAAATCCTTAATATAGTTTAGTAAACTAAAGTATTTTCAACTTGACGTTTATCTGAAGTTCTGATTGAATTGTCGAACCGACCAGGCAGAGGCCTGATTGTCTAATTTTAAAATCGATGGCAATCACCTTCAATTTAACATTTAAAAGACATTCACAAACTTCACGCTATATACTATTTGGGATGTGATGCGACGTTTTGATGCAAAATTTTCAATGAACCTTAAAAAAAAGCATCGCAATCAAATTGGGACTGATTAAAGCATTTTATATACATTATAGTAATAAGTTGTATTATTATATTACTAACTATATTCAATGTTTATGCTACATTTAACTCGCACAGTCACAGTGTATGTAAAGCCATAATTTCCTATGTATTTGTATAAAGACTACATTTCGGAATTCGGAATCAGGTGGAAAAGTAAATTGGAAGTATCAAATGAAAGGTCTTGATGGTTACATTTCAAAAATATATAATTTGTATAAATAATTAACTGCCCCATGAAAGGAATAATATATAAATAAAATTAAAAGAAACAAGTTGTATTATGGTTTGGCGTCACAAAGCTCTCATTACGGTCGGGGGATCGTTATGTGGAACATTTGTAATCTAAGAAGTTTCCCGACTGTGATGAGAATTTTGTTAAACCAAGCCATAATACAACTGGTTTCTTTTATTTTTAGATTGATTTTGGCAGTCATGTATTTATATATATACCGGGTGTTACAAAAATACCCGTTATAGCTGAAGGGTGTTGAAGTATATCATATAAACAGTACTCTGCCAAATTTTCAAAACCTTTGCATTAACTTTTAACTTTCAGTAAAAAGGCTAATTTTTAATAATTAATAAATACATCGAGTGTGCTATGTCACATCACTATTTTAGGTTAATGACCTTACCAGGAGTAATGGCACACTACCTATCTCCTATGTTTTCTAATTTTTTTTTCTATTCTCCTAGTACACACCCACACATACACACTAAGAATGAGAGAGAAAATATACTTAAAAACACGTCTGCGTTTGCCAGTTTACACAGTAAATACTTAACCTATTTCGATCGAAAATAAAATGAAAAGAAATTAAATAGGAATCAAATCATTGGCAAAATGGTATGGTAACCGACGCTGTTCAGCCGGTAGTCTAATTTCAGTAAAAAAAATTATAATACATATTATTATCAACGCGCACATCATTTCATAGCATCGTTTCCGACTCAGCTGTTTCTGAATTACAGATCAAACACCATTTTAAGTAGTACCTATTTATGATAGATAGGTAAAATTTATTTAAACACTGATATACGAGTCTAACTTTTAGTTCACACTTTAATGGTCCGACAAATCTGATTGATATTACGATAGTAAAAAAAAAATGATATGCGACATAATTCACAAACGATTTTGGCGTATTTAAAAATAAATATTTGCGAATTACTATTTGTACTTTACCTTTTCACTTCCTTATTCACTGTTTAAGCATTACTTGTGAGGTTCACTCACCTACACTTTATTAGGCACTTAATTTTATTCCACAAGAAAAAACTAAAGATCGCGGCCAACCTCTGGTTCACTGACGTTTCAGTATAATTACATCTTTTCAAAATAGTCTCAATTTATATCAATACAACACTGCATCCCATGTAACACTGATAAAAGCACTTTTCATAGTACTCGGAATTAGAGAACACGGACATTTTCGAAACGTGATCACATCGACGACGTATGAACAACTGAATAAAGAAAAAGTGATAAAAAGGGAAAGCCGCCAATTTGAGTCCTTTATTATAAGCCGCTGCATAGTGTGCGGCATGTCAAAGGCGCACAGAAAGGTACCTATAGTTCCGCAATTAAATCTGAGAAGTAGTGGGATAGGGTTGCCATCTTCTCTTATTAGATCGGAAATTTTGTCCTTAAAGCCGGACTAAGTCAAATCTCTCGCGAAGCCGTAAAACAATATTACCGTAGTAGACAGTAATATTAGTTCACGGCTTCGCGAGAGTTACTGCCTAGTTATTCAGAGGGTGCGTTAAGCAAAAATCTCTAACTTTCAATTGATTTTGTAGTAAGACGTAATATACAAATAAGCGGTAATTAAAGATAAGATAACTACATCATAATTTTAACGCTTTTATCACAGCCTACATAAGGCTTGATCGTAACATCAAAACTGCACAACCTATTTTGAAAAAGGTTTTTTTATAAAGTAATTTCGGAGACTATACGATGCAAACAAACTAACGATTTGTTTTCAAATTTCGCAAATGCCCGTGCAACACTGCGTCTTTTTGGGTATTTGACGTTTTTCGAATTTGTGTGTATTCATAGTTTATTTGATATAGCTTCGGCACAGGTTTACCAAAAACCTATGAAAACTATACCGCCGGACATGTGACATTAACATTTAGCTGCACACAATCTAAAAAGTCAAACATGTCCCGCTAAAGACGGATAGATGACAACCCTAGACAGGCGGCAATGTTAAAGTTTGAGCCTAAACTTCTAGTTGCCTAGTACCGAGGTGATCAACATTTTATTGTACAAATTGAAAAAATCGTCGCAGGACATTGTTGCAACTAATTTTTTTACATACGTACGTAAGTACATAATACGTTACGTATTATGAACGTTATGTATTAGGAATTAGTAATTGACAAAGATTTTGTAAATTTTTATTGTTGTTGATAAGATAGTACATGGTTGTATTTTTAGTATTTACAAATTTAAACGTTGTTAATGTTTGGTAAAGACTAGTTTAAGTGAGAAATGTGATATACTTTCACGCTGCACCTGCAAACGAGCATGCTTGGCTCAGTCTGTAGAGAGGAAGTAGTATCAACTATCATAAGACATCGTTAAATAAATTAATTAATGTATTTCGTGGGCCGTAGTAATCTGCATACAATCGACATACCTGTTTAAAATTTTAATTCATTTATACACCTTTTCTATTTTGAACTATTTTTCAAATAAATGACCATTTGTTTGTTAGCTGTGTCGGTCGTTTTAGGGCTTTTTCTATTTAAGGAAATAGGTAAACAGTACATAATTAAACGTCTCATTCATTTTCATTTCTTACAGCATTAAAATAGTGAATCCTATACTCTGATTCTAAAATTCAGTTGAATAGCCCACAGTAATAAAATAGATAATAAATTAAAAGCCGTACCAAATGTTTACTACTACCGTATCTAGCGTCAAGTAGTCACTCGCGCGCGACATCACACAAACACGAACGATAATGTTTCGTTTGTTTCTCTCTCTCTCTTTCCCTCCCTCTCTATCTCTATCTTACGTCATTGTACACTCGGGGGAATAAGTGAATTTGTTTTAGGCTCGATTTTACCGATTATGTATTGATTTGTCTTACGTATTTAAATACCTTAACAATAAAAAATATTTTTAAGAGTTAAGCTAATGAAGTTATTTCTTAGCACCGGATACAACCCTTCCTGCGCGAGTCCAACTCTCACGTGGCCGGTTTTTTTTTATAATTAGTTGTTAGCAGTTTGATAAAACTAGGACTTTTGACTAGTGAAATATAAAAAAACTTCAGTTATTGAGAATATTCAGTTGAGATTTTGTACTTTTCTCAATTCAGAAAGCGGCTCTTTGTCGACATTTTTTCTTGTCAGACGCTTTTAAGATACCTAAGTGTAGTGCATATCATTAACTCTAAGGTAGCAATCCATTTTACTTGAAACAATTTACATGTAGTAAGAGTAAGTGGTTGAAACCATAATTGGGAATGATCATATTCCCGATTAAGGTTCATATTCCATTTTAAGTCTGATCTTTTTATTGTAAAAATATTAGAAAAGAAATAAATTGACCATAAACACAATTGAAATATGTACACGAATACTGATCAATGTTTCAATTTATTCCCCGACTGTATCTGCGCTGACGTCATATTAGGTTTACTTTCGTAACAGAAGATTGTAGGTATGAGTACCAGGTTATCATGATTTAAAGACATAATGTGTAAAAATTCTGTTTCAAAGATGAAGCAGCTACAGATAGACAAAGTTACCTGGAAGAGACTCAGTGATATACGTCGCCTACTTTCATAATATTGTAATTATTTTCATAAAAATGAAACTACCTAATTATGAAAAAAAAATTGTTCGTGCAATAACGAATATTCTACTTATCTAGAGGTCGCGATATTTCTTCTTCCTCTGCTTCTCTATTTGTTTAGATTAGATGAAATTGATTTTATGAGTACATTATTGAGTGACGCGTCGTAGCATTAATTATAAAGATTATTATTTTGGATGGGCCGTCTACAGTTCGTAAAGAGATATTGTACGAGCATTTCAGGCGAAAGTATTTAATCCAGTGCAGTGACTATAGCGTACTCTTTATTGTTTGTTTCCGTGCCTGATATGTGCGTAGCACGGGCATAGTAATATGGCAAGGTATATTGGAAAGGGAGCTCTAATCTGAATAAAAACGAATTTTGGAAATAGTTTTAAAATAATGTTTTCGTGTAATATTTTGCATGTTTGAATATTTGCGTATGTACACATAACTAGATAAATTATTTCGCTGTACTGTGACGTAGGCACTAAATACCAGTAGATATAACCAGTCTGGCAAAATAATAGTCTTTGATTTAGAAGTCAATGAACTGAAACAGCTGATCATAATGTCGGTGTGCTTCGATAAATGGTATCGAAAATTTTGCTAAACTTCGATATTGTTTTTTTCAATAAATACAATGGCTACGATATAAAGGACAGCGTCCATTATCTCAGTTTTATGTATACTCAATGCCATTTTCGGGGTAACGGGTTTTTTTGTAACACGCGGTATATATATATATATATTTTTTAATGAAGATATGATTGTTTCCAGAAGCTTTTGATATGGCACCTAAAAAGAAAAAATATGTCAGGAAAGTTCCTTATGCACAAGTCAAGAAGAAACCCATTGTTAAAAGAAATAACAAAGGTATTTTTTTTGTATAGTTCTTGATTAGTTATAATAAAATATTTCGGACATACAATTTGTCATATGACTCCGAAACTATTATTTGTAGTTAATATTTGGTAAACAAGCATTGCTATTAGTTCACTGTTGACTTAGGTATTTATATTTATTGATGTTGCAGTTACAGTAAAAACTACGAATGAACTGCCAAAGAAGAAAATGAAACAGACTAAAATCACTGACCTAAATACTGGTATAGAGAGTTCTCTAAAAACTAGTGTAAAATATTCCAATAAACCAGTTAAAAAGAAAACTACCACCGAAACTAAACCAAGGACGAGAAGACCGCTCATTCGTAAAGGTAAGCCCGACGCAGATACTACATCAACAAGTGATGTCCAAAAATCGCCTTCACTACTAGAACAATTAGAAAATAAGTCGCCAAAAATAGAAAATGTTGTGTCAAATGAATCGCCCGTGAAAGAAAATTTAGAAGCTTGCACCATTGGCTCTCGTAAGACTTCGACAACCGGTGTCTCAGAATGTCTCTCATGGACCAAAGATATATCAAGTTCAAGCACCGTCACTAGTCTTACTGCATCTTCCAATGACTTTGTACGTATAGATAAAAAAATACCTATTCTCAAACTCACTAACATAGATAATCAAATCAAAGTAGAAACTTTAAATAATCCGCAACCCTCATCGGATGCGGGTAGCTCTTCCTCATCTTCTTCGGGTTCTAACAGTTCTGAATCTACCCTGAACAGAGATGCTCGCTCTTTAGATTTAAGTACATCGTCAGTAACGCCTACTAAATCTCGAAATTCAAATGGAAACAGTGAAGCAAATAACCATATTAATTACATTACTGCCTTAGATAGGTTAACAGCAAAATTAAAGACTTTTGATCTAGAAATTATAAATTGGATCGGTTATGATGAAACAGACCTGAATATGGACATTAAGAAATTTCAAGATAATGTATTTAGAATTCTGAAAGAAGAAAGTCAGGTGATTACTCATTGTCAACGTCTGAAACAAGTTTTATCAGATAACAATCAAGAAGATAACGCAAATGATTTGAACAATAGGGAACAAACAGCAGAAAATACGGGTAACAGTGATATCGTAATTCCGGTGAATGCTAATCGGAACAATATATTAGGACAAGGTATCCGTAATGATGATTCAGTTGGAAATAATAATAACCTTATCGGTGAATTGAAATCTCCGTCAAAAGTAGTAAATGATAATACGAACGGAAATGGAAACAATTTCACTTCTGAGAAATATAGGTACACGAATTTCGAAAACAACTATGACGACGATGACGCGTTGTCTTTATTTGCCGAAAGTATTACTGGGATAGAATCATCTAGATTGAATAGTTCCACTGCATCTGTTATGTCAATAGCAAATAATAGCACTGGTCATTTCGAAGAATATATACCGCAGCCGTTGTCAAGGGAACAATGGGATTCGGTGAACAAAATCAGCTACATACCTTCTAAAATTGTTAATACAGACGTGCAATCTCTGGATAACAAAAAAACAATATGTGAAAAACATAGAGCTGATTCTACATCAATAACTAAAGATGTAGAACTGGACAAAAATGAAATACCATTAAACATTGAAAACAATCTGAACACCACTGAAAAAGTTTTTAATCAACACGATCAGTGTACGATTATTGAAAAGAAAAAAATGCCTTGTTTAATGTCGTCATTATTCAAATCATTACACGGTATTAAGAGTATAGTTTTCAGAGGGATGTGTTTCTTCTATCTAATATCTAGTTGCAAGAATCCTAGGTGTCGGTTTCCACACGTGAAACCAGACTTAAATGAAATATCAAGTAAATTAGTGAGGCTTAGCGAGGAAGTATTTATACAAGAGTATATGTTGCTGCGTAACTGGCCAGACCTACGGCGAAAATATGGGATGTGCTTCGTAGAAGAATGTAAAAGAAGAGAGCTCACTAGGTTCCTTGTGGAGATGGCGATAGACTTTTATATGAAAGCGAACGAGAACTACATCGAAGACTGTAATCTCAGAGTGATTGTCATGGAATGTACCCTCCTGTACCTGAATACAGTGAATTTGGCTACTTGCGAAGATTTACTATTATTTAACGTACAGCAGGACTTACTCCTCTGTGACGTTTTCATGAAAACTATAGCAGATACACAAAACTTTTCTAGGTTCAAACAAGTGTTTATAAATTTAACTAATTTTATTGTGCACCATGACAAAACTTTCAATTTAGATGTCGGAACTCAAATTCTGGAGCGGGTATGTATTTTGCCATACGAACAATCTTTGACGGAGGCGCTAATAGAAATGATAAGTCACACCGATCAAGTTATATTTGATAACTCTATGATTGGAATTTTCGAGAAGCAGCTATCTTCAAAAAATAAGGACTTGTATGAAAAATTCCTTGCGTGCAAGCAGGCTAAGTTAGAAAGACCGATGTCAAAAAATCCAGAAATACCTCCGTGTATAAACCCTGACGTTGAGCCTGTGATTAACACCTCTTTGATTCACACAGAAAGAGAGAAGAGGTATACATCGCCTGACACTACAAATCTGGATAACACGGTAAGTTTACATTTCGAAAATATTATCACGTATAGCTGCTGCATTTGTAGTAATATTTTTCGGTTAATAATTATAACCAGTTTATGGATCAACTTAATTTCTTTCTCTAGACCAATTTTTATGACTATATAAAAATATTAACTTCTAAATATTACAATGAAAAATTTGACTATTGCCAGCAGGAAGAGAACCCGTTATCACTACAATTTTTTTAGGAAAAACATTTTTGTATTAACTTTGTTTAAATTGTGTTTTTTTTAAGTTTTACTTTTGTTAAACGTCTATCATGTCAAGAAATCATTAAAATTTTGGTTTTTAATGCAGCGTTCCATTTACTCAACGAACTATGAAAATAATATAAGATGACTGCACGATTTTCTTTTAACAAAGAAATTAAATAAAATTTATCAAATGTTACAGAATAAATCAACAGATGAACCGATCTTCACTCGAACTATAGATTTCAACAGAGTGCGAAATATCGGTGTTAATATACAAAGGAGTTTTAGCAATTCAAATTCGACAATATCTAATGATAGCACTGAGGAATCGGGACCTCAGATAACTCCAGTGCCGACGCCTAACTTCCAAACGTGGAAAGGGCAAACTGTCTTCAATAAATTCCGCAATTACTCACGAGCAGCGCCTCCACAAGGGTCTTATCAGAGACCGCCGCTTATTAAACGCCGCATACATCAGCTGCCAAATTTTGGACCGAGCCCATCTGTATGTATACAATGAACGTTGTAGGATTTTTGGATTGTGTTAAAACTATAATGTTTCCTTTACATTATTAACAGTCCTTTACTTTATCAAAGACGCTACGTCTTTATCTAAATATCGTTTTTTAAAATGCAAGAGGTTTATTTTATTTTTCAAGCTTCGTCCTATGAATCTGACATGCGATTTATTAGACTTATCAATCTTATGTGGTCCTTCTTTATCATTGAAATTGATTGCAATCTCAAAGAAGACGGTATTACTTTTTGATTCATTTTCCTTGTTATTGTAAATCAAATAATTACTTGTGTCCTCATTCATGTGGGAGCCTAATACATACATAATAATAATTTCAAATGTGTCTTTAAGTAGATAATTCTTGATTGAAAAGTTCAGCTTAAGAAAGTATTGCAAAAAACGGATGAAATTAATTTTGACTATGTTCTTTAAATTAATGCATAATATAATATTAGCAGCTGTTGTGGTATTTGTAGACTGTTATTGTAAATAGATTGTTTTAGTTGATCTATGGTCACTTCTGTTTGTCGAAAAGCCATAAACTAAAAACTTATCGCATGGTTTCTACCAATACACGGAGTATATTATGCTAGACGACCTCCTTGGTCGTAGCTCGCCAGTTTCAAGTTGTTTATAGATTAGTTTAGTAGCTGGGTTGATATAGAAAAAATTACTTTTTTTTATATCGGGTCTGAGTGTTGTTGGTATCGTCGTTGTTAAAGGTTTCTGTAATTCAAGAGTTTAAGATTCTCAAGTTTTCTTTTAGCTTTTATAAATAAGAATGAAAACGATTTAATTATTTGAACCAACAGCTTCATAGTCGTCTTTAATTTTTATACACTAACATGAATCGAAACCGATTTTGGAAAGATCCAATAGCTCCTTGAGAAGATAAAAATCATGCATTTTGTTTGTCATATGGAAAGAAAAGTCGTTAGACGATGACCTTTTTTTTTTGTGGTACGGTTTATTTTGAGAACCCCAAGCAGTAAATTGTTGTTTAATTTTGCCACCGTTTTGTAATTTCGGAGTTATTATGCCTTTTCTTTATCCTCGCTTGGACGAGCTTTTTTTGAGCTTTGACTAAATGGTGCGGTAACCATATCTTTTTCAAACCTTTTATGTAAAATGTAGTTTACCAAACGACAGATAACTCTGCTATCTCAAGGTATATCATAAACCGATCTAGTAGAATCGTTTAGCGAACAGTGTCGATCTTATTTGATTTTGACCACTTTTCACAAAGTTCATCACTGACGGATGCATAACCACGGCTTATGTCTGCAACCCTACCGTAAATAATAATCTTTGAAGATGCTTCATTACCAAAAGTAGATCGAGCATGAGTTAGATATTTTTAAAGATTTTCAAAAATATAAATGATATACAATTTCTTTCATACACTTAAAAAACGTGTTTTATAGGTGAAAAATATTTGTGTATATTATGTATTGAGGTCGCAAAACAGCATTTCGTTTCTTTATTAAAATGTTTGGAAAATTTAAAATTGGTTATTATTTCTCTAGATCGTGTTGATTTAAACTTTTAAGATTTCTTACACTAAAAGAGACCATTAAAAATGCTGAAATTTCAGTTTGGTTCTATCTAATCTAACTCTTGATTTTCAACTTGGTCTTACTTGACTAATATCGTTAGGTATCTGGAAGAAGAAAATCCTGCAAGAATGCATAGGAATTATAAAAAAATGTGACACATTATTTCTGTAGATTGTACCTTGACTCGGACTGGAAATAATTACAAAGATCGCAGAATAGCATTCGCTAGCTCTTTTACTCGCTCACCGTGAATGTGATGTCAGCCTGCTCTTGCAGATTTTGTTGTCAACAGCAGCTTTTTTATGACGACAACATGATAATTGGTCATTCAACAATTCGTAATTCTTTACATCATTGGTTTTTATTTTGTAATCCGTGGTTTTCTACGCGCTTCCACTAGGGTATTACCTGAGGCCACTACTTTTTAACGATAATATCGATATATCTTTATTAGCGAACAAACTTAGATTGCGATAAATCGCTGTTAAATCAATAATTATTGTGCAAACAATAATTATTTTAAACAAAAACACCGTTTTCTTCGAGATCAAACAGCCGAAAGCTGAGCATACATAGCGCTCATACGGCGGCGCGACAAACGAGAGGTTAAGAAAGACTAGGGAATGAAAATACGTTTTATAGAATAAGAATTCAAACTTAATAACTAGGTATGCATTAATGAGTTGTAGGTAAATTAAGTTAAACGGCTTACTAGCGTTTCGGTAAATTTGTTTGAATACAGAATATTTTTGGTATTGATGACAGGTTTATTTGATATTCTCTCAGTTTGAACATAGTCAAAATTAATGTTTCTATATGGATGTTCTTGCTCCAATTTTAAATACGAAGGGACATATGATAGTGATATTCATAGATGGTTATTTTTGATTTGGTAGCTTAGCTTCTTTTATCTTTAGTATTTTGAAAATCATTGAAAATATTTCCTTTCATCAATATTTTATTCAAATTAAAATCAAATGTCGCATTGTTATTTATATATTGTTCTTTTTTTCATTGTGCAGCTCATATTGGTAAAGAAGGTAAAATGTTTTATATATATTATATTTACCTTATTATTATTTGACTTCAAAACTAATTTTTGGTGCATCGTGTTGTATTTGACTTTTTTGTCTACACCCCACCCCATTGAATTCAACTTTATTTTGCATTTTAGTGTTTTCCGTATCAAGTAAATCAGTGTGATATAAACGAGATGTAGTTTTTACTTAGCTTATTTTTCTTTCTTAATCGACACCGGGATAGGGGGGGTCTGAATGGTGAAATGGTATTACGTTTATAATATTTATTTTTCGTTTTTTTTATGCAATATTTAATAGGTTCCGATGTTTTTAATTATTATTTCTCGTTTTTCTGTCTTAAAATCTAGTAGGTTCTAATATGAAGATCAAGTAGATGGTATGTAAAATTATGTCATCGATACAGAGGGTGGGATAAGTAAGTTGTATATTAAGCTGAAAATTTGGAAGGAAAATTGAGATCTCTCATTATTGTTATATATAGATAATATAAAAGGAAATACTGGAAAGGATATTGTAAGTTCATTTATGTGAAGAAGATAATCTTCGCCAGCTGTGTCTAACATGGTAGACTATTATATGATTAACTGTATATTTGAAGTAGAAGTTTGAAGATTGATAAACTCAAGGGAAGCAGAACGCAATCATGATTTAAATAAGACAATTGCAATATAGAGGCTACATAATATAGTCGATATAAAAAAGTATTTTTAGATATAATCTTCTATCCTAGGTGAATTTTAATAAATTTAATCATTACATTTTGCTTGTGACTCATGTCCCAAATAATTGATTAATGTCAATGCATATTTATAAATTTAGAATGTTGCATATAGAGTAGGACATACATACTGCTGGCTCGTTTAGAAAGAGAGGTAACATCACGGTGCCCTAACCGTCTCTCTTTACTGACACATGAATAATTAAGATCAGCTATTAACAGACAGTCGAATTGCGCTTTCATTATACTGCTCTATCTTACTTCTATAGATGAATGTTGTCATCATTCACTACATATAAGTTCAATATACATTTAGAATATGTGCATGAAACCGTCCATTATCCAGCTATTGTAATAAATTGCTTTGTTTCAGAAATTATCCCGGAGATCCGGTCCAGATTTCTATTAATGTTTCTTAGAGTAAGGAATCTCATTATTTGGTATTTAAGCGTTACTTAAGATGATACTTTGACTTTTTGGTAGAAAATTATAGGTCTTTAAGACTGTAATGGTTAAATTTGAGAGATTATTCTGTTGCTGACTGTGAAACCACTGCATTTGTGTAATTTTTAAAATACATAAATATATATATATTTTTCTACTACAACAAATAATTTAGTTAGTATTTACTTCTTAACTGGACTTATAACTAGTATTTTTCAAACCAAGTGCACAGCAGCGCATCGGATTTGTAAAAAGAATTCTGCAAACATTTTTGAACTAAGTTGTAAACAGAATACAGCCCAAAAACCGAATGGAGAAAAACCTGACCTAAAGCACCTGCCGACTGAAAGTGAAACGACACATACATAGAATAACACAAAAAATATACTATTTTGCTTTAAAAAATTAAACAGAATGTTTTGATGGAACGAACTCAAAAATAATCATTCGAAGAGGCATACTTAAAATAGGTACGTCACACGCTGTGACGCAACTTATGGATAGCCCTTAATTGTATTTACGATCATAATGTAGTATGAAGTTCAATTTTGACACCTATTTTTTTACTGGTAATGAAAAAACAGGTCGGTGATTGATCTCCTGTACCTAGATTTTAAAATTAATCTATCACTAGTGTTGCCATTCCAAATTAAGTAATTGTGCACACTTACTAAGTTAATAAAGGCCAAATTTCTGCTATAAATTTTGAACTTAAATGTAGATATGTTAAAGCATAAAACCGCGTCGATTATTTTTCCTGTGTGCGAGCGAGACGACTGCGTGAGTTTTATGTCTTGCTTAAAAAAATACGTTTGCGGGTCCAACGTGTAAAGTAATTGTGGTCCTTGTGTTAAGTAGATCGAGGCGTCGAAATTAGTCAAATTAAACTTCTGAAAATTTTCTTTAATTCATATTTACCAGCCCCCGGTTTTAAAACGTTTTCTAAAATACATTTTATAAATACAAAATATACTAATGAGATTATTAATTTATATGTGTGGTAGACTTATAAAAATAGTCGAATTATGTTTCCATTACAGTTTTTAAATATTCAATACCTATAAGTGTAAAGAGAAAATCAACATAAATCTCCGAAGTAAAAATTCAAATTAATATAAACCGTGTTATTATGACCCCGACGTATACCGATATACCTTACTTCCCACATGCGCGACGCACACAAAATAAAATAGTTATTGAATTTTCTTATTTTTACTATTTTAACTGTTTTTGTAAAGAGTCTTTGTTTTAAGTACGCTTGCACACAAAATATTCTTAGATGGGATAAATATCTTGTTTATTATAAAAATTACTACTATATTTCAACAAGCATTTGACTTCTTTAGACACTTCGCTCTATTTGACGGTTGACTATTGTGCGCAATAGCCATAAGTATTACACTGTAATAGTCTATTAGTATTAGAATACAGGTTTCAACATTTCATCATTTGGTGCTGAAGTAGAATTCTTTATACTGGCAAGACCGCAAGAGTGACACGCGATATTTGTATTAATCCCTTTTTTTTCAATTAAGTATAGTTGCCATATTTTGTTTTAAGCGTTGATTAATTTCGTACGACAATAGATTATAAGATTGTAAAGATGTAAATAATAGTTCTTTTTCAATTTCTATTTTAAGTAACAAGTGACTTTTTGTGGCCTATTATAAGGTTCTTTTTGCGATTAACTAAAATAGGATTGCCCTTCAGATTTTTGTATATAACTCTCTGTCGTTACAAAGCGGTCTGAAAGTGATAGCTGTAATACGCATTGACAGTACTATACTTAGTTGGTCGCGAAATATACTTTGAAGATTAATGAAAATTTTGGAATACATAAATATATGAAAGTAGAATAAGGCTTTAATATTTTTATAAGTTGTAATAATTAAGCATATCCCTTAGAAAAGCAAAATCGAATTCCAAAAATTTCATATGTATCCAATTAACTGTTGTTATTTTAAATGACATGGTATATAAACACAGCAAACGGTTGATTCTAGAAAGTTCCTAATAAAATAGTTTAAAGTACATCTTCCTAAGTCATGACAGCAATATTTTAACCTTTTTTCTTCTTTAATTAAATGGATAAGTCATATTTTCATTTCTTTTTGACTGTCAATGGGGCTAGTGTATTTTTTTATGTTTTTACATCAAGCAAGTGATTGACAAAACTGTCAATCATTTAATAATAGTGCTTTATATCATTTGTTTAAGGTACATTTTTGAATCCATCACCTGCGTCGCTAGGGAAATTTTAAGTGTGCCATATGTTTCTTTTTTATAATTAGATATCCAAAAGTGTTTACACATTCGTACCGCGCAAATAATTATAGTATGGGTTTTAATAAAATTATCTAAAGAAATATTCAAAAAAAAAAAAATCATAAATCAGTTTTATAATTATCACTAACTTGTACTCTGTACAATATCATATCAGGATGTACTAAAATTAGTATTTTTCATTTGATTTTAATCCTTAGTGCGTTGCGTGTAGAATTCAGAGTCTATTGCGAGTAATATTTTGCGGTGACCAAAATTGCCTGCTTTCTGCTAAACAGTGAGGTAGTGTGTTGTCGAGTTGGTCGTTGTTGGGATTGTTAGACGATTCAGTTTCGAATTCTTTTCTTTGTGATTTTTCGTTACCCACATCGTTATGTAGTATTTTAGAATATGCTTATAATGTTAAATATTCTAGAATAATTGATTAACTTAAAGAATAGATCTATTTAAGATTTGATTTAGTCGTGATAACTTTTTTGGGTACTACTAAATGTATCTCGGTTAGCAATGTGTGACATGGTGATAAATGATGATAAACATATCACTCTCTCACACTTGACTTTTATGTTACTTAAATAATCATATAAACACTTGCACTGACAAATAGAATAAGGTGGTGCAGCCTATGGGTTAGTTTGGAAGCTAGGGTGGTCAAGCTAAAACGGTGGGCTTTAATCGAAACATATTCTTGGGTTTTGACACTCGTGACTCATTTACATTGTATATGGTAGCAATTCTGCTGCACAACAGAATTGGCACCATTGGCTGGCATATTGGTTTATAGCCAATGTATCGTCTTGTGCACTCTACCATTAAATTTGAATGAGCCATTAAATTTTTCAGGCATATAACCGCTTATACGGCTCGATCTTGTTCCATTTGGCCAACATTATTTTTATTTTGACCTCAATTCAAAGTGCTGTCGTGACTTTTTTAAGGATCATGCTCAAATTATGAAATAATACCGTTATAACTTCTATAAACATGACTTAGATATATAAGAATTGCTGTGAGAATGTACAATGTAAAGACTTAAAGCGAGTACAAGGTCTATAAGATAGATCTATTAGTAAGTTGACTTGTTATTAAAAGAAAAACTGGTGTTTTGTTATATCAAAAATAAAAAGCTCCAGAATATAAAACGTTCGTAAAAAATTGTTTAATTTATTGCCCTCTCATTTTCTACTGGCGCTTTGGGGTTCAATCCCAGTTGCTCTATCCCTACTAACATTAAAAAAAAATTTCGTCGGTTTGGCAGCTGGCAGCCATTGGCACAAACGTCAATTAAAGTTTAATGACGCTTCCAAGTTTTATGAATGTTAAATTTGTATGGGTAATGTCGCTTTTAACTAATGACAATTCTAATGGACGATTGCGCAACTAACTTGGATTTTGAAACGAATTCTTGACCCGTCGGCAGGCTTATTCGCCAGCTCAACTGGGGGCTTTGTCGTAATCACAGTAAAAAGTTAATAATTTCAATGTGTAAAAATCACTTATTTGTATAACCACTTGTCCACAGAGCTCTGAACATTTTATTTCGGTTTTCCTCAGAGCTAAACAGGAATCGGCAACAAAACAACTTGAACACTGCATTTATAGTAAACAAGCGTTTCGCCCGCATGGTCCCGTATTATTCATATAAACCGCCCTCTTGATACTGTGTATTAAAAATCTCATTAAAGTTCGTTGTTCCAGTTGTCCAGATGTTCATAGTTTTCGGGATATGGCTATAATAATTTACAACATGGTAATAAAAAATTAAACTAAACAAATTTGTAGAAAAAGAACTTTATTATAATAATAATAGTTATGCGATGCATAATAGCTGCAATGCAAAGAAGAGAACATTTATACATTTCTAGATATACAAACCGCTCGAAACAACTAAAAAGTAGATTCGATTAAACTATGATATTTTCGGTAATTTAATGGGTAGGTATTTATAAAAGTATTATATAATTAAATATCCTGTATAATTTGTCATATTTAAATTAGAAACGGAAGAAAACAATTTACAGTAAATATTTTTTATTAGATTGAGGCTTTAAATTAGATTTGAGTAAGTTGCACTTTGGTAATAACTCGACGTGATGTCGATTGTACAGTCAACAACAAATCAGGTTATATAAAACTATCAATTTCTCCACCATACTGTTGGTATACGTAGGTGCATAGTAGTGGATATTTGATATATTGTGGGAACCGCATTCAGGTGTGGTAACCGCATGTATTATTCCGGTAAACGGCGCTTTAAAATTTTATTGTGATGTATACGAAAACTAAACCGTAGTCTTATTACAAAACGAGAACTAAATTTAGTACTTGGTTTAAACCATTGGCCGCATAAAGCAAATTGACGACAATAGAAAACTTCAAATTGGGACTTGGATGTAAGATTCATTTCCATCTTTCATTCATTTCATTTTCATTTTACATGTAGAAATTAATTTATCTACTTGAGATTGGCAGAATTGTGCGATAGGCGCAGACAAGCCATTAATAAAAGAAGGTGACGCGTGTGTAGACTTATTTAGGTCGAATAATGGTTTTATTAAACCTTGTATTAAAGTTGTTCCTCGTCTTACAACAGAACGTTAAAAGTTTTTGTTATGTAATTTATAGAGTTCCCTTAATACCTTCTCGTACATTGACTAAAACTAGACTAGTAACTAATAATTTACTTATTGATTATATAAAACAATGCTTTGTCTTTTTCACTCTTCAACGAGATATAGTATTTTTTAAAATAATTTTATAAACATAGTACACTCCAAAAAATTACAGTTCTACCCTTCAAATTTCACGGTACCAAACATTTACTAATATCATGCGCATGCGTTAGGATATAATTACACGCTATAAAATGAAATTATCTTTTGTCACTTTTGAAACATTTGATTTTTATCTACCACCCGTTCAGAGCGACTTATGGCTGACAAGAGAATCTAGCGAAAGAAACTAACAGTTCATAATAGAAATTACGACATTTATTTGTCTGAGATGATGCATTAATCAAAAATTAATGTAATAAGCACCTTGTTAAAAAATATATTTATTTGCTTGAATTTGGTGTAATATATATTCTCCAACCGTATACAGTGCGCAGGCTCAAAATATAGTACAATACTATATATTATAATAAGGTTGGCAACCCTACAATGGAATGACGTGAAAAGAGTTCTGTAACTAAATAATAGTTATATGTTTCTTCTTAGTAGGGGTACAAGTCGGTAGGTCTTAGTCAATGTACGGTCAGTTAATATTAAATTCACAAAATTATCTTTTGCAAACACTTGCCAATATTTATATTAACAAAATAAAAATATATATCTACAGACAATCAGTCTTGAGCAATACTTATATTAGTAGAATAAATCTTACTATGCTGCTGTTACTATCATAGATTAGACCAAAGCATTATGAACTAAGAAACGTTTTCTCCACATCCAAACCTCGGGTGCATTCATACAATATCTCACTTTCGACCAGTTTCAAGAGAATCTTGCTTCATGCTGCGTGCGCTGGTACACAATGTTATACGAACAGGGGGTTAAATTATATGTAGTCAAATAAAATCGAAAAATTTGGGCATCATTTCTCAATTTATCTACAAACTAATAACTTGTTTCGAATGGATTTGAGTAGAATAGTGTTGTTGTATACAGTCAAATCGAGTTTTTAGTTAGAAAATTGAAGTAAAGGTGCCAATATATTTGATCGGTTTGAATGTGTACACTTAAATAATGCCCTGCAATGGATGTTATTTGAATACAACACCTAAGTATGTCTCGAAAACGAAACTACGATTGTTTTTTAATTATACATGGTGTTCCTTATATATACCTATTACTACATGTCCTTTTGGACATTTTACAAGTAGCTTTTAATAAAATAAAAAAACCTTAAATAAGCACTTAGCGAACTATAATAAATATTGTCATAGCAAAGCGTACTTAGTTGTACAAAAATCACATTCTTTAGAACGTACATAGTATCAATGTTTGGCCTTACTCAAATACTGACGGATATGTTAATACCAAAAGGTAAAAATAAAATTAATACTTAGGTACCTCAAAGATAATTCAAGTATAATGTAAGCTAAATTTTGGTATTTTTATTCTCCTCATCTCATCTTTCTTCCTTTTCCCTTTTATGGTATACAGGATTTAAAACAAAAATTTAATTAAGTGTTCCTTAAAAAGAAACCCTTTTTTGGCAGGTAAGGAAATTTACTATTTCGGTCGCTTATCATCTTGCTTAAGAGAATCGATACATTCCGAAAACAATTGCATTTCTATTCTTGTGATGGATCAATGTTTATAAAAAAAAAATAGTAGACATTGATATACCAAAGTTTCATACTAAAATATTTCAAGTCTTTTAATATAAAAGTTTATTGAGCGCTTATTATATATCTTATAGCTGCAGTCTTATTTAACTGTCACATACACACTGACATCAACAAATATTTTGCATATATTTATCATAAAATATAGCACCAATTGCATACCTATATCATGTTCGGTACTGACAATAAAATAATACATATAACCAGTATTTATATGTATAAACAACTAGATACTCCACATTTTGTTGGTTGGTCTTCATAACATATTTCTTTGGATGTATAGGTAGATATTGCGAAACAAGATACATGTTGCTGTGACATAACTACTTATAAAAAAATATAACCGTCTATTAAAATGGAACATTACTTTATGCTCTTGAAGTCATCTTCCAGTATAAAGACTCTGTATGCAACAAAACAAGGAGAAAAACTGCAGTTTTTCGACTTCTACAAGTTGCTTGTAATCCTAGTGACTCACTGCCACAAGTAATTAGTGAAAAAAAAAACATATTTTTAGTCATTTTTCATTAAGAATATTTTTCAGTATAAGCATTGTAAATGCGAATTTGGTCAAATATAATATAAAAAATATTATTTTGATTTACTCTTTGCCAATTTTAAAAGTGTCATTTTTATTTGAACTAATGTTAAAGTTTATTGAATTTATTTGAACTAATATTGAATGATAATGCTTAAATATCTAAAAATAAGACTAATAAGATCAAAGAAATATTTTCACTGCAGAGATTTCATTGACATAAAAAATTAATGCAGGAGTCGTAAGACAGTGTTAACCCCAGTTTTACAGTCAGCACCAATACATAGTTATAACATAGGAACGAAGCTAACTATAAATTAAGCGGTGGGATATACTGTGCGTTTATCATTCATATGTGATATATGCATAGAATATTTTCATTGTTTATAAGCATATCAGTGAAATAAAGCTCTTGGTCTCTTTTTAGCTAAGAGATGCCATGAATGGGTGACTCCTTTGCGTCGTTTCGGTGACAACCTTTAAAAATATAAAATTAGACCATTAGATTAGATCGTTTGCACTATAGCTTATGGATACAGAAGTACATATAATAATTCCTACGAATTAATATGACAGCCCCCGACGCGACAACATTTAATAAAAAAAAATCATATGTACGGTCAACAGCAGGTCAAGGTACTTGCAGTTCAATATTAGCGCAGAGTTCAAAATGAAATAGTCTGACATGCTGTTGTCTGTAATTATGTGGGGTCATAATGTCAAGGTTATTTTTTCTTTTTAAAGGGTTTCACGTTTATCCCTTTTTTGCATTATTTGTGGACAATTAAGTCATAGTAATTTCAATTTGTTTTTTAAGCATTTTACTTGAATTTTTTTTATTATATTGTGTCGGAGGTCTTTTAAATTTTTAATTTAACTGTTTATTTTATATATGATATTAAAGAATTTTTTCTCTCTTCTATTTAATGTCTAAGAAAATCTAAAATTTTCACTGAAATAAACATAGAGATTCTGATTTTAAGTTTTAAAATTCCATGTTTATCTTAAAATTAAAGGTCGTAACTTTTTGTGTATGTGTCACGTCACTTTTAACAGGAACCGCCATTGTGAAAATAATTTTAAGTAATCTAAATAAAAGAAATGGCAAAAAAAAAAGAAAAGGCGACAAAGAAGATATAAACAACTACCGCCCTATTAGCCTCATGTCAAATATATACAAAGTCTTTTCAAAAATAATTCTTAATAGAATCTGCAAAACCTTGGAATTTCACCAACCACCTGAACAAGCAGGATTTAGAACAGGATATTCAACCATAGACCATATACACAGCCTAAAGCAAATCATAGAAAAAAGCCAAGAGTTTGGGTACATATTATATTTGGCATTTGTTGACTATAAAAAAGCCTTTGATTGTTTGGAACACCATTATATTTGGAGAGCCCTAGAAAATCAAGGGGTCGAATCTAAATACATAAGGCTGATAAAAAACGTTTATTTCGACAGTACAGCGATCATCAAACTTGAGACATGCGGAAAAAGCTTTCCAATTCAAAGAGGAGTAAGACAGGGGGATCCCCTGTCTCCTAAATTGTTTTCCGCTGTGCTGGAAGAGGTCATGAGAAAACTATCCTGGGATGATCTCGGAATCAATATTGATGGCCGCAAACTCAACCATCTTAGGTTTGCAGACGACTTGGTGTTGATAACAGAAAACCCAGAGACTTTGCAATCAATGCTCCAAGACCTAGCTAGCAAAAGTGAAGAAGTGGGCCTAACAATCAACAAGTTAAAAACCGAGGTGATGACAAACGATATTGAAAAAATAATACTTGTTGATAATGAAAAAATAGAGTATGTGAATACCTATATTTATCTAGGACAGATAATATCCTTCCAAAACCAGATGCCACAAGAAATCGACAGGCGAGTAACAAACACATGGAAGCGATACTGGGCTCTTAAAGATATTTTCAAAAACAAAAAGTACAAAATCAGTATCAAGAGAAAGCTCTTCAACACCTGTCTATTACCTATACTTACATATGGCTGTCAAACATGGGCCCTAACCCAAAAACTCCAAAACAAATTAAGAACTACTCAGAGAAGTATGGAAAGGAGCATCCTTGGATACAAATTGAGAGATAAGATGCGTGCATCTGATCTACGCAAGATCACCAAATTCGAGGATGTTAATATGAAATGCAAACTACTAAAGTGGAGATGGTCTGGCCACATTGTAAGACAGCCAGCAGTGAGATGGGCCAAAACCCTGACTGAATGGATACCGCGTTATAACACAAAAAGGAAAAGAGGTAGACAGCTCAAGAGATGGGCTGATGACTTACGTAGAACAGCGGGGACTCTATGGATAAGAATAGCTAGAAACAAAGAAGAATGGAAAAAGTTAGAGGAGGCCTATGTGTCAGCAGGACACACTGATGAATGATGTGTGAATTTCGGTATAAATTGTAAATTGCAAACTACAAATCAGTAATAAAGGCTTTATTATTATTATTATTATAAATAAAAGAAATAATGGAAAACAAAGACCTTAAATCTGTAGTGAGTTTATATAAAACAATAAAAACATGACAGATTTTTTATATTGACACCAACAGGAATTGATCTTGGCACTCAGGGATGGTGATATCTCATATGCTAGATTGACCACTCTTTCATGGGGAATGTTGATAATGGGGTATTCTACTCTGTTTCAAATAATACTTGTTACTGTTTATTTTAATTTAAAAAGGTATAAAAACTAATATTTCGGAATAATAAACATTGTTAATTGCCTTCAGATCATTAGGATAAATCAAAAAGTTTAAACCTAAATTTAAACTCTTTTTATACCTTCAGAAACACTGTTCGTCATATTAATTAAGTCATTGTTATGTGTACACAAAACATTATCATGTGATTTTAAAACTCGAATTCAGAAATTCTATGTTAATTTCGGTGTAAATTTTAGTTTTTGTGTAATTACGTGACTTATTTTTTCACTACTGGAACTAACCTATTCCTCAATAATACACTTACCCATGTTCTGGGGTGTCAGGCATATATGGAGTCATCCTGAAGTCACGATTGTGTGGAGTTTCTATACCAAATGGACTGTATAACTTGGTAGGAGTTCTAGCTAGTATCTGTACCAGAAAAACAATAAAACATTCCATTATATGAATGGGATAACAAATTTAGCCTACCATACAAAATATGTAATTTTATTATCTGCAAAACAGTTTCTACTGCTCATACAAGTCAATGTATATGCCTATGTACATAAAATGTTAAATAAATAAATAAAGCTATGTAAACTATTTTTTTTTATATTTCTCATAATAGGTTATGAGTTTAGATGGCATAGAAAATATATATTATTTATTATAATTACTTACGGATTTCTTTTTAGCCACCGGTGTAGATGGAGTGCGACAAGGGGAACCAGTATCTGTAAGTCTGTGTCTCCGTCTACCACCCAACCTGAAATGCTATCAAAAATAATATTTCAAAAAGCGAACATTATCTTTGTCATAATCAGTATAAAATAGTCTTTGATAATAGATTTTTAAATAACTTAGTTTCTTGTTTTATTAATTTCTTTATAATATTTTTGACATGTTACAAGTTCATATATAATTTATGAACTACTGGTAGATATTCATGTAAAAATAATAAGACGTCTTAAAATTGCCGCTTATATGTATCATAAAAACTTTGATGATACGAAGATGGATAGTGTCTATTATAATTTTTTACCTGTGATAAATTACCAAAGGAATTTTTAACACTCCTGAAAGTCCTGGATATTTTATCAGCGCCCGATTGCAAGGCACGACGTGAATTTGCGAAAGATTGTGTTTTAAATATATTTTTATTGTAACAACCATCGATATCCTTCAAACTGTGCGCTGGAGAATCGGTAACGTCGGTCGCAAAAGGATCCTTCATTTTATTACCAAAGGTTGATTGTAGTATGCAGAATTAAATTGTAAGTTCGATAGTTTATGCACGTTTTTACACTATTTTGAAACTAGACACGTGTGAAATAAACACTAACATAAATTCGACAGACTGACAAAAAAATCAATTACTCGCCGTACTTTTAGATCAATGCGCCGCGCCGGGCCGTCTTTTGTATAACTTTTTAAAAAAGTGGCAGTTACAAAGTTGCCAGTCTTATAAAAAGGTTCTCATGGTGCGTATCGATTGTGAAAAAGTACGGCCAACGAAAAACAATAAACTTTTACCAAGGTTTAAATTATGACATGAAAATTATTTACTTATATCGAGTCTCATGATTATGACTCATGTTAGCACTGGAAAATCATCAATCCAGCAGCGCCGCCAACCTGGATTTTAAAATCAATTTTTGATTCCTTGAAAATCTATGTTAAAACCTTAATTTATAAGTCGCTGATAAAATTAACAATTGGTCTGAGTCTTTGTTGTGGTGCACTGTTGGGCTGACGACAAGACAGCTTTGAAAAGCGTCAGATCAGCAACGTCTCCAGTATAGGAAATAATTTCAGAAACCTATTTCTTTTTATTTTAAGTTGTATCGGTGTAAGTTTGTAAAAATACTTTTGATATTTGAAGATTATGTCACACATCCTGCTATAGGACGTATTAAACTATAGTAAATCTATGATTTAATTTTAAACAAAACTTTAGACTCGTATACCAATTCGACCACCTCTAATAGTTCATTAAACTAGCTTTAATTTTGTATTCATTGCCAAAAATGTTAATGAATTAAGTATGAAACTTAATATTTTTTTCGTATTATGTGTATTTGTGAAAGAAAATAGTATTTTATTCACTGTTTTTCTTCGTTTTTGCGGAGCATTTTTTTGTACTTTCTCGGCGGGAGTTGAATGAGTAATGAAGTGAAAAATAAACAAACTAAGACAAACGTCTTAGTTTTAGTAATTTCAGATTTTTGGTATTTATTGCGTATCTAGACATATTAATATCATTGGTTTATCATCGATAATATCGAATTATACAATTTAACTTGATTTTAATGAAATAATAATAAATTTGACTTTAATTTTATAATAAGTACATATAGTAATTAGGAAGTATTTAAAAAAAAACATTAGTTCCCGAAATCTAACAAGATGTCGCCACGGTACGTTTTTGATTACGCCATGACAACCTTTCCGGTTTTCTTTCATGTTTAAAAGTAAATTAGTTTTCAAAACTCAATAAACAACTCATATTCTATTTGTACTTTTTCGTATTTGTATTATAATAATAATATTTCTTTATTTTCCTCCACAATATCAAAAAAATGTACAAAAGTGCAGAGCGTATCAAGGACTTCAGAATTTATCGTGGAGACTGCACTTGAGTGTAAAACCCGTTTTACAGGTCACCAAGCCTCCAACATCCGGAATATAAATGTAGATTTTATACACAATTTTATAAATGTATTCATTAAAAAATTAATGATTCATCAGTGATTCTCCCAATTTGTGTAATGTGCTTTATTTATTATCTAAGTAAGTTTCGAAGAATTCAAATGTCAGTTTTTTTATAAATTAGTTAATAGGAACGGAAATGACTCTCTTTGATCCATTCGTTTCCTGCAAAAACAACTTTTGCTAGAGTCGCCATCTAGTGGAGGTGCTTATTTAGTGCTATCGTTTTTTTTAAATACTTCCTTATTATTATTCAAAAAATATTTACTATATGAATTTTATATTTTTCTATTTATGTTATTTATTTTTTATCTATAAAATATAATATTTAGAATGGTTTAACTGATTTGCGTTCACTCTTGGTTGCAGCTGAAAATCAGCGACTTGCTCGCATTGCATGCGCGTGAATACTTGACGCTAAGCTGGGACCATCGTGTACTGCTGGGACGCACATATATACACATTTTTATCTAATGTCTCATCTACATAATTCATTATTTATTTCATAATTCTGTTGAATGAAATGTAATGTGGTTTTTATTTAAAATTCTTGGGTTTGGTGCATTCAATTCAAAGGTTTGAATGAGTAAACTACAGAACACTTACTCCAAGGAAGTGGAAACACTGCTGTTGGCTACTAAGTTACGATTATTTGAAACATTTTTTTTACATATTACACCATTCTATGGCTAACATATACGTAGTTGCAAATAATTGTTTTTACAGCATGAAAAAGTTTGTTTATAATTTTTTTTTAAGATTATTAATAAAATTAAAATCAAGATATTGACTAATTTATATACATATAATAATCTAATAAGTTATTAACGTTGATGCATATAATAATCAATAGCAGTAGAAAAAGCTGCAAACCCTGCTGCCCCAAATAATCCAGCCTTAAGTCCACCTGAAACCAAAATTATATTTACTTAAATGGTTTTAATTTGGGTATCAATGATTTCTGGTGTTTGGAGAATTTTAAATAATCTTCATCTAATGTTGTCTATTTGTTTTGTTTTACCATTTAGTTTTATCTCTATATACCTCTTAATCCAATTAGTCCTCCAGTTATACCACCCGCATATGTACCATTCTTCCAATCTGACTTCCCTCTAGCAGTTTCTATACAGCACTCTACCCCTGAGAATACGGCTCCTAGTATAGCAAAATTTTTTGCATAACTCAGCATTGATCCTTTCATTTCTCTTAATATTTCTCTGGCTGTTTGGGTCTGTTGTGCAGTTGTATCTGTTACATTAGGCATTAGTGATGACGTGAATAAGCCCACAGCTGCACCTAAACCATATCCTGGGAAAAAATACATTTACAAATAAACATACAAGACTAAGAACACCAAAGCCAATAAAAATTTACCAAATTATTTTGTGAAACTAAAAATCTTGTTTTCAGATCACTGATTATAATTGTTGCAAAACAGCAAAACTGTTTTTGGATTGTTGAAACCTTAAACTTTTTAAGTAAGTTAAAGTATTTCAACTCAAGAATATAAGTGTTTAAATAGGTACTTACCAATAATGCAACTGGTTATAGATTTGAATGGACAACTTTCCACTGTGGCTTCTATCATTTTCTCTTCGTTAGTTTTAATAATAACTGGCCCTAACACTTTTGGAATAATTATATTTTCACGAAATCTGCTGTTGTTACCCACAAGATACTTGGCAAGGGAATCATAATCATTCTTTTCGAAAAATTTACCTAAATTTGGATCGAGAGGCGGTTTTGTGTACTCTGTCATATTTTCAAAGATTTTATGTATGTATTTCTGAAACAAAATAAAGTAAGACGAAACCACTTACAGACTAATCAATAACAATAATGTTTTTCGAGTTTATTCACATAACCTACAAATTAGAAGTGTGTCCCTTGTTAAATATGTATTTAATATTGAGATTTCGAATATATTTTAATATATCTTATATAACATAATAATTTTTAACGAAATACTTACTAATGAAAGATAGAAACGAATTGATGAAGGAATACAACTACTATCAGCTGTATTTGACAGTGGTATTCATAATCATATGACACTATAGAAATGTTTCCAAATGAAGCTTCGTCCCTCAGGCTACATAAATATTAAGCGGAACTTTTGTTATAATTTGAATAATTATATAAAAGTTCCGTTATGCTAATTAATTGAAATCTAATGTTGTAACATATATTTAAGAAACAAATAGTATTAATTCATTATTATTAATCTAATAATGATGAATATTCATAAGATTTTTATTGATCTTTGTAAACCTATAATTATACAACTGTTTATGTCAATGTCAAAAACACGCGGTGGAGCTGGCTGAAGCCTTTGAAGTCTGCGAGCCTTTGTTGTTGGTTTAGTCCGGGAGTGATTGTGTGCGGTTTTTGCATCTGTCTACGTCTCGGTGAAATAGATGGGGATTGGGAGTTGTTGAACTACTTATTTCCTAAGTATGTCGGATTCATCAGAAGATGAAGATTTGTCTCGTTTTAGAGAAGCTGTAGACAGTACCTTTACTCAACTGATTGATCAGTCAAGAGGAAAGAAGCAAATTGATCATAAATGTGGTTGGTTTTTTAAAATGTGTAATTTAAATAAGGCTTTATTACGTGTTATTCTTGGTAAATCCATGTAAAAGGGTAATTCAAAATTCTTTGATTGAATGAATGTATATAAATCGTGTGATTGTCTCCTACTTACGTGGAGTTGGCAGATTTGTGGTTGATGCAGAGTAGCCATCATAGATTATACTGGTAGCCATGAAAGTTAAAAACAAGAATAAATAAGGCTTACCATTTTTTTTTGTGTTTTTCAAATAGAGCATTATTTCACGGACTTGTAATTAATTTTACGTCTTTTTTGTAGATATAAACGCAAAAACGAAATCCGAGCGATACTTGGAAGTTGCCAGTCATTACAACGATGTTATAGTGCCTGCAGAATTACAGAAGAAAATTGCCACTAAAATATCGGCTATTATCGATAAACAAGTGGAATTCGTAAATATTGAATATGTAAAAACAAAGTAAGTTCACACTGTTGTAAATAAATAATTAAGTTGGGAAAAATAAAACAAAAAAAATATATTTTTGGAATTTTAGCATTTCAACTTGTGACTTGGTATCTGATTTACATAAACTACTGTTTTCCTGTGCCTTCACCTGTGTGAACTATAGTCAAATAAATTAAATATCTAGGTCCTATCTACTATTTTCATGGATAGTCATATAATAAAATTTATACTAAAATAGATATAACTATATTTTGAAAACAAAATTGATAAAATATAATGTTTAGAACAAATATTCATCTTTATGAAAAGTTTACATATTTGGAAAAATATTTTTTTTTGGCTATTTGGATGGGTTGCCTGAACATAGATGAAAATACGCTCACTGGTAGCAAAAAGCAACAAGTGCTTGAAAAATTTGTCAGTCCTGTTAGGTACTGAGTAGCTCAGTGGTTAGAGCGGTTGCCTGGATTGAAAAGGTCATGGGATCAAATCCCTTCTCAGAGTGGATTTCTTAAGCATTTTTTATTAAAAAAAATTTTCAATTTAGAATTGTGAATGCAGTATTGATCAAAAATAATAAATAAATTATATTTTTTTATAGGAAGAGAAAAATCAAAGGTGGTATAAAACTTTTCAAAGATTCTGAAAATTATTTATCATGGGTAGAAGCCAAAGACACATTCACTGAAGAGCATAATGCAGAGGCAAAAAAAATGAAAAGGGCCAAGAGGAAAATCGAAGATGGTGATTTAACTCCTATAGGTAAAATTAAACAATTATTGTAATAACTAAGGATAATCTGAATTTTAGAAATACTCAATAGCCCAGTTCTCCCATCCCTATTGTGCTGAGGCTGCCATATCAAGATAAAAAATTATCAATATATTAACAACTACTGGTTCGGGAGGGTGGTGACTCCATAGTGGGAATGTTTGGTTTTAAAAGTGATTTATATTCATGGTTTTTCTGATTGTACAAATTAAATTTGAACAATATATGTTGCATATTCAGTCTGTTATGAATATAGATGTAGAATTTTTTCAAATTTTATATTGTGGACTTATTTCAAATTAACTTACCTGCTATGTGTAGTTTATGTATTATATTTTTTTTTTTCAGATAAAATTAAAGCAGCTGTACTCTCCAGTGAACATATTTTATCAAAGGAGGAAATCAAATGTTGGAAATCGAGGAGAAAAGAAAAGCTGTATAAGTATAAAAAAAATGGAAATGGTAATTTATTAACACTGATTGAATGATAAAAATGTTAACAGAGAATGGATGAATATTTTTTTTTATACTCTGTTATAGGGTTAGACTAAAAAAGGACAATGAGATATTGAGTGTGCGTTGAGAGAAAACAATGGATGTCATTGTTCATATAATTCTGTTTCATTTTCGCATAGTTGTGCCTTATCTTATATGGGACTTTATAGCAATAAGGTTGCTGACCCCACCCTGTATAATAATAGATTAAAATATATGGTGGATATTACGGTGGACGTGGAAGTGATTCAGAGCTCTATGGTTACTGCTACATATATTTTTGTTTCAATGCTCACATAATATTTTAATATATGTCACTTTGTTGATTGCCAAAGAGGAAAACCCGATAAAGATAAATTATTGTGTGAGTAATTATATACTGATCAGTTTAGAATGTCCAATTGTAAAAAGTACAATACAGTATATAAATGGATTGCTGAATACACAGATATATAATAAGTACTTAGCATGATTGTTAATGTTTAATATTTTTAGGGAGGCTATTAAGACTTCACCAATTAGTTATGTAACGGTGCGTTGTACCACCGTTTATTTCATCCTAGGTTTCTGCATGCAACCTTTTTGTTTTTGATCTTCAACATCATTTATTTTTATTATTCACTTTTCGTAATTTGAAATTTTGTGTAATATTTATGAATGTCAGTTGGTGAAAATTCGTCGAATCGGAAACATTATACATATTTAATTCCAATCAATAGTTATATGTTGTAAAAATGTATACTATATCAAATCATATAAATAATAAAGTTAAATTACTCAACAAACCAGAAGAAAACGTTATTTTTTGTTTACTCTTTATTAAATCAAGTTCTCAAGCTTAGTCAGCCTTTTATTAATTTTTTACTAAGCATCGAACATCCATCAGTGTTTTTAACAAACCCATCATGATAGTAATTTAGACATATTGGGGAATGAGACGGGAATTGGACATTTAGAAATCGTTGCACAATTTTTATACTCTGAACTAAAAGGATAATGTAAATGTAAAGGAATTGAACAATGACTGACAGATAAGAGAGTTATATAATGTAGGCTATTGTTTTTATCTTTGTCTTTCCCTCTTGTATGTAAGCTCTTACAATAAATTAATAAAGTTAAACGCAAAACTGTTTTATTTTCTCAAGAGCACATATGTACAAGGTATAAAATATATAACAAATATGTATTACTGATCAGTGTGGTATGTTCTATTGTGTGTCCATCTATGAAGACAGGTAATAAATAAAAGATGCATTTTAAATAAAATAATTAAACAGTATTCAACTTTTTATTTACAATAAGACTTAATTACATAATAAATATTTACAAAATCATTTATCACAATGTTAACTACATTCCTCAATAAGTACCCACATTTTAACTGTATAGTAAAAGCCATGATGATAATAGCTCAATATCAACAGATGGCTTCTTATGATAAGGTGTCCACGTATGTACACTCGACATGTGACCACGCATACGAATACATTAAGGTTTAAAATCAAGTGAAGTTTAACAGATTTGCATAATCTGACAAAACATGATCAGCTGTAAGACGCCCGCTGCTCAGCATAGGCCTCCCTGATAGATCTTAACGACAATCGGTCCAGCGCTGCCCGCGTCCAGTAGCGGTTTTTGATTATATTTAATTTCAATTATAATCAGGCCCGTATCAACCTGATGATAATTTAAATTTATACTATAAAATCATGCATTTTTATTCATTAAAAAATTTCAAGATTTAATTGCGGTATGAGCCCCATCTGTTATCGGTTTAAATGTAGTGATGTTTCATCTAAACAAACTTGATAAATGAGCATTGTATTATAGGAATTTTAAGTTTGGTTTGATGATTTTTTTATACTGAACACGCTATTAATCAATCCTTTATATTTTCAAGGCTTCAATAATGATATTTATCTAGTACATATTTTACATTCATCGACATATTCGTATTAAATAAAAAAAAAACAAGTTAAAATAACATTATTTTGATTAATTTTTGAGTAATTGAGTCGAATTATTGAAAAATTTATATAAAAATACCAATATCTTGCATCATATTTACACACATACAAATATTTATGTTTAAATTTAACGGCTGGATCTGGAATTTAATATAGATATGAGATTATTATTAATATCATATTTTGAAAACGTGGTCCTCTTAAGAATCTAGGATAACTATAACAAAACTACGTAAATCTTTCGTTGATTCTTTGCAATCTTTGCCAATAATCGTAATAACAAGTACCTAAGGGATCTATGTTAGGACCTGTGTTATACTTTAACTATCATTAGATATAGATTCTCGTTTTGACAGTTCTTTTACTTTTACCATATTCATTGTCTTACTACCCTCCATAGATTTTTTAACATTGTTAGCTATTTCAACATAACTTTAAGTCTACAATAAGATCTTCTATAACCTAGATGGTTCTTTGTGTTGCTTCTGCTAAAATTATTATATAATAGTGCTGTCGTCACACTGTTTGCAGTATTTAACTCTGTCTTTTTAATTCTTTGTTCTGTGGAGAACTATTTGTACTCATTTATAAAAAAGATTAATCTCCTAAACTCACATTCTAAGTTTTGAGGAACTAAACAAAATCATACAAAATCCACGTCTGGAAACTGTTTACAGTGAAAGTAGAATCAATCTACAGTTTACTAGAATCTGGTGCTGATGGTAGACTTCTCTCGGTCCTCACGAGTTCGTCTTGTGAGAAGGCTCGGTTGTCCATGCCGGTGCTCTTCGGCAATTCAGGTTTGGGTTCAATTGGACCATCCATTAGGAACATCGTCAGGAAAAACAGTATGCTGCCTGTAACAAGAATAGTAGTTGAATATAATGTAGTAAAACTTGTAGGATAACACCTTCTTTTAGTATTAAACAACATTACATAAGTACGGGCATATCGCTTAGATCCCAAATGAATTAACTGTATGTAACTTTTCGAATTTGTTTTATGGAAATTTCAAATAACGACACAGGACATCACACAAAAGTTAGCAAAACATAGAAAACCCTCTTAATCAAAAATGATGGGATCACATCTCAGAGTACTAGGGAAACAATGGATTTTTTAAACATTTTTATTAATATTATTTTTCAGTACAGCATTGTGATTGTAAAATTTATCAAAATCAAAATCAAAATCATTTATTCAGTCTAGGCTGTTACAAGCACTTGTGAAAGTCGAGATAATTTAATAAATAGATATCAAAATAGATATCAAATTTAATAAATAGAAAATCCTCCTTTCGGATTTTGAATGAATGCAAAATAGGCAATAGTTTGTTTTTAGCTGAAAGAAACATATACTTTTCTGAGGTCGTCCGGCCATCTTGCCGTCGAGCGTGTGACACTACGTTTGCCGAGGGGTGGTTTTCATTCGAGAACTCGTCTACTCCACTTCTCGTCGGTTCTGCGACAGATTTGGCCACCCCACTGCCACTTCAGCTTGCTACATTTCTAGAAGACATCCATCACTTTACTCTTCTGCCGGATGACCTCATTCCGATTTTATCCCTTAGAGAGACTCCGAGCATAGACCTTTCAATAGCTCGCTGAGTAGGATGTAGTCGGTGGGCCAGCGTCACTGTTATGTTCCACGCTTCGACTCTATAGGACATAACTGGTAGGACGCACTGATTGAATACCGAGGTCTTCAGGCATTGTGACAATGTGGACGAAAAGATACTACGCAGCTTTCCAAATACTGCCCATTCAAGCTGCACTCTCTTGCTGATTTCTTGCTCGGAGTTGTAAATACAACTCCAAGGACAACGTATTTCGATAATTTAAGATGCAAATTAGGTAAGACCTGACACTGCTTTTGAAGCAGATAATCTTTTCAGAGATGGTTTATTAAGAACGATACGTAATTTTCCGAAGTTTCGTTCGAGGACATGATGTAGTATGTAGGAGGTCCGTACAAGTTATACGTTTGAGTATTAGGGTTTAATTAAGATAAGAAATACTCACTGATTCCGTAGAAACCAGCGTAGAAGATCATGATGGCCTCCCTGTACCCGATGGCCTTGGAGACGGGATCGACCAGGATGGGCAGGTTGCCGCCCACGTTGTTCATCACGAATAGGAACACTCCCACTGTGGTGGAGCGAACTGATAGCGGCACTATCTCCACCAGGATAGCGAACACGATGCCGAACCACATCTCCGCTGGTAACATATAATTAAACTGTTGTCGTAAATTCCTTAAAAGATTTTGGTGAGAAAAATTTCAATGACAGCTTATTGGGACGTTTTTTTATTGGATGTTGGAACCAATTGAAAGTGATTTTTTGTTTACGAACGTTAATATCTCCACAATTGAGGCACACGCATTCACCATCTAAAGAATAGGCCAAATGTCATGTGGACAAGACTGTAGAAAAGATGTTTAGAGCTAAATTTGTACTTCATTTCTACCGAGACAAACTGGCAAATTTTTCATTTTATGAGATTTACGAAACAACTTTAATAACGCTAAAATAAATGTGTTATGGATTTCCAGCTCATTAAGTCTCATTAATTAACTCAATGATATAATGTTTAGCGCGTTCGGTTTGAGATATGGAAGTTTAGCAACTTTTGCAAGGGCCGGTTATAGGATGGGTGACCAAAACGTTATAATCCCGAGCGCCTCTGTGCTTCGGAAGGCACGCTGAGCATTTAGCCTCAGCTACGTCTGCAGTCGTTGACACACACCAATCCATACTGGGCGTACGTGGTGGGCCATCATAGCCCATTTGATGCAATTCCAGCCATAGCGAAGGCAATTTGGTTAACATTAGCTGATGATCTTACATTCCCTTTGACCTCTTTTATATGCTGGGTTAATTAAACAAACGTATTTAGTACCATAGGTATAAAAACGTCTCAATTTGACGTTTCCTCTTCTGTCACTGTCATCTCAATTTGTTTTAGGCGGCCAATGGTTAAAATCAATTATTAATTTGAGGCATCGCTTTATGATAAGTAACTTACCAAAAAAGTATGAAATGGCTAGAGTAATCATAGCCCACAGGGGACCGAATACGACAGATCCGAATGCGGGCAGCGTAGCGATGAGCTGCGACAGCGCCAGCACCAGCACTCTGGACCGAACACCCATCTTCGCTACAAACCTAAAACAAATTTAGATTTAAAGTTGCAGAATAAGTGGTGGATTATCCTTTAAGTAAATTAGGCACGTGCCTAGGTAGACAATATTACAGAGGGCAGATGAGGCCTTGCTTAGGGTGTTCGTGAACCTTATTCATCCACTGTGTAGAACAAATTAGATTAGTTTAGAGAATTTTCATTTTTTTATAACTTTATAATTATGTATTCTTGTTCTCTCTAGACGGGTGAAGGCCGCCAACTTGACATTGGCGGAATCGTGTAAACGAAAATAGGGTATGAAGTAAAAAAGGAGAAGTTTAAAAGCTTATAGGGTTGTCAATATATGTATTTACTTGTCGGATATCACACCACCCGCGACTACACCCACGGAGCCGATACCAACAGTGACAGCGAACAGCCACCAGCCCAGGTCTACGTCTGGGAAGTAGTCACGGTAGTACAAGTCGGCGTTGTACGCGAAGCACATACCACCTGGAAAGAAAACAAATCATCTGTAGATATAAACAGCAGTGATTACAAAAGAGACAAGAGAGTCTACATAATCAAGTCTCAGGTGCCAGAACTCAAACATTATAGGCGGAGAGCTTGTGACAAGAATTTTCGAAAGCTTTGATATTTAGTATGTCAGGTGCATCTCGAATGTCTCTGAGACGTACCCCCAACCCGCAGACGTGCATCGCCTTCCATGCGAGGGGCATCGCTGAGTTTTAGTGGGTAAACTCTTAGTTTTTGTCTAGCCCTTCGGGGGTGGGATCGCAGGAGGAGTCCCAAATATCACGCCGCAGTCGGCGTGTTCCTCCCAGTGGAGGAACAGGGATGAGTAACGCATTTTTCAATATCATCAAAAAAAAAAGGTATGTAGCCTTTCGCAATAGCAACAGCTACGGTAACAGTAAGGCATCATTTTATAAAAGGCACAGATTTTTAAAATTACTCTCTTTCAACTGCTTTTGTACAAAGAAATAAAAATGAGAATGCTACATCATACGTCCAAGGGTAATTTATAAGATTATCGTGATAGAAAATATCACATAGTTACCAATTTTTGCATTTCTTGATGTAGGCAGTTGTACTAGCTGCCAGTATTTATTTCATTGTACAAATCAAAGCTTAATAGTGATTTTTTCGTGTACACACTCTAAACATCCACTTAAGATTCTAGTGTTTCCTTTTACTAGGTAATAGTAATTACTTAACGACCGTTAAACACGTTAATTATTCAAATTTTCGAGTCACGGAAGTAGTAACTAATGCTAAGAAATTATTGTAGAACAACGGAGCAATAATTTCCGGCTTGCTGCTTGTACGGCCTTGAGTGCGTGACAACATTGCGACATTGTGTGACAGGACAGGACCCGGCTAACTTAGCCACTTGTTCACTTAAGGGCGACAATACACTAGAAAAACTGAACTTTGTGTTTAGTAATCTGAATTACAGCAAAAGAACTTCACGATTTTCTCCCTGGTATATAGTTAAACTGTTAAGTACTAATTTATGACTCTTATATTCCATCCTGTTTCATCCTCACACACCGCATTTAAAGAGCGCTTCGTCTTTCTCTCTTCGAATCCTACTCGAGATCTGCGGTCTACATATAACTTATCTTAAGTTATCCCCCTCCCACAATACTGATTTCCTAGCCAAGTCATTTTCGGTCAAAGCAGTAAAACTATAGATCTCTGCCTGTAGACATTAAAAAGACAGTCACGGGACCATTTATTAAAATTGATAAAGGAACATTGCCTCAAGTTGGCCTATTATTCCTGAACTTGCATTCTTTCTGCTTTATTATAATATATTCATCATCAAGATTCATCTAAGTATTAGTAACCTAGTTTATTAATTAACCCATATTTTATGAATCTTTTGCAAGCTCTGTTCTAACTACACTTCACGTTATACTGAATCTTACGTCTTTTCATAAAATCAATGATTATAGAAATCGTAATTGTGGCCGGTATGTAATAAAATTCCGGTTTGCTTGAATGGCGCTTTTTAAACTAATACTTATTTTCTTTGTGAGCCTGTTTCTATAGCGCTGTTGTTAAAAACTGCAAGTAACCAATGTATTTTCAGTTGCCATAAAAACCTTTGATTGTGATTACCATGAGTTGTATACGCACCTTTAAACGATTTATACTTGATAGATACATTTCAAGTAGGTATTTATTATATGAGTCACTGATTATAACTACCAGATTAAGTACCAGTTATTATTTAAGTTAAATGCTATTTAAGTATTGGTTACAAAATTATTGACTGAAATGTTACTCTTAGGAGTAGGTATGGTTATTAAATATTTAATGAAGCACAAGTCTAGACTATAAATGTAAAACCAACCGATAAATTGTCATGGATTTAAAACGTCATTTTTCTTTTTATACTTGCTCGCTAGTTTTTATGGCTTCTGACATCATTCAATCAATTTAATCGTTGAAGGTGTGTCTTGACTTGCCCCGGTTTCTAAGTCCTTCCATTTTCCATTTTCACATTGTATTTCCGTAGTCCTAAAACTAATAAATCTGTATTTAAAAAATACGTGATTTAGAGCAGGACCGACAACAAAATAGTTCATGATATGGAAAATGTCAATTGTAAAAGTTGACAGTTTAAAAGTGCCAGTAAAAGTCCGAACTACCGGAAATTTTAACTTTTACGCCGACAGTCTAACTTTCAAGACAACTCAAATTCCTATCTCTTTATAAAGAAAGAAAACTATAATTTTACCACAATGCCTGATGGAGGCAGCTATGCAGAGGAGCAGGATCCTCGGCTGTGCAATGACGTGCCAGATGGTCACCTGTGGCATCTTCTTGCCTGACTCCAACGAAGCATCATTTGTCTTACTATGTCCGGCATCTAAAAGCGAAAACAAAAATAAATATACGTAGGTAGAACTTTTCTTATTATCACATATCGTCAGTACGCAAACAGGATCTATAGTATTCTCATAAAATTGTATTGCGCGTGTCAAAGCCGTTTCAATAGCAACTTTAATACATATAGTACACAAAATAATAAAAATATCTATGAGTAGTCATCATTGATTAAGCAAGATGACACTGTGCCTCTTTGTAAAGCAGACAATTTGTAAAAAAATCTTTCGGCTGTTTGGGTGGATTGTCTATACATTGATGAAAAAACGCTCTATAGAAGCGAAAAAGTAACAAGTGCTTGAAAATTTTGGCAGTCCTGTTAGCTCCTGGATAGCTCAGCGGTTAGAGCAGTCGTCCGGATTGCGAAAGTTCGTGGGTTTAGAATCCCATCTCAGAGTAACAGGGACAAAGTGGATTTTATAGGCATTTTTCATTAGAATATTTTCCAATTATTATTTATGTTAATTTCTCATAATCGGTTCGTTTCGTTGTTTTTTGCTTTTGTATTACTTCAAAAGACCTATTTACCTATTAATCAAGTAATTCAGAAAATTAATATACAACCAAAATGAATGATATCATACAATAAAGGTACAACACATTTTCGATATTTATTTCCATTCTTATAATTTATTATTAGGGAATCTTTGGAGTGGTACGATGTGTAGCTGGCTATCATTTCAGAATGTTTAAGCCAAAATCACAGATGAAGACTTTTCGAAAAGTATCCAATGAAACTTTCCGATTTCCAACTCGATGACACTTGTTCACAAATTAGGTATAATGTTTGTCATAGGGGCCATCGGCAAATATTATTTGAAGCCGTCTTTTCTAAAAATTAAATGGTTTTAATAAATAGCTATCTGAAAACTTATATATATTTTGCGATTCAGCTGTTATGCGTTACTATTAAATGGCTCATGAATAATTACAAACACAGTTTAGTATTTTTTATTATAAAAATGTCCGTCTTCCTTTTTGAGTAATATTTATTTGATAATTAAATAAACAAAACGAAATAACAGTCTTGATTATACTTCGCACAATACTGCCAATGTCAATGGATTGTTTAAACTAATTTGACTTGTACCGCATTTTTCAATTCATTATGGTTTACTCTAGAGGAGCTACTGTAAAATGTATGCTAACATAATTAGTTTCCGAAAACTATAAACTAGTACTAGAGGTACAGTTCCATGATTAAAAATAGACTGAGTTCGTAAAGTGACTTGATATACGGATCTCAAATATATCGCTCAATCGCACTCCGTTCGTACGTATGTACATGCAATTTAAATCGACTATCGATTCGATATCGGTCGAATTACATCGAGCTATGAGTAAAGAGCGTTTTTTCAGCATCATTATCATGTTTGCGATTGAAATAATTCCACGAATATTCTACTATCTTATACTTTCCGCCGGCTCTGTTTTCCCTCCGTCTGTCTCTGATAGTGCTATATCTTTTGAATTATAGTATCTAGTATACACTTAAAATTTTAATAAAATACATGTGTTATCACTATATAGTATAAAACAAAGTCGCTTTCTCTGTTCATATATCCTTATGTATGCTAAAATCTTTAAAACTACGCAACGGATTTTGATGCGGATTTTTTTCATCGATAGGGTGATTCAAAAGGAAGATTTTTATGTATGTATAATACAAGACCACGCGAGCGAAGCCGCTGGCGGAAAGCTAATGATATAATATTTAAAAGTCATTGAATGATTTATTGATGAAAGAACATTATTTTTTGTTATTCCGATGATATAAATTCCTGTACCATATTTTTTTGTAAAAATAATTATTCTGACCTTCTTCTCCAATGGTTGTCCTCTCTGGTTCTCGGAGTGTGAGGAAAGTGAAGAAAGCAATGATCAGACCGATGACTCCAGCACCATAATAGCATAGACGCCAGCTCTGTTTGAATAAACATCGTAAGATTTAATTGTTTGTTTGGTGCATTGCATAAGATCTGCTGCTACTGGACTGATTTAAAAAAAATGTACCTATGAGTAGCTATATAATGCGCTGATATAATTTTAGTTAAGTCTTAAGCTATAATATAACGGACGAAGTGGCAGGAAAACGGCTAATTTTGTTATATCTATAGATACTTTCGAATAAACCCAAAAAAAATATTTAGAAAGCAATTTTTTTACTCTGCCTTTTTATACATATATTTATAATTTATATAATATAATTATTCTCCCTATTTTATTGCGGCTTTTTAATCTTATACATACATATCTTAACAACACATCGATGTAAATTACGAAGTGAACGATAAAAATTAGAGTGCGGTTACGCAGATTATAACCATTTCCTTTGACGGGTATTTTATTAGTCATTCATCATGTTCAGACCTCGATTTTATGTTACGTATTGGGCAATCAATATTGGTAACCGGTTTCGTTTATAACTATCTTAGGTATGTTAGACTATTTTACTAGAGATATTTGAATCTACCAAAAGGAGCGTTTTTTTTTTAAATAGTTCAACGCAGTTGGTAATCGACTTCAGAAAAAACAAGGTTTAGCACAACTATCTAAATCAAATAAAACCTATTTTTTAAATTAAGAAAGGTTTTATTTTATTGAAACTCTAAGTAAGGACAGCGTTGAGCTCGACGACGAATTCCAGGTTATTTTTACTAGAAGAGCATAGCCGATATTACAAATGCAAGATTTTCTTAAACACTTTTGATTTGATTTTGATAGAGTTACCATTATATCAGTACGAAATAAATAAATAGATAAAAAATATATATTATCTCAAGCTATTAGAATCAATTTTTGTAATAAAGCAACAAAAATGTAACTGATCAGGTGGTTGAAACCAAAAGCGAAGTTTCCGATTTGACTAGATGTTACACCTTAACTAGTTAATCTGTGTGTCTCAGAATCGGAACATCTATTTTATTATGGTTACAAAAATTATAACAGCCTTAAAATATGTACTCACCAAGCCCCAAGCGTTCAGATCAGGGATGTACCTCCCAACAGGGAAGGCAATGCCGTATCCTCCGTAAATACCCCAGTTGAATATCGACAGGACTAATGCCCTCTGGTGTTCAGGGAACAGATCAGTTAAGATCCCCGTTGCTAGGGGATTACAGCCTGATTCTCCCGCTGCCATGATCATACGAAGGATGACCAGATGCCAGTACTCAGTAACGGTGCCCATGAGGAGTATCGCTATGACGAATACCAACGTGCATACGGATAGAACACGGGCTCTATTATACCTGTTGGTATATTAAAACGTGAGTGTCTTATTAACTGATCTATCGCTGTGAAACTTTGATATCTGGCAGCTTCCATACCTAGTCTGTATCTGCAAGACTTTTCGTGCACCGCCCGCACGCATATGCTCCGTGGAGGGCTAAATTCGTGTAAGTAGTGATTGTTGAGATTTTTTGTCATTTGTACATGTGAATTTGTATGCGGACGGTGTACAGCAGGTCTTGCGGATACTGACTGGGTGGGGAAGCTGCTAGATAACATAGTTTCACAGTTAAAGCAATCGACTTCTGTAAGATAACATCTGTTTCTATTAAAGACTGATCTATCAACACAAATTGCTGAACAGATCGAACTGTTTTATACATAAAAGATAGATCATACATAGTAAAGGGATTTCGAAGAAAGGGTTCATTTTATATAAGAAAATTATAATATCATGAGAGCTGATACGTTAGTTGCTTACTTTTCTTATTACTCAAAAGATGTTCTGATTTGGTTGTAGGTAAAATGTTGTGGACCAAAAGAGTTTCAATGAGTTTATTTGAATAAACATTTTTGGAAGTACTTACTTGTCAGCTACCACTCCAAGGATGACTCCGACGACTGTAAAGACAGCCATGAAGGCGGGACCAGCCAGCACTTGGTAGTCTATACCCAAGCCGTTGTATCCCCACTCGCAGTACTTCGTCCCGTTCAGCGTTAGAGTTTCGCATCTGTCAAATAAAACAGTTCTGTTAAATTCCTTCATGCTACTCATACTTATCACAAATTCGGTGAAATTGTGACGTCAAAACAGACAGGAACCCGATTGCGCCGCAGTTGGCACGTTCAGTCTGCAATTGCGGAGATTATGCAAATTTCGCAAGGGTCGGTCGTCGGATGTTTCATGAAGAAATATATTATCTCAAGCAGAAGCACAGAACTGTGCTTTGATCACGTAAAGCCATTGTTTCTGATTGCATCTGAACACGCAATGATTCAAATTGGGTCCGTTTGGGCAGTTTGATCCGGGTGTGATGGATTATGGCCCTTTTTCTCTATCATCGTCATCATCACCAGCCCTTTTACGTCCCCACTGCAGGGGCTCAGGCCTTCATTATGGATGGTTAAGGAGGTTGGGCCATGACCCTCCACGCTGGCCCAATGCGGATTGGAGGATATTAACGACTGCAAATGCAGTCGGGACCAACGGCTTAACGTGCCTTCCGAAGCACGGAGTAGCTCGAGACAATAATTTTTTGGTCACCCATCCCATGACCGACCCTTGCGAAAGTTGCTTAACGACTACGATCGCGGGCCGCGGCGCTTATCCATTACGCCACCGAGCTACTCTTTTTCTCTATATGATTCTATATCTAGATATCAATGATGAAGATGAAGATGATTCTATAACTAGTCTTAGCGAAACTACCAAACGGTTGAATGCGCCTATGACCCTCTCCTATTCATTATATTGAATAATATTTCAATCCATAGCAACTGGCTTATACTCTATGATATTATATTAAATTAATGTACACACGACTCCCGGTTTCTGCAGCTTTATTTAATTAAATTTCATGTACGTACTACTTTATTATTCGTAAATAAAAGGTCACATTTGCCATTACTATTGAGGTCGGTGATTAAGCTAAACAGGTCAAATATATTTGCTAGGTAACAGTTTTAAGGTCGAACTTTTAGGACCTTGTGACGCTAAGGAGATCAGCGATTCATACGATTATTTAACGTACATTACTCATTACATATTCAGATCATGTTTTTTGTGGATAAACGAAACGTGTTATGTTGTTGAAATATTTTATAGGATACAAGATGGATTTGATATTTATATTTTTGATTATATTGGTTTCCGTGTTTGTTTATGCAGATTTTAATAATTCGAGATTCTTTTTTATATTATTTCATTTATTTAAACATACAAACAGTCTAATAAAAAAGTACTTTACAGTTTAAGCATTTATGTCTTAGATAGAAGATAGATAACGAAGAAGATAGTTATTAGAAAAGTATTTTATATAACTGTTTATAAAATTGGGAAATCTAGCGCCGCAATCTCTTTATTAGGTGTAGCGAGTATGATAGCTATTAATGGAATTATGTAATGTTTAAAGTCGCATTCGCTTTTGGAATGAACGATGATTTGAATTATCAAGAAACATAATAAAAAGTGGTAACTAAAATTACGTCATGTTTGCATCTAATTAACGTTTAATTAACGATATCGTTCATTTAAAAAGTCGTTGCGATCACAATAATTGTTTATTTCAAATAGTTATAGTGTGAAAAGTTCGTGAAATTTTTCAAATGTCGAATTGAAAAGGGTTGCGACAGCTTTTAAATTAGACAGTTGATCAATACAGAAAAACGAGAAAATATCATATGCAGCAAACCTATTAACGAAAAAGTGTAGGTATGTGTAAAATGCAACAGTGCACAAAGGTCTCGATTCATTTTCAAGTATTATACGTAGGGTTGCCAGATGGTCGGGATTCGTCTGGATTGTACAGACATTTCGTATGATGTCCAGAGTCCCGAAAAAAACAAATATATCCAGACCAAAATTGTTAGATTCGGTAAAATCGAAATACAAGAAAATAACACAATTATCATAAAAAATATAATTAGTAGATACTTGATCTTATAAATTGACAAAAAAGTAGATACTTGTAAAATTTAAAATTTAATAAATTAAAAGTAGATTTTTTTTAGTTTTTTTTTTGTCCCGACTGTGATCCCAAAATCCCGACTTTATCAAAGTTTGTCCAGATATTTTAGTCTCGCTATCTGGCAACCCTAATTATACGCATGCATTGCGAGCAAAAAGCTGATTTTCAGCTGCAACTAAGAGCTAACGAAAAGACATTGTTAAATCTAACTCGCAGAAAATTTCAATACAAATACAATCGGGCTCGTAGGATTTGTCTTTAAGATTTTTTGTTCTGAGTTAACATCCAGGGTCTTATGATGGAACATGAAGGTGGCAACGGGAATCTTGTAATTATTAAATAACGCAACGCCGCATAGTTCGATTGTGTGTGTGTGTGTTTTTTTTATACAGAAGAATGTTTTATATTTTAATTCTGAATTATTTCAGCCAATGCCTTGATTTTACGGGATTGATAAATATACGGACCGGCATGTATATATAGGATTATAGAATTCATTCTTTATTTATGTTAAAGCTTTATATAAATTCGTTACAAAATCTGAACTCAATAATATCTTGTAAAGGGACGCAGGTGGCTGATCTATTAAAGCGCATAATGTTTGAATGAATATTTTAAAACGGTTAAAGGATATAATTTTAAATAGGCATGAATAATTGATTATAATGAATTTGAATACGGAACCTTTAAAGAATCCAAAATGTTTGAAAAATGTAATCATTGCTCAAATATCCAAGCGGTAAATAAAATCATTTAAAATTAGTATCATTTAAAGAGTAGCGTGAAAATTTAGAAAACGATATAAGATTGTTGTAATTATTTATCTTTTTTTTACAGTAATTTTTAAATACTTTTGTTTTATTTGTAGTGATAATTTTCAGTGCATTCTTTAATTGCGGAGATTGAGAATTCTCAAGCACGTGTTACGTGAGAATAATATAAGGATATAAGCAATCATATAAGGATTGTTATCATAGACACATGTACTATATTTTATTATAATAAGTAAAAAGTTATAGATAACTGTTTGTTCTTTAATAAAAAAATATATAAAAAAAATGCTTGATTTAGCTTAATGTTAATTGCCATTTTTCGAAACTTATACGATTGATTTTTTATTTTATAAAACGCTTAAGCAATGAATAAATAATAAAAACCGTGATCCATTTATTCATTGCAATTTAGCAAAAACATACTATAATGCTTTAGACCTAAGTGTTTAAACAAGTTTTTTTATTGACGTATGTAAGTACAAGCTATGACAAATTTATTACTTTTGATATAACGTTTTTTCTTGCTTTAAATATAATATAAAGATTTCTTTAATTTTATTGTATCCTTTGTAGCATATTAAAATATAAACATTTGGTTTTTCATTTTATTTTATTAATATTACACCTTTAGTATTCTGAGTTCACTTTTTAGTTTTTTTTTTAGTTTATCATCGCAAAAAAAGGTTTTATTTAAAAGTTTTTGTACTGGCACGAAACTGTTTTACCTCGTCATCATTATCTGTAAATGGAAACTTGTGAAGTTATATTTGTCGTCAGATATTGTGTTTTATATATGACTCGCAATTTTTTGTTCGATTAGGAACGGTGTCCTTTCAATTGGGAGCTTATAACCTTCAAAGATTATTTTACTATATTTCATTGGATAGCATTAAGGTGATGTCACAGATACACAACAAGATATTATTAGACCATTGTATGGCATCGGAGCGGTCTATTTCAAAAAAGGTTCTTAAAATTACCGAAACTAAATATAAACGCCGCATTTGTACTTTGGAACATTTGTTGTGATTCAATAAAAATAAATTTTGTGAAATAAAAATAAATTCAGGTTCAAAATTTAATTAATAAGCCATCAGTCAATTCTGCTGTCTCACTCTCAAAACTGCCATAAATTCATAAATTCAATCAAACGTTACTAATTTCATAAATCTTTGTCACTATCATAGCGAATGTCGTAGCGATTTATTAAACTTTGTAGAGGATCGGGATAGGTTTTTAAATAAGACAATTAACCCTCAGTTTGGATGGCCACGTGACCTTTTTCGTCTCCTCTCGACTAACCGTCTTATCCACCTTTAAGTATTTATCCGTGCTCTATGTCCCGCCCATTTCCACTTTCGTTGGGCAATTACGGAGTTAATGTCCTTCAGACCTGTCTTTCTTCTGAACCATTCAGTGTTCGCAGTTTTCAACCGTCGGAACGTTGTTGAGCGAAATATATCTTATCCTTTTCATTAATTTACGGAAGAAAACTTAAAGTTATTTCACGTTCCAATGACTGAGATAACTATATCCAAACAAAGATTGATTGGATGCTAATTTGTCTACAAATTACTTCTGCCAAGGAGCATATGATACGAGCGTTTCTATGACATTGAATTCGTTCAAGGCCAGTCGGTAATATTGACATTGAAAATGTTGTTAATTCATTATTAAGGCCAATGAGTAAGACGCATTTACGGCTTTAGAAGTCCCACATTAATACTAATACTATAAAGAGGAAAGATAAGACTGCTAGCATCGAATAAGCTCTTAAACTACCTACTGGACCGATTTTAAAATTTCTTTTACCAACGGGAAGCTACATTATTCGTGACGTGGATAACATAAGCTATAATTTTGCGCATGCGAAGCAGCGGGAAAACAACTGGTAATATATAATTTAGAAAGCTCATGAAACTACTGTAATGGTGGCACTATGTAAACTTCGAATAACAAGTAACCGCAATGTTAAGTATATTTTACTTTAATACATTGTGAGTAGAATTCAAAAATGATCACGGCATTTGTATTTTTTGGTACCCTGATATGCTGTTGTTTTTAACTTACATTGCTGAAGAATTAACACTTTCACAGACAATCGGTAGTTGGCTGAGACTAAGATGTGTTGCATTCAGCATACAGGATTTGTCGCCATAGTGCAAATCATCTGCGGTCACCTTCGAAGTAGTACCTGTCAACGGTAACACGAAAATTAAAATAGGGAAAATTTTAACATATTCAAACATTTTTCTTGAATGAATATAGCATTATGAATGCCAAAGTGATCAAATATAATAATTTAAAATATATCAGGTGCAGGCGCTGCTGTCGTAGAAAGCCTCTAACGATGAAAATATTCAAGTATAATATTATACATACGAGCCTTTTGAGGTTGAAACGATGGGCCCGTTAGGAGCCCATCGTTTATACAAAGATAAAAAATACAGGCTTGTATAAACTTTTTGATAGGTCTGGTGATCGGAAGGCTGGTCTGAACCTCGCTTAAAGTATCGGTGTGGGTATACAAAGAGGAAACGCTCAGCCTTCTGGGCACCTTACTATTAGCAATGATTGGGGGATATTTTTTATCTTATATAGTTTTAGTTTACATTATTTAAATAATTAATTATTAAAATCACATTTCACCTTAATCGAAAGTTTAGAAAGAAATTTTTTCGTCAGTGTGGTTTGCTTTTGAGCATTGATGAAAATACGCTCACTAGAACAGCGAAAGTAACACGTGCTTGAGAAATTCATCAGTTATGCTAGGCCTCGGGTAGTTTAATTGGTTAGAACAGTCGCCCGTGTTGTGAAAATTTATGGGTTCGAATCCCATCTTGGGCATCTGGGACTGGTGAAATTTTTAAGCATTTTTTTAAATAAATCAAATTTATCAAATATATAATAATTGACAGTTAAGCAAGTAAAGTAAGATTCTCAACGACGGCCATGTGCACAATGAACCGAATAGGTAATAATATAAACATAATCTGAGTTTTATCTCATTATAGGCAATATTGTAAAACGAAGAGATATATTTTGTTATAAAAAAAAAAAACTAGGATGTATCTGAAATATTAACGGAATGTTATTTTTCCTTCTTTTTTATATAAATATATATTAAAATTTAAACTAATGTATTTTGAGAAACAAATAATGAAGCAATTAATACATTAATTAAGCCTTTTAAAGATAAACTTGATTTTTATGCGCGTCCTAAACTATGCGTATGAAGGTTTTTTGTGTCGTTCGTAACCGGTTTTAAAACAACGTTTCATACAAGTTGGTACTTAAAAGTTATGATTATAAAGATATGGTCAATTGTCATTTGCAAAAGCTTAATAATTAAATAAGAACAGCACACCCACGGCAACACATTAGAGTTGTTATCTACATTAATATTATAAAGGTAAACGCAAAACAAACAAAAGATCTACTCTGTTTCTACGAAAACGATTGTTTTTTTATATTTTCGACACGCTAATTAAATTTTCGCACTTTTCCAATAATTTATGATACAACGGAGGTAGAACCTGACACTGTCTCTGATGCACAGACCTTTATGGATATGATTTTGATTAAATTATGGAACTAATTATGAAAAACGCGCCGAGGGAGGCGAAAGAAAGGTATAAAGAATGATAAATCTTAATGTTATCGCGTTTCTGTCTCTTGTCACCACGCCTGAGGACTTTCACGGTGTCGCGCGTATTTGTACACGTGACAAGTGGATGACTTCCATACAAAAAACAGAATGGTGACAGAAACAAAAGCCAATTATGTTGATATCACTTTTTGGTATAGTGAATATTAGGGGGGCGTCCATAAATTACGTGAGGTGTTTTTTTAAATTTTCTGTCCCTCCCTCCCTCTCTGGTGAGATATCGTGAGATTTTATTCAACCCCCTCCCCCATCCCCCAATCTCACGTGAGATTTTTCAAAATGCAATTTGATGAGTACTTGCGAGTATTTGCCTTGTTGTAGTATCGAGTACTCAGTATCGAGTATCGCTTTTGAAAGTATCGATACCTACTCGGTATCGAAAGTATCGTTCGAGCCCTACAAATATGGTAGTTTGACATTCAGTCGATGTATAGCGTCGAAATATGAATTAAATTATTTTCTTTCGAACGAATTAGTGAATGATCTTAATCGTATACGATTACGCTTAAGATTAAATCTTAAGCATGTACAATCTAGATTAAATGGACCAAAATAGTTTTTTTTTTGTTTCAATCAGAAAAAAAATTGCGTGATATTTGCCGAGACCCCCCCTTTCTCCAACGTAAGATTAGATGAGATTTGCCTCGACCCCCTCCCCCCCTTAAACATCTCACGTAATTTATGGACGCCCCCTAGAATGTTTGGAAATCCTTGCGATTTCCATAGAAATGTTAGGAGCGCGGTGAAAGAAACATGAAGGCACGGTGACGAAAAATAAGTAATGTAAGATACTTAATGTAAAGGAAGATTGTTTGATACACTTCCTCGTCGCACCTCAAAAAGGTAAGATTTTATTTTTGTTTGTTTCTAATAGATGACCTCCAAAACTACTGTACATTGGATAAATATTTACAATTGATACATTCGTAAAAAAACCGAAGATCGGATTTTTTGTGCTTTAGGACCTAAATCTTAAGGAAATTTTATGTCACAGCTGATGAATATTCTTCGAGCTTTAAGTATTGACTAGAAGGAGAATATATCGAGTGGTATCAAGGGAAACAATTCTATTAAAAAAAAAAACTAAAACCATTTCGTTTCTATTAAACAAAAAACATAATTGCCAGTAAATACTGGTTAGTTTTTTGCCTACAAGAGCGTTAGTTTATATATTCTTTGGCCATGACATCATGTGTTCTAGCTTTATTTAGAAGTGATAAAATAATGATCGATCGCGTAATGATAGGTGGCGTGTGTATACAAGTTATAAAAAATTATTAAACTCTAAACAATGACTTCAACTTCTAACTAAGTATTCACACGCAGAAATTCAATAGTTAATACAATATTAAATAATATGAATTTAATAATAATGTCATTGGTTTTAATATGTTCCTATATAAGTAAATATAAATATACAAACACATAATAATACATACAAATAACATTTAATCTAAGTTACTCCTTTTTCGTTCTCAAAGCAAATAATGAGTTTACACTATTCGGCTATGGTTTATACTTTAACGTCATAACATTTAACAGTTAACTAAAACCTTCCAAGCTGCGCTGGTTAAAGTTATTGTTTTAACTGCTATTATGGTGCAATAAATGACAGCCTTAATAATTTTTAATGACGAGTAGACCTTACCTATAAGATAATGTCCTAGTTCTCCTAGAATGTAGCCGATCGATACCAAACCGAGGACGTACCACTTATAGTACTCCTGGAGCTTCGTCCATATGCCTCCTTGGAACATTTTGTGTTATTCTGAAACAAACAATAGGCAGAGTTTAGTTGCTAAGTCAATGTGAAAATTGATTAAATTATTTGAATTAATACTACTTTGATTGCTATTTTTTTAAACCTCTTATAAATGAAATTTAAACATGAGGGGGGCGAAGCTCTAATTGTACATAATATCGATAAGCTAGAGATTCAAACTTTTACGACCTACTCAGTATACATCGGATCGTTATGCTATTTAACAAGACTTTCCAAACACTAGACTTGCCCTAAGGTGAAGTCGAAGTGGGGTTGGACTACCTGATGAAAGTCTTTGTGGAGTACTTCCGCATGGAGGGGAGGATCCTGAACACGGCATGGAGTACACCTGATAGAGTACATCGGTTAGAGCAGCACTATTGATGAAACACACCATGTTGTACCGCGACATATCAAAGTTAAGTGCCTGTTTCTTATTGCCTTTATTAGCCTTAAACATTGGAAAGTAAAGTCTACTTTTTTATAAAGTCTACTCCTCCTGTCTTGTCTGTCTGAATAATGCTGGTGTTTACTCGCTTCCGTTAAAAATTCTATTGATCGCCTTTTAAACTACCACCAATCAACAAGTAAGTCACGTATTTAGGAAGGTACTATTCTAAAGATAAAATGGTAAATGTAATATGCAATCTCGTTGGAACTGTATTGTATTTTTCCCCCCTTTTGGGACTTCTGTACAAGTATATATACATCGAAATAATTTTCATGTAAAATGTTGCGAAGTCGACGCCATGTGGTGGCACCATTCGAATGTTTTCAGATCTTGGGTACGCCATGCTTCTGGCTTTACATTCGAGTAGCTCGGTGACGTAGTGGATAAGCGCCGAGGCCCGCGATCGTAGTCGTTAAGCAACTTTCGCAAGGGTCGGTCACGGGATGGGTGACCAAAAAATTATTTTCTCGAGCTACTCCGTGCTTCGGAAGGCACGTTAAGCCGTTGGTCCCGGCCGCATTTGCAGTTGTTAATACCCTCCAATCCGCATTGGGCCAGCGTGGAGGGTCATGGCCCATCCTCCTTAACCATCCATAAGGAAGGCTTGAGCCACTGCAGTGGGGACGTAAAAGGGCTGGTAGTGGAATCATGCCGCTTGGCCAGGTTGCTCCCGTCACTTATGCGGAAGGTTACTAAGGTACTGTTTATTATTTTGTATTAACAAAACCGGATTTTCTTTAACTCATTATTTTTTTTAATGCATCTAATAACATTTAAAAATTGACGAAGCATATATATAAATATAGTAATATTATCCGTATACTAATGCATTACTTAGATCGGACTCTGCTTGAACTGATAACAATTTATAAAACCATATTTTTGCAAATAAAGATTTTTATTATTTATTATTATTATATTATTGAAGACAAACTCAAATTGTTCCGAACGTATTTCATGCTGGCCATAACCGAAGTAGCAATTCATGATTTTGTGTTTAATTAAGATTTTCCTTGAACCGCTTGAAGAATGACAATGTTTCTATAATTTTTCCGACATATTCAACATATGACGGAAAAAATATGCTAACATACGACAATATTAATCATTATCGTGGGAATCCGGGGCGACGACACCAGTTAATACGTTAATAACTTGTAATTTGTCACTGTAATATCATTATTCAATAAGTGATAGAGTTGTATATGTATCTATCTTAATTTGTCTGCCAGTACAACTTAGAAAATATAAGATACATCTGCTTGAAAATTTCAAAACTAATGAATAGATTTTCATGCAATTTTCAAACATCGCTTGAATAATGCACTAGAAAAGTTTCAATGTTAATTTACTGTGATTTTATGAAGGTAACTTTGTTTAATTTCTTTAACTTGCAAAGTAATTTAAAACATCACTTTGTAAAATTAGTTTTCTTTAAGTCAATATTTTATTTCATTTATTATATCTTTTTGCGAGATTTTTACGATTGTAATCAAGTTTCAATAAAGACATTAATAATATGGTTATTTTCGGCAGTAAACAGAATGATCAGTGACCCAGATGGGACGTTATTAGTAGTTGACGTTGCGTGCAGCTATTGTAATCCTTAACTACTTCAAATTAAGTGGACAAGGCTCTTTACTGATTATAATACAAGAGTAAAAAAAAAGCCTTTGTGACAACATATTTGAGTTATTATGTTGCATTTTATCCACGAGTTAACTACGTAGTTTTTAAAATTATTGATATAATATTGTTTGTTGCAAAGGCATCTAGCTCCTATTGTCATATACATATATACTCATATGTAGGTATCGCAATTTTGGTATACCAATAAACAATCTACATTGTGTTAGGTACGGATTTGTGCCAAATTTGACAGATAAAAATTATTTTTATTAAAAAAATATTCTGATAGTTAAAAATTTGGTTATGAACCTGTAGGAATCAAGTTTATGCACGCGACTCCTTGACCATGAAGGTTTTAAATGTTAGACAATGTTACTGTATTTCTAAATACTGATCTAATGTTTTTATCAGCTTGAATGAATTTTGTAGTTCGGTTTAATTAAAAAAAAGCGTTTCGACCTTGCACTTGTATTTAGGCTGTTGGGTTCAGATGCGGTCGCATGCTTTTTGCTTGGTTTTTTTTTTCATTTGTAATGATTGTGCATCGAGACGCAACGTTTGCAATTAAAAATAGAACATTCTTCCGCGTTCGTGGATCAATTTCACAATTTATTGTTTGTTTTTATTAATTAATCTAGCTTCATTGATTGTTCCCAATGAGTAGACAATTAAATTCATTATTTGTGTATTTTTTTATATTAAGAAGAGAATGAGCAGCATAATTCATTGATATAGACAGTAGTAGTAGTAGTTTCGTCAATGGGACGGGCGAAGGAACTAAGCCATACAGCCAAATCTTGGGTAGATATAGACAACAGCAGTCTGTTGTGGACTTTCTACATATTGTCTTTTCTATGAGAGCCTAGGACATCGTAATGCCAGCACTTAAGCTTTACAATTCCTTTATAAACTGTTCTATCCTTCACTGGCATCTTAAATTGAACAGACACCTTTTTCATATGAAATTAAGTGACATTGATATTTGTATTATTGTAAACAAAATCGTGTAGCAGCAAAACATATAACGTACACTTGCTTACCACATAATTGACCAAGAAAAACCGAAATCTCTGTAAAAAAATATTAAGGTCTAGAGACTTTCAGTACCTTTCTGGCTTACTGTATTCTGGTCTCGCCACCAGCAGCAGATCTTTTAGTTCGTGGTATCTACAGATCTATGGATTTACATAGCATAAATAATTGGGTATAGCATGCTCTCCCCTCAACTCTTGATAAAACAATATGGTTCGATTAAATGACATTCTTATAAATCGTAAGTGATCATTTAACGTACGACCAATTGGCATCTGATATAACGAAGGAAATCCGATAGCCAACGCGCTTAATCCAATCCTTCAAAGAAACTCGTAAAAACTCTTCTATAGATATAATTTTAATAACATCTAGAAGGTCTTGACCTCAACATTAGTAGTAGAATATTGTACAGTTGTCACCACACGAAGCATGACGGATATTATGCAATAGTGAATCTTATTACTTTGTTACTTCAAGCGTACAAGATCTATCGGGTTGATTAGACAAATACAAACGGAGACAACATCCAAGTGGCACTTGATATAAATAAATCCATATTTTTAATGTAAAGTTAAGGTTATTGATCAAGTGTGAAACAATTGCGAAACCAAATGTCTTAAACAATTTAATATTTTGAAGGTTTCATATTCGGAATCATTTTGTGGAGGGTGATGTATTATGGAAATATGACGTAAGTATAATTGGATGATGTACACCTTCATAATCATACATTCCGTAATACTGCTCAGGCACCATACATTTTTGAACATCATCTAAACTGCATCAGTAGCTCTTGGAATACATTAGTTCTAAAATTTATTGCAAGGGAAACTTTATTTTCTTGAATAGTGTTCAAATAAAATCTTTCAGTAATTAAAATGCCTACCAAGTTCTTTTTTTTGCAACAGCATATTATTTTTATATTTGATCAATTTAAAAATACACCAGCTCCACCAGGTATCCCAAGATATTTGGGCGGCTGTTTGGGTGGATTGCCTGAACATTGATGGATATGCTCACTATTAGGGGAAGGTACATGAAAAATTCATCACTCATGTTTGGTTTCGGATAACTCAATGGTTCGATTTCCAATTCCCAACAATATCTGATGTTGCTAGAATTTGAAGCAGTTTTAATTAACTATGTTAAAGCTTTTAGAATATTAGTATATAGTTTCTGCATTCCTTTTTTTCTTGTAAGGAATCACTTTATGCACGTTTCCCGCATCTTGACAGGAGTAGAGAGTGTATGGGACTGTTCACCCACAAGGATCCAACCGAGGCTTGTCAAAACGCGGATGGCGTACCCACTTAATGCCCTACGCGAACCCTCTCCTTTGGAGGAAGGGCCTGGGATCCAGCGGGAAGCGATCCACTCTCAACCCCGTTCAGGCCAAGGGCCACCCTCATAACGGAGGAGGTTCGCGTGTTGTCTGACCATCCTACTAGGTAAGGCTTAAATCCTAAACGCTCTATTAATATCTGATGCATTTATAATTTATTATATTTATTGGTTATGTAATATAATTTATCCTCATTAAATAGTAAACACCGTATTTGGAATTACGTAATTATTCAATATATGTATCTACTTATGTTCATATTCTGGTGTTTGATCGTGAAACCTTCACACGTAGCCTGCACATACTCAAGATACTAATCAACCAGGTCAAGTATACAAATCATCTTTGATATGACTGGTTTTAGAGTTACCTCTAGCTGGACGTATTTACGGAAGCTTTTGATGTTAATTACCTATTTTTTACTTAATTATTTTATATATTAATAAATACAACCGACCAAGTGACCGAGGGTTGGTTGCAAATATATATTTTAAGAAATTTAATTCTTACATAATTATTACTTATAATCTATAGCTGCAAGTATAGGGAGATGGGGATATGTTTACTAATATTATAAAGAGAAGATTTTAATTGTTTGTTTGTTTGCGTTGAATAGGCTCCGAAACTACTGGACCGATTTTAAAAATTATTTCACTGATGCGGATGGCATAGGCTATTATAATTTGTGTATGTGGGCGAAGTCGCCGGAAATTAGCTAATATTTGATGATATGATTGAGAAATGTATTTTTGTATTACACAGTCGAATATCTTTTTTTTTTCTATTTATCTTCTATATATATAAATGTATATTATATGAAACCTAAAATTACCATTAAATAAATTTCAAGTTTTTAAACTCTCATTAATTCGACAATTCGACATAATACCTACCTAATACTTTATTACGTAGATTATCTTAAGAAAATAAATAGACTTCATCATTAATTGACTATAAAAATTTATAAGAAATAAAACAAACTTATATATAATGTAGATGTCGCAGACAAGTGCTTAAATTAGCCGTCTAATTAGGCGGCTAGCCCTTTAATAATATGGCGCCTCACATTACACATATGGCGATCTCAACAAACCGTTCTATAATACGGCTAAACAAAAGTCAGCCAACAAATTGACTATCAATTCATTAGCCGAAATTCATGAGTAGGATAGAAATAAACAATATAATTGATCGAGTGGGTGATTATTTTATAAAGTAATTTTTCAATCTTTACGCTCTGCATTAAATAAAACAAGGAGAAAAAGGCAGCCCTTGCCGAGTTTCTTGCCAGTTCTTCTCGGTACAAGGTCTCCCGTCGTAGATTTACTAATTAATAACCGATGACGTAGCTCTCGACTATCACAAGTGCTTGTAACAGCTTAGACTGAATAAATAATTTTGATTTGATTAAATAAAACTCTAAAACTCCTTGTTACGATATGTAATCAATACAGATACAGGACTGACCAAAAAGACAATACCAAATAGCTTACTTGCGTCTGCGTGTTAAGGGTCCGTGTGATCCAATACAAGATGCTAGCGTACGCTATGTACACACCAATAACATAAGTGGGTTGAGTATAAACTTCCATAATAAATTAGTAATACAAATACAATTTTACAAAGATAAGATATACCGCGATTCAGACGGTTACAGCGCCATCAATCAAAAATGAGAATAAGCAATGTATTTGCAATTGTTTTAGTATGTTTATTACGATTTCGAAGTTCGGTGCCACAACAGTTAGTAACAACAAAAATTTATAAACACCGAAGCTATTTTGGTCCCGTAGATCACGTGATAGGTTATAAATTTCGAATTGGAGGTTATTATTTTAACAGATAACAAAACTAAATGCTCGTTTTGGCGACTTTTAAATCAGCCGTCTCGTTGAACGATCCAACTGTTATAATGACTGCAACATAGATAGGCAATTCAAGTAATTTAGAATAATGATTCAAGTTTGTTTTTTTCGCGTCTGTAAAGAATAATTAGCATTCCTCTTTATTACCTCGTTTAATTAAATTTATTTTAATTAGTAATATGAGAGAGACTGCAGTTTATGAAAACTTACCCACTTTTATTTTAACACCATATTTGATATAGTACATATGGCTGCATGTCAGGTTACCACACAAATTTCTGCAATAGATTTGGACCTCTACCTTCAATGTAAAAAGGTTTACAATCAAGTGGGGAAATTTGAGAGTTTGGAAATTTGTGCAGGTGACTGTACAATGACTATCCGTTGGTAAATAAAGTTGTTATTATTATTATTAAAAATATATATATTATGCAACTACTCCAGTAAAAACCATGGACAAAAGTGATTAGAATAATATTTTCATTTTTTTGCTGTTTCCAACGGTAATCGAAACGCTCATTGAAGATTTTCCAGATTCATTGGAATGAATGTCATGATAGAAATATGATATTTGGTCAATATTGCATTCACAACGCTACATTGGGAAATATTAGAGGTATATACTGGAAAATCAAGAATATGATCAAAATAATTAGATGATTCGAGGAATTAATTTCGAATTCCTAACCTTCCTGGAAATTTTAATGTTTTTATTAGATTAGTAAAAAAATTAATTCCACGAGTTTTGCGCTTTTCAAACACGTTCAGCGTTGTATTTTCATTTATATAAACATAACAAAGCAGATTTTTATTGTTCTTAAAATTTAGTTAATATTATAATTTAAGTAATAAAAAATAAATTTCCTATGCAACTTATAACACGATTTACCTAGAGTTAAGTATAACCGCCATGACTCGCTTGTATTGTTAATAAATCTTATGATTTTATGATCTCCGCCTATTGACATTCAGACTTAATTCAGTCACGAAGACTTTATAACTTTTAAAACATTATTTTAATACCAACGAACAATGTTATTGTATGGAACATTCATTGTTATAAGTGATATGCAAGACATATGCACAACTTAAATTGTCAAAAAATTAATATTTAGAGAAAAAAAAAACTGTTAAACAACTTTTTGTAATTTCATTTATTAAAGTAATTAATAGATATCTGGAGCTTTACCTCAATGCAATGGAAGTTCTCAAAAAGGGATAGCTCTGTCCTTTGAACATTCAAATGAAGCGTTCAGTTCTTTCATCATTCTTTACGGCTCGAAAAATTATGTGACCATGCTTTTAAGTGGAAAAAAGAAAAATGAAAAAAAAAAAGAAGATAAACAGCCCTTACTGGTTTCAAGCGGTTATTCTCAGTTAAAAGTCTCTCACCGTAGATTTGCGAACCGATGGCATAGTTATTTGATTGTGCCACAGATACACTACATCTGAGATTGAATATATGATAAACAAAGAACAGAAAAATTCCTTTATATGGTAGACAAAGAAGAACGAGCTCCAAATTGCACGTGGACTTGATCTCCTTTGGTTTTACACCTCAAGTGGGCCTTGGCCTACAACACTGACTTCCTGTGCAATGTCGAGTCAGTTGTTGACTTAAAGCATCATCATTCGAGACGATGGACGAGAGAACAATATTTAGGGCAACAGACAGGGCGGCAAGAACCCACCATCCCCTTTTACCAAGGATATTTCAAATAATTTTCCTCCCGGCAAACAAGAGATTGTCTTATTCTTTTGGTCCTCCTCGTTAAGGTTGATGTCCACGCCTCGCATCCTCGCATCCGCAAATTTATATTTTCTACTAAGAAGCCTTGTCTAGAGCTGCACTCCATTTTATGCCGTTCTGGATGCGCACCTCGATTTCTCCTCTTGCAGGTTTGTGTGGATAATGCAGCCCAGCCCAGATTATGATTTGATCGAGTTTAAAAAGAATGAAAAGAAAGGCTATTACAATTCAAGAAATCTTTGTTTACTAATGGTACAATTATGGATGAAATATTTTTAACGTGGCCATCTGTCATCGGAATAAATTTAAAAGCAGAATTAATTTTTATACGGTTTTGATCATGACATTTGTGAGTAAATTGTAATCGAGTGAAGTAGGGATGGGTTGCTAATTTGGGATAAAATGCGTATGACTGAAGTTGCTATGATCGTGTTAGACAATGACTACGAGCTTACATAATAGAGTTGGCATATTTGGTTACAAATTAGCGCTAAAATTATTGCGAGCTCCTGACCCACAAACAAGCAATAAATCCGTGTTTTGGAAATTCAATCAATGCAAACAAATAATGAAATCTCTCCCTCTTTACAATATATAGATACCAAAATCATTGTCATTTCATGTGAAAATATGACATCGAGTACAAAAGCCGTATTACAAAACCTTCAAATGCAATGAGGTGAAGGATGCGATATGTGATCAAGTGTGATCACTATGCGCTGACATGACACATGCCTGCGTGAACCGCTGACATAATATGATACATGTGCGTGTTATAAGAATACTTGTACATATGTGCAAAAAATCAGATTAAGTACAAAATAATAGTAGGTGGCTCGAATAAATCAATGTGAGTTTTTGTGCCTCTCGATCAGTTCCGTGACATAAATAAAGACAATGATCATATCAGTTGAGATAGAATGTGTTATATCATAGTCGTTTTATTCGTGTTTTGGCTTTAGGTAAATGTTACAGAGATTTCATAAAGGCCTTTGATAATATAGGTATAAAGTGCGTAAAGTTTATAGAACATATCTGGATATCGTAATTTGAAAAACTGATTAAGTATTAGATCTTCAATATCGGACCTTCTCTAATTGGAAAGGTAGTATAAGAAATATAAAGCCATCATCATCTCTGTATTTTTCATATTCAGAATTGTGACTTTCTAAGGAATTATACCGTGTCATATTAAAAGTAAAATTAAAGTTACTGTGTCATGGCTATGGTTCGTCTTTCATCTCGACCCTTCCATTGCAGTCTATTAATGTATTGGACAAAAAACTGCTGTCGATTGTTTTCCAAGGTCAATTAGATCACAACAATGACTTTTACTTCTTAAACAAAATAGTTGAAGCAAAAAGTTTCATTATCTTCACTTGATTAAAAAAGACGCGCGACGTGCTGCCCGTGCGTCACTTTGCGTTAGTGTCAACATGCTTGATTAGAACGGTCCCCCAGCGGGATATAAGTCACGCAATGTGTCGCTTAACGTAAATGAATTAATTGTCCTTGCTTCATTAATCTTGTCATAGTAGATAATATTTATTACGCATCAGGACAACATAATATTATAGTAATTATTACATCCATATCGTGTATTTGCAATATTCTGGGCAGCTTAGTACTACATCGTCACATCAAAGTCCAATCGTAAAAGTAAGAAGGTAGTACATTATATATATAAAAAAAAGAAACAAATAAAAGTTTATGACAAAAATCATCCAGAGACGAGTTGTGAAGCGCGAAAATATTGTCTTCCGATATATAAAATATTTTACTCGATATTGAAAGTATGCCTATAGCCCAATCCGTCTGATTGAATTAGATACTAATATACCACAATTTTTTGACCATCATTTTTAGTGAAATTGGGACGAACCAACAAGCGACATCAAAAAAAGTAAAAAGTGATAAAGTTATCGACAACTTATGAAACAACGACTTGAGGATGAAATAGGAAATTTATTAAGGAAAGAAGAAAGAGATATCAAATATGGATTTATGAGTGCGACTGTTCGCGTTCTGTTATGCAACCGAAATGTTCTCTTCAAGAATCAAGAAAGGTTTTTCTGAGAGGTCAACAAAATGGTGAGGCAATTCAACCCCTGTCACTTGGAGAAACTTTTTCAATCTCTCGGCTCGAGACGCCATTAAACTTTGTACAATATATAAACAAAAAGTCAAGTTTAGCGAATGGATTGCTAAAGAAAAATATAACAAGTTATTTATTACATATTCCTTGTTGGTGGTCAGTAAATTTAAAATAGTCACTTAATAAAGGATTTTGGTTTTAGACTATTTATTCCTACGAGTGAGCGATTAGTAACTAGCTATATCACATTTTCATCAACTAAAAAAATATAGGTAGGTTCACCCCACTGCTGGGGCTCATTCCTTCTTTATAAATGGAATCAAATAGAGTCGACTATGGAGAATTGTTTTTTGTTGCGCAGTTTAATAGCGATGCAACATAATTACACAGCTCAACAAAAAAGATTTCTTGTTGATTTATATATTTCAAGTACCCAGTTTTTGGTTCTGCAAAAAATTTATTACTCTGGCCATTAATGGCCGATTTGTGTAGATTTGAATATTGTGAACTTTTTACTTGGGTAGAAAAGTGGATATACTATATACCCTTGCTTTATTTGTTTATTGGACAGTTGAGCAAAGCAAGTTCACTGGGATCAAAATGTTTGGCCTTTGAGAGAATCCTTAACTGTCGGTAAAGCCAGTGTAATAAATGAACCACTGTTAAGTAGAGAACAATCATACTCCTGCCACTACACATCAAGTTGGGTATGATGAAACAGTTTGTCAAAGCGTTGCACAAGGAAGGAGAAGGTTTTAAATATATTTGTAAAACATTTACTAAGCTGAGTATGGAAAAGTTAAAAGCTGGAATATTCAATAGTCCTCAAATACGAACATTAATAAAAGACAAAAATTTCACAAAATTTATGACTGATGCTGAACGTGAAGCATGGAGAGGTTTTGTGTTAGTAGTAAAAAACTTTTTAGGTAACTATAAAGTATCAAATATATAGAAATTGTGCAACAGATGTCGGAAAGCGTCAAGAATTTAGGCGCAAAATTACCTATAGACGAAAGGCTTATAAAAGGCGTTTCTTTGAATTATAACTATAGTTTAAAAGATCTTTTTCTCTTTTTATTTCTACGTACATTAATTAAAAACTTAAACAAAAAATAGTTACACTTTGATAATAAATAAATGATATAAAAATATATACTAACTGTTTCATTCTGTATTTTATAATCTAATAGGAAAATTAAGATTTCAAAAATCCAGAGCCAATATTCCAAAATTGTTCACAGTTTTATAAATTGTATGCATAAAATTTTTTGAAACCATTTTCACATTAAGAGCAACAATACCATTGTTGACCAGTGTTATACGTGACTGCCACTAAAATAATAAACATTGTGTAAAATAAGAAGTTTAGATTTAGCGTCCTCTATTAGTGTTATAGATCATAGAGTACAATACTATATGGAGATAGAGTATAGTTGGCAACCCTACAGCAGGACGACTTTGTCGTCACTTAGGCACGGCGCGCGGCACGGCGTTATGGTTAGGTATGAATTTGATGGTGTAATAATTAGGGTTGATGCATATCTAACGGAAGTGGTGCCGCGTCGCGTCACTTCCGTTGCGGAACGACAGAATTGTCAAATATATGATATACGACATTTAGACTCACATGGGACGGAATTTCCGTGAACGCACCGTATATTTAGCGTCAATGCGTTTAGTTGGAGTGTTATGCAAAGTGGTATTGAAATATGTGATAATACGATATATATAATGATCTATATAGCCGAGAGGTTCGCACGCCCCGGTACGATTCCCGGTCAGGTTAAAGTAGAAAATAAAGTTTTCTGTATTATTTCAGGTCTGGGTGTTATTATGCCTTCATTTTCTCAGATACACCATAAAAAAACTCATTATAAAAAATAACTTATATTGAAATCTGAGAAATAAAGTGCTGTTGGCTTACATTTCTAATTATTAACTTACACCCTATTAAATAACACTCTTGTAAGGTTCGACGTCTCTTCCATGTTATGTCGACCGAAAGAATTGATTCGACGCTATTGACGCTATCGAAGTAACGCTGACGTCCGTTCCGTCTGATATGGAAGGACCCTAAGTTACTGGAAATGAATGTACATTCATGTACCTATGTGACGCTTTAACAGGAAAATATTTATTGGGCTGCGTTTATCAAATATCACAGAGAGCCCCTCGAACTGAAAATATAACAGACACACTGTATTATATTCTCGTCCGAGTGACATCGTTCAATATTGAAATTTTAAGTACCTATACATAATTTTATACGTCTATCGATAGTTCATTATTTCAAAATGGATTCTATAAAAACTATTTTCTCTGATCTATTACAAAATTCGGATAAGGGGTAAGTTTTTTTTTGTATTTAGATACTATATATGAAATTAAAATGTGGCCATTTGTAATATAAATAAAGGGAATTATTGTCGAGAATCGATAAATTATGTTTGCGTAAATTTACCAAACTTCCGATAATGATTAGTCAATAATAATGCTCGAAATTAAATGCTTATTCTGATAGTAGGAAATACTTTATCCAAACTGAATATATGGTAAGAATTATACTAAATTGGTGATTTGCAAAATGCAAGGTGTACCTTTTCGTCCTTCAACCCTTAAACTCTCTAGACGTGAAGGTATAAATATGATTTACATGATTTTATAGCTCATAAAATTTCCTAAGTAATCAATAATATATGGATGAATGGTATAGCTTGAAAATTGTCGGTAAGAAACGAATTGCATTTTTTAAGTTATAACATTGGAAAATTATGGAGCGACCAAATGTTGAAAGTTTTGAAGATAATTATCTTCATAATTAAGACCAGTGGAGTGGTGACATCATTAGACTGTGGATTATATTAATATTAAATTCGTATGTACATGTTTAATGTTATTTTTCAGTGCATCATATGCTACTACTGCTTTTCCATACCAGAAGGCGACTAACCTTTTGCCGAAATCATTCGAAGAACCGTCCCATTCAAAAGGCGAGTCCGCAGAAAAGAAACAAGAGAAAAAAGACAAAAGCCAAAAAGAAAAGAAGTAGGCAGTACTTATGTACGTAAATAGTATCGAATTCGATAAAATGAAGGTTTACATTAAACTTATATAGTAACTCGTTTTTATTTAAGACAAACTTCTTGAAATAAGCCCACATGGATAGTATTATACGAACTGATAGATAATGTCAGAGTAAATGCAGCCTGGACAAACAGCTTTAAGTGCGTGCCAAGAACGGAGCGGAGCTTGAAATAATGAAATATAATAGTAAGTTCGCTACGTCACAACTATGTAGAAAATGAACAAAGGCGTGATGCAACATTTCAACTGACCGCATCGCCGTAATTTATAGATAAAAATAATAAAATTAGAAATTAAAAAAATAAATACATGATTAATGTTCTTCAATTAGACAAACAAAAATTAATCATCTATTTCGATCAAGCATCCGAAGAATAGTATCTGTCGACGTCGGTAAAAAGTTAATAGGCACAATTCGTACACCCCATTCGTAAAGGGGGGGGGGGGGGCTTTAATATATAATAAAAAAACAAAAACCACTCAATTTCTTAATCTGGTTCGTATTTTCCCGAAGCCAATTTTTTGGGCATGAATTATGTAATGGGTTAAATTTGTTTCAAAAGAAATAAAAGTAATTTTTGTGACGTAGGCACATTTATATGCTCCACTTGTAGCGTTTCCCATAATTTGACTAAACGTTATGTTTAGAAGAAACCCTTTAAATTATTGCATATTATTAATATTATACTAATCAGTATATAATATTTTTTTAAATCAGTTCGATCACCAAATAACTCGTATTAATTGTTAGCAGTCTTAGTTAGGAAACTAATAAATAGTTTGAGATAAAAATAATGCAGGTGTTATCTGCAGCTTGGCATGTCACCTGTATTTTTAATCAAAGATAAAATTAGACATCAAATAAAACCTACTTACTTAAAAAGGTAATAAAGGTCTTTATTTAATTGACGCTCTGTACTTTGATGACAGCACTGAGCTCAATGTCTAGTTCAAGAATGGTTTAACTTAATAATCATTAAATAATAGTACCTTTCATATCATATAGGAGCCATTAACTATAACGAGTTGTAAGTGCCTATATGACTTTAAATTTATGTTAAGCTAGGTTACAAAAAGGCCATTACATGCACAGTTGATATGTCTAAATAATAATATAATATTCTAATCCAAGTTCTAAGTGTATACGCCATGTTTGGAAGACAAAATCTTTGACAGAAGCTGTCACCTGTTCATTATGATTCAAGAATGAAGTGTTACTTCATATGGATATGAATTGAATTGCTCTTTTTCTTCACTTTGAGATGATTATTTAAAGAATTTCTTTAATGCTTTTGAAAACATCAGGATATAGACGAGATGAGCTAAATTATGTAAAAATAAAGTCAAAATTTAAATTTTCTGTATTTTAAATGGTAGCTTTTTTTCTCATTCTTTATTAATCTGTGTTCATGACCGAAATAGTCTACTACTGACCTTATAAAGAAATGTAATTGAATTATAAATAATTAAATATTTTCATTTGAGAAAGATATACTTTTGTCACTGTTACTTTGTGAGAGTTGAAATAGAAAAAATAGAGTCGGTCACCCGCGGAGTTTTATCAAAATATCAACCCATTTGACACTGTCAGCGTCCAAAGGAAAATGATACCGCGCCGCCGGCAATCCGGCCGGCACGTTACAAAGTACCGTCCTTCCGCGACACAATACATAAGAGATCGGAGATAAATTACACGTTACATACTGTGTGTTGACATATCAGGGAAGGGAGAGAATTCGTTTGTAATATCACGGATGACGTCAGAACATTATGACATTGATAAAATAGAGAAAGAAGATATTTTTGAAAAAATGTTTCCGCCACTTCTACCTACGTCCCTAAAATTATGACTTGTACGCTTTCCGCCGACTGTCCTATCTCTCTAATTTATGATTATAGCCTGTAGCAATGTTTTATAGCTCATATCAATGTATATGTCAATATTTTTATAACGGTATGTTTATTATCTATACTAATATTATAAAAAGGAAAGATTTCATTGTTTGTTTGCATTAAATATGAATTATACATTATAAATATACTCTTTAATTTTGGCTATAAATAAACATTGGGAAAAGTAGCGGGAAAACAGCTAGTTATTTTTATACACGGGCGGATTTACTTAAGGATATGTAGATACAAAGGGCCCTCAACCCCCCATGAAAATAATATACGGTACTTTTACATAAGGTACCATTAAAACAGTTTCTAAACGAAATTACGATCCGCCTCTGTTTTTATACATATTTAATCAAATATTAAGTAGCTTTGTTTGCTTAAATTCAAATCGTTTTAGGAATATAGCTTTGAAATAATAATGGTGGGAGTTAACCTTCCAAATGCAGCTGTGGGATCAACATGCCTTGCGATCGCAGATCCCAGACCGAATCAGCTAAACACCTCGTACGCGTGCATGTTATACAGTCAGTTGCACAAACGCCCATTAATTTTTTCATTAGTTTAAATCGCCATTACCCATACAAATGTGACATTCATTAGAGCTTAAAGGCGTCATTAAACCTTAATGGACGTTTGTGCAACTGACATTTGATCTTGATAATTTGCCCTAATCAGTGATATTAAACAAAAAATAATAATTGGTATCAACTTACAACTATCGGTTCACGCCTACAGAAATCTCATTTGACACTTGTATATACATATTTTTTATTACAACCAAGGGCGAATGTTAACACCGACAAATTCTTAATTAATCATTACAAAAAGTAGACGGAATGTAATAAAAAACCGGTTATCTAAGGGCTTTGAATATTTTGAACGTTCTACCGAGACGTCTGTATTTTCTTTTTTTTTTCAAAACGCCTTCATTACATAAATATCTTGATTGATTGCTGACACAATATTTGATTCAACCCATATTGCATAAACTGTTTGCTTAGCCAAACAATAAAAAAAACATCATCTATATTGCTCCGACTCCAATATGAGTAGCTAAAACCCTCATACTTATAAAGTGTGACAAAAAGAAACAAAAATATTATTCTAAATTAGTAGTAATAATATTAGTAATTTCAAGTATCTACGGTCGAGGCTGTTTATATTGTCCGAGCGCATTTCAACCAACACCAATCAATTCAGATTAAATTTATCTATAAAAGTCTTAAGTCAAAGTTAAGGTAAAGCCCCATTGGTGACGATTGTAAAATCCCACTAAAATGGCCGGAGCTAATTAAAAGTTCGCTGAACGAAAACAAAGTTACCGATTTATTGATATATTTTTTGTTTATAACTCGAATCGATCATTTCCGAATTAAGCAGTGTTTATGAGTGACTTATTTACATTGAAAAATCCCAGTCGGGGTTTTTTTATAATGAATGTTTAATTTACTTGAAGATTACATAAGATTATGTTTGATAATGAAAAGTGATTATCTTATGTATTGAAGATATTCTTCAACTTCATTTCTCTGTATGAAATAAAATGGGGACTGAAAAAATAGCTTTTGAAAAATAATTCTACGAGATCTTCGGGAGGCCTCGACAGATTTTGGTAATTAATTAGGTAATATTGAAATATTTAGCTACATAAATATAAATATATTACAAAGAACTAAAAATAATGATTAGAAGAGAATTAATTTATATTGAAAACACGGATCACGTTTTGGTCATAAAATAATCTATTGGTAAGAAAAAAAAAATGTGAGCAACATGTCGGTAACGTACTTTGAATGCATACAATCAACTAGTATAAATATTATAACCTTATATTCGTATTTACTAGGAATTAAGAATAAATTGCCTTAAAACATATTCTATAAAGTACCTAGACTATTTAATATTTATTGACCTATAATTAGTCCAAGCAGGAAGTATAAAAATCAGGCCGGTTTTTATAATTTATTCCATTCTGTATATTTGTTAACTCTATTTATTTGCATAAACGCTGTTGGATTAAAAACAATCACATACATCTTGAGAAGGGATTGATTAATACCAACTCAGGGTCACATTTCAAATTAAGTGTGACAAATTTTCATTCTATGTAATCAAGACAACGCATAAGCAGAATCAATAAAATTGTCGATAAAATAATAAATTTCAAATAGATGTAATTAGCGAACTACATCACTATATACTTTTTTCGTAATACTTTTTCAATTTTTGCTTCACTCTTTTGCATTGTTTAATCTCGATTATAATTTAAATTAGATTATATAAAAAATAATTAATTATGAATTAAACTAATTAGCGTAACTTCAATACAAAACTATAAATAATAAAAACATAGTTTCGAGTGCGTTAAAAAAGTTTCAATTAAAAAACAAAAAGTCAGCTGCAGCCGGTTCGTGTACATTCGCCGCTTGACGCAGCCGATTGCAGTCTAGGGGTCAATATCCGGAACAAAGCTGCATTGAATGATCTGAGAAGGATCGTGTGTATGCGAAAATGAAACAGGAAAATATTTAATTGCAAACGAGACTTATTATTTTTCTTTTTATAGTTATATGTGTAGAAATAGAATATTCTTTATTGTATACACAAAACAAAATACAATTATATTTCGCATATAGGGGACGTATGTACAATTGACGGCCTTATCACAAAAGTGACCTCTTCCAGGCAACCTTGTGATAGAGTTAAATATATAAGACCGAATTATGGGGTAGTGGATGGATATTATTATTAAAGAATTATGGTTTTAATTTTTTATAAACCTACATAAATACATACACTAACTATCATATACAATTAATTAAACAATAATATAATAACTATTATTATTATATGAACTGTAATACATATATTAATATATCTATATACATATTATCATGGACAAGTAGTGCTCTCCAACAAGTCTCCTAAATAAATTAATAGAATTGATTTTTCTAATCGATAATGGTAGTGCATTCCATAAGCGTACAGCGTGGACGGTCAAAGATTTATCGTAAAACGTAGTGCAATGATTTCAATAAACTTTATAGTTTAATATATATTTTAACCAATTACAATCACCACTGACTAATATAATCATGAGAAATTAAAAGAGACCTACTTTTAAATAATTATAAACATAAATTAAAATATATTCAACAAGTACAACTTAGTGGCTTCTTTATAAAAGGCCTTCTGATTAATTAAATTGTTTTCAATAGAGACACAAATACCTCGACCCATATTTGAAATGATGATAAATAATTCACGGAATTTACAGAGTTACGTATTAATTAGTTTGCAGAATAAGTTTATTATGTTCTTTGGTTAGTTTTAGTTCTTTAGTTAGCATAATGAAATAGTTACAAGTATCTTTATACCAATATTATAAAAAGAAAAGACTCGATTGTTTGTTTGTTTGCATTAAATAGGCTAAGTAGCTCGGTGGCGTAGAGGGTAAGCGCCGTAGCCCGCGATCGTTGTTGTTAAGCAACTTTCGCAAGGGTCGGTCACGGGATGGGTGACCAAAAAATTATTATCTCGAGCTACTTCGTGCTTCGGAAGGCACGTTAAGCCGTTTGTCCCGGCTGAATTTGCAGTCGTTAATACCCTCCAATCCGCATTGGGCCAGCGTGGAGGGTCATGGCCCATCCTCCTTAATCATCCATAAGGAAGGCTTGAGCCCCTGCAGTAGGGACGTAAAAGGCTGGTGATAAAATAGGCTAAGAAACACTAAAAAAAATCTTTTACTATATAAGCGATAATTTACGCGAGCGAAATCGCGGGATCACAGCTATTATTTGATATTATCAATATCCACTTGTAATTGTTTGTCTTTTCTGTAAAACTTAATTCAGATAAGCTCTGAATTACATACGAATGGCGCTTTAATGTGTAACGTCATCCATCCTTTCACTTTTCGTAGTTTGTATGAAGTTCAAGGTTAGATCGGTAACATTATTATGAGGTACTTTTGCTGTACTGGTTTTAAAAGTTTCAGGTTCGTAGAATTATTAACTTTAATATTTATCTCAATTGTGTATCGAATATAATACAACAATGGTGTATAAATTTGAATTATAACGTGATTTACTTGTGGTCAGTATGGAATGAGTATACCTATTTGTGTTTTATAACGTCGTCAAATCCTAATTATATTTTAATGTAAGGAAAACTTCGAAAAATGCCCGGAATAATGTTGATGACTTTTTTAGTATGTAGCATACTATCAAAATAGTAATTGTTACAAGGGATTACCATACAAACTTTATATAATTTCATAGCCTTGGGGTATTTAAAAATTACTCTGAATGTTAATAAAGCTTTTATATTGTAGGTAGATCATGAAGTCAGTTGTTTAAATTGTATATTAATCATCAATCACTTAGCTTACATTTTCATAACAGAGAAAAAATAAAAGAAATAAAAACCTTCGTATAATCTTGTTTTGAACCGACTTCAAAATAAAAAAGAAGGAGGTTATATGTTCGACGATGATGTATGTTTTTTTATGTATGTTGACCGATTTTCAAAATTCTTTTTTTATTTTAAATTTTATCGAAAAGGAATCAGTATTTTTCATTTCATAACAAACCATTTTATTAAACAACGCTTTTGACCATATATCACCTAATTATTTAAATGATATGTATTGTATTTCATGTATCTCGAAAGAAAAAACAAAAGATTGCTTAAATTTATTCAAAATTCCAAAGGAGGGTTTTCCATATTCAAGGCAATGATGTATAAATACTTAAAGTGTATGTTCTTGAACTGTGAACCAATTTCTATCAAACTAGCTGTTTATCCGCGACTTAGCCTGCGTAAATTATAGCGTATGCCTAACGCTTATTATGTAACTTCCCGTAGATTAAGGACTTTTATAAATCGCTCCAATTGTTTCGGAGCCTATCCAATGCAAACAAACAAGTAATTAAATCTTTCGTCTTTATATTATGAGTATAGAAATATTGGATAAAATTATGTCGAGTAAATAGCAATATATTTTTTCTAAGACATTCACAATCTTAAATATTTATTTATATAGATACAACCAATGAAATCTTTTCTCTTTATCATATCTATACTAATTTTACAAAGAGGAAAGATTTTATTGTTATATTTAAACCCGAAAAACAATAAATAAAGGGATGAAAATGGGCATAGGAAGTTCGTATAGGGTAACAATCATTACTATGGGTTTATTTTAACGATTGCTTTTTTTTAAATTTGTCATTGTAATTATAATAAACAGTTCCCTAGGGAAGGGCGAAACCGCTGGCAGAAAGCTAGTATGTAATATTTTAGTGTTACCTATTATATAAAAAATATCAATATCACTAAAAAGCATGAAATAAAAACTTGAAAAAAATAGAACCGACTTCAATGTTTAAAAAAATTATAAATAATACTTATCTCAAAAACGACTTATTCAAGAAAATGCTTTTGAGGTCAGGCGCAGGTCTTCTGTAGGTTTATAAATTAAATGATAGGCTTCATTAGCATTTTCTTGATTAAGTCGCTTTTGAGATAAGTATTATTTATCACTTTTTCAATGTTTGAAGTGAACCTTTAAAGTTTTTATTGTCGAATACAAATAAGGGCATTTTAGGGCAATAAAAAACTCAGAACACTTACAAGACACGGGTCTACCCAGCAAGTTACTTATCATTCCAATTTAAGTATTAAATAGTATATCGTATAATGTTTCACAACGTTAATACAAAAATGCCAAAAGTGCGCTATCAACTTCTAGTTGTTACATAGTGGTCCGCGCGGTTTAAGCGTGCTTACATTACAGCCGACGCGATGGCGAGCTGCCTGCTCAATTGAATATCAACGACTTGCATTTTACCATTATACTAAATAGTACAATGAAATCCAGGTAGATACCTGAAGTCCAATATTAATAGTAATACATATAAACATTAGCAGAATTAAACCTACAAGCTCATCGTCGCCGATAGCAATAGTTTGCAACTTGCGGTGTGCGAGCTTGCACCTGACGGGTGACGCGTGGTTGGCGCGCGGGCAGCTAGCGGAAATTAAAATTCGAGCCAATCCCGTGCTGCTGCTGAGCTGCTTAAATGTATAGACTCTAGACTAATATCATAATTAAGAAATAAACAAACGAAGTTCAAATTTTCAATAAACATTTCTTTACTCTTGTATACGGCGAGAGTAGTGTTGTCAACTTATTGTTAGTGATTTTTCCACCAAAATTAGTGGTTTACCAAAAATTCTTTTAAAAAGGTTTAGATAAGAAGTTTTTGGGATTTTTAGCTTTTATAATTGTTAATAATAAACGAAATATTTAAACAATATATCATTGGGATTGTGATAATTTTTCATGTATATTACAATTATATATCCCGGATTTAATTTAATTATAATTCAGTTGAGTTTCATTTGCTTTTTCAAAAATGTTTTATAATTGTAAAATGTAAAGGTTAAAAAACTTTGCCATATTTTCATCCATTCTGTCTTTTATTTTTAAACACGTGTCTTGTGGATATCGTTGTAAAAAGCGAGAATCACTCATGCCATACGCGCGTTGCTGACCATGACCTCATTCTCATCCCTCCAGAGCCCTAGAAACCTTATTTACTTGATTTAGAAAAATGGATATTGTCTATTGTTGGAAAATCATAGATTACATGTATAATGCAAATCACTTCGTCATATTGGATATATTCTAAAGCCACATACTTATTTGATTTCGTTTATCTACAGTTTAAAATAAATTAAATATTGAAGTGCATAAATAATAAAAGTGAATATGATTAATTTTCTAATTATTGTTAAAATAAACGGTGACTATAAAAATTTACACGAATTTTTGAATTGATCCGGAAAATGCGAAGCGATACTTTTATTTCCATGAAAGCTTTTGTAGATCATATTTTATGCGAATAATAAATTATAAACTCAAAGAAGCACCCTTCCAATTTTAATAATTATCGTTTTATTTGTATTTTGAGATTTTCAAAATATAAAAAAGAAACTTTCAAATTAAATAAGTAATTATAACTAAAACAAAAATAGTACTCACCCGAAAATTGCAGTTAAAAAAAAATAAACACAAAAAAATCTTTTCAAGAGGCAACACCACGAAACTGTCAAAATCTTTCGCGCGCTCCTTTCGAAAACGTTCGACTTCGTGCAAACTTTTTGGAACTTCGAACTCTATTTTTTTTAGTGTAAAATTTTATTTTTAAATTTGTGCTACAACCTCTAAGTTTATCAAAGGTTGTATCATTGACGCGTGCGCCGGTATGGTTTACTACACGGCTACTAACCTGGCATCACTCCTATCCAACCTTGAAAGCTTTTCAGCCCCGCCCGCCTTGCATTCTTCTCCATTAATTAGATCAACTTTACCAGTTCGTGTCGGTCCTTCGTTTTTGTGATCGAAAAACTTTGATTATCGGTGTCACTATAGACAATATGGTTTTATTAATGAAGGAGTTGTTCATTAAGTGGTATAGGTTATACTTATAATAAAAAGGGGAAAGATTTGTTTATTTTCATTGAATAGGCTATAAATGAATGGACCGTTTTTAAAAACTCCTTCACCTACGGAAAATTACAACATACGCGGATGACATATAGGGTACGTTCCGATATACACTGCGACCACTGAACAGTATGACGTCAATTTAGTATACTGGAAGCCCGTTCCTTTATAGCTAGTTATACTGGTGACTTTTAAAGATTCCCTCTTTTCAAAAGAAAATATTATAAAATTGGAAAATTGTATACAAAAAAATATTTATCAATTAAATCCATCTTATAATAAACGTAAGTATTTTATTTTATCTGTTTCGTCTGATCACGTGGTCAAAAGCACTGCGAGCACCTTACCTCGAAATCTCCAGTGCTCACAGTACAAATATGGCGGCAATTCATGACCTCATAAATTTCTCTACGGTACTGTAGCAGTGTACTGGCAGTCCATAACGGAACGGATTTTTCAGCAGTAAGACCACTGCGCAGTGCTCGCAGTGTATATCGGAACATACCCATAATTTACGGGGATCGTATTCGCGGGAAGACATCTACTTATAGTATAAAAGTAAAGTGATTTATTGGTTTGATATCTGTGAAAGGGAAGATAAAATTCACAATATCATTTTTAATTACAAACTCAGGCCTAGTATCTTAGAAAACTGAAGTGATAAGCACTATGTATATCACATAGAAAAGTTCATGGTCTATATTTACTCAACAAGGTAACTAATTGAAGACTTCAGAGATGTCTTAAATCACGGGCTTGTTACCCACATTAATGCTACCACCATTATCATCAGCTCTTTTAGACACCTTTCTTATTTAAGGTTATGGAGGAAAGGCCATGAGCCTCCGCGCTGGCCCAATGCGGATTGAAGGGTATCAACGACAACAAATGCAGCCGGGACCAACAGCTAAATGTGGTTTCCAGTGGATGGAGTAGCCCGAGATAATATTTTTGTTTGATCACACATCCTGTGAGCGACCTTTCCGAAAGTTGCTCAACAACAACAATAGCGAGACGTAGCACTTATCCACTACCCCACCGAGCTTCGCCACCCCATGGAGATGTTTAATTTTAATATCATATTGTTCTAAGAACACAATTAAAATTTTTCTCAAAAGGATTACAAAACCAAAACGTTTAAGACCACTTATTACGTCTAAAGGTAAATAATATATATTTTTTTAATTTTTTTTTTATATTCAAAAACATCACATACATTGCTCAGATTCCAAGATGAGTAGCTAAACCAACAACGAAGGTACCACAACACCCAGACCCGAGTCAATATAGAAAAGTTCATTTTATACATTGACCTGACCGGGAATCGAACCCGGGACTAAGAGATGGCGGCACCCGGAAACCAAAACTATTTGACCGATTGAAAAGAATCACCTACAGTAAGTTACATCACACGCGTATGACATAGCCCATAGTATATCGAAATATACTGGCAGTCGCGGGAAACAGCTAGTTTTAAATTATGAGCTTGGAAGCGCTTGTTAAGAATTTTTTTGTCTGCAAAATAGATCACGTAGTAAAATAACTAGCCGATTTAGATGAATTTCGTTTTTCATGTAACACTTGCAAAGCTTACGTAAGTAATAGCTTTTTTGTGTTACCACTTTTTCATAGATTTATTCTTTGCGATTTAATAACGTAAAATGCGTTTGTATTTTCAACAAAAAAGTTTTTCCTGTAAGTAAATTTTTTACAGGATGTATTTCGATTCTATTTGGAATTATGGAAATTGCTTAACGTACCGGGAAATTATTTTGCTTCCTCGTTAATGTATACTATGTATGTTATTTTATTGTATAATACTTATCTTCTAATATTAATAATAAAATGTCAATATCACATGCATTACACAGACTGAATCTATAACAGATTATTGATTTCTTATATTTTCACGCGCACTATCCATAAATGAAACAAATTTTAAACGGTTTTATCTCGTTTGTATTTAGTTTTATTGACGTTTCGGACCCTTTACAAGTCTACAGGTTCCGTGTTCGCATAAGATTAAGGTAGTGCTACGTTCAAAAACCAATACTGTTGGAAACATTCACAATACATAAAAGAAAAACATATTTTATGGCAACGTTTAAATTTATTAAATTACATTAAATTATTTTAAAAATACATATTACTTATTTATTTATATAGCTATCGTAACACAGTTCCAACTTCGGGATTCTTAACGGATTACTTTCCAAAAAAATATACTGCAATAAAAAAGAAAAATATTTAATATAAATACGAAGTAAAACAAGGTCTGAAAGTGGCTGGATATTCCAATTTTTAGTAATGACTCTTTAAGACAATACCTAACTATATTAGAACGCGTCTTTTGTAAGATTGTATTTTTTTTTTAATTTAGGAGACATCAATAGATCTCTATTTTACAAATAGAAAAAAATGATTTCAATATGTTATTCTACTACTCTATCACACTCTCAAACTATTAGAGATTCTTGTTTATTGCGAAACCCAATAAAGGTGTTTTCCACATATATTTCCTCAATAAACAGTTTGAAAACTACTCGATAAACTACTATCATATCCTAATTATAAAGATGAGAGATTTGATTGATATAGGCTCCGAAACTACTGAAGCGATAAAAAAAAATCACATACGGGAACCTATGCACTTGTACGTTATGCGCAGGTGACATAGGCTATAAATTTATGCGAGCGAATTCTAATATTTCATGAGCTAGAATATAAATTAAACAACTTTTGAATGGTCTTATTGTTTGTTAGTTTGATATAGTTGTACATTGTCTGGATGTTTGGATCCTAGGTTCCGTATTTACTAAATTGAGATGGGATGTAATCATTATTCAAAAATACACGCGCTAAAACCATATGTACCTGATAACTATTATTGGATATACCTACAACTGGTGTTTCCAATTATTTGTCATCTATTAAAGAATGGCATAGAATTGATTATAATGAGCTCGAAAGTTAAGCAACTTTTATATTGGCCGATTATAAGATGGGTGACCAAATTTTTTTAAAATTGTATCGAACTCCGTGTTTCAAAAAGAACGTTATTGGTTACAGATGCATTTACAGTTGTTATTTATTTATAAAATAAACAAACAGCTGCTAATATTACACATTAATAAGGAACTTAAATAGGTTATTCATTAGCCTTAGCATTAAACAATTTTCAACGCTAAATCATACTAGGGTGATGAAGACATTCTTTTAAGGCGAGGCTATAAGATATTATCACTTTGTAACCCAAATTTTGTGGATGTGCAAAGGCTGTACTAATATTTGCCTAATTAAAATCATTTTCTGAAAAATAAACATATGATCGACTAGCTAGGTAGAAAAAAATCCCTTAGGAGACTAAAAATTTGTAGATCGATTTTTTGACTAGCATATTTCATCTTAATAAAAAAAAACTACAATATTATAGGAACAAGAAACAAAAATATCGAGAATACAGTACAAATCGAAACGCCATGAATTTTAAAAGACTAAACAGTTTTGCTTTGGCTTTAGTATCATTAATAGAACAAAGATAATATGTTGTACAGCATTACCCTGAATAAAAAAGGACAGATTTAAAAAAAAAACAATAATTAGTTCAATTTCATCATCCACCAATACGCATTATATTGCCGTGGTGGGTTATGAACCGATCTATTTATCTGTCTCCATATATCCATAGGAAAGACCTGTGTCCCAGTAGTGGGGACAGTAATAGACTGATAGTGATGTGTTTTATTGTCACATCACATCACCAGCCCTTTTACGTCCCCACTGCAGGGGCTCAGGCCTTCCTTATGGATGGTTAAGGAGTTTTATTGTAATTGTAATAAATTCTATTTTATACAGTCAAGAACAGAGTGATTTTGTTAAAATTATCACAATTAATATCCAGTTACATTGATCAATGCTAATTACAATAAACGATTTATTACAAGAACTGTGATATTAGCATAAACGTTATTTATCAGAGTATTTAATATTGAAGGTGAGATTTGAGTCACGCATAGATTCACATAAAGAGCCAATTAATATTATAGTGGAATTAATTGTTTGGCTGAATACGAATGTCCACAGAAAATGTAACTCGTACAAATTAACATGACGCATGAAGGTCTACTCTATTACCTAATTGTTCTCGAGCGAAAATATGGAATTTTTTTTAATCATTCTTATATTTTCGTTAAAGTTACATTCGTGAAGATTAATCGTCTACTGGAGGCAGGGTCAAGGCTTGCCCTGACTCCGTTGTATCACAAGTTATCGAAAAATGCGTTTTTATGTAATAGTATTGGCAACTTTTGTATTGGCATTTCAAAAATAGGTGAAATTTCGATTTCGGTGAATTAGAATAGCTCTTCTGGTGTCATGTTAATTGACATTGTAGTTGGGTTAATATAGAAACTTTGTTATATTTTATCGGAACTAAGTGTTGTGATACCTTATCGTTGTTTCAGATTTAAAATCAGTTGTGTAGTTTAAAAGATCTCAGCGTACAGACAGCGGGAAGCAATTTTGTTATATACTATGCATAGACTAAATCCCTTCTTCGAACGTCGTGTATAAGGCCTAAGATCTTGTCAAGTTTTTTTTTATTTTTATAAGTGATTAATTCGTATCGGTACAAACCTTATTGCATCCTAAATAGATCAGTACTGTTTCAAAATACTTTGGATCAACTAAATTCCGATGTCTGTGTAGGTCAGTAGTAGCATTCCTCCGATAAACATACAAAAACATGATAGCTAAACTAAACAAAAAGAATGCAATTCAAAATTAAATTTCCTTTAAAATCTTACTAATATTATTAAGGCGCAAGTTTTTTTCTTACTTTCATATTATCACACTTGCAAAAGTGCACCATTATAGTTAAACTTAGGGGTCGGCCGATCTGTACCGCCGCCGCTGACAATAAGAATTTGGAAAAAGGTTGCATACATTCTCAACCACGAACCTCCTTTCAGCCATAACGTTAATAAAAGGTAAAATTTTTAATGTCTTTTGCCTGAGAATTTATCGATCGAATCGGATTTTCCATATTTTAATTATATTATTTCGTTATTATACCAACTAAAGAAGATTATCTGTATTGTAACAGATGAGAGAGATTCAATTCCCGATGGTATGGTGCGGTAAGTACTCGGACTTCGTATTTTAAATTTAACTCATCTATGGGTATCATAAGAAGGCTCATGGCGTATAAACGCTGCCCTGTGATTCTAAGAATCCATACCTGAAATGATGAAATCACTCATATGTCCGAAGGCACGTCATTGTGTGAAGAAATTCTCTTGATTCCATTTTTGCACAAAAATACAAAACATAATTGATTGAATATACGTGTCTCAGATATTCTATTCCTATGTCATTTCGAAACTCACATTAGTTATACCACGAATCAATTCAAGGTTGAGCGGATGCCGCTTTTTTTGGAATTTGGAATTCGGGTTTGGAGTTTACAAAATCGCAGGGCTGCTCGATGACATCAGTGCGCCTCGTGCTGGCAACAGTGTCAATTCGCCCCTGCGGTTACTACCCAAAAAAGCGAAACAAGGAGGACAAATAGCAACCTTAACCATAGGGGGCTGGAAGCGACGCAGTTTTTAAATTTACTTTAAAAATTAATCGTTTAAACTTGATTCCCTTCGGAGATTTAGTTCAAATTTAAAATATAGATATATTTACAAAATATTTATGACTATAGTTAGATGGTGTTTACCTTGTGTGTTGATTTTGACCAAGAACCATGCATAATATTAGTAAGATACATATTTAGATCTTTTTATAAGTTTTATTATTTGTAAACAGGAATTCTAACGTGATTAAGTTACCCAATCAGCTTAGCTAACTGCTAGGCCAAGTAACAATGGTATGATTATTAATTAATGTAGATTAGCAACGATAACACCTGTCTGCAATTAACACGTCACAGCATTTGTAAAGGACAACAAATGAATCTACACAGATCAGCACTTTTACTCTATGCCACTGCAGTTGATTTTAAACTCTATCTTCTACGTATTAACGTTGAAAATCAAGTGGAGAATTTTGATTCGTTTTGTATAACCTGACGTGCTGTCGAATGTATAAATAAATTCGCACACCTTCGTCTGAAAAGAAAGACTGTTTGATGAGCTGTATTCGTTCAATTTCACTGCCGCCAATGACATGACTGAAAGCACAATTATTATTTTTTTCATAAGGATACGCGTTTATGATTAAGTTAAGTTTTTTACTAATTTGCTGTTTATTCTGGTGAACTTTATGTTATATTATTATAAAATGATTGCGATGTAATTTAATTAAGTGTCAGAGGCATTTTATTTGTTTATTACATTATAATACAGTGAGCCGACTACTGGCTTTCGATTTTTTAGGGATAATCCAGTAGTCAGCCTAAAGTGGTCGATTACTGGTTTTATTTGGATTTTTTGATCTAATTGAAATTTATAGAGTAAATAGTTAATATTTCTTGCTTTTAATTGAATATAAATATCTCTTAGATAAAAATAAGTTAATTTTATCAGTAGTTGGATTTTTTACCCCAATAGTCGGCCATTAGTTTTGCAGCATAAAATTCATCGTATTACCGTTAAATAAGGATTACATCTAGCACGTTTATTTTCGCATAAAATCTTGAATTATGGAATCTCATCTTTTATTTTTTTTCAGCTTTTTGTTTAATTTCATTATGGGCATTTCCCCACTTTCGTAATTGCCCCAAAGCACCCTACCAAAAGCTAGGCTGTGGACAAAAATCCCTTTGCGTTGTTTTAATTTTAGGCACTTTATTTTTTTAAATGAGTTTTATGGCTGTATATATTAGTGTTTCTAGTTTTAACTTTCAGGCCTGAAACTTTGATGAAAGATAAAGGATTGAGTGGTTAGATGTTTTCAGAATAAAGTACCAAAAATAACATTCTCCTTTCCAATCTAATTTTAAAACATTTTATTGATCTCTTTATATAACTTTCTGATACAAATAACTGTTTTCATTTAAATCGCTTATTTTTTTAATATAGTTGAATCAAATTAAAATTCTTGTTAAATGGCGAATTACTGGGTATTTTACCCGAATGCACTCAGTACCGTAAATTTCAAAGTAGAAAAAAGGTAGAAGTTATTTATTTATAGATGTAGAAAACAAGTGATATACTAAATGTAACATTTTAAAGGAAGAGTTACGACCGTCAAGGTTACAACCTTTCACATGTAGGTAGGGGAAATCCCTAGAACACGTGTTTTAAAATGAAAAATAAAATAAAAAAGTACACTTACTTGTTTATTAAATTTCCACGCACATTACTAATGATAAAACAACTTTTGAACGCATTTAATTTGTAAATATGTATCCCGAGTTACTTAAACTGACATGTTGGTCGTCATACGTCATAATGTAGGTATTCAATACCCATATTTGAGCATCAAACTGGGAACCTAGAGATGGCGACACCTTAAAACTGACATTCAAGTCACTCCGCTACAGGGTTAGGTCACATAGATCATAAAACAATAGGTATTTAAGATAACATAAACATTTATTGCGATGCCTAAGTAAGGTTTCGATTTGAATGGAAAAACCGCGACCGTCATTTGTGATCTATGTATCTGTCAATTAAATAGAACAAATTCCGTGGGTCGTAATCGTTGAGGTGACCATATGAACTGACGACAGGCTCGTCCTAAAGACTGTGAACGCATGGAGTCGACTATAAATATATTTTTAAAATGTATGTATCATTTATTGAATAATTTATTGAACACGAACACGACAACAAATTATGGGAATAAAAAAATAATGTATAAACAATTTACATGTATATTAAGCGTTCAATTTAAAAAAAATACATACTCTATAATAGTCGGTGCTGTATTCAAAATGTCCCGACTTGACATAATACTGCAGTAGACTGCAGAATCTTTTTTGAACCAGTATATCATGGCTAATCCTTTATCATAGACATTATAATATTATGTTCAGTAAATTAGAAGTCGCCATAATATTTTTTTAGCATACGGAGACTTTATTTTGATACATTATGATAGTTATAGAATCATTTTTGACCTTTTTGTTTATACATACAACAAACAATTAAAAGTTAATATGCTGGCTGTCTGTTTTGATGCAATATTTATGTGACCTTTTAGACCATTCGGTTTTTTTGTATAGACTAACACTTATAGCTATAGTCGAGTAGAAGTAAGTACTTGAGCGTAAATAATAACTCCAGTAAATATTTTAGCCAGTAAATCAGAATTTGAATTTTTGTTTTTTGCTTGAAAATATTTGCTTAAGCTATATCTGTAATTACTTCTACTCGACTATAGATACGAGTGTCAGACTTTATTTTATGAACATTGTTAATAAAATTTATTTCTTTTAAATTACTCAATAGATTTCTTTATTCCAACACAGTAACCGTGTCAATTGATATAATTCTAGGTATTTACAAGTTATTGATTGTCTTTTTCAATCATGTTTTAATATGGCTTTTATAGTTTACTGCATTACAGGAAGTGGCAGTTCCGGCAGGACACATTAGAGCGGAGGTCTCTTTATAGAAGTGATACATTTATATTTGTATAATTTATTAATATTATAGATCAGTAATCAAGAATTATAATTTCAAATAAATCCCTGGTCATATGCTTGTATAGATAAAAACAGCTATGATATTCTTTAAAAAAATCTGTGCAGATATAATGAAAGATATAACAGGTGCAGATATAACAGGTTCGGAACAGGGAACTAGTTCATTTATTCCTTAGATACCGTTTGTGTAGCTTTTAAACTGTTAATGTTACTATAAAAAATGATGTAAGTATAAAATGAAACAAGCAACTATAAATACAATTTTGCCAACTTAGTCGAATTGAATGTTCTAATGAAAACAAAAAAAAAGGTGCATTTTGGTGTATCCACTTATTATGTATAGATTTTATTTAAGACTTGAGGACCCGACAGACGTTTTCCTGTCTATATTATCGTATATAATTTAGCAGCATGCATTCTGTCAATTCTATGTCAAACTTCATAAGGTTACAATTAAAAAAGTTTATATTATCTGAAGCACTTAAGGTTAGATTAGAAATCATTTTATATAAATTTAAATATTCTTGTTTTTTATTTTATTTCATAAGAACCTTTGCTTAACAATAACAAACACAACAAAAAAAGAAGTAGCGAAATCAGTCCAGCCGTTCACGTTAGAATTAGTTCACGTGTGATGGTGTGACCATGGGAAATAGGGATGTCGCAAACAAGTGGATATAATCAGCCGACCAATAGGGAGGCTAGCCCTTTGATTGAATTGAATTCAATTAATGGGCTCAATTTCGATCAGCTGAGTAGCTGAACACATCGTTCTACAATACGGCTGAACAAAGGTCAGCTAATAATTAACAATTCATTCGGGAATATCAAAATTTATTGCTAGGATTAGAAGTAAACCAAATTAAATATTACAGTGTGTAAATAAAACTCAAAAACTTCTTGTTACGATTTGAAGGTGAAGATTCTCTAAAAATCCTTTCCACGTAATTTAGTGAAGAAATCTTATTACTTCTATATTTTGTATAAAATATAAATCAAAATTGATTGATTTTAGTATCTCAGATATTCTATTCCTATGTCATTTTGAAACTCACTTTACTTATGCCACGAAACGTTATTGCCAATTCAAGGTTGGGCGGATGCCGCTTTTTAAAGTGAATTCTGAAACCTGAGTGAATTCGAATTCGGATTTTTAGAGAATTACAGGGCTGTATTCGATACAGGTACAGGATTGATCAAAAAGATCACATCAAACTGTTTATTCGCGACTGGGTGTTAATAGTCCGTATGATCCAATGCAAGAAGCTGCCGTACACACCAATAGAGCAAACGGGTTAAGCTTAAACTATGTTTAAGCTGGCCACAGCGCCATCTATCAAAAATCAGACTAAGCCATGTATTTGACTGCGATTGTTTTAGTACGAGGGTGGATTGAAAAGTTTGCGGCCTAACACATAAATACTTAAACTATTTTAATGTAACTGACCTCATTCGATTAGTTTACTCTCTGGTTGTCAAATTGTAAAATTCTATCACAATAGCATTAACTGTATTTAAATTAGACTTAATTTTGTGAGCCTTTGTGCAGCATTTTTAAACAATAGAGAAAATTGAGCAACGTGCGGTCATCAAATACCTGTTTAAAAAAAACTAACTCTAAAAGAGATTCACGAAGATATATCAACAACATTGGGGGAATCTGCTCCGTCGTATACGACTGTGAAAAAGTGGGTTGCTGAATTTAAACGCGGACGAGAGAGTATTGAAGATGACCCTCGCTCTGGCCGGCCTATGACGTCTACGACTGAAGAAAACATCGCGAAAATCTGTGATCTGATATTGACAGATCGGAGATTGACCATCAGGGAGATTGCAGACACTATTGGCATCTCGTATGAACGAACACAAAACATCATAGTCAATGAACTTGGATTTTCTAAGGTTTCTGCGCGGTGGGTACCCAGATTGCTTTCAGTCGAACAAAAACGATCGCTCCTCACGATTTCTCGCGACTGTTTGGAAATGTTTGAGCTGATCCACAAGATTTTTTATCCAGATTTTAACAATGATGAAACTTGGGTACACCACTACACCCCAGAGTCAAAACAGCAATCCAAGCAGTGGAAAAAACGTGATGAACCGACTCCAAAAAAAGCCAAAACAATTTTGTCAGCTGGCAAGGTGATGGCGTCAGTTTTTTGGGATGCTAAGGGTGTCATCATGGTGGACTACCTTGCAAAAGGTGAAACTATAAACTCGGCTTATAACTGCACCCTCTTACGTCGCTTGCGCGAAACAATCAAAGAGAAAAAAAGGCCAGGGGGGCAATTCTACTAAATAAATTTTGTTTAAATCGAATCAAAAACGGATCGAAACCGAACGAAACTACAGTTTTTAATGGTTTTTCTATTGTACAAAGTGACATACGATACAATTCCAGTTCTATTTTAGCTGGAATTTTATCGTATGTCACTTAGTAGGTCGAAGTTGCGGTGGCTGACTTTGTTGAAGGCCTTGAAGAAACTTTTTTATGACCGGCATACAGGCGTTGGAAACCAATTGGAAGAAGTGCATAGAGTTATTTATATTTTATATTGTTTTCTTGTTGAGGCCGTGAAATCTTCAATCTACCCTCGTATGTTTATTGCAATTTCGAAGTTTGGTGCTACAATAGTTAATAACAACATAAAATGACAAACAACGAAGTTATATTGGTCTTCTATGTCACGTGATAGGTTAGAAATTTATGACGATACCAAGCGTAGCGTAGTGATCGCCTTAAATTTCTTTTTATTAGATAAAGAGGTTGTTATTTTAACAGACAGCAAAACTAAATCAAACCAAGTCTAAATGTCATAATAATTCAACTACAAAGCTAAGTGTAATTAAATGGTTAGCCGCCCAATTTAACAGCTATTTTAACCAATTGGCTGTGACATATATAAATAAAAATAATAGTTTCTTACTCTGTTTCTTACATGAACATTCTTTTACGTACAAAAACATATATCATACGTGTAACGTGGGTAATATTTACTCGGGCAAGTCGTGGTAATACATCTAGTATAGGAATAAATACAATTTTTTACCAGAAAATCGCGTTGGTGTTAGTTCTTATACGATTAAAGCGTTGGAGCGTCGACCTGTTATTATACAGGTACAATAATAATTTTATAAATATTTTCCGCTTGGTTTTTTACATGAAACAATTATGTATATTGATAATTTTAAAAGGTAACTTATCGATTGCTAACCACGGTATTTTAGATTGTTTTTAATGATTTTGCGGTTTTTGTCGAAAAACATGGGAGTTGTTTTGATATGTGTCATAATCTTGAATAGAAACTACTTGATATGTTATTCAAATGCAGCCATATCTCAAACAAGATTTATAAAATACTAGCTTTCGCCAGCGGCTTCGCCCGCGTGCACCCTAAGGAAATGTTAAGTGGGATGAAAGTATCCTATTATCTAAGTCAACTAATACTCTTTCTGTATACCAAATTTCTTCAAAATCCGTACAGTAGTTTCGACGTGATTGACCGACAAACATCCAAACATCTAAACATCCAAACAAAGAAACCTTCACATTTATAATATTAATAATAGGATATTCATTGTTCCACACAATTAAGTATTGTTATTGTTGATTTAGTTATTATATCGTCATTGTACATGTTTCTTGCCTGTTCTTTTAATCAGCCAAACACGCCCGGAAAGAGTACTTTCATTGAGTTTATTGTGATAAGACTTTTCTAATTGTTTTAATCGGATAGAGAGTAAATTTAGTTTGAATATAATCAAACTACATTATTAATTCTGTAAATAAACAAGATAACTGAAGTGAAATTATATAGTTAATAGCTATAATTTGCACGCAGGAGTGTATTTATATTTCTTTGATTACTTAGATTAGAATTAAAGCTGTTTAAAGATTGATTACATGCGAATACGAATTAAAACTGTTTAAAGAATTGAATTTTTTAGTTTGGTTAGATATGTAATGTTGGCACCACTGCCGATTTTTGTGGTATTTTCTTTCTTGTAACGCGAAGTGATTTCATAGTATGTTAATGACATAGGTATAACATTTTGAGCATCAACTGCAAATTTGTCTCGTTTATGCGTTTTAATTAATTATTACTAATTTATAACTACGAGTGAACAATGTAAAAACACCAGGAAGTGAATATTGGATAGTGAAAGTTCAATTCTTTACGACCTTGCAAGTTCTTTAGTTAGACAATACGCGTGCTTAATTGAATGATTGTATTGGATCATTGAAAGGTAATAGATGATTAATGCGTGGAAAAAAGTAATGAAAAAGTCTAGTTTTTCTCTCTCCGAACGTTCTCCGTGTTCTCCGAACCACTGTTTCACTTGGGACCCCCACCCTTCAGCAACATTTCCTGGCATCCTGCTTTGATCCAGCATTGTTCAACCACATCCCTGTGGAATTACAGCAGCACGCTACACTATCTATATAAATAAACAAAGATTGCAAAAGTGGATTGCTAAATGCAAAACACGAGAACGGCTGTACCGATTTGGTTAATTTATACCTGATGAAACCCGCTGCGGAGTACCATCGCCTGGAGGGTAGGACTACAGTGGTATGAATTTATAATACACTAGTTGTTTTCCTATTCCCACAACTTCGCCTTCTCAATGGTAAAAAAATCATGAACCAATCAGTATTCTGAAGATTAACCATTTAATTGTTATTGTTCGGATCTAATGTCTCAACGTGACGTCACCGTCAAGTTTACAAGTGCAGGCGCATGCACTCGAAGGATCGGCATGATGAATTATTATTATATAAAGGATACTGTATCCCAAATATTTGTGTGGTATCCATGAATATCCAGTGGTGGGCTGAAGAGAGGAGAACGGGAAAGTATATAAATAAATAATAAATAAATTTCTTTATTTTCAAAAAGAGATTGTAGTAGGTACATACTTAACAATAGCAATAGACAAATAACCAATTATTACAATCTAAGTGGATGAAGTACTGCTACAAGTATATACTGCTACAAGTAAAGTATATATTTTTTTAATAATAATTTAATTGGCTGTAAATAACCAGTACCAAAGATTAATAATATGAGTGGTGATTTCAAATTGTCAGCGTTCGGTAACGAATGTGGGGCTGGATTCGGTGGGTTCGGTACTCGCAGAGGGTTTTACCAGGTAGGCCACTTTTCAAACCTGTCCATTTCAGGACGATTACGGGGTCGGAAAGCCCTGGTTTAAGGCTTAATTTTGCATTTCCCTTGCGTAAAAAAACGAATAAGAGATGCGACCGCATAACTCTCTACCCATGATTATAGTCATAGGATACTACATTTTAGTGATGTTTCGCTTAATTTTACTATTTCGATATGTCTTTCGGATAATTTTGGGATAAATAATAAACCAAAGTTGGTAACACAACTGTCAAGTCCATAATAATAATTCTACATCGTTCGTTCATCGTTTTGAAAGTATGTCGTAAAGCCTCTTCAAAATCTCTTATCCTATGGCTAAAGTCATGGCTAGAGCACCCCTCATGACGTCACGCCTCATATTTATTACGTGTCAGTAGCGATCCAGACATCGTGCCGCTTATGTCGGAAGCAGGAAACGGAACTGTCGCGTTGTACCTACCACCGAGCAACAATGATAATACGAAATGGTTAATTGATAATAGAATCGCGACCTAGATATGCGTGTACGGCAGTTACACGATTATGCTATACGATTTGACCTTACAGGTCGGACTGTAGGTCGCAAGGTTGTGAGTAACAAATGTTAACACACGAGTGATAACTTTGCAACTTGATATTGAATATTAGACATCATATACATTGCTCAGATTCCAAGATGAGATGCTAAAGCCCCCGTATTATGGAGTATCTGAAACAAACAATGGTACCACAACACACAGACCTGAGATAAGATAGAGAAGTTTATTTTCTACATTGACCCGACACGGAATCGAACCCGGGACTTCAAAGGTGGCAACACCTTGAAACCGGCGTACCAACCACTCTGTCATCGCAGTTTTATATATATTATTATGCAGCCTACCAGCCTACCCATTTTTTGGTGTATTTGAAGTATTTGTGATTCCTGTATCAGAGACATCTTTCGCGTAAACGTCGCCACAATAATCTATAACAAGACCATGACTTTAGCCAGAGCGGTGCTCGTAGCAAATCACCCCCCCCCCAAACCGAAAAGTCATCCCTTGCTTTCCGAATAACACAACACAACTAATCTGAGACTTTAGTTTTATTCGTCATTCGGTGTTCATACTTAAAAATATGACCAGTCAAAAGCGAGGCTTATTTTGTTTCTTGCTTTATTTAACATTGACTTGAATAATTAATTAATTAGCTCTAAACCATAGCGAGGCTCCCAATTGCGCGGGGCCAATAGCATTTGCTACTTTTGCTACGTGGCTAATCCGGTCTTGGTTACAGTTACTGTTACAATGCATCACACTCGTCTTCAGAAAAGGTACCAGTAGGTAAAACGTGATTTTATTGCGTTTTTTATAGCTTATAGCACGGAACCCTTCGTGTGCGAATCCGACTAGCACTTGACCAGTTTTCTTAACAGAACAGCGTATAGCTGTGCGGTAGGCTACGCCGAACTTATTATGTTAAACAATTTACATACGGTCTGCAAAAACCTCCCCTTTCCGTTGAAACTCTGTATAAATGACACTTTACTAGATCGTTCGCGTAAAGGTTAACCGTACGCGATGAAATCGTTCAACGAAGCATGCCACCCCATCGTAGACTTGTCCATGGGCGTCAACGCTTCCTAACCTCGACTTAAATCCTATTGATATAGGGTTCAAATCTAATTTGTGCCGGCAATATTCTGCACTTGAGATTTCACGTTTATGAATTAGGTCATATGGTTAAGAGGGACAGTTTTAAATTAACTATTAATTTTTTTATTTATTTTATACTAGCTGACCCGATACAAGTTGTCTTATCTTAATTATGAATATTAAATTTGTATTAGTTTTTTTACATCCTATTTGACGATATTCGCAGCACGCATTGTACAATTAAAAAGTTTATATTATCCAAAGAACTAAGGTAAGACTAGAGATAATTTTATATGGTGGTTAAATATTCTTAAATTTTCCATACAATATTCTTATTTTTTCTTTCATAAGATCCTTCTCCTGACAATAAAAAACGCAACAAAAAAGAATTAGCGAAATCGGTCCAGCCGTTCATGTGTGACGGCGTGGCAAATAGGGATTAATTTTTATTTAAATAGATATAAAGAAGGATAAGTGGAAAATGTAGTATTATTATTGAATATATGTGAAACAAAACTTTGTTTTACTTACCCCGTTAATAACGGACTTCAAAATCGAAAAAGGAGGAGGTACTATAGTCAACTGTGTGTTGTTTTTTTTGCGGTTTTTTGCGAATTGTAACCAATTTTCATTTTTAGAGGTACAAGCGTTACGTAGACTTTGCGAAGGGCATGGAAAGGGCAATTTCTATTTCGCGAACACAGTACAGCAGAATAATCGCCTAACTCTTCTAGTGATAAATCTAGCCATAAAATATGAAATTGTAGCGATGTTATAGCACTATTTCGTTTAATTTTACTACTTTGACATGCACTTTAATAAAAACGAACGAATAAAAAAGAATAGTCGTTATAGATTTGCAGTGCTACCAACATAGTAATTTATTTATTGATAGATCAATAAAGGACATGTCAAAGTAGTAAGATAAACAAAGAAATAGGTATTAGACGACGTCACGCGCATTTGCTCAGATTCCAAGATGAAAGTACCACTAAGGAAACTAAATATCGCCTCAAACTGTACTTAAACGTGACTTAAACAAGTTTTCGTTTCTGATTTTAGTTTTTTTTAACTATCGGTTAATAGCAGTTTCATAATACTAGGTAAAAAACTTTATTTACTGAGAATAATCAGTTGAGATTTTGTAGTTTTCTCAATTCAGAAGCCGGTTGTAATTCTTTAAGTGGGATATTTTTTTCTAATGCATTTCTCATGGCTTAAATCAAGATTATTATGAAAAGGCAAACTCTACGATATACGCGAAACATGCTCTTGACGCCTACCTGTAGCTGACTCCTGTAGAATTATATATAGCAACAAGTTACTAGGCGTCTACAATGCTACATGAAATGGAAACTTTGATGAAAATATACCTTAATACATATTTATCATTGTGCTGCCATCAAAGTTTCGTTTCGGTCCTCACACGCGTCTTGTAAGTTTATGACAGAAACCGGGAAACTTGTTATTAATTTGTTGAGGTCACAATTGCCCCGGGGTATAGCTTATGTGTCCCAAGAGGACAGATAACTTCAAAATTATTATCCCGTTTCATAATTTATAACTAGTTGCTTTCCCGTGACTTTCGCATAAATAATAGCCTATGTCACCCTCGTAACATGTGGCTTCCAGTAGGTGAAAGAATTGCCATTAGTTTAAAGCGATATTACTGATACAAATTTGATATTCATTAGACCTTAAATGCGTCATTAAACCTTAAACTTTAATGGACGTTTGTGTAATTGACCGTTATATAATATCAATAGATTTACACGAATAATATGCAACAATCACAACGTACACTCGGCAACAGAAAGGTGCAACCTAAAAAATAAAGTTGGTAGGCGTGGGTTGATCGTTACAAAAATTTACTTAATAAACAATTACAATATAATAGAAATAGATCAATCAACACGTCTCAACTTGACGATTCCTATTATGTCATTTTTAATTATCTTTAAGCAGCTAATGGATAAACCAATAACATTAGTTCTCGTTTTGATAGATGGCCAAATCAAGAAATGGTGGCATATCGTGATATGCCCGGGCAGATCTTGATCGGCCCAATTCAACGATTGGAATATAGAGAAGATCCAAAAGGTCAATACACGCCTTTCACGATTATTTTGATTACGTGCTTTAAAAAAATATAATCAGATGTCACAAAACAATGACAACTTATTGAGTAAAAAGAAGTATGAGCGCTCAAGAAGCGAAATACGTGTGTAAGGATCGTACTTTGTGCGAACTGCTCTTTTTGCTTTAACCGCAGGGGATCTGGTATAAACTTCAATTCAAATATGGTAAATATATTTTAGCCTATTTGAAGTTGCCGTATTTTTAGTAACAACTATCATGACCTTGTGATCGATATAAACATTTTGCGATAACATAATAATTAGTTATATGACTTTGTCAGGTAGGATGACTGGCCATTTTTAAATCATTATGATGAAGCGATCCTTTAAGGTTATCAATAAGGTTAGAATTTTTATGTTTGATAATGTTACGAACGAAAACAAACGTACGCATGTTTATTTTTATATTCCATCATGACTGTTTAATTTCTAATCTAAGGATAACGGTAGGTGTATGAATTTTTAAAATAATTCCAGTAGTATTGGAGACGGCGAATATGCAAAGCAAACAAACTAGTATAGATTACCTGTCTGAAATTAGAGATAAGTGTAAACTCTTATTTATTTATTATTGTCTATATAATTTAAAATGTGCCACGCCTTCATTCGCATGGACTTTCAATTATGCCAAAGCAGATGGTTTCATTTTAGTTTGTTAGCTTAGATTATGTGTTGTGGCCTGGGTAGGTTTTAATTTAAATACCATAATATGTAAATATAGAACTCTTTTCATTCTAAAATTCCGCTACCTTCTGGGTTGCCAATTCCAGAAAGGAGTATATCTAATTCACAATAATATTAAAAAAGTCTTTATAAAGTGTATTGTTTTTTTCATTGGGTGCTAGAATATAGCCCGGAAGCATCGCTAACCCACTAGAAAGCAACATAATAATAATCATTAACTAATATCTCAAAAGAATATGGAATCCTATCAGAATTTATGCATTCGATGCGCTGAATTTTCTGTCACTTCATGCTGTACTTCAGAAATTCTTTCCGTCTCACTTTCTCATTTGTCTATATAGACTTAGAAGTCGATGTGCGAATACTTTGAAAACTCCAGCGTGATTCTCTTTTCGTAAACGTTTCTGACAGTAGAGACACTGCATGACTATCACGATCTGCAATCAGTTACGTATCACGTCTGCACTGGATTCTAAAGACCTAGATATAGATGTGTAAATACATTATGTATTATGTATAGTATTATGTGATTAAATTTGTGTGTATATGTTAGTATCGGCAGACGACGCATGTCGCTCACGATCAGCGGAGAGTCTTGATTTACGATTTGAAGAGGTTTCCGTATGTATATAATGTGATCTTCAATTTTTTATCTCTTTTCAAACATTGTATAATGAAGATGGTTATGAACATCGAAGGTGTAATTTAAATAAATGATGCCTACCTATTATCGCAAAGGAGTTGCAACCATCATGGATAAAATGTTTATATTCTAAAAAGAGTGAATAATTATTATGTATTTTTTTTCTCAATTTAAAAATCTTTTAAGTGCCAAATTAATCGAATCATTATTGATTTCATTCAAAGGTAATTTTATTAGTTACCAGATTTTAAATATATTTTCTTTTAACTATTAACTGTCTAACTGCGTTGCCGATAGCTGGAAATGAAGCGGCGTCGCTGACTCGCACCTCAGCAAACTTGAAGGCTGGCTCGCAGGCTCGTAGCTGGGCGACTCCGAAGGCAGTAGCACCGGGAATACCACGTCCGCATCACTGAAAGGACAGCTGAGACCCAGAATCCAGCAGTGCTCAAAGATATACTCGCTTGCCATCTCGAGCTATAATTTTTATCTTTACTGTAGGTACGAGGCAGCTGATGTGGAACCACTGTCGCTGGGGGTTTGATGTAGCAATGAGTTGTATGGTTCCTTGCACTTGTTGCACCGAAAATGGTAATTACATATTTTTGAGTAATAACTTAAACACAGAGATGTGACTTATCTTAGATACAAGTATTTGAAATACAGATACAAGATACAAAATACGTATTTTCATCTTGTATCTAAAATACTTTTTTTAGGAAGTATTTTGTATCTTGTATTTAAATACTTTTGTTTAATATCTTAGTATCTTTTAAATACTTTTTCTGATAAAATACTTTATAAAAAGATTATTTCTTACATTTTATAAATATCACAAAACATTCTTTGCCTAAAACATACATATTTACAAAAAGAAAGTGTTCAATTATCAACGCAATGAATATTAAGTTAAAAATAACTCGAATCCAAACATTGTTTGGTGTCATTTAAGAAGTAAATGCGTAGAACTGAACGTACGGTTATACCGGTGTAATACACCCTCCCTAGTAAAAATTGATAGATGGCGCATAGGGCTTGAAATCGAATAACCAGTTACAAGCAATAAAAAATCTTGATTTATCTAAAAACCCGGTTATATGCTATAAATAAAACTCAGTATATCAATTAAACTCATTATTAAATTTTATTATTTTTTTGCACATTATACTTTTTCCACTAACAACAGCATTCAAAAAGTTTATTTTTAAAGAAATTTCACTGTGAAATTCGATACATGGCAAATGCTTGAAATTATATCCCGTGAGCAAAGCAATATTGCCTTTATTGACTCAACAGTTAATCTTTTTGTATCTTTTGACCACTGCATATTCATGAGCGAAAAAAAATCAATATTCGCATTATGAGGCATAATACAAAAAAATACTGACAAATCTTCAGTAGTTCGGAAACGAGTGCTGTCATTGCATATATTGAAAATAATTACCCACTGCTTTTCAACTAATTCGTCATAAAAATAAATTTGTTAATAGAATAAATTCTTCAAATAATTTCTTTGAGATCGTCAATTAATACTCCTTTATTTTTCAATAATACAACACAATCTGTGATGTAATCTTATAGTAGATTTTGCTTTAATAAGTAACCATTTAATTCAAGGGATCTTTATTGAGAAACAACAAAAAAATGTGCGGAGTCTTGTCTTAATATTAGGTCTTTACCTATGTAATCGCCGTTCTGCTGTACTAGCCATTTAAAATCAAACAATTTTTTTTTGGCTAATAATTCTAATATCGTTTTTTTTTTAAATCGTCATTTGTTCAATAGTAAGTGTTTTGTTTTCAATGCATTTGAATATTTTTCGTCGTCATGGATAAGTTAAAAATTCGAGTAATTATGGAGTATGTGTGCCATCGTGGCAGCAAAGCGGCACGCAACATTACAACGTTTGCAGAGCGAACACTACAAACGAACGCACCACCCGTTATTGGTTTACGAAAAGGTTGCTGTTTGGTGGTCTAACGCGGATGTATTTCATCACAGCTTCTTACCAAACAGGACGAGCATTACTGCAGATTTACTGTGTGTATTGTGAAGAACTGAACACAATGACGGAGAAGCTGGCACAACTCCAACCAGGTTTTGTCAATCGTTCGGTTCCACTGCTCCTGCACGACCACGTACGACCTCATACTACACAATTGGCGGTACCCAAGCTACAAGAGCTGGGGTTTGAAGTTCTCCGTCATCCGCCGTACTTAACAGACCATGCGCCTACAGACTTCTAATTCTTCCAGAATTTGGATAACGTCTTAGCGGGAAAAAAATAAATTCCCGAGAGGCAGTACAAAATGCCTTTGAAGTATTTGTTGCCTCCCGTCCAGCTGATTTCTTCAAGAAGGCATCATTAAGTTACCAATGCGTTGGTAAAGATGTATTGATTGCATGGGTAGAAATTAATAGAATAGAAATAAAAATTAATAGAAATAAGAAAATAAAGCTTCATTTATTTTATTAAAAACGGAAATTTCATAGATAAAAACTTAATTAATACTTCAAATCCGGTTGAGACCGGATCAGATGGTAACTAATGGCGCATTACCAACAGTACCAGCAATACCAACTCTACGTCTTTTTAGATACGTCTACGTATTATAAGCCTTTCCTACAAACCAACGTACTATAATCAACCACAGAAGCTAAGTATTTTCTACTAAAAATTTTCTTAGTAGAAAAGTTAATATACGTTCCGTTACATACTATCGCAAATTCACCTCGTCATAAGTCACGCCATTAATTTTAAAAACCAAGTACTGTATTTATTTTACCCACTCTCTTCATCTCACTAGGAAAAAATGAATTTTCAGTTCTCCGTAATTTTACGTCGTACGTAAAACCAGCTTTTTAAATAAATAATAATTTTATAATTAAATTTAAATAATTATTCTTGTTGTTATATTTCAGCAATTTTTCATTCACAATGCTATATTTAAAAAAAATATTATTATAAAGGAACTAAAAAATTTAAAATAATTTAAACCTGATGTATTAAATATTTGCATTTTTATATGTTACATTATGATTGACAAACAAATAAAACGGAGGAAAAGTGGGTGAAATTTAGCTTGTAAGATTTGAGTACAAACACAGAAAACTAAATAAAAGCTTACAAAAATTGTTTCTAATGAAAAATGCTTAAAAAATCCACTTTGTCCGTGGAACCATCTGGTCTAAGATTTAGGTTTTTGTGGTCTTTAATAAACAAACTTAAATTCAAATCTTTTTTAGAAAAGTATTTGTATTTATAAAATGTATCTATAAGATACCTATTTTGTATCTAGTATTTCAAATACTTTTCTCGAAAGTATTTTGTATCTGGTATCTGAAATACTTAATTTAAAAGTATTTTGTACATCTCTGCTTAAACATATGCGACAAAGAAACTTTTCATTAATTTAAATTTGTTACATAAATGAATTTTATGTCCACACTTACATAATAGACACGTAGGTATGGCCGTCGCCGCTAAGTGCGGCGGCGGCTCCGTGCTCACGATGCTGCTGGCGATGCTGCCCGATGCCAACGGCAACTCCTGGGTCAGCATTCTCAAGCGCCAGTGCGCGCTTTTCCAAGAAAGCGAGGAAAGCGTCCAATGTTTGATGTTCTGCGAAATTCCTCTCTAGTTGGAAAAAGCGAGACGTATAGACGCCTAATTTACGAAACAATACCGAACGTTTGGTTCTAAATTTAATAAAGCAGCAAGAATCTATTTTATATTACTTAAAAATTCTCTTAAATTTACTGCCATAATTTATAAACAAGGCTTCAAAGCGTCAGAATGCTTGACTTACTTCAAAAAGGTAAGTAAGTAAGTCAACGTTGTAGCTGATGTCTCAAAGCCAGCAGCGAAAAAGGAGAAGCATTGAGCTATCATAAAATCTTCTGTCACTAATACACGTAGATTTTTTCATTTCCTATTTTTTTGTTAGAGATACAGTCACCGACTATAAATTCCTTTTTAAGGAAAGGAATTTTTTATTATTTATTTTTAACATCAAAAGGAAGTCAACAACGTCGTTCCTCTAAGTTGCTTTATACCCACGACAAACGAATAAGTATTTTAGTCAGTAAGATCTCGAAAAAGTCATTCAATACTGTCGGGACAGATTTTAAACCTAGCGCATAGAAAATTTATGGACATATCGTTCGAGTTATAGACAGAAAACCTCTCTACGTAGACTACTGGGTACTGAGGAAATACAACGTGGAGCTAGCTGCGGGCATGCCAGCTGTGCCAGAATTTAACCTCCAGTCGATCATCCTTCACACAACTTCACGACGGTATTTACCTAAAGTTAACCCCAAGGGTGGGCGTCAGAGAAATGATAATAGGCTGAAAAGGCGGATGCTGTATATTTATATTATAAATATTGTTTAATTACAATAACAAAATAGAAATGTGCAAGTGATTTTAAGTTTAAGGCATGATTTCGAACTCGGCACCATGCAGCATTGCTGCAGTATTTCAGTGAATGATTCTGAGCAAGGCAGATCTAAAACTTTATCCAACCCTAACGGAAACTTGATATTGCGACCTTGACACCCCCCACAGCCCCCGAACGTATTTTAATATTGTCTAACTTTTGCAATATATAATTGAATTTAGGGATTCTAAAGATCTCCGTACCATTTTTAAATACATTTTTAGGCTAGTTTTTTTTGCTGTATTTAGTTATAATAATTTTGGCCCCACCCTGACACTGACACCCGGGGTAAATTCATAAATAACCCATCATTTTTTAGGAATATTTAAAAGCAAAAAATGGTTATTGTAGGTTATCCTTGAAAGATAGGCATATGCCATCGCGGACTTTTTGTAAATATATTAAGGGGTACAATCCCACCATACTTTGTTTTGTTATAAGTCAGAAAGTTTCCAATCGGCTAGTTTTTCGAGTTTTTCACGAACAGACAGACGGATAGACTCGGCGGGGAATTTTAATTACTAGTTGATTAATGAATGAAAAAAATGAAATGTTCAAATGGAATTTCAAAATCAAAGGTAAAAGTTTATTTTTTTGAATTGGTAGCATTAATAACTTTTAAAATATCTATTTTTCCCAACCACCATTCATCAATTTAATAAAAATGACAACTGTAAACTTATTACATGTATCCATATGAAGATAATACGTTCTTTTCGATTGTCCGCTTTTATTACAAACAATCATTCAAGATAACCGTCATCTAATTGATATTTTCTTAGTTGGTTATTAAAGACATTATTTATAAGTAAGTGACCAATTTAGAAACTAATAATTTTGTCTAATTTGTTTGTCATTTGAAATAAGCCACTTCAATAGTTTACTTCTCAAAGAGTCATCGTGACATTGATTGGACATTCTGGAAAACTATTTATTTAGTCCTTATTAATTTAATGATATATCATTATAACTAAACTTCCCATGTTAAACGTCTTAATTGCACTGATATTATTTCGAATTAGCTTGTTCCCCGCAACTTCGCTTACGCGATTATACCTGTGTATAATGTAGCTTCCCATAGTAGACCTATAGTATAATATAATAGTAGACCTATGTAGAAGAAATTTAAAATCGGTCCAGTAGTTTCGGAGCCTATTTAATATAAAGAAAAAAACAATCAAATCAATTTTTCAATGCAGGCAATGCAATGCAATTTGCAATGCAGGTATAAAAAAATTATACATCCTTTTACAGCCCTCTAGTTAGAATGTGTCGCACATTTAATGAGATTCCCCGTAGCAGCAAAGACCCTGAATCGACTAGATATAAAAAGATTATCACTGACTTCTTTAAAGACCAGGTATCTTCACCTACGAAATAATCCCTTTTTATAAGTCATGGGATAGAATAAGTTAGTTTTTATTGCTAGGACTGTAAAGATTTCCTCTGTTGTTAGTTGATCATGCTGTGTACACTAATATTGGATTGTCCAGTCTAAATTATCTAATATATTTGTCGAAGTCATGTGTTGACTGTAATCTGTAAGTGTACCTAATTTAAATTAAAAAAATAAAATAGAAAATTCCACCTGCGGCTTCGCCTTCGTTGAGTATGTGGTTTTCAAACTCCTATCCCCTATTTAACCCTCTAAAACGCGGAAAAGCTTTCTTAGCGAACTCCTTTGTTATAAAAACTATTACAGTACCAAATTTTTCGCTTGAACCAACCGTCTTCTAATTGTTTCACTGCGCGTTGACACATCAGACAAACATCGTTGACTTTTTGAATAATGTTTTCACACTTTAACTGTGAAAGATGAATGAAAATAGTATTAGACTATGGTGAGAACATAGAATAGTTAGGTATATCTCGTAAATCATCCAACAAAGTAGTAAAAACAGGTGTAGCAGTATGTATGCGGAGTTATTCACTTATTATTAGATACTACGTATACTTTTGGATACGAGTAAGTATTACCTTTTCACGTTAAAACCTATTTAAATAGTTTTTATAATGCCTAATTAAAAATAAAGGAGGCTTGATGACGGAACTCGATAATCGAAAGCTGGTTAGCGCGTTATGTCTGCTATGCGGAACTTTCGCTGCGGCCGGTCATAGGAATGGGTGATGTAAAATTTATTATATCCTCGGTGCTTCGGAAGGCACGTTAAGCCGTTGGTTCCAGCTGCACCTGCAGTCACTAACACCCACCAATCCGAACTGGGCCAGCATCGTAGGTTATATTCCGTTCTCCCTATTCGATTCCACTCACATCGAAGGCCTGATCTATAGTAATAAGCTAAATATTGAAAATCTACGCCGGCGAAATAATGGTCAAAAGCTAGTTTTAATAAAACTTATAAACGGACTTTATTTATAAATGTTTTGTCATGTTTGTTTATTAACTTTCGTGTTGGTTTGGACATGTGTTAAACGAAAAATGGACAAAGGATGGGAAAATGAAAATGGATATTTTGTTACATATTTAATTGTTACCCATCCTTTGCAGGCTCCGTTCTCATTAGACCCAAGCAAAAGTTGATTTATTCGTGATTAAAGTGGACCGAAATATAATATTTTGCTTAAAGCATCGTGTAAATTTTCTTTTTTTAACAAGTTTTATTTTACCTTACCATTTACCCCTTAAATATTTGTTTTCTTTTCCTTCAACGTAAAAAGGAGGTCGACGAATTCATTCAGTCTTAGTCGCTTCATATTGAAGGCCCTTGAATACTTTAGTCAGGTAGTTCTTGAAGAAATCGTTCAATATGAGCGAAGGTTTTTAATTCTAGCGTATAGAAAATATATGGCCAAATATATTGAGTTACGTTTAGAAATTCTTCTTGTGTACACCTCAAATATCACGTTTCCGATATGAAGGAAAGGGTTGAATTCGGGATCTTTCCCAGTGTCAATGTGTTCTCGAAACGCGCAAAATCATATGCAGGTCATAGTGAATCTTGCTATGACATCTCTAATTTCGAATTTGTTCTGCAATTCGATTTCTTAGTCGATGATTTTTTCGAAATCTACGGCACATTTCTCGATGTGATGGAACATGTTCTTCATTATAGCTGACGAATAAAGTGGTGTTAAATTTTGACGGCTCACTTTCCATTTGTCGCCGGCATCAAAAAAAAGGTTTTGGATGATAATCTCCTTGTACATATAGGTTGTCGCCTCCCTCCCGTTAAAGTAATAGAAATCTTTCATTGTGACCAGCTTGACGAACTCAGGATAATGTAATGCACCAACGTAAGGCTCCTTGTATTAAATGCCTTTTTTTTTATCCTGACGGAAACTGACCTTAATATGCCGTCGACCTGGGCGAAAGGCCGACTGAACCCGGGCTCTCCCACTGCAAGGGACGGCGGTCCAGTGCAGTGGGCATTCCGTGCAAAACCCCCCGTAATACCCTCTCTCTTGGTCTGGCACCTGGTATCTTAAAATAAGTCTCAGGTGTTGTACTACATTGCCTAGGAATTTCTTCAAAAGTAAATATTGGCTATAATTGCCGACTATTGATTTACCTTTCGCTTCTCCCAAGCGATTAATAAAAATAAAATTTGCAATTAGTATCTTACAAAAATATACTCTAAATAAAAATACTTTAACGTCCTAAGACTGGTATGATTGCATTTATAACCATACCAGTCTTAGGTAATGGGGATAATATTTCGAACCGTTGTAGATTATTTTGCTAAATTATCTACTGATTAAGAAGGTGACATTTTTGTAAGTATCGATTAGAATTGCCACCCGTTCCAGTGCTAACTAGTTGCTATATATATATATTAATGTAGATGAAATCAATCATTAAAGTATAGCTCATTTAGCTAATAAGCAATAATATTTCCAATACAACAGACAACATTTTGAGAAAACGGCGTCTGACGATGTATTTATAACTTGTTTTATGTAAAAATATTTTTTTTCCATAGAGTTCAATCTTAAAATAAAACATTAGCCAATCAAAACGAATTAAAAATATACATATATTTGTACTAATATATTTTAAGAACAACATAAAACCCATAAATACAATAAACTTTTTTCAGACAGCAAATCAGCATGGAAGGGTTTAATATTCATTTGCAAAAATGATACACTAATATAACTCTTCTTAGCATCTTATTAATATTTTGAATATGTGCACTCAATAAAACAATAACTAATGATAATGTCTTTATTTTAAGCTTAACATAACTAATATTACAATTAAATATAAACAATCATATAAATTGAAAACATAAATAAATCTATAAAATACACATCGACGTATCATATCGATGAATCAAATAAAAAATCAACTTCTATGCTACAACCGTATATAACCTATATTATGTCGTGGCCCAATCGTTGAATTGGGCCGATAGAGAGCTGCCCGGGCATATCACGATAGGCCCGGTTATAATTTGAGCCTATCGATGAGAGCAACGTATTTGTAGATTTGCCCAACTAATCATTTGGACACATCGTGATATGAAAGGGCACATAATTCCATTCCGCGTCACTGGTAGCGCTGTAACGCTATCCGCTGTATACCTATTTACTAAGCTGTGAAAATATTATAATAAGGAATGAAATATTGTGATTCTATGTTGTACATACTTTATTTGTGTTTAAATTTGAGATAATTTTGGAACGCTGAACACTTTTTTAGTAAATGTAGTAAAAACAATTATAACAGCCTTTTTATTTAGTGAAATTATTATTATTTTATTTGCTTACATACTGAGATGGGTGGTAGAAGATATCGACAAAATTGTCTTTAATTATATTTTAATGGATTCAAAAAAAGTCCTTTTCCGTTCTGTGTCAAGATTTAACAAGAGTTATTCTACAATAACTTGTCATAATTATAGTTTTAAATAAAGAAATATTTGGTCACGCAATATTCTATCTCTGTCATTCACATCGACAGATACTGAGATTTTGGTCTGCTTTTAAGATGAGGATTTTCCAGTATTAAGCACACTGTTAATATGTGGTGAAAGATACTACCAGCTAGCGATCCCTTTATAAATATTCTTGAGTAAAATTCGTAAAATATCAACATTGAAGAATAATAAATCTTTTTAGTGTTGCTTAAATAAATCATAGCAGATAAGTACATATCTAATCGGTTCAAGAACTTATTTGTCATCTCTCTAATATACACCATGCCTTATTCAGTTTAAATAATAAGTAAAGTCGTGTGTAGAAGAAACTAAATAGAGTCGTAAAATTCTACTTTCTAATTGTAACGAAACAATTGCTGTAGTGAAGTTCCACAGCGTCTACCTGTTCAGCCGTTACATTTAATGTTTCACTCAGACATTCTCAATTCAGACTCCCTCTCTAGGGGTCAACTTGAGATAGATACCATTGTAGACCTGCGTGACGAAGGACCGGGGGTTAAACTCTGGTACAGTTGGCATACCTTCAGCTAACTCCACGTTGTATTTCTTTAGTAACGTCACTAAACCAGCCATCATCTGCATCTTAGCGAACCTCATACCTAATGACAAAATAAATTAGTGTTAGAAAATTATACAAGTCAATGTCTCGTAACAGTTTCACTAACAGAATAATAGATAAGATTCCTATGTAAGCTAATTTGAAAATCTAATAATATATTCGTTAGGTTGGGGTTTATGATAGATGTTAAATAATCATGGTCTGATTTAAATATTCAACTAGTCAATAACACCTAGACTATATAGTGTCATTAGCTTTATTTTTATTTTAGATAAAGCATATTTCAAAAGGTAATAAAGGTTTTCTAATCTCATGCTGTAACAGCTTCGTGTGCGACGCTATATTTTTTAACAGATTAGCAAATCGGGACTCGATTGATCAGTAGAAAAAAATGTAGTTTATTTATGTACTTACCCTTTTAAATAATGAGAGGTAAGAGATAAGCCACACAAATAAATTTTTATGTGGTTTAAAATTACTAAAACAAATTATTAAATTTGTTTGCAGGATTAGTACTTTGAAATTGAAATTGTAACTTCTAGAGGGCGACCTTTCGCTTATTTTCTAAGTTAATTAATTGATGTTTCAAGGTTAAGACTTAAGACTGAAATAAGCTTAATTAATTAGTCTCCGGGGATAGAATTCTCTAGGTATAGATGTTTACGTTAAAATACATTTTCGCTACTAGTGAGCGTATTTTCCCAAACCCAAACAGCCGAGAGAAATATTTTTTAAATATTTTAAAACTTGGAATGTAATCAAAATGTTGTCTTGTTTTAATCAAAATTGTTTGCATTCACAATGCTATACTCATTTCAAATATATACCTATATAGCGTAGTGGTATGCCACAACAGTTTATTTTGTATTGATCAGTGGCATACGTCTACGCTGTTCTTTGGTTATAATACTCAATATACGTTATCGCAATTATAATACTCAATACTCAAATGTTTATTGCAAACCATAGTGTTATATAGATGTTACAAAATAATAATATCAGAATCAAACTATGGACCCTGTCGGGCACAGCAACACTTTAGAGAGAGGAAGACTTCATATCAAAATATTTAATAATAATCATAATTCTACAACATCAAAGACAAAATAAAATATTATAAAATAATAAGTTAATTAATTATTATTAAGCGTCATATAATGATATTAATAATATAAGATACATATCGCACCCCCGGTGCGACACTGTCACTTTTGCAAAAAATACAAAGATTAGTTAAATATGTAATAATTGTCCTTAAGCCCCCTTTACTTGGTGCGATAAAGTTACTTTTGTAGATGAATCATATGGAACTATGTTCCGATGATTCATCTCATCTGTATCTTCTAAAGTCATTGTTTTGTGAGGTGGCAGAGTTTAAAACTCTTCTCCTGAAAAACTAAATTTTTGCATAAGTGACAGTGTCGCACCGGGAGTGCGATATATGTATAAAATAAGACAACTTTATAAATTTTATATTATTTTGCAATATTATCATTTATATAAAATTCATTGATTGATTTGTATTTAATATGGCTTTCGGCTTCGCCCGCGTGACCCCTAGGGAACTGTTTATTTGTGTATCGATTGCTGTTATCATAGTATAGTTTTTCATACATATATTGTTGGTATCTTGAACCGTTTTCGCAGCGCACGCAACGGAAGCCCTCAGGGATGAATAATTTTCCCCGTTTTTTCCACATTTTTCATTATTTCTTCGCTCCTAATAGTTGCAGCGTGATGTTATATAGCCTAAAGTCTTCCACGATAAATGGTCTATTCAACACAAAAAGAATTTTTCAATTCGAACCAGTAGTTCCTGAGATTAGCGCGTTCAAACAAACAAACTCTTCAGCTTTATAATATAAGTATAGATAATATAATATAATATTGTTGTTAAAATATAATTTGTTTCTTTAATTTAGCTAATTTATCTAAAATTTATTTGTTGAGGAATTTTAATTAAAGATTTCGTTTATATTTTATTGTCACGAAATTGCTTTTTTTACTATATAATATAGCAATTACTAAAAAATAATTTCTTGTTTCCATCTAAAGTTTTTTAATTTATTTTTTCTTAACTTACGGTTACTACTAATATGATGTATTCCCTTACAAACTTCCAGCCTCTATTTTAATAATTCACTTTGTTTTGAGTTAACTAAGATGTACCGTTTTATTTAAAATCAAATCTAAATACCAAATTTCGAGACACTTGTATAAAAAACTAATTAAAATGAATCAGTCTCTCCTACTGAGAGTTTCGTACAAATCCATTGTTTTCTGTAAAAAATACTTTTCATAGATTTTCTGTAAAGCCCTATTTCATGACTTTTTTTTTACTCTCATTAACTTGTTTCACCAATTTTGCTTTCACAATATCTTTAATGAAATTGATTTTAAGTATTTTTCATTCAAAATATTTACCGTTACTGAAATTAAAATTAATGAGATATCAAGGGCCATCGTCTTGAGCTAAAATTTCGTCTTTGTTTTGGAATATTCAACAATTTTTTTTTATATATATTTTGATTTCTCACAATAAACATTTGAGTAACAAGTTTAAGCTCAATCGGATCCGCAGTTTATTAACAAATCAGCTGTGACGAATAGACGGAACCTATAAAGGTTCCGTTTTATCCATTCAAAGGTGAGATTATTCAAACTTTATCTACATATGCCATGAACCTGACAACATATAAATGTTTAAAAAAAAGGTTAGTAGAATATTTTATAAAAGGAATGATTTCTACACTTACCAATGCAAATTCTATTGCCATCTCCGAAGGGTATATATGAGTGTGGTACAATTTTATGTTTCTCCTCTGGTAAGAATCTCTCTGGACGAAATTGCTCTGGTTCCGGGAAATATTCAGCGTTATGATGCAAATGATAAACTGGAATATGAATCCGTACACCTTTGTCTAATTTCAATCCAGTAGGGAAAGTGTATTCATCCATCACCTCCCTAGTGATCACTGCAAGCACCGGGTAGAGGCGTAGAGCCTCATCCACACAAGCCTCGGTATAAGGAAGTTCTGTTACGCAGTCGTATATCAATTTGTTATCATGCCTTCTTAGAAAATCATCAACCTCTTCTTGCGCCTTCATTAAAGCGTCAGGATGCTTGGCCAACTCCAAAAGAGTGTAACTCAACGTTGTAGCTGACGTTTCAAAACCAGCAGCAAAGAAAATGAAGCATTGAGCTATCATAAAATCGTCTGTAACTGGTAATTGAATCTTTTTCCCAATTCCTAATTTTTTGTTTGAGAAACAGTCACCGACTAAATATTCCTTTTCCTTCAACATCAAAAGGAGGTCGACGAAGTCATTCCTTTTTGTGGCTTTATATTCACGACCAACAAAGACTTTAGTCAAGAAGTTTTTAAAAAAAGAACTCACTTCTGGCGGGGAAGATTTTAATCCTAGTGCATAGAAAATATATGGCCAAATCGCTCGAGTTACATTTAGTAAACCTCTGGATGTAGACACTTCAAATATCACTTTACCGATTTGAAGGAAAGGGTTGGATTCGGGTTTTTTTCCCAACGTATCAATGTCTACTCCAAACGCGCAAGAGCAAATGCAGGCCATAGTGAACCTGGACATGAGATCTCTAATTTCGAATTTGTTCCGTGATTTCGTTTCTGCGTCGATTAGTTTTTCGAATTCTACGGCACACTGCTCGATAAGATGGAACATGTTCCTCATTTTCGCTGACGAAAATAGTGGCGTTAAATTTTGACGGCTCACTTTCCACTTGTCGCCAGCTTCGAAAAACAGATTCTGTGTGACGGTCTCCTTGTAATTGTAGTTGGTCACCTCCCTCCCGTGAAAGTAGTAAAAATCTTTCGTGGTGACCAGCTTAACGAACTCAGGATCTTGCAAGATGAGAACTGGTTCTGTGCCGTAATATGCACCAACGTAAGGCTCGTTAGGGAATTTCTTTAAAATATCTTGTACAACATTGCCAATGTACTTCTTAAAAAATAAATATTCGCCATAATTGCCGACTATCGCTGTGGGCTTTAAGTGTGGTACCTTACGCTTCTCCCAATAATCAAATTTACGCCTTGATATATATAATACAGTTACAAGGACTGCGATTAATAAAGACAAAACCACCATTAATAACATAGTGTCGAAGTTAGTATCTAACTGAATATATTGTGATATTAACGGCCACACTCTATTTATACATTCGTAAAAGCTAGTCACCACTTCGCAAGATAACGTCGGACAATGAAAAATATTTCTCTATCTAATGGTGTTTTATAACAGTAGATGATCACACTTCGTGTGTTTTAATTATTTATTATAAATCCATACAGGTTTATTTTACTTTTTATTATATGATCGAGCTGGTTAATATTGTAAACATGACACAGGAAATATTATTAATATAGGTACTATTGGCAATGCAAATGAACGTTAACTGTTTAAGACCTCCACAATCCGTATTTAAGTAGATACAGGTAAGGAAATTTAATGTTTAATTTTAAATAAGCAACGATAGAGACAATTTGACGCACCTGAAGGAGTTGAATATTATATTGAAAAAAAAAAGTTGTCATTTCAAACACATACTAAATAAACACATATATCTGGGGTTGGGGAAAGGACCCGGGATCCGGCACGGAGTCTGCCGGGTCAGCCTACCACTTAAACGGCATCATATATATTTTTTGGTACGTTTAACTTAGTCAAAACGATGGTCACCCTTGTTTTGATAAGTCTTAAATTTTGCAGAGTCATCGTAATATACAAATAACATGGCTTCGCAACCAATTTGCAAAGGCCCCCAGGCAGGTGATGGGGTCAAAATAGAAATATAACCATCACAACGTACAGTCTGCGATTGCGGAAGTAAAGCGACTCTCGATAAGGCCGGACAATGGATGGGTGATCCAAAATTTTATTATTAAAGCCGAAGTAAATTTTTGTTGCGTGTCACATCACAAATAATGAGATAGAATATATCTATATTTAATGTTTTAAGTACACATGTCACCTGCAAGTGGATTGCAATATGTAGACTTAATAGATTAATTATTAAAATAGTAAATATATTTTTATAATTTATCAATGTTGTATTGACAACGCTATACTGAAAAATATTTTTAATGAATAATGCTTTAAATATCGAAATGGATCTAACAGTTATTTGATGAAACAAATAAATAACTAGGACGTTCACATCATCATTAATTAAATTATTCAAAACAATATCTATAACCCAGTTGATAACCAAGTTTCGTTTTATAAAGATGATTATAAAAGTCGCAAGTCATCGTGACGAAGCAATACAACAGGCTATTTTGGTGTATCATTATGTTTAGACTAAGCGGTCGCCGCGGATGTAGCTTAAATGATACCGACATTAAAAAGCGTAAATAATAAAAGTCTTCGCTGGTAAGCAAACACGTAGTAACCCGCAAAACCAAAATTGTTCTTCAGAGCAGAAAAACTTTTATTTTTTTCTATAAATAATTCCTATAAACGTCCATGGTGACAAATAAGGTGTTCCTTAATGAGATTTTTTTTTTTAAATATAAAGATTTTTCACTTTAAATATCCATTTTGGTTTTACAAGTTACTACGTGTTTGCTTTCTAGCGAAGTGTAAATTAATCTAAAAAATTCATTGACAATGCATTACGTATTCTGGCACGTGATCGTTGTCTTTAAGCAACTTTAGCTAGGGTCGGTCACGGGATGGGTGACTAAAAAATTATTATCTCGAGCTACTCCGTGCTTCGGAAGGCACGATAAGCCGTTGGTCCCGGCTGCATTTGTAGTCGTTAATACCCGCCAATCTGCATTGGGGCAGCGTGGAGGGTCATGGCCCATGCTCCTTAATCATCCGTAAGGAAGGCATGATGATGATGATACGTATGGCATCGAATAGAGAAAATGATTCGTCACTTATCACGCGGCCCCAATACCGATTGATGGTTGTTAATCACTGCAAATGCAGCCGAGACCAACGGCTTAATGTGCCTTCCGAAGTACGGTCCAGCGGTAATTTTGGAGCACCCATCCGATGATCGGTCATTGCAAATTTCCGCATCGCAGACCTAACTCGCGGAGCATCGCGTGTGTGCCCTGGTCGTTCTCGTATTTATATATAACATACTCAAAATATATCTCTCGTTGAGTTCCACATCGACTGTAAGGGATAACACTGCTATTTTTTGTTACTGTCACTTTTTTAACACCAACGTAAAAAGAGTCATGTTTGACTTGTCTGAAAGACCGATTTCAGTGCCCCACTGAGAGTTAATCGAAAGCCTTGTCTTGTTTTATGACTATCGGATTAACGTTTAAAGACAGGGTATAAATTATTTTTACTAACATCATCATAGGTTAAGGCTTTTTAAATCCACAGCCTCGTTTATAAATAATACATTCCATTTATTTGGGACAAAAAGAAACAAATGTAACAAAAGAAACATTAGACTTGTCCCGAAACGGCTCCACCTTAGCATATGCTGGTCTTGTGATTAGTGCTGATCTTCCGTTGAAACCGATCTGGTAAAAACACAAACAGTAATACAACATGAAATGTAACGAATTACAAAGACAAAAATACGTATATGTGTGGAGACTTACTTATAGTCTGACTGTATGGCGAACTGAATTTCTTCGCCTGTTCCAATGGACGAAACAGAATAGCTGCCAAAGAATTGACAATCATACTTTGTCATGATTATTTTAAGATAACTATATTTTTTACCTAATGTCACCGGTCATAAGAACCTACGGTATGCATGCATTTATCAGACTTGATCGACAAAACACTCACGAGTACACTCACAATTACCACACAGCAAGGTACGCACCATTACGAGAAAAATGGATTCCAAATCTTGGAAATACGACGCACATAGGTCTTGAGTGTATCTCTTTGAAGACATTAGATGACACAAGATCTTTGCGAATAATGTAATTGCTAGATATTTAATACGTATAAACTAGCCTATAAATAAATAACAGTATGTATTTCCTTAATTTGTGTATGATAATGAAATATGCAAATCATCATATAATTTGTCAGATGAGCCGAAACTACGCCATATATTAAGAGAGCGCTCACATGACAATCACTAACTTTTAACTGGTAAACTAGATCGTAATTTGTGATGTTTTATCACAGCCAAAACGTGAATAGAAAATAATAAAAAAAAATTGTGTAACTTCTAATCATACTTTTTATGATTAGAAGTTACACAATTAGAAGTTACACAAAATGTAAAAATATTGAATTTTAGGGATTACAGGTGTGATATTTTTTTCGTATTCTGTTGCGATAAGATTTATTTTAAGGGAAAATTGATAATTATGTTAGCCACTTTGTATCCAAAACAATTATTAAGCACTTTTAGAATAGTCATAATGGTTTTCGAATAGGGATAGACTTTTTTGGCTTGAGCTCTTAAGCGACCTGTTACGCTTAACCTCCTTTAATAAAGAGTTTATGTATAATGTCTAAACAAAACTTTAAATTAATTTCAGTTTATTCTAACGTTAGTTCGTGAAATCAGAGAAATATATTAATATGTACTTTACTCATATATTAATTGTTAATTATAAAAAGCATAAACCATTTTTTTTTTTCAAAAGTTATACGAATAAATGATTAGTTTGACGTATGCCAAAAATAAACTGTAATTATAAATGATAAACGTCATTAAATTTTAAATATAAAAAACAGTTAATATCTAGGTTTCACATTCAATCTTGCACATCAGACTCCCGCGACTTCTCCCGCGTAAATTACAATCCGCGTATGATGTACCTTCCCGTAGGTGAGAGAATATACATACGAGTAAAATCGGTTCAGTTGCTTCGAAGCTTTTTCAATGCAAAAAAACAAACAATCAAATTAACGATATAATGTATATTTACTATGGGTTATCTACAGTAACCCACCTCGGTGCCTCTGATTCCTCAATGCTGAGGGCGGCAAACTCCGCTACGTATCACTTTGTTCCAGATTACGGTATGTCAATTATTCCGACTTCGTGCGGAATTCATGGCGTCTTGTATCTGGATGTATAGTGTTTTCCAGACAAGGTCTGTCCATAGAATTGGGCTGCGGCTTCTAACCCTCTTCCCGTCCACAGAGAAAGTGACCTTATAAATTGTCCCTGTTCGTCCTGGCAATGCATTTTAAGATTCCTCGAAGATATATGGTAAAGAGCGATGTTTATTATAACCCATCCGTTACTTATTATAACCCATCCGTTACTTATTATAACATATCTTTCCGTCATACGCTAGACTCTCAACGGATTGTTTGTAAGATATACCGTGAGTGCCGACCCTAACTTATTTGTCAAATGCTTAGGGATTTGGTGACTGTGCATATATTTATTATGGATACAATATTGCCCAATGACAAATAATGTTGATAAGCTTTTTTAAAACATCACTATGATAATTATAATTATCGCACTCAAATGAACTACTAATGCGTAGATACGTAAACGTAACTAAACAACATTAGACATTACATAAAATATTATATCAATTACAATGAATAACCGAAATCACACACTTCAAGGTCCTCAATCGTCACCCCTTCTACGTCCCCACTGCAGAGGGCTTCTTTATGGATTGTAAAGGAGGATGGGTCATGACCTTCCACGCTGGCCCAATGCGAATCAATGCGAATTGCAATGACGGCAAATGCAGCAGGACCAACGGCTTAACGTGCCTTCCGAAGCACGAAATCATTTTTTGGTCACCCATCCCGTAACCGACCCTTGCGAAAGTTACTTAACAATAACGATCGCATGCCGCGGCGCTTATCCTCTACGCCATCGAGCTACTTTAAAAAAATAAGAAATTCCATTGTGATTGCCATTTAATAATCTACAGAAAACCTCCGCACGACTTCAATAGCATTTATAATACAAAAAAACATTAGATAACATCACTTACATTGTTCAGATTCCATGATCAGTAGCTAAAACCCCTGTATTATGGAGTATCAGAGACAACGCATACCTTCGTTGTCTTAGTGGTACCCCACAACACCTTTTACCCCACACTTTTTAAAGTTTAAAGTCGGTTCTTTTCTTTAGTTTTATATTTTTTTATATAGGTAACAGTAGAAATACTTAATAAAAAAAATATGTCAACACAGTTAAAGTCTAAGAAAAGGAGAAATTTGTCTATATACTCGATAAAAAATCCCGTTTTTACCCCTAAAAAATAATAGTTTGATTTTGCGCTGTATTTGTTCATAGACTTTGTTGTTAATAGATTAGATTCTATACCTATAATTATATAATCTAGCACCTGTACTTTAGATTTAAGTGTTTGATGTTTACTGAGTTTCCAACATTATTAACAAATATTCTTTTAAAATGTATGTTGTCGTTTTCATCAATATTGTTTCCATTCATTTCCAATGTACCCGAAAGTCTGTGATATTAGTATTATTTTTAGTACATGAAAACATAAAGGCGTCGACTGAAATTCCTAGTAAAAGGCTATCGACAAATCATTGGTTTTAATACAACACAACGATACACATTCAGACCTATTCAACACTATGTTGACGACTTCCACTTGAAACCTACACAATAGTCGACGTATCGACCGTATAGTCGCCACTCACATCCATATTCTATTCAAACATGTCATCTAAAGTGTCACGTTTGATATGTTGTCTATTGTACTATTCCTGAGACAGCTTTATAGAACGTGATGGCGCATGCGTGTTGCGAATGCGAAACTCATCCCGCACCCCTCCTCGGAACAGTAGGGTGACCAGCAATTCGAACAAATATATTTGAATTTTTTAGAGAAAGGCAAGGGTTAGTGACTAATTTATCAACGTACAACTCAAACTAGCTGAAATGTGGTACACTAATCGTTATCGATTTTAAAAATCAACACCTGATATGAAAATTGTTTAAAATCCATCAGTTTTGGAGTATTCACTTTAGCAAAAAGCTGCGAGTGGTAAGTTGGTCAGTATTAATATTGGTTAAGGCCGCATGGCTGCATAGAGATAAAATGAGACTTTTTACAAGGTGACTCTCATATTTTGACCCCATTACTATAGGGTCTAAAACAATACACTTAATGTGAAAAGAACTGGTCTAGATGGTGAATTTCTTGGTTACCTTTATAAACTCATATTCTGACACATTATGTAGTGTTCTTATTTTTATTATTTCATGTCCTTTCATTTTATATTGAATATATTTTGAACACCAAAATAATAGCAACAAATCGAAACAGAACTATCAAAGTGCAAATCTTATATTTTGTACTAGCACTTAATATAGTAGGTATTTGTATAATTCTGCAATAAGCTTATATGGTGTATAAAAAGGGCTCGATCTAAAGGGCTCTAAGTGGTTGCTCACAGCGACAAAATCAAGGGCCATCAACCGAATAGACTCCTCTATTTTCTTTCATAAAAAACCCTTACTTAGTAACCCGGAAAATGTTTTACGCAAAGAGTTTCTTTAAAATAACACCTTTTTATATTCTTGATCAGAAACTCTTGAAGATAAACCTGTCAATAATATTAGTACTAGTGGATGAGTATTAGTTTTGTTCATAACAGCTACATATCTGGATTAGACCGACTTTTAAGTACAACTCAAAAAAAAGCTAAGAACGAGATTTAAAATCGTTGTTGATCCGTCCCTAGCTTACATACAACTTGGTCACCCCAAAGAGGAATGTTCATCTATGTTTTCTCAGTGTAGCGACGCGTTTGAGGCGTTCCTTTCTGTACAAACGTAAAAAATAAAAATTTATATAATCACCACAAAATTTATCGACAATAATTACATATCTCTTAATTGTATGGATATAATCAAGGAATCAAATAGTGCAGTGATAAATAAGGTTGTGGTTATTATAAATTCATGGAATGATTCATATCTTATTTGGTTTTGAAGGTGAGATATATCTTTTCGATTTTTTCTTTTTTAGTTTAGGGTGTTAGAAAATTAAAGTCAGTTTCATCATAGCCAGATTTTAAATCATAGTATTGTATTCTATTTATAAAGACACCCAGCATCATCCACTCATCCATACTAATAAATATAATAAAAAGGAAAAATTTCATTGGTTATTTGTTTGCATCGATTAGACTCCGAAACTATTGGACCTATTTTAAAAACTGTTTTACCTACGTACGTACATACATGCTACGTCATACACGGGTGACAAGGCTGATTAACGCGGGCAAAACTGCGAGATAACAACAGCTAGTTACAAAATATTTCACGGTATCCGATGTAGGATCATTTATGATTGCAAATAAAAAACGCTGATAGACAGAAATCTAACTTACAGTCAATTGCACAGACGTCCATTAAGGTTTAATGACGCCTATAGCTATAATGAATGTCAAACTTGTATCGATAACTAATGACAATTTTAATGGGCGTTTCTACATTGGCCGTGAAAGTATCCAAGTGTAAGTGCTAAGCTTAAACTAATGCCAATTTTAATGGGCGTTTGTGCAACATCTAAGGGCTATCTTGTTAAAAATACAGAGCCGAATACAGCGCTATCGCATCATTAGAAGTTTAATATCAAATAAAACCTTTATTACCTTTTGAGATACGTACAGCGTATCGGAATTACGGAATAGGAAAGATCATAAAAAAAGATAGAGTATTTTTTTTTGTCCTAAAAAATAAATTTACTACTTATATAGTTGCTCTTCTTTCTGGCATATTTAGGACAAAACAAAATACTTATAATATTTTTTACTATGACCTTTATTGTGCTGACTATTTACGACATAATATGTATGAGTTCATAAGAATAATATTAATTGCGCGTACAGGGCGAATAATAGACCTATAGACAAATAATTTTCTACTAACTGTTCTGTTCATAAGGCAACATTTTGCCATTCTTGAAATTTTTATTGGGTATTTTTGTATTCTATACCTAACGTAACACTTCACAAAGCCTATGAAAACCTCTAAAAGCTATTACGCTTCTAGGTAGAGTTGGGTTGACTGGAGTAAGACAGACAACTTTTCACGCAACATATGTAAGTGCGGAAAATTCGAGCCCCCTAACATATTTATGTGTCATGGAAGCGCCTGAATATAGCAGATGTTTAATTTTTATAAGATGGTTAACTGTGAAAAATTATAATTTTGTCATAATCTATAATCATGTAGTTTCTAATTTAGAAAATATCAACAAATCTAATAATCACCCTGTAAGTATACGTGAAAATGTGTTTATAGATTTATTATTACTGCCTGTAATAATTCACAATTTTTAGTTATTTTTCTTTAACCTTCTAACGTCAGATATAAATAAAAAAATGTTTTGTCCATATACCTACCTGCAATTTCTACTAAGCGTAAAAATATTCAAATTTAAATGTGAAATTACAATACTGTATTTTTTTCTTTGTGAAAATGTTCTATTAACAATCCTAATAGAAGAAAAATTTGGTTGCTATGAAAACTTACCCTGAATTATAAAGTTAATTCAACGCGTTTCCACGGCGGGGTAGGTAGGCAGGAAATTATAAATAAAAAAATCTATATTATTGATGGGCGCGTCTCGTTTTCTCATTTGACTCGACTCAGCCTTAAGCTGTATATACAGAAACTATTTATGCAAACAGTAATCGGCTTATTTCCCACATATGTGCCTCATCATTTATACTGTTACCAATTAGATATTCCTATAGAGATTATTCCAAGAATTCTTGTTAAATTTCTATGTTCAAATTCACTATTATTATAATTTGCGTTTATAATATAAACATAGATTTCTGCTTTGGAATATGATTTGAAGTTTACATATTTGATATACCTAACTATACTCTGTTTTAGGGTTCTACACCCAAAGGGTAAAACTTTATTGGTAAGACTTAGCTGTCTGTATGTCAGTTAAAATTTACTTTACTTTAAAATAGCTACTAAAAACAAGAATAAAATAAATATGTAAGGAGGCTCTCATACAACAAACATGTTTGTTTTCGTCGTTTCCGCTACAGAACCCTTCATGCGCTAGTCCGGCTCGCATTTGGCTTGTTTTTTATTTAATTATATGGACTATCAGACCTCTTAAAGTGATCTTCTATCTCTTTATGTTTTATTATACAATTAGATAACGTACTTACTCATTCTTAAAAAATAATAATAACAGTCCCGACGGTTAGAATTTTACTAAGAAAAATATATGTCGCATCATCTTTACGAACATCGTTTGATTTAGTTTCTTTTATTTTAATTGCTAGTTACTTGATTACTTAATTACTCGATTGTAGAGAGAGCGTGATCATCAGAGCGCTTAGTGTAAGTTTTTTTGACGTTTACGTTCACTGTCGATCGTGAGCGCGTTAAGATTTTAGTATGGAATCCGGTACAGCGCCCCTAGCGGTAACTATCAAGAAGTACAAATCTCCATACAAAATCGTAACGCGCTCACTAGTGAACGCGTTAGCGTAAAACTTACACTTACCACTCAGTGGTCGGAATTAGGTAGAGTTATTCATGTACTTACACTGATTTCATACAGCGAAAGAAGAAAGTGGATATGCCTCAAATCCCGAGATTAATTTTAAAGAGCAGAAAAAATCCCGTGATTTTTTAAATAAAAAGTTATTTACTTTTGTACAAATTAAACTACTGCACGCACGACGTTGCCAAACTTACATCAATGAAAGAAAGAAATAAAGAAATAATTAAATAAAGGAATCCTAGGAAGGTACACATTAATATCAACATTTCGATGCAAGTATATAAATAACTCTACCTAATTCCGACCTCTGGTGATCATCGATACTTTTAATTTTATTAGAATGGTGACACTGACTTTGACAGTTAGTTAATAAAAAGCAAGTTGCCGCCATTTTGGTACACATTCCGTTTCCGATCGCCGAGGAGTAAAGACATCCCATGACTTCACTCTCATCTCGTTATATTTCCGTTTGAAAAGTGATAAAATGAAATAAATCCACGTTGGTATACACGCCTGCAGTGTTATTTTAAAGATAGACCCCTGATATGGACGATCTATTTGGGCTTCGTAATAGCCCCTTCTGACTACCCGCCGACATATACAAATTTGAAAATTTTCAAACGTTCTAACTAAAAGGAGTAATTGCGATGTTTGCAAAGTCATTATTATTTATACTGAAAAGTAATGTATGAAATGTGAAAGAATCATACATAAGTTATTTATCAATGTCTATCACTCGGACCATACTATTTTTATTTACACTAAAATGGCTAAATAGTCACCAAAGATGAGTCCAAGTTACATCCACAGTTTACATATAAATCAAAGAATAGATATTTAATATTTTCTCGGGTAAATAGTCCCTCAAGTCCGTGTTTGTTTTGCTGATTTAGCGGTAAAACGGAACCGGATCCGAACGGCTTTGATCTTTTAAAACGACGCATAAGTGATGTGCTTTATAAATCGAAATATATTTTTTATTGATAAATATATACATTATTTTTTCTCTCTCTCTGTCTACCTCACAAGGAATACGGCAAGAAGATATACAGATAGATAGAATTAAAAATGTAATTAGTTTAATATAGTTTATTACTGTTTTCTTTGCAGCAATTTTTGATATGGAAAATATGGTCTTATATAAATACAAGTATAAGTATCATGTTAAGATACAAAGGTTTTGTTTGCATTGGTGTATAATGCACATACTTATAACGTGTGAACAAACTTAATTTGATTGTGAACGGTGTCCAAGTTTATTAAATAAATTAATGAAATGGAAAATATTAAAACCTTTCAACTAATTTCACACTAAAAAACCATCACAACGACACGTGAGTTGCGACGCGAAAGTAACTGGATAAATTCAGCTTTTAATTACTATTAAAATACAATTGAAAATTGGCCAAAATTCCCTACAATAAAAATCCCGTCCAGTAAAATATTGGTATATATATTTCAAGCATATATTAACTAAATATTTTTTTTTTAATTACTGATTATGAAGATTAGGGCGGAACTGTCCTATTTTTGTAAACATTCTTTTCAAATTTATTTATTTTGGTTTATTATATTTTCACGCGCACTATTCATAATGAAACAACTTTTAAACGGTTTCATCGCGTTTGTAATTAATTTCATTGTCATTTTGGAACCTTTACAGGTTCCGTATTCACATCTTATGTTGTTTCATTTATCTATTTATTTGTCTGTAAATTATAAATGAAATAATTTTCTTATCCGTGAGACATACGGACGGACCGAATGATCCTTAAAATGAAGGAATATAATACCTCAAAAAACACCTTAAAACATTAAAGTTAATATGACAAGACAGCACGATTTCCATCGATGTCCGATGAAGAAAATTTATGTAGGAGGTTTCCGGCGGCTTGCACCACATAAACTCGAACAACGGTCCCAGCTGCCGGATTAATTTAATTTTAATGATTGTTTCTTTCTGGGACTCACCATAGATGAATGAAACAGTTCCATTGTTGAATCCAAAACCACCACAGTCAAATCAAAAAATGTTCAACGTAAAATAGTTAAAATACTATTGAATTTAAAAGGTTTCCTTCATAATAAGTTATTACTTTAAACATTTTTTCGTTTGAATTTACTTTATCGTAACAATATGTTTATTTTATTAATTTATGGATGGTCCCAGAAACTAGAAGAAAAATAACACATTCAATTAATAAACTCCAATTAATCAACTGGGACCGCGGTTAATATGTTCCCAGTCGCTCGAAACCTCTTTATAGAACTAGCTTTTTTTTATTTATACATACATTTATACATATAGCGTAAAATATAGTACACAAGAGTAAAGGTTTGATTGTTTGTTTGTTTGCATCGTATATACAGTTATGCGAGCCAGTAACAGCGAGTAGTGCGAGAGTACTCGCATGGGCAGTCTACCGGACCTGACGGAGCGCTCGCGTCCGGCACCCGGCCGCGCCGCCTCACGGACCGTGTCCGATCCGCACCGGCAGCGCGCTATAATTGCACAGGTAATTATTTCATGAAAGAAATGCTTTCCCCGTACCTTGCGCCTGGGCTATGTAGGACTATCTTCGGACCTACAGACTACAGACTTCTACAGACCGACAGACGAATCAAAGATCTTAAACACTATAATTTTATAAAAAAGGCTTACAAATTAAGATACTTTTCATTTTCAAGGGTTAATTTTATAGTGTTTCGAAATCGGCATTTTGTAATATCAGCTACACATAAGGGAAAGGAAAGCAAGATGGAAGAGCGAACTTTGTGTGTGAGCTAATAAATAGTACTACACAAAGTTGGCTAAGTCTCTTATTTAATTTATTCTTAAAATTGTAATTAAATAGTGATAACAAATTTCTTATTAATAATAATTCTATTTTAGTAAAAAACGAGCTATAAATCGTTAAGTAAAACCCTGAGAAATTTTACAGGTTAAAAAGGTTAGAGGCAATTCAGAATATATAACACAAATTTAAGTTTCGCAATACATAAAATACATACTATCATTTTCTTGCTTACGTACTTATCTACAATACGATGGACATCGTAAGCATAAGCAGTGTCTGGAGCTGATTTTTCGTACTTTTCTTCAGGAAACCTTTCGCTTTTATTTTCAGTTTTCCTATCCCTTTATAATTTCTTTTGTTTTTACAGTAGGTTTCTTGTTCATTACAACACTTTCAGTTTGCCCTCAATTTAAAATTGCCATCTTGCCTGTACGCTGAAATTACATTTACATATCTATAACCTAATAAATATTTTGCTTTGTTTATTGTATCAATGTATACACTCGATTTATAACTACATATTTACTATCAAAGCAAAATAGTCTTATTTCTTAAAGTCTGATTTTTTTATTTTTTGCTATCCAATTAACACATACACGTACATTTTACTGACTGGTGCAATTCGGACTAAATATCATTTGTAAATCACACCCAGCTAGGTGTCTCCCTGTCAAATAAGAAGTTTCCATTTTGCCCTCCCTTCTATATTCAAGCATTGTATATTTTTAACCGACTTCAAAAAAGGAAGAGATTCTCAATTCGACTGTATCTTTTTTCTTGTTTGTTACCTCATAACTTTATACTGAGTGCACCGATTTTAATGATTCTTTCTTTATTTGAAAGCTAGTGCTTGCCGTGTGGTTAGGGTTACTACCCGTACTTTATAATAAAGTATTGTAGGTTATTTCAGACAATTGTACTCTGTACTCTATAAGAAAAATAAAGTACACGAAAATACTTTATGTCGTATGATTTGATTTGTTTGTGATTTTGAAACTTACTCGTAAGTATTTTTTCGTTAAACAAAATTTATCGATTCATGCTGAATAGATAAATAAAAAGAAAATGTATTTTTAAGTTTAGTAATAAAGAAAAATAAATAATACTTTATTTTGATTAAATTTACTTTGTTTTTGTACCTATAATAACTAATGTACTTTAATTGGGGAAAAAAAAAGGTGGCAACCCTACGTGTGGTCCCATTTATATTTGGTCCAGTTCTGGCAATGGATTATATGAGAAAACCATATAGGTCTTAAATTTGCATGAAGTATGCGTAATGTTTGTTACCCCCAAACTCAAAATATCACTAAAATAGTTTGACTGAAATTAAAACTTTAAACAATGGAACAGAATTCAAATTTGAAAAGTAAAAAATTATATGTACTTATCTTAAAAGCGGTTAATTTTTTTAAGAAACATTGAATTTGGGCGATTAATATTTAATTAACTACAGAAAACCTCAACCCAACTTCAATGTTTCGTAAAACCTTTAACCGCTTATTATTTTTCACATTTACAAGAGCCATCTTAAAAGCTGTTTGGAAATGTAACCGTTGATATGTTCACCCACTTTAAAATAGATTACTCCATCATCGAATTCCAATTTAAAGTCTCTGCCAGAAAAATCAAAATGCCATTACTTTTTTTAGTAACAGTATTCTGATCTACAAGTATATTATTATGATTCTGATACAATTTCCTAAACGCAATTACGACGAATGACAAAACACATGAGATCTCTCAAGTTCAAAGCGTACAGACATAATCAATATTTCACGCCAGCCAACTTAAGCTTTTTTTAATATTTCCTACTTCTGTGAGTGATTATACTATATTGTTTGTTAGCAAACCATAGAATAAAAACTTGATAATCAGTAACTTTAAATATGTACGAGTAGTTTATGTTAATTATTATATTTATCCTTAGATAAATCGGAACCTAAGCATCTTTTTCTATTGCAGATACCCGTAACCACATTATGCAAAAAAGAATGGCCTTGGAAGAAGCAAAAGACACCAATGAGAGTTGCGCCAATCGTACCTCGACGGCGGGACTCAGCCGCGTCATCAGTCGGTGCTGCATCAGTACGCCGGCTACTCACCAGACAACCTCCAAAAGTCCCAGAACCCGTAGTCCGAAGATTCACCCTCCTTTGTCTTTCAAGCGGACTTTGTGCGACAGCACTACTCCCTTTCACAGCTTTCGCTGGCGCAGAAGCTGGGGCCTTACCGCTAGCGCTAATGTACGCGGTCTCTGCCATTGTCGCACCATTTTCTCCTCTCATTCTTCAAAAGACTGGAGTACGAATAGTCATCGCTGCAGCACATACTTTAGTCTTCTTACTGCTAACAGCACATACAGTAGCCACTCCATTATCGGTGCTTCTGCCTCTTTACGGCATTTGTGGAGTAACTCTATCACCGATGTCACTCGCATTGTCAGTTTCGGCGACGTCACTCGCTCAGTGTGCTGGCGATGAGGTTCGGAGGAAAATTGCGCTGCGTCGAGCTCTGCGAGCGCTCAGAGCAGCGCAAGATTTGGGACTGGTGTTCGGCTCCATGATGTTAGGCGGTGCGCTCCTTCTCTGGCCTGAAGATTTAACACCGTTAGCTATGACGCCAACTCCTACTAATGCGTCTGTACCGAGGTGGCCACCCTCAGAAGAATTCTTCTTAGAAGACGACTATGAGGTGGTTAAAATACATATAAATGTAATAACTCTTGGATATACGTTTTTTAAAGACTCGAAAATGATATTCTCACAGATGACAATTCGCAAGGCCTAAAATTTAAATAATATAACATTACCTATACCCATGTTAATGCTGATCTTGTTTCTTCAAGGAGCGGACATGTGGCGCAGCAGGCTGTCCACACACTCAGTCAATATCAGGCACATCACTCAGTTCTGAAGGGCGGTGTTACCTTGTGGCAGTATGGGCGGTGTTATCACTAGTCGCGGTAGGGCTGGGGGTGTATGGTGCTACAACAGCACCTGTGCCGCCGCCTGACGCGCGCTCTACAGTGAGGGACCCGCGCGCGCTGTTGGGTGCACCGATGGGACTCTTTATTGGATTACAACAGGGATTTATTTATACTTCTTATATTAAGGTAAGTTAATAGGGTATTCATATTAAGGCGCCGTCTAATGACGCCTACTGTTTAAAATCTTGAGTAGTAAAAACCTATATTCTTATATTTACAGTCTTTATATACTCCCATTGTCGATCGATCACAGAATTACAGTTAAAACGCAAGCGTATAATTCTTGTGGTTTTTAGGCGGCTCTATCTTATCTATCGTATATCGTTTATATTCCTGGATATCAGCAATCGGTTCTATGCAAATCTACACTTGAGATATAATATATGAGTAATGTTTAGGTATTAAGCTATTTAAATGGTTATTTATTTATTTCCCTAGTGGTATGGTGTATGCGTCGGAGGATGGTGGTGCGCATGGGGAGTTTTAGTCGGAGCAGGAGCGCTTCAAGCGCTTGCCGCAGCCACGCTGAGTATGGCGGCCGCCAGAGGGAGGCGGGGCGCTCTTGCTGCGGGCGGTGCTGCAGCACATGCATCATTAATGCTAGCGCTGTTACGCTGGCGGGCTGCTAGAACTGATTTAGCGTTACCGGCTGTCGCCGCGGCTGCATGGGGAGCTTGCGCTGCTCTCTGGGACGTCCTTCAGGTAAATTATTCTATTTTTATAATATTTACTGGATGTTTTTTTTAATACTCTTTAACCTGAATAGATAAATGAAAAAAGATGTCTGTAGTATTATTATGTTATAAATGTTCTGTTTAGAATCGGTTGTCGTACACAGCGCTGTCATAGCATAGATGTTTGATCAAATAAAACCCTCAAAGGTAATAAAGGTTTTACTTCATTGTAGCTCTGTGACGTGACAACGCTGCAGTCGACGTCGAGTTCGAGGCTGTTTTTTAACAAAATAACATTGGCTGACGTGCCGTATCAGACTTTGAATGTAGCAGTACGTGTACGTGTGTGCAGTCGGGCGTGTGCGTGGGCGGGGCGGGGTGGCGCGGCGCGTGGGCGTGGCTGCTGGGCGCGCGGCACGCGGGGCTGGCGCTGGGCGCGGCGGCGCGCGCGCTGCTGTGCGTGCGCGCGCAGCTCGCCGCGCTGGCGGTGGCGCTGCCCGCCGCGCTGGCGGCACACGTCGCGCTCGAGCACAGGCTACGGAGAGGTCACTAATGGCACAGTTACCCTTTTTTTGTGAACGCAGTGTAAATCTTAATCTCGTGAATCTTCTGCTGGCCTATCTGATAAATCCCTGTTCGTTCGATTGCTGGCGATTGCTTTATCTATTCGGTCGTTGTTTTACAGACCGATTAAGTGCTCGCAGTGGTCGCTGATTCTCTGTATACGAACTCCGTCGAATAGTGTAACTCAGCCATAATGTCGCCATCTTTCGGCACAAGCCTCTGCTATGGATAAATTCACGGGAAAACAGGACATATTCCAACACGCGAGCTCAACGCGAATTGATTGGTGATAACGACTACAGATGTAGCAGGGACCGTCGGCTTAACGTGCACTCCGCGGAGTAAAGAGAATATGCTCTCTGTTTCAAACTAAATAGGTTCTTTTAGTAATAATGTTCAGTTATTAGGTAAAAGCACTAGTTAGCGACATAGCTGGATCTAGCCCTAAGTCGCAAAATAAGATTGGACTCTCAAATCAATGCGCATGGAACTCATGTTAAATTCGCCGTTCGCAACGACCTACAAAGTAGCCTGACCTGAAAACCTGCTTGCTCGTCACTTTTCTTTTTATTGAGCCAGAATAATCGCTCGCATAACTCAACAGCATGAATTCAATAAAAACAGTTGAAAAATAAACAGGTGAAGCTGGACGCCATAGATCCTAGCGAAGGGCAACGGCGACGCAGCTGGCGCCACTTGCGCCGCCCGACGCCGCTGACATAGCATGCCACGTCATCAGTTAGCATAACTCGCTACACAGGCGGGACATATACGATCGCCGATGACAATGGACTTTGTGTTTATACGCATAAGATACTTTCTCTTACAACTCTGAATACTCTGATGACAATGAATCTTGTGTTTAAACTCTAAAGATATTTTTTTCACAACTCGTTGCACAAGCGGGACTTTTGTGACCAATTGACCATCTATGACAATTAATGTAAACAAGCGAGTAAACTAGTAAGCTAGCGAGTTTTTAGTATGCGACTGCATGATGGTGAGTCATGCTAGTAATATTCTAGTAGTATAGTTTTATACGCATATGCTACTTTATACAACAATTAAATGCATAAGCGGGATCTATGCAAACATCAATGACAATGGACCTCATGTTTATAAATGCACAAAATATCATCTTTCATAATTCAAAGCACGAACGGGACCGATGCAACCATCAATGACAATGGAGTTTGTTTAACTGCACATGCGGGACTTATATGACCGCATACAACAATAGACTTTATTATCTATGGGATCTATGCAAACATCAATGACAATGGACCTCATGTTTATAAATGCACAAAATATCATCTTTCATAATTCAAAGCACGAACGGGACCGATGCAACCATCAATGACAATGGAGTTTGTTTAACTGCACATGCGGGACTTATATGACCGCATACAACAATAGACTTTATTATAGGTACTTATTGATACTAATTCTGTTAACATAAAGAAGACTTTATTTTGTTTTTATCGATAACAACAGGATTTTCACGTTTATCGACTTTGGTATAATTTAATATATTCATTTCACCTTTTTACAACATCCGACATATGTTCTGTAAACGATACATAATCATAAATTAATATTAAGTTATCTGTATAATTAGATAACGAGGTGTACTTATTTATATCAGAAATTAAGTAAGATATAGATACCTAGATATTAAACTTAAATGTGTTTAAAACAAAAAAGTTCAATGTAAAAAACGTGTCGTCGTTTATAATAAGTGTTCAATTAAATTGGTAGATTTTATACCTTATTTAGATCTTAAGCTTAAGATATTTAAATAGATTACTTGTTTAATGGAGACTATGCGTGTGAGTTTGCTAGAGGCGCTAGTGTAGCGTGAGGTCTTCGCAATGTCATCGTGTATGGCAATTGGGGGACTCGCATGGGTTTTTTTTCTATCAAATACCTATCTTGACTAAACAAGCATTATAAATTATTCACAATCTATAGAAATATTACAAAGAGGTAAAGTTACTGACTTCGTTTATTCGTAGGGGGTGGGGTAATCTTCGCAAATACTAATCTTCAATGCTATTGCTATTGCTATTGCTGTAAAAACCCAGGCCCTAATTTGAATTCACTCACATGTTTCATTAAGAATTATTCTCAGTACAGCATTGTGAATGCCAAATGTATCAATTTAAGTATCATTCATCTTAAAATGTCGGAATTCAGAGTCAGTGGATTAGAGTATTTAATATATTTCACGTTGTAAATACATAAAAGTCAGACGAGGGAAAAGAAGAGAGTGACATAAAAAACAATAAACAGTGTGTAAAATATCAATTCAAAAAAGGTATACTAAATGATGCCAGCGTCTGATTAATATAGTAAAAGGTTTTATCTACAATTCAAAAGTACTCACTAGTATTTTTGAATAAAGATTATTTTGACTTTGACATTGAAATTATATTGTGAATGCAGTAATCATTGATATTTGATTACTAATCAAATATCTTTAATAAGACCTCACGACCTCACTCAACAGTGGCTCCACTTGGCTGTTAGCGGTAGTCCTCATTACGTTATTTTAAGACTAATAGATGACTATTATAGGCAATCACAATGCTATACTGAAATATATTCTTAATGAAAAATGTTTAGAACTCCCATCTCAGGGTGCCGGGGACCAAGTGGATTTTTTTAACTTTTTTCATTAAGAATATGAATAGATAACGTTAGTTAGATCATTGGATGTTTTTAAAAAAGCATCGCTATAATTTTACACATATTTATGAATATGTTGAAAATAAATATACATATTGAAATAATTCCTTATTAACAAAATACACTGTCAGATGACACATTTTCGAACAGATGTTCGTACTTAAAAATTACACGTTTAGTTTTTAAGTTATAACTCAAATATGAGAAATTACTTAGTTGATTTAATATTTAATTTTATGTAGACACGGCTACACGTCAATTTGGTACAATAAGTAAACTACAATCTATTTAGAATAATAAGATTAACGATTAAAATGGATTGGATCAATATGGCCTTATGTAGCAATTTGACGTGATGCAGATTGTACTAGTGTACAAAATATTACTGTGAAAATATATTGAAATAAGATAAACGAAGTCATTTTCCGAGATCTTCAAAGAACTATAAATAATTATATATCTAATCTAAACTCTATCACTTATATTAAAATTACTTATCTTCAGCTGGAATATACCATGTCCAATGTGATGTGACTATAATTAAATTTTCAGACACCTTATTTATAAATCAATTAACCTGCCAAGGTACGAGTAATGGCCTCAACAGGCTCAGTAGGTTGCTCTTCTAAATATAATTGGTGGCTTTAACTTTAAACGTGAATTATATTTGAAAATCGTTATAAAAGTCATTGCAGTCAAATTTAAACTTATGTTACTATGAATAATATAATAATTTCTAATTATCTGTTTTGGAAAACTTGATGTGCAAAGATAAAAAATAAAAAAATAATAATTTGCTTAATTTAACCACCAAAAAACGAATCACGATCGATAGGGCACTTATCTGTAACCTAAATAGTTCAGCAAAGAATATTAATGTAACCAAGAATCTTATAAGAGATCGGGAATTTATTTTATTGTTTATTGCATATTAAACACAAAAGGCGGACTTAATGCCAAAGGCATTCTCTGCCAGTTTACCAGAAAAAGATGTTGAAGTCAGGATGTTAGGCGATAAGAATAAAACAAAACAAAAAAAAACAGTGGGCAAAAATTATTACATCTCAACAAATTAATAAAAGCATTATACATAATATCATATATACATAAAAATAGATTACAGAACACATATGAAGCCAGCTGTCAGAGTGAACGGAAGTTTGAAGAATAAGGTTGCTACTAGAGCGAAGATCACGTTGATGACTGGAACCAAGATATTGAAACCTAGACTACAAATATCCAGGGGTACATGGATCGTAAAGGATTTTGAAAAGCATACAGACAACTCGCAAGTTCCTGCGTTGGTGGATAGTTGACCAAACGAGTTGTTTCCTGTATTCAGAGATGTGATCGTATTAACGAGGGCCAAATCGCTCACTGAATAATACAGTGGCACAACTCAAAATCCATAATTTCGAAAAACGCTCTCCGAAGTTATTAAAATTTAATATATTTATAATTATGAAAATATTTTTTTTAGCATAACAGTTAAATCGTTTATATTATATTATTACTTTTAAGTTTTTTATTTTTTCTTTAAATTATTTATGGGATCCCACCGCAATGTTGAGGCGTTTTCTCGAAATAATGGTTTTTGAGTTGTGCCACTGTACTATTCAGTGAGCGAAATACTATAAACCGAATAGAGCTATTTAGCAAACAATCCAATTTGTTGAGAATCACGCTACTAAATAAGTTACTCAAATTAGCTGTATCATAAACTCATATCCTTACATTTATCGACATTAATAAATTTATGGCACTAAAGTATCTCTTAAACTAATACCTATCTAATTTTATGATATTTCTTAAAATATTTATTCTACCCCATATCTCTACACTTGCTAAACATATTTTTTCCTAACAAACCTGTGCGTGCCCTATATATATCAGTAAATTTGTAATTTAAATAAAATGTTGTTGAAAATGAATGTACTAGAAAGAAAAAATGTATTTGAGATAATTCAATAATAAACTTCATGTTGACCGATAGCTTGTTTGTCTTCCATTTTATCATATTCTTCTTCTTCTTTTTTAATTCATGGCCTATTTGCATTTACACAATTCCTTTTATCATATTATAAATAGATTTACATTGCGGGTAATGTCAGAATTATAAATTAACGTCAAAAAACCTGACGTCTGTTAATTATATTCATTGGAATTTTAATACATGCTATTAAATCAATGACGAAGTATTTAAAAAAAGGAAAGCACTAAAGCACCTTCACTAGATGGCGACTCTAGGAAAAGTTGATTTCTACAGGAAACAAATGGACCAAAGATAGTCATTTCCGTTCCTTTGAACTAACATATTAAAAAATTGAAATATGCAAAGTCCGAAACTTAGATATCAATGCAAATATGAAAAATTACAAATAGAATATGAGTTGTTTATTGAAATTTGAAAACTAATTTATTTTTATACATGAAAGAAAACCGGAAGGGTTGTCATGGAGAAATCAAGAAAGTACCGTAGCGACATCTATTTTGATTTCGGGAACTAAAGCTTTTTTTTAATACTTCCTCATTAAAGAAGAGCTCGGTGGTGTAGTTGTTGGCGTGTTCGGCAGTAAAGTAACATTCATAAGCTCCGGTTGTAGGATGGAAAACCAAAAATCATGCTCCTCCATATTATGATATCATGCACTCCAGCATAAGGGGCAAACTGATGATGACACAGGTTACTAAAATTTGTTCAATAAATAAATCAATACTGCATAATAAAAATTAACAAATGTTTTGTCATAATCGTTCTGTTAACAAGATATCAGAGCTCATTTTTTATGATCTAAGCCTCTGTAATCTGATAATTGCCTACCTAATATCTGATAATTTCTAAGTGCTTGAAATTAGTAATTTCCTTTTTTATCACATAACTTCTAATAACTTCTAAGTGATTAAAATTTGATATTTTAGTAGGTATTTATTTATTTAAATATACTACTGCTCGCTGATAATATAGCTTTATTTTAGTATTACACTAAATTAAAGTCCGCTCCAATTATTTAGGCAATCTACTATCTAAAATACATTCATTAGAAAAACCACTTAAGGAATTCAATAGTTTATTAAGGGCCCTCGTAGCCCACAAGTTTGTCCATTACAACAAACACTTCATTAAAGATAAGATCTAACTACTTAATACTTTTATAATTCCAACACGGGGATAGTTATCAATACTAATATTATAAAAAGGAAAGGTTTGTTTGTTTTGCATAGAATATGGTCAGTATCTACTGGACCGATTTTAAAACTCCTTTCACCTTCGGAAAGCACCATCATAGACTGACATGGCTATAATTTACTTGGGCGAAGTTACGAGAAACCAGCTAGTTCATAATATGCTGATAATTATAATAAAACTCGGTATCAACGTTAACGTTTATTTTCAGAATACCTAATTCTAGGCCCAAATTCATAGTCTTGTGCTTGCTTACTCGTTTGTGGGTTTTAATCTATTTTCTACTTTTTTTTTCACTTACATTTTATAAGTCTTTTACACAAAGAGTTTACACCTTTACTTTATTAAACCCCAGCTTATAAAGGTTTAAACGCATATTAAAGTAGGGTCTACGCAAGCAAGCCGACATGGAAAAGGGCTATGTCAACCATAATATGACACGATAGCAAATCCACATTTATATAATTATCAACACACATCGAATACATTATTGTCTGATATACATAATATTGTTTCTTCAACAATTTATGAGTTTTATTTATGTGCAAGTGCCTTAATTATTTAGATTTTTAATTGAATCCAATTTATTACAAATGAAATTATTACATTTTATCAATATTGCATTCAAAATGCTATAATGACAACTGAAATATCTATCAAGAAAAATGCTTAAGAATACGTTATGGGTTCGAATCCCATCTGATATATTTGGGACTGGTGAATTTTCAAGCATTTCCCTATAAAACTCTGTTGTTATTTAGGTGCTTATTTATAGTAGTGATAATTTTTTCAATAGTCTTCTCATTCCAATGCCAACTAAACATCAAAATAAAATAATCAAAGGAATATAAATAAAAGAAAAGAATGAAAACGAACTTGTCTTTATTCAAAGTCTATTCGTAAAATAATCTAAAAATATACAAGAATTAACCAGCGAAAATAAGATATAAATAAATTATAACAAAAAAAAATACATCGCTTATAAATGAAAATAGGTCTTACCGATTCAAACTAGATCCAGATTATAATAATATTAACAACGGCCATTTATTGTTATTCTGACATAATTATCCAGTGTACACATAAAAAATGCTAGCAATTCTGAAAAACTAGTAAACCTTAGATTATGTTTGAATATTAAATTATGTCAATTTCAAGTTCAATTATCTAAAATAAAAATTATTTTACAAAATATACGTAACTACAAAATATTTAGCTATCACGGAGCTTTCAATTTTGATTATAATTTAGCTGAAGTGTCAGAATTGCTACCATTACTTAGGACCTAGAAAAAAGCAATTAAATGCAAAAGTTAATTGAAAAGTTCGATTATTCCAGATTTATTTATTAATAATTTAGCTCCATTCAACTTTATAAAATGGAACTTACAAAATGATTCAATATCATATGCAGTAATAGAAAAAAATTTCAGGACTGAATAAATAAAATTCTGGCATTACTCTAGTTAATAATGTAATTAACGTAACTAACTCAATTTATTCAGGAACATCAAACTATAGCTAAATGACGAGACAGAACGATAATTTATTCATTAGAATCCTTCCACTCATAATAAACTTGAACGCTATATTGACAGTTACTGTGATAATAATAGAAAAATAAACAATTATAACAAAAAAAAATACCTTTCTTAAATAATAGTCAAAAAATCTTAATCTGATGTGTCATCTAACTATAGTTTCCGATAACCTTTAGGAACAGACCGTATTTGAACTTTCAATATCTAACGCCAGGTGTAATTGTATGGCATTTTAAAGAATGTCACACACAAAATAAAAGCATTTATACGTGCAATTTGCCAAGTTCCATACTAGTACAATACATGTCTAGTGTGTTATTAAAATCGTTTCCATACCTTAAGAATTATACCTTGATGATAATTTATTAAGTTGTAAATGTTTATACACTATTTAAAGTAACAAAATATTGTGACTGAACCCTAAGTTTTGATTATGTTGATGCAGATGGGAATCTGAAATTATGAGGGCTCATATCCGCAGAGGCAGATGTAAATGCGGACCTTTAGATGTTTTTTTTTAACATTTTTAATGGTGTTATAATAAATAGGTACCTATATAGTTAGTATATTTTTGAAAATTCCGCAACATCTTCACCATGGAGACAAATTCTAGTTTTGCTTAGAAACGCTTAAAGCGAAACAATCTTTGATCATAAACATATATGCTACTAAATACTGATGCATATTTGCCAAATTGCTCATAAAATACTCGACTAGAGATGAGTACTTTTATAGAACTCAATAATATTGAAATCACGTTAGAATTTTATTTCTAGGCGTTACCAACACGTACATAATCAAAATCACTTTGGCATTATACTGAAAATGCAACAAACATTTCTCAACCTTATACGGTGTGTCATAAGGTCGTCGACACTACGCTAAAGTCACGTCTCGACATAAATGATTCAAACAACATAGCTACAAAATCAAGCATGCCAGACTCCACATTGTAAGTACTTTAAATACATCATTCAGATTCAATTGAGATTTTATTAAAAATGCGTTTTTATAAGAAATTGTAAAATTCGCTAAAAAAAAATTATCAATAACAACAAACAGTCTAGGCGTATTGATCCGATTCAACAATCCAACAAACGCTACACTATACCCACTAATTTCATAATAGTTCTTACTACTGACTCGACCAGCCTTCTTCCATCTAACTCCTCTATAAGACTATCAATTGGATTATTGTCCAAAAATAATATTTACGATTAAGACATTCATTTAACATTTTTCTGCATTTTAAATTTACATCAACGACATATATTGATAGAAAGATTACCACATATTGTAATATCAAACGCGTGTAATACAGAAAAACCCTGTCCTATTATATTCGATTTATTGTTATTGTATATGGACGAAAAAAAAGAATATCTCACTACAACAATATCAAATTTAACACCTACTTATTGTAAACAGCGATCTATTTTGAAACTACACAAATAAGCGTTGAACAAATTATAAATACATTATAATTATAAAACAATAATGAAGCATTCTAACAGTTAATCCACCAATAAACCCTGTATAATTTATTCCTGTGTAAATCATATTGTTCGTTAATCCCCGACCAATTTTAGCAAATATATAATAGATAATATCTGTTCCGTGTTTGGGAAAGTGATTTATCCGCTGAATTATTTCATCGGAATGATAAAATTGGTCCCTCGCGGGGAATTATATAATTTTCATCCGATCTATTATAAAGGGGAGATACATTTATAATTTCCCCGTCGGTAAAGTAGGTATTTGCCTTGATCCAGATTTTAAGGGGATATAAACAAAATTTAATCGTATATGGCTTATTTATACAAGTGCAATAGATGGACTAAATGTTATTCTCTGTCACACTCAAACGTTTCTTTTCTCGTAGGCGCCCTATAAGTTGTATCTTTAAGAAATTGCAGTAAGATAATATTATATGCATTCAATCACTCGTATAACAATTGCACAAAAAGAAACCTAATACCCTCATTCGTAAAACATTCAGTTTAAATGACATCTACGTTTTATCTATGATAAAAAAAATTAAATAGATTTCCATGTCCCACTGAAATGAAGACCGAAGATAATATCATATTTGTTAGACCCGTTATTAAACAAAACATTTTACATATCGACTTTATAGCAGGTGGATGATGTTATAACATTATGTATTGAGGTTATTATAAAGTCAATTCATAGCCTTGCAAATACACAGCCAGATATATAACATAATAACAAGATAATAGTACCTACAGATAGTTTTGAGGTATAATTATCATAAGTATACTTATACTATCGAAGAATTAAATTATATCATTCAAAATCGATAATTATGATTATGAAATCAATAGTCTTTTTATGATTAATCATGATCAGTCTCCGATAGATGCAATCTATAGTTAATATCATTACCAATATCTTATTGATAGACCAAGTACAGTCCAATAAGGCATTATAGATATTATATAATTATTTAAACTTACTGCTTTTAAAAAGCTGCAGTTTATGTAAGCAACTGTCAACGCGTAGCAAATCTCAAAGAATTATTTCTTTGTAGTATAAACTACTTATACATTTTCAATCGCTTCTCTATTTATAGATAATACAGGTTAGACATCATCTATGTAACCGAATGTTCCAGAACGAGGGAAACAGATATGCAATTACACATTACTTCAAAGTTATCACACATTTTCAACATTCTTACAAAGTAGCCTTATAATCGTGCCTGCTCGACTCGGTCCGCACTAGAATTGACTGGCAACGCAAATTGGACTCTAAACATTGCTCATTAAAGTTCAACTTACACTGGCGTGTAATTGCCCGACGGTTTGTAGAACATATTGCCGGTGACGACGCGACGTATTATCTCCTTCAGAATTAATCCTTTCTCTTTCTTTATCTTGGCGAGGAAACCGCGGTTTTCGTTCGCACGTCTAGACAGATATGGCAGTACTTCTACTACTGGCCCATAAGGTACATATTTGTACGCCGAGTAGCCAGCTTGGCCTGGAAATTAAAAATATTCATAAATATTTACAGTTAGTACGCGACAAGATTAGTAAAATGTCAACATGGCTGTATCTATCTCTTTAAATATATAGAAGGAGGTTTTATTAAATGTTCCCCTTTTGGCAATAATTATTCTATAAGTTCCATAATTTACTTAGGAGGAGGGGGTTCGTCAAAACTCACGAAATATCACAAGGGGGAGGGGGGGGTGTAGTAATATATCACGTGTATTTATTTATTTTACGCACGATTACTAAACCGAAAAGCGGAGTCAAAAATTAATATTTTTTTGTAGCCAAAAAAAAAATTCTGTCTGGATTAAACCTCATCATATATCACCAAGGGGAAGGGAGGTTCAAAAATGCTGAAAAAAAAATCACGTTTGAAACCATCAAAAACATAAAAAAACTTGTCTGTGATCACAACACAACCCAAACTCTGTTTATTTGTTAACGGTACTGACTGTTGAATGCAATTACGTCACCAAAATGGCGGCCTTGCGCATTTATAGGGATTTATAGGAATTATCATCAGCCTATTAATAACTCCTCTGCATAGGTCAGGTCTGATGGAATCAATCAAACTAGGAGAAGGGTAATATATAGATATAACTCACTATTCGGTGTGAATATATAGGCGCTAAAGACTGCAAATGCAGCAGGAACTAACGGCTTAACATTCTCTCTGAAGCAGGAAAAGCTCGAGGTAATAAATTTTTGGTCACCCATCCTATGAACAGGCCATTGCGAGAGTTGTTTAACTTTTTCATCGCAAGCCTAATATCCTAACTTCTGAACTATCGAGTTCCTCCTTTTTAATAGACGTCCTATGCTGAATCGGAAAGCGGCCAGCTTTTCTTGTGTCTCTCCGTAAGGAAAGCATGTTCCCCAGAATCAGAGGTTATGATGATAGAGGATATTGTATGCTCACCTAGTGGGAAGGTGATGTGATCGCACATGCCGAGTAGCTGTCCGAAGCAGACGACCTTATCCTCTGGTCTAATGTTATGCTCCTTCATGAGCTTTATCGCGTACCGCACCGTGTCCTCATTGTGCGACGCCACCATTATGCCGATGCCAATCTTGGACGACTGCGAGAGATTGCAATTTATTTTTAATATGTTAGTTAAAAAGAACGGAAATGACTATCTTTGGTCCATTCATTTCATGCAAAAATCAACTTTTGCTAGAGTCGCCATCTTTTTAGTGCTTTCTTTTTTTTAAATACTTCTTCATTGGTATTAAGTAAATATCTGAGACACGTATAATCAATAAATTTTGTTTTGTATTTTATATAAAGCAAATGGAATCAATAGAATTTCTTAATGAAATAAGTCACCAAAGTGCACAAAACCCAAAACATAAATCGCTATGAACATAGAGATACTGATTTTGAGTTTTAAAATCATAGGATTATCTTATTATCTTGAAACTAAAAGTCGAGGTTTTTTGTCTGTGTCTCACGTGATTTGAAACACAATCCGCTATTGTGTGACGTCACTGTGGCGATTAATCACTATCAGATTAATCATAAAGATTATGTAGTCTATTGTTTATAAATCAAATTCATAGATTCTTAGGTTATGTACCTTCATCTTTTTATTTCGTAATCGATCGTTAGATGGCACTGTTTTGTTTTAATGACATTTAATCTTTTGCATATAACAATGACGTCATCAATTTCGCGGGTATAAAACAAGTTTCAATTTTGATTTAATTTTAAAGCAAAAAACGCGTTTATTATTCCGAAATATTTGTCTCATATAATTTGGTATTATTTCAAACAGATTAGAATACCCTATTCGGACACATGAGCGAATTCGAATTCGGGTTAGTATTAATACGGAATCGCTCTGCAGATTGTATAAGACGAGTATAAACGCGATAGAATACCGTTATATAATAACCGTGACGTAATACCCGTCTTATACCATCTAATATAACGCAATGCGAAAGTTTAAAAGTTTATATCGCTCTGCAGTTCGCGAACGTTTAGACTTAGAGCGATGTGGAGTGGCGCGTGGGTGGTATCGCTTTACCTTGACCCTGCCGAGTACTTCAGCGAGGCACTTGTGGAAGGAGGCGGTGGTGGCGTCCACGCTCTCGCACGTCGGGTCCTCGTAGCCCATGGCGGCCGCGCGGGCGCGCTCCTGCGGACAGAAGACCACAGAATTTAGTAACAACTAGTTCTAACCTCCGTAGCTTAGCGTGGTTTCAAGGTGTCGCCCACTCTGAGGTCCCCGGTTCGATTTGCGGTCTAGGTGTTGTGGTACCTACCTTCGTTGTCTCAGATACTAAATAATAGGGATGGCGACTAATTTTTATTTCTTTGATCGTCAGATAAGAGTGTTGAACAATATTAGACACGTATTTTTTTCGACATAATTAAATTACAGTGATACATTGAGTTAAAATGTCTCATGACGTCACGCTTGTGTACATTTTCTACAATATTGTGACGTAGCGAGCCCCCACCGCTCAACTGTAATGGCTGTTATCTAAGCTGTTTCTTGTTAAAATGAAATAAATAAATACGTATCTAATATTTTTCTATTATATGACTGATGGACTAAATAGAATTTCTGTTTTTACTCAGTCGTCATCTACTCATCTTGAAATCTGAGCGATGTATGTGATGTTGTCCTATATTTACTTAATTGGAGAAAACGCGTTCTATCTTAAAACTGGTTTTAACTGCAACGTATCCATTGATATAATTTTATACCTACATATATCACGATTTTCGTGATTTTTATAACTACTACTACCTTTATTTAATACATTTAAGGCTTATAATGAAAATGGCTTATATCTATCTTTCTCCTTCCTTCAAAAATACCTACTTAGTCAAGAGTACATTTGACATCAGTCTAATTAAAATTTAACAAAATAAATAGAATAACTGTAACTGGTTACACAAACCTCCACTAAAATTATCATTTGTTTAAAGCGTTATATATTTAGCACAAATGTTGAGATTGAAATCGTCATTAAACTTTAATGAACGTTTGTACAAATGCCCAATAGACTTATGCTTAAACATGCTTATGACTTCCTCGGCACCAAAAACCGTTTTCAACCCCGAGGGGTGGGTATCGACCACCTTGGGAGTCTCTGGTCCAAAACTATCTACAACTATAGAGTCGTCACCTGTTCTATGTATGCGCCGCGCACTAATTTCGCCCCCCAGAAGAAGTTCTGCCGCGCGGCTTGCTCCAGGTCAGTGACTATCTCGTTGTAGGTATTCTTCAGATACGTTTGATGAGTGTTGAATACTAGGTACTTATCCTAAAAATATATATAAATGTCATGTGAGTAAGTCGATGGCATAGTGGATAAGAGCCGCGATTAGGTTAAGCAATTTTCACAAGGGTCGCTCACGGGATGGGTGACATAAAATTACTATCTCGAGCTATTCCGTGCTTTGGAAGGCACGTTAAGCCGTAGGTCTCGGCTACATTTGCAGTCGTTAATAGCCTCCAATCGGCATTAGGCCAGCGTGCAGGTTTATGGCCCATGCTCCATAACCATCCGTAAGGAAGGCCTGTGCACTTGCAGTGGGTAAAACGGCTGATGATGATGATGATAAATGTCACATGCATTTGTTATACACCCAAACCAGTACTAATATAGCAAAGTTTATCCTTATTGACACGGCCGGGAATTAAAACCTAATATAAGAAATACTACGTGAAAACTTCTTTTATTATGTCACATATTATTGAGGAGAATTGAAAATTGCAACGATTCAATCACTAACAATTGATCAATCGTTTATTTATTGCGTAAAATATAATAAATCGCGGCCGTTGAACAGAGAGAATTTAGTACAATGACCCGGCACTACACATCTTTTTCACCCGTGCGCAATCATATTGCTGTTGCGCTCGCACAGATACATCTAGCCAATTTTGCCATAGGGGAGTGAACCTAAACTGTTAACGATATCTATCAGTGGGAAGAGAGCTCGATGTTTACAATTATTTCTGTTCGGCGACTGTGCTATATGCAAAAACAAAAGCTATACAGATGTTATTTCTAGTTTTTCACATTAATAATAAAGGTGTAATCATTTAAATTTATAACCACTCACTTTGTTATATCTCCTCATCATTTCAACGCATATACGTGATATAGCAGGCTGGAAGTATGTCTGCTCGGCGTCAATCATTATCCTTACGTCTTTCTCATTTGCAACCTGCGACAGAGTTTATTAATTTACATTCGTCGCCTTAATTAAAAAGCCGGCATTTTATTTAAAAATTCAGTCAATTCGTATAAGAAGAACATTTTATTTCTAGACCCTTAAAACGTATAATAATATTTTATTTATCTAGACTATGGTACAGCATATTAATATAAATATAATAATTGATAAGAGACTGCTTCGGAAAGATAGAAAATAGTCCCTTATTACTAAAAGGTTACGAACCACTGATATAAATGGAATGATAAACAGACCGACAGTTTCCCCCTTTTACGGTACGGAACACTAAAAATATGCATTCACTAACCTGAATGATGTGATTAAGGCGTCTCAACATGTTCCGGAACATCTCCTCTTCCTTGGGTGATATCTGTGATATGAGACGTCGCATCTGACCGGTCTTCGGGTCAGGCACGCGGAACGTGTCGGACAGACCCATGTCCTCGTCCAGGATCATAGACCACGGAAACAGATGGACTATTCTGTAAATAAATAATAAACTTCTTTATTTCGATTAAAATTACATTAATATTAATAAGATCCTACGGTACACAAAAGTTATATTTTTATTGATATAAACAAGTGTTTTTCAAAATGGGCATAAATACCCACTTTAGGGCGCTAGAAGTTCACAAGTTAAGACAGTAAAAGGTCTTAAGTGTCACAAGTTAGCTAGATTTTAGGAAATTTCAGTTTTTAAATAGCCACTTAAATATTTCGTTTCATTATTATTCGTTTTACAGTTGGGATTTTATTTAAAACAGATGAATTATAGTATCCTATAGTATGGCTACTCAAGTGTGGATTATTTGCACGATTTTAAGGGATCCGACAGAAAAAAAAAATTTTTTTGTAAACGGAACTTCAGAGGCGCAACTTAATAGCGAAAGAGCAGCATCGGGCACGCGAATCACAGGTTGCCGACCCCTGTTTTAGAGTTAAAATTTATCCTAAAAGTGGGCAGTAAAAGGAAATAAAACTAGAACCTCTGGATTACATTTCATACTCTTCGCAGGTTGCATGGGGTATGGTCATCAGATAATTTAAATATAATAAATAATAATTTACGCATATCACATAGATTCCAAACTAAGAAATAAAGCACCTATTTACGTAAGAAAATTGTATGTCACGTGCTTCTATGAGGAAAAAATATTTTAGTCATATCATCATCAAATTATCAATGAGGAAAATATGTCAATGAAATACTAATTTTTTTTCGTTTTATATCAAGTCATCTCATATATATGGTATGTATCCGGAAAACATACCCCCACTTCGTTGAGTATGCGAAGCCGGAAAAATTGCTGATCTGATTATTTATTTAGTTATTGAGAGAGCACAGATATCACTGGATCGATTATAGTTTCTGATAATGGTCCTTTATCGCATTGGCTTAAGTAAAGAAAGAAATGTTTGTTATTTTCATGCTAAGGGAGAGACTTCTGGTGAAAAGAACAAAGACAAAAGGCAACTACCTTTTCAAACAAAAAAATGATAGTAGAAAACTAAATTAATATAAGGTGGATGCGCCAGTCCCACACCAGGAACCAGTAGTGTACCATCTAAATCATCAAAGATAAGAAAGGTTTTTTGTATTTCTGCATTTCTTTACGTTTGATAGCATTGATGTATTTCTACTAACTAGGTGATCATATCTAAAAGCGATATACATGCCATCTAAAATCTGTTCTACCTTAGGCACACTGCGACTTGCCACATTTTTTCTGATAAAAATAAACGTAATAGCAACTAGGAAAACTTGTATTAGTTACATGATAATATGGTAAATGATAAGTAAGTAGTATAATTTTTTCGCAATAGTTGTTGCAATAATCGAGTCAAATTATCAAAATACTTTCAAAAAATTGCTTAATGGTTTACTACTGGTGCACCAACCCTACAGCGGTAAAGTAGATGCGTGACATGACTCACCCCTCCTTGTCCGAGGTGATCTTCTTCATGAAGTCCTGCACCTCCGGCTTCGAGGTGTTCTCGCCGAAGTACCGCTGCAGGTCCTCGATGGTCTTGTGGTGAGTGAGCACGTTGCCGGTGCCGCCCGCTATCTGCTGCATGTAGCTGCGAGCGCGCATTATCACCTCGGACAGTTGGAGCTGTAACCATACAATCAGTGCCGAATTACCCTCTAAGCCAGTGTTTTCCAAACATTGTTCTGCCATGTCCCGGCAATTTCCACAATGCCCACTTAATTTTAAACCCAACCTGAAAAAGATTTAATATTATTTGGTCTTTGATCAATTCCCTTTCTTTGGTATCGCTTATTTAACTGCCAATTTTATTGCCAAATATGAGGTTGCTGTTTATTTTTTACTAAAGAATCAACTAAAGGCTTTACTTTACTTTAAATTGTGTTAACTGTTTAATTACATATAAATTGCAGAAAAAGATTTGAGGTACTTGTCCAAAAAAATGAAATAAACAATGTTATGGATGTTTATAAAATTGTAAAGTCCGTAGCGGCCTCGAAAAGTTTCAAATATCATTGTTTAAATGTAGAAAAAGAATCTTATAATAAATCAAAAAACTTCAACAATAGCTTTAAATTAACTATTAATTTCTCATATTTTTATTTTGTACCAGAATAATTATTACTTCTTAAGCACAAGTTATCCTATTTCTTAAAAACGATAAATATAAGTGCAAAATTACTATAAAATGCGATGCACTGGCCGTCAATTGTCAATTTTTTCGACCGTGTAGCGAATTTGTTTGTATTTGTAATTTCTTGTATCTATTTCTTTTAAAAACTAACAAACCTAATTGAAACAAATACAAATAAACTTACCAATAACTGTGGCCTTCCCAACGCGGTAAGTTTCACTGCCATAAGGCCCGTACTTTTAGTAATACCTGAAATAATTATCCATTATTTCAATATTATGTAAAGTGTTCCAGAGTCAAACAATTAGATAGCCAATGATAATAATCTCTCATCTCATCAAATTTAATAAATCATAGAAATTTAAACAATATAAAAGACTTGTTATTGTCGGTTTTTGAACGTTCTGTGTTTTAAGACTATTTGACGCTGACTTATAATCACAGACTTAGCAATAAAAGAAGGAGATACAAAATTGTTGAACCCATCACAGTTAAAACAACATTTGCAAAAAGACAGTATCCTAGACAATCATCCCACTTATATAATATGATAAACAATCATCTAAAAATCTACTCACTCACAGATCGTGATTGCAAAAAAGACACTCACCGAGTGGCTAATGGAGGTAAGTTACACCTCTATTGAAACCTTGATACACGATAACTGTGAGTATACATGCACGCCTAATCCAATCACGAACACACGACGCACGCACGCACGCACGCACGCACGCACGCACGCACGCACGCACGCACGCACGCACGCACACACCACAGAGAGAGAAAGATTCACACACTTTAAAAATTAAAATTGAAATGTTTGTAATCTCTTTATTTTATTCTTTTTTTTATTAAGCGATTTTTGTTTTGTAATGATATAAATATGTAACTATTTACCTAAAATGAAATGTTGGTACAATTTTTAATATATGGAAACTTTTTTAATTATTTATTTTATTTTTATTAATTTATATTCTAAAGAGGATAGATTTCATTGGCTTTTTACATCGAAACTAACTGGATTAATTTAAAAATTCTCTCATCCACGGGAACTATACGGGGGTGATATAGGATTTAACACATTATAGGAACGGGTAAACAACTTGTCTATACTAATATTATAAAGAAGAAAGATTTGACTGTTTGTCTGCAAAGAAAGGCTCCGAAACTATTGGACCAATTATTAAATTCTTTCACCTACAAGTAGCTACATCATACAGGTCAAAATCTTTCTTCAAATAGACTTCTTAAAAGTACTTTTGAATAGTACAATATTTTTTTCCCTACCACACGTTCAGTACGTCTTTTGGCTGTTAAGAAGAACGAACAATAAACTTTCCAGCAACAGGAGTAATGAATGACATTCACAAAAACAATGTCATTACCAAATACATTATAAAGAAAATATACATTAGAGAGATTATATATACATTATAGAGAAAAAAAAAATAGAGTTGACATAAGCTATAATTTACACGTACCCCGCCATGTATACGAATATAGCATATATTACGAATATCATATGCCTATGACAAGATTTAATTTCCTTGTCTCACTAATTTTCCTACTAGTACCTACTGGAAGCAATTTCATTGCTCATTATTTCAAATTGCAACAATCTAGTCAGAGATAACACAAGCGTTCTATTTCTAGTAGATTTTATTGAACTTTTAATGCCGTGAAAGCGCTGTGTTCGACTTTGTATTTGTAATAGTAAATTAATGCTGTAGATACGTACACCCAGTAAAAAAAATATGGAATAACTTTACACATATAATCCTAAACATATAAAACAGACGAATTAAGAACGTCCTACTATTTACGTAGTCAGCTAAAAACATTATATTGAAGCTCCATGTTTGTGTTAATATTGAGGCGACCTTAACACTTAACACTCAAGAGAGACCCACCACAAAACAAAAATATTACATTACTTCAAAACGCCTTAGCAACCAGTTGCACAAACTTACATTACAGATTAAAGTTTTCATTAAACCTTAATAGACGTTTGCGCAACTAAAGCCCGTTTTCATAAAACTTAGCAGTCGCCCTGTAAATCTGTCGCCTTAATATTTAAGAGTAGCTTTAGGTTAAAAACGCATTTCACCATTTACTAGAAACCACCTAACGAAAATAAACAATTCCTAAAGTAATGACATTCTTGATGCGGCGCCTTGCGCAAGGCATTTGTGAACATAACAGGTCATAAATATGTTAAGGGATAAAAGAAAAAATATTTATTTGCAATTAAACTAATTTGCTCGAACGATTAGGCGTTTCCTAGTTAAGCTATGCCTTGTTCTAAGTTAGTAAAACGGGTGTAAGTGACATCATCATCATCAGTTTATTAACCTTTAAGTACCGACGTGCGGTCTGAGAGGCCCTAACAGGCACTTGACTCGCTACTTTACCCCTTTCCCCACCAAATTCCGATCCCTGCTTTTAAGTAGCTGCAAGAACAGTGCCCACTTTGACATTGAAACAGGAAGGCGTAAAGTCGCACGCGCATTTGGTGAGTAATTACGATTTGAAATTCCGACGCGGTCTCTCAGACCTCACGTCGGTACTTACGTAAGTTTTTTATTTTATTCTTTTTTATAATAAACTATTATTTTTACAGATAGTGTAAATTATGGATAGACCAGGAACTTCAGGTAGTAATAGAAATAGTTCTGCGACAGATTTACATCACTCAAAGAGACCTCGGATAAGTATAAATGCATCTAATCCAAATTATGCGCGAGTAATTGAGAGCTGGATCACGAATGAAGATTCCAGCGGATCTGAGGTTGACGACGTTGGCGAAGATTTTTGTCCAAAGCACAATGACCATGACACGGATACCAGCACTGATATTTCTGATACAGAAGAAACTCAACCTGAACAACTGGACGCGCCATCATCGTCATCAGATGAAGATGTTCCTCTCTCAAGGCTGGGATGTTTTAGACGAAAGAACAAATATAAGTGGTCTAAATCGCCTCCAAATAGATCATCTGTTAGAACACCACAACATAATATTATTTCCCTATATCCAATTTGACCGAAAATGATGGAAAGGATCCTTATTCTTTGTGGAAACAATATATAAATGACGAGATGTTATCGGAGATTTTGCTAAGAACCAATGAGAAGCTGGCTGAATATAGATGTAAATATAGGAAGCAAGATCGCTCAGAGCTAAAAGATACCGATATGATTGAGTTGCACGCTTTTATTGGCCTATTGATGTACACAAAAGCACATTTGTTTACAGTGCGCGAAACAAGTGTGCCCTGACTGTGCTTAGAATTTAAGATGTAGTTCGACTGCGGACATTTTTTTTTAGAGAAGTTTTATGTTCCTATTATATTTTTTTTCTTAAAGTTATATTAGTCTTAAGTAAGAAATACAAGTTTTTGTTATTCTAAGAAAAGTATTTTTTGTGTTATGATTTTTTATAGCTATTAGTTGGATTTTCCCCCAAAATTCAAGCCGAATATGATTCCAGTGTTAAATTTTAAAATATAATAAAGATCGTTGTCTTTCTTTACTTATTTTTTCTTTGAAACCTTTATTTTCTATCATATTGCAGAGACAAATATTTAAATCAAAACTTTCTTTAAAAAACAATACATAATATAAGCGGCCTCTCAGGCCTCACGTCGGTACTAACGTTACAAAAAATGCACGTCGGTGCTTAAAGGTTAACGTCCCCACTGCTGGGGCTCAGGCCTTCCCTGTGGATGGACTCAAATCGAATAGGGAGAATGAGCCATGACCCACTACGCGGGCCCAGTGCGGATTGATGAGTGTTAACGGCTGCAGAACGCAGATGCCGCCGAGACCAACGGGTTAAGCCGTTCCTTTACCGTTACCTTCTGAAGCACGGAGGATCTCGAGATGATAAATTGTCGGTAACTTTAAAAATTGTCGGTAACGGTACTTAAAAACAGTATCGCAGACCGAGCGCACTAACCACTGCGCACATCGAGTTCCCGAGTATAAATCTAATAAAATGTTAATGTTCTTTATACTGGGAGGAACAAAATGACCGACACAGCCGAAAGTTTCAAGTTAGGTTACATGCAAACGTTTATTTTATTTGACAAATATTTAAAAATAGAGGAGGTGTAAAAATGGAGTAAAAATTTTAAATTTCTAAGTGTTAACAGCCCTATAACGCGCATACGCAATATCGATTGTGTGCAAATTACAACGAACCGCGAAATACATTCATTTAATTATTTACCGATATCTTAATGATAGTCGATGCTGAAAATGTCCACTTCCTCTCTGAAGACTAAGCTAAGCACGCTCTTTTCAATGCCGGTGCATGCACGCGCAAAACACATCACAATTCACACAAAACTAAACACAATCTTCACTAAACTAAACTTAACACTCAAGACGAAAACTCTAGTATCTTATTAGCAAAAATTCAATTAAAAATGCACTAGAACAAAACAAAAATCGACAAAAAAGACGCTTCGCAGCGGTGCGTCGGCGGCGATGCGCAACAACACTCCAGCGCAAAAGGTCGACGGCGACTGATCGGCCGGAAAATATCGACAGAATAATGAAGCCGCCTGGCGGCTGGCGGGCGGGTGGGGCTTTGATATCGAGGGACGAACTCGGTTCACATTATTTTGTCGTCTTTTGATATCACGCATTTTTTAATGTTCTTTTTAAATGCTATTTTAATAACAAATGTCCTCAATGATTGTGTAAAACAAACTTCATTTGTGTTAATGATGAATCGCTGGAAGATTTGTGAGTTTATCGAGTTTAATTAACGATCCCGTTGTTAAAGGAGTATTACCCCATTCAAACACTTTTTTTTGGAGAATTGCTCTTTTAAAATAACGTAGGTTAATGTTAGGCTGATCTCTCTACAATAATTTAGGAAATTTAACACTCGGTTTCTTAATTGAGAATTTAAAGTTAAACGTCTCAAACTAACATCACTTAGTATTCGTATCCGATTTTAGTTTTTTGATGATCAATTGATAGCAGTTTGATAAAACTAGAACTATTTGACTTGTGAAATTAAAAAAACCTAGGTTATTGAGAATAAGCAGTAGAATTTTTTTACTTTTTTCAAATCAGAAACCGGCTGTTAGTCTGTAAATCGATTTAAGCATTTTGACTGCCTTGTTTATTGATTGTCTGGTAGAATTTGCATGAAAGCAATCTTATAAACCACAAACTAGTTTATTTCGTTTTTAGAAATGAAGAAGTCATTGACCGATTTAAAACTTTTCCTTAGTACGTCCCAAAAACAGCTGACTCAGGGTTGAACACACTCATTTTTTTTCAAAAACTTTGTAATTTGATATCTCCGAAACTATTTAACCTAGACTTATAATTTTTTTACATCATATTACAGACAAATAGTACTCTCCAGGAACCTCGGGAGTGTCGGTCGTTCTGTTCCACCCAGTATGTATAAAAAACTATAAAAAACTGTAATTTAATATCTCCGAAACTATTTGACCTAGACTTATAATTTTTTTACATCATATTAAAGACAAATACTACTCTCCAGGAACCTCGGGAGTGTCGGTCGTTCTGTTCCACCCAGTATGTATAAAAAACTAACCGGCCACAGCGTCTATGCTCTTGAGGAACGCCTCCGCGTTCTTCTCGCAGGCGGCCTCGTTCAGGTAGAAGTAGGTCCTCGCGCTGGTCACCTTGTACCTCCTGTCCGCGAACCGCTGCTCCACATGGTATTGCTTCAGGTGGCCCTCTTCTTTGTTGTCGCCGTACGTGGAAACTGATGCACTGCAATTTTGTATTTTTCAATTAATCATCTACGTACTTTTACATTATGCATATTTATAAAGGCCAGTCTGTATGACAAATAATTTTTAATTAATTACTACCAAACCATTATAGTTTTTATGAACGATTGTAAATTGAATACCTCTGGGTAATTTGCAGCTTTTTTCTCACGAACCTGACTAAAATATTTTGCGATTGGTTGACATACTTTTGAAACTTTAAAAATAAAAGTGAAACTCGCGCGCAAACTAATAAATAGGCTTGTGCTCTACAAGTTAAAATACAGGTTTCTGATATATGATCGGAAAATATGAACCATTTTGACTCAAAATATTGAAGAAAATGAATTTTATGATGCTCATTTGGATAATATTACGCTTTGAAAACTTGTAAAAAGTAGGGAAAATATATTACCAAAATTTGCTAAAATTCATATGGCATTAAATGATTTACATAAAACGTAACTACTTTCATTATGGCAGCTATAAACATAAACGCACACATAACCAAGTTATTACAAAGATTGCCCAGACGCCCACACGTTTTTCGCCACCGCAGCACCGTGTGACGTCACTTAATGCATTGAATTTGTAGGGAGCGTTTACGGTCGACTAGCGACAGTTCCACAAACTTAGCACCGTATCTCCGAAATTATTAATGGCGAACATGCTGTTACTTTTACATTATTTCTCAGATATTAATGGAATATTTATTTATAAAATAAAATAAAAAAAAAAGTTGACAACTGGCCTATTCTGTAATCTATTATTCTTATATTATATATGATTCAGTTAACTAATTACTAAATAACAATACATAGACAAGAGTTACGCTAAAAATCACGAATTAATTCTCTCACCGTCAAAAAAACATAAAATTCATATTCGTCACTCGTTTCAGGGGCTAGTAGGAAGCTATTGAATTTTAGCTCAAGATTTAGGCCACCTAGATTTGTGTCAGCGCAACGTTTTGGCACATAGCTTTATAGTTTGTCTATTTCTAGTTCATATTTAACAACAGCTTATAGGATAAAACTTACTGAAACAGTTTGCGTCGATTGGATACCTTCATAGAAAATTACAAGTTACTAGTTTTATTGTTGTTATGAAAAATATTGTATTATGGTAAACTGTTAAAAAATCAAGATTGATGTGGATTGGTATGATAATACTTATCTCAAAAGCGACTTATTCAAGAAAATGCTTTTCGGGTTGATGTTTTCTGTAGGTTATTTATTAATTAAATGATAGGCGCCAGACTGCAATAGCATTTTCTTGAATAAAGTCGTTTTTGACATAAGTATTATTTTCACTTCATTTAAAAATGAAGCCGGTTCTATTTAAAAAAAAAATCATTATTTTAAGTGATGTTGATATTTTTAATAATTATCATCATCATCATCCCAGCTCTTTTACGTCCCCACTGCAGGGGCTCAGGCCTTCCTTATGGATGGTTAAGGAGGATAAGCCATGACCCTCTACGCTGGCCCAATGCGGATTGGAGGATATTAACGACTGCAAAATGCAGCCGGGACCAACGACTTAACGTGCCTTCCGAAGCACGGAGTAGCTCGAGATAATAATTTTTTGTCACCCATCCCGTGACCGACCCTTACGAAAGTTGCTTAACGATTACGAACGCGGGCCGCGGCGCATATCCACTACGCCACCAAGCTACTCTCTCTCGGTCGTTACATAATAAAAGTAAAGTCGTTTTTGAGATAAGTATTATTTTCACTTCATTAAAAAATGGAGCCGGTTCTATTTAAAAAAAAATCATTATTTTAAGTGATGTTGATATTTTAAATAATAATAGGTAAAAATTGAAAATACTAAACCGTGTTAAAATCCAAATAATAACCTTAATAGCGTTAATATAACCTTCCTATAACCTAAAACCTCCTGGGTCGGATAAATACTATACTGAAAACCACATCAAAATCGTTCAGCCAAACGCGAGACAATCGCGCACAAACATATATACATACAGCTTAAACTGAGAACTTTCTTTTTTTGAAGTCTGTTAAAAAGCTTTTTCTTTGTCATTCTGCAAAAATACAGAGTTGAATACACCGCTGTCACAACATTAGAGGTTTACAGCCAGTATATAAACTTAGAAAGTACAAAATCCCAACTGATCATTCTCAATAACTTAAGTTTTGTCGTTCCATGGGACAAACAGTCGTAGTTTTATAAAACTGATATCACCTGAAATATGACATAGAAAACCTGTTCAAGTGACGTTTAAGTCCGGTTTGAGAAGTTCTTAAATTCTCATTGCTGAAACCGGGTGTTAATCAAATAATAACATTTATTACCTTTTGAAGTAGGATTTATTTGATTGAACCTCTAATGCTGTTCAGCGTATTCAACGCTGCATTCTTACAGAATGCCCCTGCTGAGAAATTTAAGTGTTAATTTAAATGTATGTGACATTTTCAGAAGCCGGAACAAGTCAACATTTAAATATACTGACCGTGTGATCATTTAAATGGGGTTCGCATTAGTTGCACAGACGACATTATGTACCGATTCAAATAGAACATTAGTTTAAGCTTAAAATCGGTATTAAACCATGAAGTTTGTACAACTGACCTTTTATGGGTGAAAAAGTATAAAAAAAAATCTTGTCTATTGGCACATTACACACATATTGGATTTTGAAAAATACTTAAAGTACTGATCATTAGAAAATCCGGAATACTTATCACTAACCGCTTCTTACGTTCTTTGTTTTGTTATAGATCGTGTAGTTTTTCTGTCCGTATCACGTTACAGACAGAAAACTATACTTGCAAAATGTTTATTATTTTAATCATTTTATCATCAGCCTTTTTACGACTCTACTTGCACGGGCTACGATGGCCTTCTTATGGATGGTTAAGCCATGACCCTCCATGCAGGTCCAATGCGGATTGGAGGGTAGTAGCTTTTTATTCATTCATTTACCCAAAATTTACCCACTTATTCATTCTTCAAAAGCTATTTATACCTTACTGATCTAGCCGGCTTGTTTGCGTAAACCTACTTTAATTTTGTATGTTGTATGAAACCCATACAAATGAGTACCTACGCGTTCTCGGAATATAATTTCCTCGTTACTATGCATTGTTTCGTCTCCGGGCCGCGTGACGTCAGTCAATATTCATTGTGGTTGATGAAAAGTGTGACGTTATTCGTTCATCTCAGCGTGGGTTTCATACAACAGATAAGTATTGGCAAAAATCTAAATGGCCACTATCTTGATATAAATCAATTCCATGATAAATCAATCCCAAGGGTTTATAGTAGACATGTCTTTGTGTTATTTTTTTGTAAATTTCCAAGACATTCATTGAACTTACGTCTTAAATACTAATTAATAATTAAGTTTCACTTATTAAAGTACTTGTCATCGTCATCACCAGCCCTAATCCACGCAGCTGAAGCACAAGCCTATGGATGGAATAGAATCGAATAGAACAGAGTGAATGAGCCATGGCCCACAACGCGGTCCCTGTGCGTATTGGTGGTGTTAATGCTTGCAAATGTCGCGGGGATCTTTCGAAGCTCTGAGGTACTCAAGATAATAATTTTCTGGTTAAGTATTGAAAACCGAACGACCGGCAACACTGCACCATCGAGCTCTTTAAAATACATATACAATCAAAGGCACACGAAAATAGTTTACCCATTAGATCACTAATGGAACACATTTAAGTGATTAATTTCTGTCAATTCGGAGGTATAGAGTTACATATTATTAAATTTGTTTTCTCATAATCTTTAGGTAAATTATCAATTAGTGCTTTGCTTTATTAATTGGTTTGTTGCCTAATTGATTTCAAGTAATTCAGAAAAAAAATTCATTATTCAGCTCGTACGTCTCTTTGGCTGAAATACCACGATTTCTTGGTCTAAAAAAAATACGTTCATTTACTATAAGAAGCCGTATAGCAACAGAATCTCGACATTGAACTTGCACGACATAGTACTAGACCAATAACGGTCACGTGGACAGAGAAAATTACAAAACCAAGGCTGTTTGACCAAATGACGAAATCACTAGTTTGTGGCTAAATAGTAAATCTATTAACGAGAGGATATGAAATATCTTTAAATAAATCATTTACACTGATTTGTTTTAGTCATTTTTTTTTGCACTTCTACTATCTTTAACCGCCGTACGTTTTGCTTCCTAAGTTCACTTTGGTACACTGATAGAGAATGCCCTCGGTATTTAAGTCCGCTTTTGCTGTTCTATATAAAAAAAGACTAAATAAATAATATTTTAAATGGGAAAGTGTTCTCGTTATGCAGTTTTTTGGGTACTTGAAAGGCTGAAAAGTTACGCAGGCTACTTTTTAGAGCAAAAATCTCTTAATTATTTCCCTATCACGATGCCGCGAGTCAGCTAGTCAATTTGATATAATGATTTGCTATATAAAAACCCCCATAAAGGTTTATACATAAAAAGTTTATAAACAAGTTATACAATTAAAAAGTTATCAAGCAACGATACTAGCTCTAATATAAAAAAAAATAGAAGCGTTTCCAACTTTTTAAAATCTATTCTATGAACTGATTCAAAATAATAATAATTTAAAGTGAAACGTTACAGCACACCACGGAATGAATTGTGTTGATATCTTTCATCGTCAATATTCAATGTTAGATCTTCTAATTGAAAATGTCCTTATTGTTTTATAGAAGTTTATAGGAGTATTTCTTAAGCTATGATCCGCTGCCCCTAGGGCCGCCAGTAAATGTTTTCAATTTCAAAACCCTACCAGCAGTGTAAACTGTTCCAAGAACCTGTGAAAGTCGATAAGTCAGCTCCAAATCTACGAGAGAACAAGTACTGAGAACAGATAACAAACTCAGCAAGGACTGCATTTTTCTTCCTACTTTTGTCTTTCAAGTAATACTTATATATATATCCATAACGGTATTTTTCAATCAGATAATGAAAGTGACTACAAAGGTGAAATAAAACTAATCTATATAAATACGATTTGTAAAAATACAAAATAAAACAGAAAAGACAAAACAATAAGGACAGTTTCATGACAAAGAAAATAATCAAATCACAACTAATAATATAGTGACGTCGTTTCACCTTAAACAAGTTAAAGTACTGATTCTAAACTAAAAGAACGTAACAGTGTACTAAAAAAAGATCACTAATACGCAAAGAAAAACCACATCTACCCGCAACTTTCAGCATTTCTCCATCGCTGGTTTTTAAACAGGAGTGTGTGTAACGTTGTTAAAATATTAGGGGCTAAAACTTGACATGCATTGATCGTCCTAATTATATCCAACAATACTGTATTAAATGTTAGACACATTTTGATTGAATCCAATGTCAATCAAATCAGAATCAATTTAGTGACGTGGTGGGCTTGCTGGTCGCGATCAAACATCAACGGCTCTACCCCCAACTGATATCCTGATTGATATGTCAACATGGATGCCTGAATAATCTGTCAGCCAATCAGGATTGCTCTAGGAATGGGGTCGGCAACCTGCTACTTTTTCTCTTTTTTCGATGAAAAGTTGCGGCTCCCAAGTTCCATTTCCGAATATATTTTGTGATAAAAATATATATTTGTATATGAAATAAACGACTATTTTGTATTTATTATCGTTTATTTCAAATAGAATCTCAAATATAGTACGAATAATATTGAAACAAAATCTTTCAATGAATATTTAAATACCGTGAAATTTTTATTAGTTAACCTGTGTTTCATAAAAAAAAAAATTGATTTTGTATTTTAGCTCATCTGTCTCATCTCATTAGGTTGCTAACCCCCTGATCTAATATCGTTTAGGGCTTTTTCTTGATATATCAAATAGGGCTTTAGTTAGGTTCGCGAGAATATTTAAAAGACGACGTGAGGCATAGTAATCTCTGTTCATTCTGACTCGGAATGTACTTAAAATATTTTATAATTACATCGATTTCAGAAAACTATCTACTTTATGTTGGACCTATTACTTTATTAGTACTGAAGCTACGCGCGCTCTGGTGATTTTTTTCACCAACTTTTGTTACTGTCAGCGTGCTCCTATCATTTGTATCATCTAATTGTCACGTGTTCAGCGCGCGCACCACTGTACCGTAAGGATTCCCATGCATGGTGACATAAAGTTACTAGTTACTGGTGCACATGAAGCGTAATAGACAAAGAAACAGGATCGTGGACTTCAAATCGTTTACATGTCGTTTTAGTTTCAGAGTTTTGGTTAGGTCGCCAGTCGCCGGGCTACACCGGCCGTGGTCAGTTAAACTTTCGTTTACGGTCACGGGCTGATCACGGCCGGTGTAATCCGGACGAAACGTCGGGAAATATAGGTACGTGAAAAACATAACTATCAATCTATCGCGTTAATACGCGTTCCATACAATCTAATATAGAACCTTTTAATTCGTAAATAGTTATTTATATGTATGAAGACGATGTTTCTACGCAAAAGAAGCGAGAAGAGCTTAAGAAAAATGCTGATATATGCACGTAGATGCGTTTGATTCCCAAAAGGAGATAGCTATACTACTCGAGGCTACAACAAAAAAAAACAAAAAGCAAATTAAACCCGACGACAGCTAGGTTGTGCAAATCCATGGAGCCATCCACCTTCAGTCTCTCATCATCACTTGGCAAACTGCCTCTGAAAAAGCCCAACGAGTAATGAGGTTAGATAGCACCTGCTGTGTCAATTTACCAACCGTTACCGAGTTTTTAAATGGACAATTGTATAATTTCTGGCGTAAACATACTTTTTTTTAATTAAAGACAAAAAAAATGCATGATATAATTATTTCCAGGATCTATAACGCTAGTTTGGTTTAGATAAAAAGAATAAGAACATTCATAAATATTATTGATGCCATAAACTAGTGAGTTATGAATTTTGCCGCTATTTCATAACATCTATATAAATAAAAATGAATTTCCGTTCGTTAGTCTCGCTAAAACTCGAGAACGACTGATGTGGTTCAGCCGTTCTCTCAACACAATGTATCGCCGTAATAGTCCGTCAGGTAGAGTGTTAAAAAAATATTAAACACGTATTTTTTTATTTTTTCGTAATCATACAATTACTGCGTTACATGCAGTCGCATGATGTCACGTTATGGTACGTTTTCTACTAAACTGTGACGTAGCGAGCCCCCTCTCCTCAACTTTAATGCCTGTTATCTAAGCTATTTCTTGTTAAATTGAAGTAAAAAAAATACGTATCTAATATTTTTCTATTATCTGACTGACGGACTAAACAGAATTGCATTTTTTTACCCAGTCGTCATCCCTATTTCTTGATTACGCAAAAAAAATACGTATGTAATATTCTTAAATAATTTACCTCATGGAAAAAAAAGAAACAAAAATTAGTCGTCATCCCTTGTTCAATTCATGAACATATAATAGTTGTTAAGTAGTATATAATAACTTTAACTGGTATCACTTTTTATGTTTCGCCGTTGGCAACATTGCCATTTTTTCCTCTTCCCTATTTCTGGTAGCGCAATGAGTGTGCTAAACTTTGTATAAAATATTTAAAATTAATAATAAACGTTTTCTCTTAGAAAGGCTTGGTTAATTCCAACATCCCTATTTCGTCTATTTGATATTGGGAACAAAATCCTAATGTCAAAAAAGGGTATATAGTTCGCTCCGTTCATTCTTTTTTTTTTTTAATAATTATTTATTCATAACCATGGATACAAGTCCTTCAGCTGAATACATTTTATAAATTTAACATTTGTAGAATAGCTATATGCCTACATTATTATATATTTTCTATAGTATTACAAATGTATTTAAACAATGGAAAAAATAATCTGGATTTGCTAAGAAGTCTATTATGCTCCGTTCATTCAAACCGTTAGTGTTGTCACCCAGAAAAAAATTACCCATGTCAATGTACAGCGATAAAACGACTCATTGTGCTGGCAACAAATTGGCCAGTGGTTAAATTTGGCTATGGTTTAATTTGACATCAAAAAACGAAATAGCGAATTAACAACTTGTTAATGTTTTAACTATAGTCAAGTTAACAAATGGTTAAATGACATTTGACTACGGATCAAAAAACTGGCCCTTAACAACGGTGCCATAGTTACAATAACAATGTAAGCTCGACAACTGACAAATAAAGATTTCTCATCTGCAGTGATGTTAAAAAATACAACGTACAACCAATGATGTATTAAAAAGTTTAGGTTGGTTATCTGTGCACAACATTGGCGACAAGAAAGCAAGGCAATTGTCAAACTCATTAGAGCTTGTAGTCGTAAGTAAACCTTAATGGACGTTTGTGTAACTAAGTGTCATCATCATCGTCAGCCTATTAACGTCCCCACTGCTGGAGCTCAGGTCTTCCCTATAGATGGAATCAAATCGTATATTTAACGGGACATGACCCAATGCGGATTAGTGGGTATTGCAAACGGAACTAACGTACCTTCCGAAGAACGGAGGAGTTCGAGATAACAAGTTTTTGGTCACCCATCCTAAGACCGACCATTGCGAAAGTTACATAACAACCGTATCGCACACCGAACGCTCTACACATCATAATAATTGATATAGGATATTTGCTTTATATCATTGAGGATGTTCCTGACACCGAAAATTAATAAGCGACAAGACGATATCACGACCCCTGACAATGAGACAGATAAGGACAGACTATGATTAAGTATGGTATGACGTGGGTAAAGTGCCAAAAATGTTTTTAAATTATTCGCAAAATACAATATGGTTTGGCTACTTTTACCCTACCTACACCAAATATCAGAACCGCCTACTGATAGAGCAAAATTATATAGACTCTACAGTTCCACGGCGTGCTAATGCACACCCGATATCTTTCTCGCTTTAGCAAATGGCAGTTCCTAACAACAAAAAAGGATAGGATGCTGAGATGTATCTCAACCCTAAATATGTTAATCAATTTTCACAATGATAAAAGAATTAAATCGGATTATTATTTAAAATAAAATAAATAAATATCTTTTATAACAAAAGTGTCTTAGAGTTCTCGCGTTGTTATTTTATTTACTTTTTCAAAAATTTTAAATTGATTAAAACGCATTCTACTCCCTTAGAATAACATTATTTTAATTCATTTTTAAAAATTCAAAAAATTATACTCAATCTCCTCAATTTTAATAATATATACATACATTCACATATGCTATATAGAAATAAGATCATGGACGCATCTAACAGTAATATATTGTTGTGTCTTCATTAACATAAGTTCTTAAAGTGAATTCGTGACAAACTGTAAGTGCTTTTGTTTTACTAATAATGAGGGTAACTTAACATTTGTAAATAACAGGACAATGAAGTGAAACATTACAATTTAACGTCGTAAATTCAACTGCAAGTGTACAATATGTTAAAACTACCGACAATAAATAAATATATACAGTTCTAATTGGAAGATCTCTTTGAAAAACAGTGGACATGCATACGTGACACTACCTTATTAAATATTTACCTTAACATAATAAAACCTCCTTTTTGCCTTTTCCTTTGCTTCAGTTTTACAATACTAATACTTTATTGAAATATACAACTAGTAGAAAAAATTTCACGTAAAAGAGATTTCTTAAAAACATTCTTTCGTTAATTGGTTCAAATATTGGTCGTAAACTCCCACTATTTTTTAACAAATACAGAATTTAATGCGTCTATAAATATTATATGTCTACTAGTAGAATTTATGATTACCGATAAATAATATTACCTTTTTTGAAACTATCAATTAGTCATAAATATTCTTGCCTACTTTCCGACAAGGTAAAATTTTACTTAAACAAAGTCAAAGTAGTACATGTTCACTGATCGGGAGAACGAATAACGCAACTAATCATATATTAAATACATATATTTTAATATTTATAGATATGAAATAATGTACAAAAATAGACATGTACAGAAAGGAACACTTGAAAAACCATAAGACGTAAAAGTATGGAAGAAAATGTCTAAAATTGTGCCTATCTTACAAATGATATTAGAATCTTTCGATTAACGTAGAGATTGTCTCTGTGTTCAATCGAAAGCGCTCGACTCTCGATAAAGTTCTTTCTCTTTCTAACATAGCACATTCTTACCACTGTTCCTACCTTGACCCTGTTATGTAAACAATAAGTGTATCAAGAAGTTTTCTTCAAAGAAGAACTAGTGTTAGAATCAATATGAATGTTAGTTACCTGACTTCTCTCTTCTCGGCTTCTTCTTGAGATAGATCCTCTTCTACCGAGTAGTCCAGGATCGATTTAACCCCAAAGGACCGTAATCTGTTAACGATATATAAATATAAATAAAACAAAATAATTTGAAATGTGAATTTAAATCAATAAACAATTATCAAAAGCGTAAAAAATTCAAATTAAACAATACATTTGTTGTTAGATTAAACAAATCAGCCATGAAATACGTAACCCTAGTATGTAACTTATTTATGTGACAGCTGGAAAATTATGAGTTTTTCCTCTAAAAATCATAATAATAATATTATAATCATACTGTGTCCATTCCAGGCGTACAATAATTACTATTTTTAATTTATCTATTAGCCACTAGTCTAATCTTAGTTAAACCCAACAGAATTTCAATCTAAATTAAGTATTAGTCAGAAAGGACCTCTAGAAAATAGACCATTAATATAAAATAAGTATAAACCAACCTCTCAACAGTTGGCTTGATTTTGTTTTGGTCTTCGCCAGCAACGAACTGGCCGTAGAAAGTGGATTTCATGATGATCTCGAATAACCGCTTCCCTACCACTTGACGGAGTCTTTTCATCAACTGTAACATACATATTAAACGTAAATACCTTGAGGATTCATTGAATCAGCGGCGGTGCAACTGATAGCACCGCACTAGTTGCATGACAAACTCGAGAGACTCGGGGAACGGGGCCGAGATTGAGCTATACCCGTACAGTATCTCACTCACGCTTCCGCCCGTGTTTCGAATCTTTCGAGCTTTTAACACTAAAGAGGTGTCATCTACCAATAATGATGTCTCGCACAATATCTTTGTAAAGTGAGAAAGATCATTAATGTAAATATGAAAAAGCAATGTTCATAGTGATGGGTGCCCCTGCAGATTTTGTTTCATTAATCACAACTTTTTGAATCCTACCAAAAAGCTATGATTTTATTAGTATTCTGGGCCTTTTTTTTAATTTACATCAATGTCCTCCCAGACGTTACAAATTATCCGGATGAATCCCGAGAAGAAAACGAACTAATGGTTAATTTTACAAAAACAATTAAATTCATGTTTTAGAAATTACAATATCATTACAAATACGATGTAGTTTTGTCATATTTCAACTTGGATGTTATTTTTTTGAACAAAAGCTATTTAATTTTACCCATATTCAGTGGACGCACCCTCTTAATCTGTGTCCAATCCTGATTCGTCTGCTAGCTATTGGTCTGTCAGACTGAGAGATATTTCAGGTTTTCGCATATCAATCAGTTATTAATTCAGTAACTCTGTTGTGTCATATAGCTCAGTAAGCATATTCCAGGAGGCCACCATAAATTATAATAATATACCAGAAACATTTCTAGCTGGTGTGGGTAGTATCTGCAATCCATTAATAAAGTTTACTAAATATTATCATAACTTACAATCTTCCGATTTGTGCATCGATCCACGTCATTGGTTCGGCTATTGTATTATATATTTATTTAAATGGTTACCTGAAACTGATGTATACTCAGCTGACGATACCGGTAATTCTAAATGATTGTTCAAAATTCACTATATAAATGTCAGCGCTTGTCCTCGTTAGTCTATTAAAAACTAAATGCTACTTTAGTTAAATTTAAAATTAGTAATTTAAATTCGATTTGTAAAATCATTTTTTTATATTCTCATACAGACTTGGCGGTAAGAAGTTCGCCAGTTCAACTAGACAAAAATTTATTGTTTTTTTATTGTACCAGCCTATAAATATTCCCAACGCTCATGTAAAGAATCACACAACCATTTAAGTCGAATAATGCGTGCTAAGAGACTAAAGATGTTATCACGACCAATGGCTATTGCCTTCCGGTCCAGATTGCGAAACCTGAAATAATACTGTTCACCCATTCCGTGACCGGCCTTTACAAAAGTTGCTGAACATTCTCAATCACGGATCAAACGTGATAAAAACACTGCCCATCAAACCCCTCGAGTTTGCACTATACAGTTTTAATACAATCTTACAATTCATTTCACTAAAGAGATGGACGCCAACAATCACAAGTATTCATTGACGAAACGATCTCGACTCAAGAGGCACGTCACCTAATAGTAATTTCTTACATTTGCCGCAAGGTCACGGTCGCGTATTCAAATGCCAATTGTATAATAATTCCTAAATCAGCAGCCGGAGAAACGCAATCAACACTGTGTCGTGTTTCCAAATAATAAGTTACATAATAATTTACATAACTTCCCTAGACCTCTTTTTCTTATTATTATAGACATTTATTCTATATTTATACACAATAAACTAGATACCCGGATTCAATCAAATGAAATTAAAACGATATTTATTCATAAAAGCTACTTAAAAGCATATTTGTATCGTCCAATATTTTGTACTTTAAAGACCTCCACGTTTTGGGAGCGACGTCAAAATAAACAATAAATCATTTTGTATTGCATAAATAAACAATAAACCAAATTCAAAAATACAAAACATATTCAATTAATTAGTTTGCAAACTGTACTTATTCATTCAAAAATATCAGCAATATAACCATAGTCGCTTAGCACCTATTGATTCAATTCTATCATTCGAATAATTATCAACTATTAATCTACATAATGTAAAATTTTAATTCACGAATTGAATTGTTGTGCATTTACAATTGCCATCAATAATCACCATTTACATTACAAGAATTATGCCGTCTAGATGGCGCTAATAAACTGTCTATACTAACATTATAAAGAGGCATTATTTGTTTTTTTTACATTGAGCTTAGAAATTATAGTACTGATTTTAAAAATCATTTCATTCCCTAGAAGCTATATCATACGCGGCTAACTCAGGCTTATATTTAAGCAAGCAAAGTTGCAAGAAAAGAACTAAGTAGTATTTAATAACATGCTGAATCCTTCCTACTTTTTCTGCTATGTTAGCCTTTACGATTGTTAACATTACCCATCACGCAACGTCAACTTCAATTTAACGCAAATATGGATTTTTTTATTACATGACTCACAACATGTAACAAGATTTTTGTTTCATATCTCCAAATTCCGTTTTGAATATAATCATTCAGCACAACGAGATCTCCGCTTTGGTTTCTCATTCATCACTTCATTTATCATAAGTGAAACTATTTATATCTCATTCTGCGCGCTGACTCGCCTATTCGAACTTCAAAGTTCAGCGTCACTGAGGCCAAGGTCATTGGCAAGAACATAGTCTAGTCAATTTCAGAACTACCTACTTACATTACCTGAGTATCGTAAGGTAACGGCAAATTTTTAGAAAATAAAAACCGTGCGACTCAACTGATAAAAATGTTTACAGTAAGAACCTGTTGGCGTTTTTTGTTACTGTTCTAAGCACGAGTATTATCCTTTGCTTTCTAAGCGCCGTTGCATGCGATAGACCTATTGATAGTAGCTCTTCCATGCTATTTTATACCGCCAGGACATCTTGAAGATTCGCAATTCGGGTTCACTGAGTTTGTCGTTTATATTTGGACGTAAGTAAAATTCGCAAGGTCTGAACGACTCAGTAAATCTACACACCTTTAATAGGCATATTCAAGTATCTGTCGTCAGACAGAGGGAGCTGGAGCATTAACATGGACAAAGCTTCTAGAGCGCTACTACATTTTTCAAAATAAATGGTAAACAATGACCGTCTGCAATAGATACCAGTAATACCATTTATTATGCAGATTGTCTTTTAATTTCAGGTTCGTAAAAATACCTCCAGATATCATCACCTCTAACACATTTGGTTCATTTCTGTCATAAGCAAGCTTTGAGCTGAACCAACCAAATTTATTGAGATTTCATCTTCCGTCGAATTTTCAAGTGTCCAACTAGTACAAAGCTTTCTAATATCTTAGTTGGTGTAAAACTTTGTGCTCGACTCTTACCGATACATAAGCTTGCCTGAGTCGGTTGATATGTCAGTTTTCTTTTGGCTTCTATCATTAGCGGCACAGCACTCAAGTTATCTTCAGTGCTCGCCGTAGAAGGACATCTTTCTAGCGAATCGACAAGAGTTTGCTTTGACTACGTTTAAACTTATTTAACCTGTTGTTTACTATGACGTGGAATGGGGCCTCAGCATTACATGACAGTCGAAATCTATTATAACATTGCCATTGAGTAAGGTCGCTATAAAGTCGTTATAAATTATTGAGCCAAGTCTTTCTCCCGTCACAATCCATTTCGGTGCACGACAGACATTTATTGAATTGCTGCCAATCCTTTAAAACAAATGATATTGAATTCAAATCAAGATTTAATTCAATTTCGTATTTTTCACATCTTCATGTTTCAAAAACCTGCCAACTAATACTCATGATATAGATGGTTTATATATTTATGAAACTTCCATTTACGTCGGATGGTTAATATTTACAATCTACACAATTACCTCCTTTAAAATGAGTTTTCAGGTTTTTGGAAGTCAGTTTAATTTTACCGAAAACTAGCATTCCGCCTATCGGGAAGCGACTTTGTTATATTATAAACTATGTTAAAAAAATAGATTTTTATTACGTCAAATTGTCATTCTATTTTCAATCTCTGCACAACTAAATCTAGTACCGAAATAATTACTGATAACAATGTAACTAAAGATCTTGGCAGGCCGACATCACAGGTGTCATGTGCTTGGTGAAATGATGTCTCGGTATGCGTTAAAGCGAGCTAAAAATACGACAGTTTTACGACGCACGCTTGCACCGCGCTGTCTGTTTCGTTCGTTCGCAAAATGTTGTTATCGCCTTTTTGGGTAAATAGTATTTATATCGATATATACATACTTTTTATGCAAAATAAAAAAATATTGAATATACGACGATAACCGAAGTCGTGTTGCATTTTGACAGTTCAATCAGGTCTTCGTGTGACAGAACTGTAATTCAGATCCATCAGGGTTTCCCTACCTAATCACTTAATCAGTGTCTTAATTGCGACGTACAAAAAGAAAAAAGCACAAACGTGTTTTTAAATCTGACTTTATGTGAAAAAAATCATCAGCGGATTTTTTTAAGCAAATATGAATAGTAAGGGAGTAGTAAATATGCTGATGACCTACTATTACAACTCTGACCTTCCCACGGAAGGCGACAAAGATGTTATACGTTTTATGTCATTTACAGTTTATGAAACCATAATTTTCTATTTGTAACTAATAATGAATTCATGAAAGTTCAAACAATTAAAAAACTATACGAGATAGTCGAGCTCGTTGATGTCTTCTTTACGTAATCATCGAATAATATGTTAATCGATAAAAAATATAATGAAATTTTATGTTTTTTTTTCCAAACACCTTTGATTATGTGTTCAAATTATTTATATTTTTGCAAAAAAAGCACAATAAGATATCACTATTAATTTCTCCAAAAACATAAAAGTAACCTCTTTTTAAAAAGTTTTCGTTCAATTCCTACATATTAGAGGTTAAAGTATGAAATTGCCGTTTTATTATAAAATATTCCTTGAATTGACTTAGAACCTTCTTGGTTTGAGGTTTTCGAAATAAAGTTTTTTCACATGGTTGTCTATGATGTTCTTCTTTTAATAAATGTGAAACATTTGAATATCGATTTTCAATTGTTTTTGTTATTCAACTTAGACAAGGAAGATGGATACTACGAAAACTCGAGTGATTTTTTAATACGAGTTCCGACGCGGAAGTAACGTGGCAGAAACAGCTCGCAGTATCAATGTTACGTTCGGAGAGGGGTCTGCTAATGAACGCACCGTGCGATTTTGGTTCAGACGCTTTCGTGATGGAAACTATGACTTGAATAACGAGCCACGAGGAAGGCCGCCCATACAGGTGAATAACAATGAATTAAGAGAGATAGTGGAAGCCGATCTTAGTCAAACTACCCAGGAATTAATGTTATGGTTTAACGTTATCTTACCCATAAAATTGACTCATTTGCGTCAAATCAATAAAATAAAAAATACAAAAAAATGGGTGCCTCATGATTTTACTGATCTGCAGAAAGAAACGCGTGTTGAAATTGTTTTGCCTTGTTGAATCGGTACAGAAATGAAGGAATATTGGATCGAATTGTGACGTGTGAAGTGGATTCTTTATAATAACCATAAAAGAAAAATACAATGGCTGACCCCAGGTCAAACGCCACAACAATGTCCTAAAGCAAAACTTACCAATAGAAAGGTAAGGGTAACTGTTTGGTGGTCTATTCACTATACTTTTCTCCGATCTGGTCAAGAAATAACGGCAGATGTCAATTGTGCCGAATTCCGAACAATGTTGGCGAAACTAGCACTAAAACAGCCCCCACTCATGAATCGATCTTCACCATTATCGGTCCATGACAACGCGAGACCTCGTACGTCACGAGAAACCGTTTTGACCCTTCAGGAACTGCAGTTAGAAACCATTCGTCCGTATTCGCCAGACATTGCTCCAACGTACTACCATTTTTTCGTGATTTGGACAATTATCTACATGACGAGAAGTTTTCTTCCCAGGAGGCAGTAAAAAATGCTGATCCTCATTAGTTCTATTGCAAAGGCATAAATGGCTTTCCTATTAGATGGCAGCAATGTATGATATTTTGATTAATAAATTTGTTAAAAATTAAAAAATAAATAATTTTGATTTTCAGAACAAATCGGTAATTTCATACTTTAACCCCTATTATTAGCTACATAAATAAATTTAACACTCCATTTCTTAACAATTATAATGCATAATGAAGTTCATATGGAAGTCAATGACCTCACAAAATATTAAATTAAAAAACCAGCTTTGCAAATTATTCCTTGTAACTGTATGCTAACTTGAACTTTATCACCAGAATTTAAGGTAGAGAAACTCATCATTGCATTAATATTTGTAGGGGAAGACGTTTCCTTACACGCGTAATTAATAACACGAAACGAAATCTTATCCGGATGATGATAGAGTCTAAACTAGCACGACGAAATTTGACATCAAAGTTCGCGTGGTGTTTCAAAAACACCCGTACACTGATAATATTCCTGTTGCTGTTTTATGAATAAAACATTATGTATCAGGAAAAAAACATCAATTCCCAATTGACGGAAAACGCTCGGAGCTCTTGGCTTGTTTGTTTGCACATAATAGGCTCCGACTCTATAAGACTGATTTTATTAATTCTTTCACCTACGGGAAGCTTCGTCATACGCGTGTGACAAAGGTTATAAATTACGTGAGCAGTCGTGTGAAATCAAAATATGCCTTTGTTACTTATTTATTGATAACTAGCTTTTCACCAGCGGCTTCGGTCGCGTGGTCTTGTATTATACATAAATACCTTCCTTTTGAATCACCCTATCTATGAGAAAAAACCGCATGCATAATCCGTTGCGTACTTTTAAAGACTAAAGCATACATAGGAATATAGGGACAGAGAAAGCGACTTTGTGTTATACTATCTAGTGATGTAGTATTTAAGTATATGGATGTATTTTTTTAAACCGGTACAGTAGTTTTTGATAAAACCGCCAGAACCATTTTCCTTTAGTCAAGGGTTTGAAACATATCTCATTCATCAAGAAAGGGATGTCATCACTGAAATCCTGGGTTCTATACCTACAATATTTTTTTTTTATTTCTATGCGATTTAGAGAGAGATAGAGAGAGAGAGAGAGACTCGAGCCTTTTAGGTTTAATTATAAAGCTTAGAGTTCTTTTTAAGACGTACTCATAAAATAGGCCAACCAAAGAGTTCCATACTAAAAAGGGCTCCAGTATTTTTTATACGTTGGCCTTTTTTTAAATTTGAGCCTTTTTTGAAGGCTGGAATTGTAATTGGAGCTTTAGCTAGTTGTAATTAAAAAAAAAAGCCTAGTCAGGTTATCTAGAATTGATAAAAATGATAATAAATAATAATAACAATGATAATAATAAATAATGAGTTGGTATACCGGAAATATATTGTATAAATGTAAATATTTTTTTAATCGTTAGATAATAAATATAAAGCTTACTTTTTTCGTTCCTGTATCATTCACTACATTTTTTATATCTCATGACCCACCCCAAAGAGGGGAAGGAAGGAGCCAAAAGCCTTTTTTTTATATACCTCGAGGGCTTAAAGCCTATTTACTCTTTTAGCCTTGTCATTAAGACTGCGAGTTTAAAAAGGAAACTAAACTAAAAAAAGGCTCGAGTCTTTTTATCACTAGCTAAGAGCCTTTTTTAAATAAACCTCGAGGGCTTAAAACCCATTTAGCATTCTAGCCTTATTGACAGAATAAGGCTGCAAGTCTTTTTAGACTTTTAGCAAAGGCTAAAAGACTCGAGTCCTTTCTATCACTAGTTGTAGAATATAAGCATTTCTATATTATCTCAAACGTGGGCGTCGTAACAACTTCGTTATTTCAAATACAAGGGCTTTATTTCCTAAAGAATTTGAACATTTGAATCTGATCGAAGTATATCATATTCTTAATGAAAATTTTCATAAACCACAAATTTACTACACATAAACATTAATTTTAACACTAGCCATTCATATCAACACTATAAAAAACAAAATATTTTACTGCTAATTAAATATTACAGTGGATATAAGGGGGGGCCCTTCGAGCCTCGCGTGATCAATGGACGACCCCAAATCACCAAGCACCAAAATCACTTTAATACATATTTGTACTCTTGAAATCCCTAGGAAATTACCCAATCAAACGTTCTTTACTATATTCTATACGATAAAATATAAATATGGGATTTACGTAAATAGATGCATTGTTTCCTCAGTACACTGCTACGATGTTTTCAAATTTATCTCTTTTACTATTTAAATATACTATGTTTAACCGCGACCTCGCCCGCGTAATTTACAGCCTATGGATGCGTATAAGGGGGCGTCCATAAATTACGTGAGGTGTTTTTTTTAATTTTCTGACCCTCCCTCCCCCCCTGGTGAGATGTCGTGAGATTTTATTCAACCGCCTCCCCCATTCCCCAATCTCACGTGAGATTTTTCAAAATGCAATTTGATGAGTACTTGCGAGTATTTGCCTTGTTGTAGTATCGAGTATAGCTTTTGAAAGTATCGATGCCTACTCTATATCGAAAGTATCGTTCGAACCCTACAAATATGGTGGTTTGACATTCAGTAGATGTATAGTGTCGAAGTATGAATGAAATTATTTTCTTTTGAACGAATTAGTGAATGATCTTAATCGTATACGATTACGCTTAAGATTAAATCTTAAGCATGCACAATCTGGATTAAATGAACCAAAATAGTATTTTTTTGTTTTTGTTTCAATCAGAAAAAAAAATTGCGTGATATTTACCGAGACCCCTCCTCTCTCCAACGTAAGATTAGATGAGATTTGCCTCGACCCCCTCCCCCCCTTAAACATCTCACGTAATTTATGGACGCCCCCTAATGTATGTAGCTTGAAAGGTTTAAAAAAATCGGCCCAGTATTCTCATTCTCCAGCATTCTCTGCCAGTTAACCTTCACTTGATGTCGAGATTAAAATAAACTATAAAAGCAGTTGCAAACGGTAAAAAAAAAGTTTAATACAAACAGACATATAATGAGGAAGAGAATATATACCTTACACATATACGTCATACATATATATAATATCCAGAATGCGTCAAACAGTTTCGCATTTAAGAGAGAAGTGCGAGATCTCCAATCAATTCGTGTATCCTAGTCTGATTTGATGTATGTATATACATAATGTATTTTTATATATGTTCATAGTGTGTATGTATATATTTGTATTTTATGATACTGCCCTTTGAATGCTCTGTACATCTTCACCCGTTTGACAGGTAGGGAATGCCTTTTTGGCATTAGGTCCGCCTTTTGCTATTTTATAGGCATAAAGATAAAATAAATACATATAATACATATTAATATAAATAAAAATATATACTTTTCTGAATATTTATAAATGAGATAGCAATTTTTATGATACTTCGTATCTATGATTATTATTTTTATGATATTGAATGATCTAACGGTACCTTCCGTTATCTTTAGGGAATCCTTTAGTAGGATAAAAGCCTATATATTAATCCACGTGTAGAATGATAATTATATCAAATTTTATCGAAATTCAGTACTTTTTGCGTTAAGTACCTAATAAACATACAAACATACAGGCTTTCACCGTTAAAATATTAGTATAATAATAACTAGAGGTCACACTCACAACAGACGTCATATAATAGCCTGTGTATATGAAAGGTTTATTTGGATTCACTTAACTTTCATTTTATTTTTACTTGATTCATAATGAAACTAGGTGTTATCCCGCGACTTTGTCCGCGTAGGAAATAGCTTCCTGAAGGTGAAAGAATTTTTAAAATATGTCCAATAGTTTCTTTATAATATTAGTATACATTTACTAGATAGATGTCTTTTTTCACATTGTTGAGTGCGAACGAATTATTCTTGTATCAAATACCTATAGAAAATTGTTCGGGAACAACGTTACTGTTATATCCCATATGTTTCCAAACGGAAGAGCAATACGTAATTTCGAAAATCCAAAAGGATTCATTTATTTCACACCTTAAGGATCAAATATTTCCCTTCTTTAAATGAATATTTCTCGTTCGTAGCATATGTTCACTTCCACGGTGTAATTTGAAATTGTTATAATATAATCAATAGAGTCCCGTTGCGGCGTACATAGGGCCGGTGTTTTTTTTTTTTTTGTATTTTTCGTTATGTATATTATAATCAATCTCCAAGATCTTATATATTAACATATTATGCCCTAGACACTGAGCTCGCCTTTTGTGTTTCTTAGACACACTAATTGGATGACTGGAGATGTCATAATTTATATTTTCAACGCAAAAACTAGACTCAAACCAGCTAATCTCTGTCCTCTGTCAAACCGCAACTTTCTACCGCTAAGACATCGAGGCTCCCGGGCGTCTGCGCGAATTTGATCGGCACTTTTTTTTCGTACTTGTGAAAGTAGGCTCTATATCTGCTATGATTACGTCACAACAATCGATTCGAAAACGTTTGGCACCCCGCAGACTGCAGATTTTTTATCGATGCAATTTTTTCGAGGTTAAGTAACTTTCACAAATGCCAATCTACGGATGGGTGACCATTAATTTATGAAATCGAGCTTCGGAAGACCTGCTAAGCTGTTGGTTGGCTACATCTTATAATAATTTAGTATGCAATCTAGTCATATTCTTCATTATCAGCTTATTAATGTCCCCTCTACTGAAGTACAAGGCCGCCGTATGGATGGCCACATGGTGAATGAATGAATGATTGACTGATGGATTATGACCACCAACGACTGAACGCGTCTTTTGTAGCACGAAAAAGGTGGAGATATTAAATTTTTGGTCACCCATTCCACGACCGGCCTTTGCAAAAGATGTTTGACCTTTGCAATCGCAACCGAAAGCGCTTAACACTGCGCCAATCGAGCTCCTTACCTACCCTATCCGGTATCAACGTATAAAAAACTGTTAACCTATGTCACCCAATTAAGAGCTATTCGTAGGTCTAAAAATATTAAATTGGGTACAGTAGTTTCAAACAAATAAACAAGAAGGATTTTCTCATTTTAATATTAGCACAGATAAATTTCTAGAGTTGTCTTAATAAATGGAAAGATATTTGTAGAATAAAACATTATTCCGTGAACATTTTCATAAACTTTTATAGGCATATTTTCTTAAGCACACGACTACCCAGTAATAGCGAACGTCAAATGAATAGCTGCTGAAATAAAATCTACAAACTTTGTTCCATCATTATTCTGAACTACCTACAGACAATGTGACTTTGTAATTTAATAATGTATTGATTGTTACGCTTCACAAATCAAAACAATCAAAAGCCACGTCCTGTGATAGAATCACAATAATTTTTCTCACGTAGGTACTCATTTGAAAATACCATTATTCCCATAGTACCCACAAGACTTTAAGTAATCGCATTCATTGGCTTAGCATCCAATCCGATCTAACTTAATTAGCACCTGACATTTAAGTGTAATTAATTCTAAGATCGTAAAATCAGGGTTTTCGCAAAAAACTGAAGTGTAGAAAAATTATATAAGTGGTGTCTAGCAGTGTGCCCTCAAAACCGGTTCTACAGACAGGTGTCTGGGCAAACCCCCGGCGGTACGACGCATGCGTTCAGCCCGAAGTTATTTCCATTCATCTACGATTGGACACGAGCCCCTAACGATCTCCTCGACACCCATAACAGCCTGGTACCGTGACACAAAATCGATGCGACGGTGCGAACAAAATCAGCAAAACGAATCACGGTAATTCGACGTAAACGTTACGTTGCACGCGCAAAAAAACGACCAAGTCGGGTGGTCATCCATCAACCAATCAGTACCACAACGCAAGGTCGGTTATTTCCGAGCCGGCGTAAACATTACCATTACATTACATAACCTATCAGCTGAGCCGTGATTCACTCACCATGTCGTTGTTCTCCACTATCCAGTTGACGGAGCATATCTGGTAGACGAGGTAAGCCCGCACCAGTTCGCTCGTCTTCTTACTCTTGAAGGCATCCTTCGGACTGTTGAAGTTGAGATCCAGCTCGTCGCGCACAGGCGACGAGCCGGCAGACAGCACACGTACATTTCGCGGCGCGTTCACGGCCAAACGTCTGAGCAGAGCCATCGCAGAGCTCTCGGCAACACGGCACGCACTCGCCCGTTCACGCTCGCAACTGACAACTGACAGAGCGGTTGACGTCCGCTCGATACCGCCGCAGCCGGCGCGCGCATCGTTCCATTTTTAAAACCCCGCGAAGGTGTGTCATAGATGCGAACCGCTATTGGCTTGCACCGGCCAGTACACACATGCAGAATGACACATCAAACTACTTATTTATTAAAAAAAATACCATAATTATCAAGCTAAGACAATCTGTCCTTATTTGCATCTATAATTCAAACATGGTCTTACACTGAACCAAAGGAACAGTCGCAATACCCACGTGGTTTATGGTTCCTTAACCTCGAAATAGGTTAGTTGCATAACATGCCGGCCTCAACACGAGATCAGGTTCAAACACCCGATCTGACCCAGTAACGTAGGAAAGCGTGCTATTTTAACAAGCTAGATTACAGTCGACTACGATAAAAAGCTTAAATAGCAGGCTTTGATGCAAATAAAAATCTTAATATGTAAGATAAGAACGCACTCTAAAGCCTGTAATCAAAACACAGGATATTATCCAAAGCCGTATATTGTCTGCCACATTGGAATTCCTGTCCCACATAAGATGGATAACATTCATTTCTATAATGGATATAGCAGCGTTGTTACGAAATAAAAATGGTTTCATATTCAATAATTGAACTACGAATTAGAGTTAGTAGCCATTTTGCACTTCATTATATAATTTATATATTTATTTTTACTATGTTACAATATTATAAATCTGAAGTTTAATTGTTTGGTTGAACGCATTAATCTCAGAAAATACTGAGTTCGGATTGTAGAAATATTTATTGAGGAAGGCTATAACATTACGCTTACCAATATCAGTATGAAATATGTTACAAAAACGGAAAAACCACGCGAGCGAAGCCGCTGGTGCAAAGCTAGTACATTATTATAGCCTGTGCTTAAAAAAATCTAAGCAATAAGCACCAGTTTACGTTACAATGTTACCATATTTGTGAGATGCTGAGTGTGATCATTTTTATTATTTACGTACTCGCGTACTTTCCATATCCAACAGACAGTTTGGTAGGAGAAAAAGATGTTTATATATCTTTTTCTCCTACCAAATTATAATTATATTAATAGAGATCCTTTAACATGAAAATTGTCGAGTGCAAAATGTAATGTTATCGTATCAAGCATTTTTTTTTATTAAATTTCACTACCTTAACTAAATATTAATAAAAAATAATTTAAACCTCATTGGTGTTTCATGTCGGTAGGTGGTGCAGAGTTGAAATTACACAGCCAACAATAAAACAACGTAATCGTTTATACATAGATATTTTTATTTGAAAAATACTTCGTGTAGCTAAACTAATCACAATATGGCATTCTACATCCGAATAGTTTTTTTACAAAATTTCTTTTTACTGCAAATAAATATAGCAGCTTATAATCATCCAACATTACTCTTACTATGTAACTAATACACACTTGAACACTCTGTATAACGTACGTTGTGCTGCAATTAAAAGCCACCATGATTTTTGTCTGCACAAAATCGTCAATGAATGTTAAAAAAATTCCTCAATCACAAATCATCTATTACGTGACACAATAAGAGCCATGTTGACGACACTCACACACACACTCTATGCGATTTATATACATCGCAATATTAAAAAAATTACATAACATTATTTCTCGTATCCGACATCAAACTCCATTTGAAGGACTCACAACTTGTCTAAATAAAAATAAGAAATAACCAAAAAAGAGCGCTTTCAAACACATTACAGATGTTTCAGAGTCAATTTCGCCAAGTTGCTTTCATACTAAATGTCAGTCCCGATGCAGAGTCCCACAAACGTAGTTTTGCATTCACATAAAACATATCGCTCCATTTAAATTCACAGGATGATCACAATTTTTGATGTCTTGATATATAAAAACCAAATAAATTGCCTGAATTTAAAGATCAGGCAACCTTTGCTCGTATATGTAATATTCTATTGTATTTTATAAACACGATGTAGATATAAATGTTGAGGAAGATCTCATAAATATAATAAATTTGAAAGGAAAAATAAATTTTATTAATGGGGTAAAACCATCCACCGATTGTACAGTTTGGTTTGTATATAATTAAATATGAGACTTCTCTTTATCAGCCAATAGACGTCCTGAACTAAGGGAAAAATGTTGAACGATCCAAATGTATTTTTAATAAGTCTATTTGAATAAAGATTATTTTGACTTTGACATCCTACCATAAAATATACAAATATCATTTTGATTCTACTATTGCACGACTTTAATAACACTATAAAAATTAAGTATACTTTCGTAAAATACATTTATACTTCATATACATATTGCATGCAATTATATGTGGATATAACATTTATAAACGGTTGATTTAAATGGTAAAATAAACCACAAAGGTTTTTCCATTAATATGTATGCAATGGTCTAAATTTCCGTCAAAATTAATAAAAACAATGACATAATATCGTACCCAATGTTATGTGATCAAGGAAAATAATATGACATTTCAATATAATAAATCCTGAGTGATCGATCGACCCGACATTTTCTTTTCAAAATGGCGGCCTGAAAAAAAACCGTATCTAAATTAATAGAATTTAACAAAACCGGTGTTACAACTTTAATCGTATTCGTGTTTCAGAAGGCACGTTAAGCCGTTAATAACCACCACTCCATACTGGGCCTTATTTGATTTCATCCATAGGGAAAGAATTCACTTTAGCAGTAGGTACTTCAATTGACCCACGACGATACTGGTGTCGGAAATGTGACGCTTCAAAGTATAACTATAATTTAATATCAGCTATTTGATTTTGATACGTAATTTGACAACCTGCTATTTAAATAAAAGAAAATCAAACTCAAAACTTTAATTAATACTTCCAAATTATAACTTTAATTTGTTACATATAAATACAATTGCAAAATGATGCGTACAGGCACAACCAACGAATGCCAAAAAATTAAGCTCGTTGGTCCTCATCCCATTCTAATAAGATTATAAATACCAAAGTTTAGAAGGAAGAATGGATGTATGTTACTCTTTCACACAAAAACAACTGAACGGATTTTTATGAAATTAGGTAAATGCTTCTTTTTATCTCACCACATGGTTTCCTAGGGATAAAAATACTATCAAAGAATAGCGGGCGAAACTACTGACGGTGAGTTTATTATTTAAAGCGAAAACGTGACTTACTGATTGATCGATATTTTATTAGAAACTCAAAACACAACGGACACCGAAATATAGAACTGGCAAGTGTCAACCTGTCAACGTTTATTCCCACACTTTACTCTTTGTTTTTCCCTTTAAAGTATATACTTTACCCTTTGGACTTTTATGTCGGTTGACCGATGAATTTGATACATTTGAGTCGTATTGAATAAATGAATGAATGTATTGCTATTTTAATGAATGAAACTATATAGTATATATATATAGTTACTTTTATAATGTGTTGATATAGTAACTCTTCTTGGAAAACGCCGGACGGCATTCATGGTACCTGCTTATTAAATATCAGTTGAGTGTTATCACGTTAGTGTAGTTAGTAATCTATATCGTTCCTTTTCCTTTTGTAATCGTTGGAGCAAAAGTGAATTCAATGTGTTAACGCATAATTTCTAATTCACGTGGGTACTTTTAACATGTCACATTATTTTCCTCGCGGTAAATTTCGCCCAGTGACGTCATTTCACATTAACATCACAATATTTATCTATACCTAATAAAGAGGAAAGATTTGATTATTTGTTCGCATCGAGTAGACTCCAAAAATACGTTACTGATTTATTAAATTCTGGCACCTGCTTTAAGTATAATAACTTATGCAGGCGAAGTAGTAGGGAAACAGCTAGTGTTGTATAATATGAATATTATGACTCTACTTAACACTTTCGATGCTCTTTATAATTTCACTTCTACTTTTTTATGAAGTTTAAATTGATAATGTTATTTTCATTTGAACATAAAAGGAAAGATTGCCCAGTCTTTTAACAATAATAAACCAACTAATTATAATTTAATTACTTGTTTTATTTTCAAATCATAATTGTAATATCTCCAAGTTGTTGACATAATATTGCCATCTTACATCCCTTTCTAAATAATAATAATAATTATATTAACGGAGTAAATAAAAAAAAATAGTTTTACTATACGCCTCGTTTGCTGGCAAGTTCTTATAAAAAAAACCGATGAAACGATTTAGAAAAAATATATATATAGTAGATATGTCGGTGAAAAAGCATCTCACTTAAAAACTAATATTACAATATCATAATAATATATAGAATGACTAAAATAATTCGACCAATTTACATAGACACCTTATACCAATGATTGTTTTTACCTTACAAGGACGTCTTTGTAAAACAGTCGAATATTACAATGGCGTATATTATATATATAGATATGGTAAAACAAACACAATATCTAAACATATCTTACAAATACAAATATCTATTATTATCTTAAAATGATAATAAATCTTATTCTTAATAATTACATCTAGTATGTACAATATTTCTATATTAAAAAGTATTGATTTTGTGATTGTTTAATAAATCCGAATGTTATTTTCACTACTGAATCTAGTTCACTTACTATTCGTATATATTTGCTAACACAAACTGTCTAAGCGGACTCATGTGATCGCTTTAAATAACGCATTGTAATATGTGCATACAACTAAATCTCGCTTCTAGCAAAAGATTCTACTAAACTAAATCATCGGTCATAATCACATAAACTACTGGGAACATTTAAATAGTATCGCGTTGAAGAGTCAATAGTCTATTTCCATTTATATTAGCAAAAAGGACTACTCGTAACAGTGTAACATATTTTCTGTTATGTCATTAAATAAAAATAAATAATAGACCACTTTTTGTGAAAGCGTAATAAATAAACTTATTGAAACGGGTCATCTTTGATAAATATACTCGACTAATTGGAGTGTAATTACAACCAAAAAAAAAATACCCACAAATGGTTATGTCAAATATCTGGTGAAAACAAAAAGTCTGCATGAAATAAAATGCCCAAAATAACGGCCAATTGATATTAAAACATAAGGTATGTCAGAACCTAACCGATTTACGTGAATTAACTTACATCATCTCCCACAAACATTGTAAAAAAACTGATATAATAATATTTACTTGATACAAAGGTAAAACATTGTGGTCATATAACGATTTCCTCTAATGAAATCATTTCAGCAAAATAATGAAATTCAAAAGAGGAAAAGATCAGTATGATTCACGACAAATGCTTTTCTAAAAATTAAAATTTCGAATGAATTAGAATACATTATTACATAATTTAAATACATTCACGCGTATACAACCTGGAGAAAAAAAGTAACGTATTAAATATTAACGTATTTAATATAAACTGTTGCTAGGGCAGGCGAAAACATAGACGATAGCCCAAAGCGTTGAAATGTAAGAGTTGAAAAGAATCAACATGTATCGCTAGCCATAGAACTCTGTATCGTTTCTCAAAGTACTGCGTTTTGTTTTACGGGACGCTATATGTCGTTGACTCCACCTCTTACAGCAATAGGCAGTGCATATAAAAATGTTATAGACAGCGATATGTATCGATCATTTTCAACGCTCACATAATACTTTGGGTCTTTTCCGTTTTTTTTTTTTGTTTGCCGCGGTATGTTAATTGATTGACGAGTGACAACATCTATCTCACCGCACTACCATCACAATAATCGAAGGTAAGGTTAGATACATAGAACAGTTACAAGATGTTACCGCAAAAACCTACACTGCGCTTTAGTTTCGCCGTGAACTAACATATATACAAGCTCCATACATCCAGCTCGGAGAGAGACAATATCCCTTTATCATAACCACCTACTTAGGGTATGTTCCGATATACACTGCGACCAATGAACAGTATGACGTCAATTTAGTATACTGGAAGCCCGTTCCTTTATAGCTAGTTATACTGGTGACTTTTTAAAACGGAACGCAGTCGAGTATACTGTTAATCCTATTTTTTGGCGCCATTTTCAAATTTGTTAATGCAAGGTGAATTTAAATATAGATTCCCTCTTTTCAAAAGAAAATATTATAAAATTGTGTATAAAAAAATTATTTATCAATTAAATCCATCTTATAGGTAATAAACGTAAATATTTTTTTTGTTTATTTAGAAACTTATCATTTTCTGATTCTGTTTCGACTGATCACATGATCAAAAGCACTGCGAGCACCTTACCTCGAAATCTCCAGTGCTCACAGTACAAATATGGCGGCAATTTATAACGTCATAAATTTCCCTAGGGTACTGTAGCAGTGTACTGGCAGTCCATAACGGAACGGATTTTTCAGCAGTAAGACCACTGCGCAGTGCTCGCAGTGTATATCGGAACTTACCCATACCCTTAATCACACAGAGGAATTTTTTTAAAAGTTTTTTCAATATTTGTGATGGAAAGTGACTTAATAGGCTAATGAACTCATTTTTCAAATCGACATCTCTGTATGGAATAAAATAGGTAGAATAAAAACAGGCTAGTAGTATTTGGCGAGTTTCATGCCGGTTCTTCTCGGTACAAGGTAATAGTAGTAGATAGATTTACGAACCGATGGCATAGAGTTTAACTTTCATTAGTGCTTGTAACACAGCCTAGACTGAATAAATGGTTTTAATTTGATTTCGCCTGCCCTAAGAAAGTACTACTAAAGCTGTTGGTCTTGCACGTCTATAAATGGAAGCTGCCCCTTGAAGTAATTCTAAATTCTTTCCAATATTTGAGCAGACATTTTCGAGAAACTAGTTTGTATCAAAATTAAATTTCAAGACTGTCGAGATCATCTGTGAAATATGTACATACATATTAATTAACAAAACATATAGTACTCAATAAATTGTTAAATTTGAAAAATTCAAGCAATATGAGTACTATTGGCCTCATCTATAACATCAGTTAGCATAGTAGATACATTAAAAACAATGGACGAAGCAGACACTTAGAAAACTTTATTGTAATTAGCCAGTGCCTATTTTACAAATGAATGTTCTGTAAAAGTGACGAATTCGTTGCGAGTGATGTCACCGCCCTAATTTTAGTATTACTAAACTTCTTAATAAATAAACTCTTGAAAAACTACTGTAGACAAAAAAGCAATTTTTGTTTAAATACACTGACAGTTTTGTCTTAAAACTTGGTTTAAATAAAACGACAGATTTTTTTCCTATTGGTACTAATCAGTTTTGCGTGTCAAAAATGGCGCTAAAAATGTAGTAGCCAATACGTTACCAAAGACTTAGATTGATCCTTATAAGCATAACAAAAAGGTTTGTTGTTGTATGTACGTTTGGCGTACATTGACCGTTCGTTCGCACAATCTGTACGCGCCATTATCTAAGTTTGAAAAATAAATTACAACCGTAAACAAAACTTACAGAGCATAATAACTAAATCAAAAATACGACCGCTCGAGTCAATATGAATATTATTACAAGTAGTTAACTAAATGCCTTAGTGATATAGTTCTGAATGGTTTTAGTTAATATTAACTAGTTTATATGATTGGGGCATCATTTATTCATCAGCTACACTAGGCCCCCACCAGACGATACGCTTTTTCACAACATTTTTTAAATGCAAATTAACTAAATTATATGAGTAATAGCGTAAGGCGGATAAATGAATGACATGTAAAATAACGTGTTGACGTGTTAATTTTTCGCATTACCCATCGCTTAATTTTATACGCGAAAATAAAAAACTGTCTTGATTGAAAATAGAAAAATTAATTGTATAACTTTTCAACATTCATTAGGTCCGTCAAAAGATGTCCAATACAGATATAAACTTCGGTAAAAATAATGTCCAATAAACACTGCGTAAAAAAATATCGTCTGAAAAACGTCTTAATTTTTATAATATAAAACGTTCTATTATGCTTATTGTATTTGTGCCTATAAACTAATGAAACTTAAAATTCCGAAACTTTAATACAATTTTCGTGTATTGTGATTTTCTTTTCAATTACCTTTCGAGATTCATCACTAATAAATTATTAAATTTAAAAAAAAAATTGTTAAACACAGAACTTTCCACATTTATGTCTAAATAGTCGTTTAACAGTTGATAATTAACTGAAATGAGACCGCTCATTACATAGTACACGACGCTTTCAATACCTTTGCTGACTAGGCTTTGATATTGTTAACGCATGATATGGATTTTGGCCCTGAAAATAATAACATAAACGAATGAACTCTAATAAATTGATATTAAATTTAAGCAGGTATAGGACAAAGATATAACGTAATATTGTAATCAACTAAAGAAAATATATAATAGAACGAGTTAATTTAAAAAGCATGTAAAACATTGTTACATCAAAAACGCACTTTTGATAAAGGCGAAAACGAATGTATCTTTTCAATATCAGCCGTGACGCGCTGCTGTTTATCTACAACAAAACAACAGAAAGAGCTAACTGTGCTGAACTATTAGGAATCTTACAACAATTTTGAACCTTTAAAATACAAAATATATAAATTGAGATTACTTAAAACCATATCGGAATAACTGCACGCACCTAAACAATCTACGCATTATGTACAAAGCGTTGACGCATCCAAATTTTATTTGACGTCTGTACAAAAATAATGAGGACACGTAACGATACACTGGCTCTATATTTTTCTATATATACAACACCAACTATTAAACTATCATTAACCTCTTGGTGTTACCAATTTATTGATAAATATACTATTTTAATTTAAAAAAAAAAGAATCCCCTTAAGTTATAAAAAGTTTGACTCTATCCAAAATACATAGTACTCAGCTATCAAAATGTAAAAGTAAATGAATATTAATATGACTGCACACATTTATATTTATAGAATTATTAAATGTTAATATAGGCACAAATGAACATTACGAGTGCCGACACATATAAGCTTTCTCACTATCACTACTTACCAAGTAGGCGAGGGGTTTAAGTCCTACATTAGAACGCGATTCAAATTCTACCATCGACACCGCGAATTCTACCATCATGGTAGTTTTCTACCCATCACTGGGTCTCTACAAAAGCATAATTTATTCCAATAGTTTTTAAGAGCGTGTTGTAATCGTTACGCATTTATCCAATTAACTAATTTTAAACAGCGAAAGTAGAAACTGAAGGGTTAACGAGTTAAATTAGCTGCCATTAATGAAAATCATATTTTGTTTTTTATATGCATGTGTGTATAGTTATTTGAAAAAGGTCACAAAAAATATATTCATAGAAAGCTAATAAAGTAGTCATCATAAAACCAAAGTTTCATTACTTTTCAATACTTCCTTCACATATAAACTTTGATATTGAAGTTTTTTAATGTCTAAGCTAGCCGAACTAGTACATCCGCAACACTTGAAGACTAATATTAAATATACAAGACACATACATTGAGGCCATATGGCGCATAGTACCACAACAGTATTATTTCTTTTAATTTTAAATAAAGGAGTTATTATATTTCATCAATTTTGCATTCAGAATGCCGAATAGCGAAAGATATAATGATGGTTATTTCATGGTAGTCAATAAAACGTAGTTTAAACAACAGTTTCGTATATCATGTAAAGCGACAATAAGCAACGCATCAGAATCACAAAATATCATATTTTCACCTAACTGAAGTGATCCATTTGAAATTTCTTAAATAAATTAATAAACACTAAAAGTTACCTCGACTTTTTTATTTTGGATAACGGCAATAAGTAGAAATACTAGACTTGACTGCTTGTAAAAAAAAATATGCACCTTTCAATTTTGGATATTTTTTATCATTGCAAAGTGTTAAAAACTTCGTGGAACTAAGCGATGATTAGAAATTGTAAAAGGTATATATTTTTGTCTGTTTGCCTTGAACATAGATAATATTTTGCTTTGCAGGTTCATATTATACAGGTGGTCATTATTTATCAGACTTGAGGAATACTCTGATGCACAGATAACCTCCAATAGAGACCACGTGATGACTATAGTATTGTTGAGTATGTAGTGGTGGGGTAGGAAGCAGGCGAGGTAACTGCGGCGACGTTATTGGCTAGTACAAAGACACGTATTCCGTAGTGATGGGGACCATAATGTGTTAAAGAAATGTCGATAATTGATCGATATATTATATGTTAGTATTAAATGTCATTAAAATGTATCTGATTACATTTATTTTTATTTAATTCACAATTTATAGGACTATAAACTAATTAATGGACATGGCATCCAACGGCAAGGCTTCAGTGAGCGCGTTCAGTCAATCACTAACTTTCAATCAGTTGGTAAGAATTACTTTTAAAAATCGATTTTTGCTTTTATTTGTGCGCACTAAAACGTAAACTATAATTATATGCAAATATTTTCTCTAAAAATATGTCTCCGATTTCATTAGCGCTACAAGCTTTTCAAGACTCAATTACTGTTAGAGAAAATATTTACATAAAATTATCATTTACGTTTTAGTTGCTTATTATATTAACTATATTTTTATTTTTTAGTTTTATCGATATATGTTGTTGTTCTCATAAAGACGGATCTAAAGAGCCCAAACACGATGCAGTTGCGTCATTTCATCACTAAGTTCCACTTTCCGACTTCATGATCATATTAACTTACTCACACCATAATATTTAATCGTCATCTGACTTACTCGTCTATGCGAAATTTCAAACCTAAAGGACATTGGAAAGTGGATCATATTTGAGTTTCAAGATTTGCGCACTAACTAACATACATACAACACGACAAGTTAAATAAAAGCTTGTAAAAAGGGATTCATTCAAGTGAAAAATGCAAACTTTGGAATTTTAAATAATGAACAAGTATTAAAAAATAGGATAAAAATTATTAATGAAAACTTAAAATCTTCACAGTTCTTTTGTGTACTAATTTGTGCACTAACTACATTTTTTTTTCTGTTACAGTAACAATGCCAATCAACGTTTTCGTATGAAAACATCTATATCGATTATACCTAGAAAAAGCATTCAGTGGCAACACTAGGTTTACACGTGTCTTTGTCAGAATGAAATAAATATACTAACATAGCTCATTACTAAGACGGGAAAGGGATGGGTTTCAAGGAGATATCGATGCGCGCTACATTTCTATAAAATTGCCTATATTTGTCTACTATAACTTGAACTCCGGGAGATAAAAATACAAAATATTTTTTTCCACACTATTAGGCACTGCAAATTGCCATGGCTAACCCAATAAATACTTAATTATAAAGAAGTCTCGTCGTAAAAACATATATTCACAGATCAGACACTTGGTCGCTACTGAGGATTCGCATACGCGTATTACTACTTTTGTTAAAACGATCTATGCATAATCATAGATGCTTGGGTACAGCTGTATTTCGTACGGAATACAGCAATCAATTGGAGGTTATCTGTGCTTTGATACATTAAAAATGTTGCCGCCTTAGTGATAGTTACATTTTACACACATCAGATTTATAACAAACACAATATGCCGTTTGTTAGATGTCTTTGTTGTTATATTACCATATATTGCAGATGTATATTTTAAGTTATTTCTTGGTATCATTAACTGAGTCAGGTTTGGTTAGTCACTTAATTTTTTTTTTGTCAGTACGAATACTAAGTTGGTTAAAAAATATGCCTTTATTGCTATTTATATAAGTCTCGTTTTCATTATGTATTATTATGGTCATCTATATTATGTAGCAGAATATATGGGCAGTGATTGATTTCATATTATTAAATGAAATCTCGATAAATGTAAAAATTAGGGCTACCATTTTGTGCTCATCGGGTGATGCCACTAGCGAGTGAGGTCTTGAAGTGCGGCTGTCAAATTGTTATAGAGGCGGACGGGGCGCGGGGGGGGTGGTTTAAAGCCTGCAATTGAAGCTCTATTATCTTATTAACTATACATATAGTAATGTTGTAGTACCGTTTTATTCGCGAAAAATAAGGATAGTTTCCCAAAAGACAAATTAAAAATCTCTCAATTTTGTGATTATTGGCGACTCATAGGTATTTTTATATCCTTTTAAAAATCATGTATTTTTTTTTAATACTTGAGATAGATACATTTACAGGAAATAAAACATTTCTCAATGTCTCAGCTGCGCTTTTTAACAATATAGAAAGCTAGAGATTTTCATGTAATAGACGAAAAAGATTTATATATTTAAAAAACAAATAACGTTTTACACTTCCTTTGACGATGTAACGAACCAACGCCTATTGTTTCTGTTAGTAACATATCCTATATTTCGTGATTCCACGTCAAAAGGCGGAATTAACTAAATAAATAAAGAAAAACCTTGAACACATGTAATAACTAACACTAGCGAGGGTAGCATATAAAATCTCATAGCCCGCTCACAAAAGAGTGATAAATGACACTTCACAGACCTCACACTTCACCAGCGACTCGGATAGAGAATTCAGAATTATAAATAGAATATTGGGAACACACAACAGCCTGTAAGCAAAAAAATCCCTTGGTTAAAAAGGTGAGATGATCGCGATTCTCTGTTTGTCTCTTTTTTCCGTTCTCTACCGACATTCAGTAAAATATGTGCATAGACATGTCGTTGAATCTTTCTGGTATTTCTAGTAATTACGCATGCACGAGATGAGTGAAACAATTAGAGCAGCACGATCTTCTCTTTCTAACCGAGAGATGGCTGGAGGTCTTGATCCCCTCTCTATCTATAATTCCTCTATAGAATACACAAGCGGTAGCACCCATTGAAATAACCTCAAAAATGCAAACTATAATATTTCAAATAGTACAAATGACAAATTTTAGATAATCAATCAAAACCATAACTTCAAAAATTCACACGGATAGCATCTACAAATTATGTCCATCTAGTTAGAATAAGACATAACTAAAAAAATGTTAAAAATTACGAATTGTAAATATCATTTTTCTCTAACTTACATTATTTTTATAACCCGGGGACTGCTTATTAATTCACAATAAAAATTTTATCCCTACATTATTGGCCGATTCGACACTTACAATTATTCATTTTTTATTTATTATTATACTTTTTAAAGGACCTATATTTACTTGAAGCACGATCTATTGTCGTCAACGACTTTCTTTAAAACAGTCACATGCGAGTATCTTTCACGCGTAAAATGTCACTTTAGGAACAAGTCAACTAAATCCCTGGCTGCACTCGAGAATATTTGACTTTTTGATAAGAATGCAGTGACATTTTCTTATTTTCCTTATATTTTCTGTTAAATTTGCAATAATAGACAAATAAACGTTCTAAATCTTATGAAACAGGTATAGAAATATACTTTTGATGTTATAAGCCATCGAATCTAGAAGTTACAGGAGTGACAAAGATAAATAACTTAGCCACTCCCAGAGCAAGGAGTAATTGTATTGTTTATAATTGTATTATTTTGTATTCTTATTCTATCAACAATAAAATTTAGTATTTAATTTACAAATACTACTAATACTCGATTTATGACATATATTGTCAATTATTCTCGATAGCAGTTAGGTATTTGATTATACACTTAAAAAGTTTTTTTAGACAACATAATAGATAATAATAAATTATAAATAATTCTATTTAATTAACTACATCAAAAGGTTTTGTAACAACTTCATATTATCAATCAGTCTCACTTAAAAATAGCATTTGCATCGCATTCCCGAGAAATTCCAGAATACGAGACAACACTATGTTTTGACGCTGGCTGTTGCTGACAGACTTTTTTTTAATAACTAATGACAGTGCTGCCAGACTTCAAAAAAGATCTCATTTAGCCGAGACGTTCAAAAACCTAATTTTTACCTTTCGTGTAGTCGATTAAAATGTTGTCATTAACAAAAACGCATATAATTCTAATTTTCGCTACTTCCAATATCCATCTTGGACTAACCTATTGACTTGACCAAGCGACTCGCATTCACATAATTACACAAATCTTGACACGTACACTTGTTTTATTTATTCGCTCGGAATTTAGACGTAGCAAAACCTAATATTAGTAGGAAAGAGCGACAGTCTACCTTCATTGAACCGTTGCACCTCCGTCGAAGCACTTTCTAGAGGTCCGGTTATGTCCGTTCACTGTCTAACGAGTATAGCACTACGCTGATACTGCTTTAACAAGAGCAGAGAAGTGAAGGATTACCTGTCGAAACAAATATTACTGTTTATATAAAACTTTACAATTATATCGTCCAGTATCTGATACTCGAAAGCAAAAGCGGATTTATTTTATTATTTATATTTATAAACATGGTCGTAACCCAACTTAGGCGTCAGTAGAAGCTCGACACTTATTTATTTATTGATTATGATACACCAGCGACAATAGCGTTACACAATTAATATAAAGACAATGGACTAGTTTTAATGAAGTGCCTATTATAGGCATATACAGCATTCTAAAATAATAAATATACCGATACTATTTACATTATTGTAGAGCATACAATTTATTCCAGATTATTTTATAAAAATAAACCAAATAAAATATATAAAAAATAGCAATAAATTATATACGGTATATTATTAAACATTACATAATTTTAATCGCAAACAGAAGAAAGTATTCAATATCTTCTTCTTTTTGAAAGTAATTTCAGAGTCACTGAAGATATCAATATAAGAATTACTAACACTGTTGTAAGTCTCTATACACCAGTAAAGTGGAGCGAACATTTATAAATTTATTTTGCTAGAAGATATACTAAAGCATATTTTTAAAGACTATCGAGGAATATGTTACGGAACATTGAAAGTCACTTTATGTAAAAATCCAGACCCGAATTCGAATTCACTAATGTGCCCGAATTCACGTTATTTATTATAGAAATTCTATAGATCCCATTTTTTATATAAAAATACAAAACAAAATTGATTGAATATACGTGTCTCAGATATTCTATTCCTATATCATTTCGAAACTCACTTCACTTATGCCACGAAACGTTATTACCAATAGGGATGATGACTAATTTTTGTTTGTTTGTCCGTCAGGTAGAGTGTTTAAAAATATTAAACACGTATTTTTTTATTTTTTTCGTAATCATAAAATTACGGCGTTACATGGAGTTGAAATTTCGCATGACGTCACGTTAATGTTAGTGTGACGTAGCGAGCCCCCACTCCTCAACTTTAATGTCTGTTATCTAAGCTATTTCTTGTTAAATTGAAGTAAAAAAAAATACGTATCTAATATTTTTCTATTATCTGACTGACGGACTAAATAGAATTACATTTTTATTACCCAGTCATCATCCCTATTCAAGGTTGAGCGGTTGCCGCTTTTCGAAGTGAATTCACTCGAATTCGGGTTTGATTGTTTACAGAATCGCGGGGCCGAGGAGTCGACGATGAACGTACTCGTACGTTACGTACTAGTCGGAGTCCGAGTCGGAGTTGACGCTGGAGCGCAGCTTGGAGAGCGTGCGGCGCGCGGCGGGCGTGTCGTCCTCCTCGTCGGAGGAGATCACGATGCGCTGCCGCGGCTTCACGCCCGTCGCGCCGCGCGTCATGCGCCGCGACGACGGGGGGCCCTCCGCGCCCTCCTCGTCCTCGCCTGACGTACGACATTGTTACTTATGGTTAAGGATGGCACGATGCGGATTGGAGAGTACTAACGACTGCAAATGCAGCCGGGACCAACGGTTTTACGGAGGCACGGAGTAGCTCGAGATAATAATTTTTTGGTCACCCATTATTACGAGCAATATTGTTACTCATCACCATCATCAGCCCTATTACGTTCCCGCTGCAGGGACTCAGGCCTTCCTTGTGGATGGTTAATGATGGCCGAATGCGGATTGGAGAGTATTAACGACTGCAAATGCAGCCTTCCAAAGCACGAAGTAGCTCGAGATATTTTTTTGGTCACCCATCCCGTGACCGACCCTTGCGAAAGTTGCTTAACAACAACGATCGCGGGACGCGACGCTTATCCACTACGCTACCGAGCTACTCACGTATATAGACTATATTATGTTATCACAAATATTTTAACTGTATTATCAGTATCGTTATGTATGTCTCTATGTTTAAGTAGAAAACAAAAAAGTCTCTCGAAAAAAGGGTTTAAGTACAGCCGTTCTACGTACGCCTTGTACTGGACGTAATTTATTTTCATTGAAAAAGAAAGAAACACGCCGCCCGCCCTTTACAAACGTCGTCTAACTGTGACCTAGACAACTGGTTACGCACGGGTTACGCGCGCGTTTCAACCACACATCGTTAGTATGATAATGTACTGAAAAAATATCGGCAGCTTTACGAATGTAGCGAAGGCTATTGGACCACGTACGTACTGTTACAACCCACTCAATACACGAATGTTGCTGACTTAGGGACAACACACTTTTACCAAATAGCATTTAATGATGTTTGTCATCAGCAATTATTTGTGTATAAAAACTCACAATTTCAATAATTTAGTCAGTCTTTGTTCTAATTGTGGAACTGCTGTTCAACTAAGGACCCGGTTTCTGCCTACCGGTTGGATTTCAGAAAAAAAACTCTTAGAACAAGCCTTTATCGTTTTTTATCGTTATCAAAATCTTTAATCGTCAATAACATAAGAAGTTATTATTATTTAAAACATCAGTGCAATTGAACAAGTTCTTTTTAAAAAAAAAAGGTCGTAACAGTACTTGTATGTACGTAATTTAAAGAACCACGACGACCAACGATCCCCTGAAATTTGTACCTACATCCAACACGGTGACGTACTTTTATCTACGAAGAAAAATCAAACAAGCCGCTCAAAGAATTTGTATAAATCAATACTTGGCTTGGAAAATTTTTTATTCTGCTTGGAAAATTTTGAAACATTATTATAAAGTACAATTGGTGTTACGACAATGGATCAAGTGACGATTTTACCATTACCCACACTTAACGAACATCACTCATACGTGAATCTTATGTTTACTTACACCCTCCTCTCGGGCTGTGTTTTCAGTGAGAACTATTTTTTTTTTTGCACATTTATTATAAAGACCCCTTCCTGGATTTGTCATTTTTTATAGTAATTAAAAGCTTATGGTATCTAAATATTGTATGCTATGTTTCGCATACACTGATATTTTTTATGTTATAATACACATTCACTCGGTAATGACTTATAGTAATGTCATTGCTTCTGTTGAGTGGTCGTAAGTGTTTTACAATAGTTCTTGTGAACAGTCAAAAGAAGTCCCGAAGGAAAGGTACTGTAATTCAAAAACTATAACTAGTAACACCACCAGATGCCTCAAAGGGCTCTTTATTTGGTCCATTACTTTTTACACTTCGTTCCAAAATATAATGTAATACAGATAAGCCATAACGTAAAAAGAGAAACTCCAAAAAAAGAACACTGTCGAATTCATTTTTGCATTGATTGAAGAACTATAACTGCTACTTATGGAACTGCATATGGTCCTTCGTTCATACGGCCTACAATACGACCCTTTGACATTTCACATATATTTTACTTGCATCAGCTTCTTGTTCAAAGAAGCAACATAAAATAAAGTCTAACCAACTAAACGCACTATTTGCACTAGATGTATTTTTATAGAAGAAACTCTAATAGAAATCGATCTAAAGTCCTCTCCAATAAAAAGTTCACATATGTTTATCTCAATCAACTCACCTTCCTTGTCTTTGTGCTTGGCTTTCGCCTCCTTCTTCGCTTGCTTCTCCTGCTCTTTCTTGTCCATCTTCGCCTGCTTGAGCGCTTTACATTTCTCCAACGTGGGCTTGCCTTCTAGTCCCGCTGCCGTTAATAAATCCATCATCTTCTGAACGCGTTCCTTATTCTTCGTACATCCTGATGATCAAATAACATCATAAATAAAAACTCGTAATTAAATCAAATAACTGAAAAGTTTAACTTTTAATAAATGACCAATAAGTTATAAAAATTTAAAATATATATGGTCTGGTGTAGTACCATGCGCTGCTGTACTCGGTCCCCGAATGGGTTCAATGTGATTCCAATGTATTATATGATTAATTAATAATAATGATTTAAAAGGAAGATACATATAATACGAGAAGCGGGCCACGCGGGCGACACTGCTGGCGGAAAGCTAGTGAACAATAATAGATAAATATTAATTCGTTCACTTACACATAGCACAGAACGTTTAGAAACACTCATATACTGAATAAAAATCCCAGGACACGATAGAATACCGATACTCGATAAACATTTACTAATTCTAATTCCTGTTTTAGTGTATAGGCACAGGTCAGTCTATCCAAATATTATAAAGAGGAAAGATTTGACTGTATGTTTGTTTGCATCGAATCTACGGATTTCGCCTCATACTTGTTCACTGTTCATGCCGCTAGACTTTGGAACTCTCTGCCTGCCGATATAAGGAACAGTCGCACTAATCTACTTTAAAAAAACTGAAGAGTTACCTTTCCACCTCTTTATATTAGAGGGTGCATTAATGATGATATATTTTTATTTATATTGCCTGTGTTTCCGCAATTGTTTTTAATATTAAGTTTATTTATTTACATTTTGTTTAGGAGGTACACACCGAATACCTTACTATATTTTGTTTAATTCGTAGGCTTGCTGGTAGAAATTTCAATTTGAAATAAGCTGTGCCCTCGTACAAATGTCTTTTATAATTGTTTATTTAAATTAAATGTGTGTAGAAAATGCATAAATAAATAAATACTGGACCGATTTTAAAAATCATTTCTCTCCTACATCATACGCGGCAGCAAAAAAAAAAGACGAAAATGTCAGTGGAAGGGTGTACGAGGAATCAAAATATTCCCACAGCAACCGCTGTTCAATATTCAATATGAATCGACGTCCAAATAAACAGTACCCTAGGGCAAGCTAGGGGCTGAAGCGTCACCTTCGACAAGTTTCTTGTAGTCGAACCGTATGCCGGCCGCCTTGCAGAACTTCTTCATGTCGGTGATGCCGGGCTGGCGCAGCTCGGGCGGCACGGGCGGGCGGCCGCGGCGGCCGGGCGTGCCCGCGGGGGGCCGCTTCGGGCTCGTCGAGTTCTTCGAGCCCTTGGGCCGCCCGGGGCCGCGCTTCAGCGGCGTCTCCTGCAACGTACGCGCCTCGTATTACGGCTCGGAATCAACACTATATCGCACGTTGAGAACGATAGTGACGCAATGAAAAAAATGCGATTTTGAATAATGAGCGTTCAAAGTTCAAGGAATTGTAATCAGCCTCTCTAAACAACGTATCGTCACTATGCCACATAGCAGTTTCTAGGCAGGCTACGTTCACAGGGATATTTGCATTTTAAAGTTTATACTTAACAAAGAAAAATGTTGCCAAAAGTAAAAACTTAAAACAAGATGTACCTTAACTATCCTACAGCCAAATTCGTTGAACAATGTTAACTAACGAAGCGTAGCATAGCGAACAGTGACAGGCAGATATTAGTAACCTATCTAAACTAGACATCATTATACTTTTTTTTTTTCGATTTCGAGATATTCTAAGCAATTAAGATAGAATTCAGCAATTAAATTATATAGCCGTATTTTGAAAATTACCTAACCTTTGTAAATTAATGTGTAATTTTTTTGTAACTTAATTACAAAGTGTTTAATTTCAAGAGTTTTTGTTTACACATGACATGTTTGTCATGTGTATATAAAAATGTAAATGTAAAAAAAATTATGGCCTATTTATGGTTACACAACTCCGCCAATGTCACGTTAGTGGCCTTTACACGTAAAGAGACAATAACAAAAATATATATTAAAAATTATACTTAGTATTTTATTTACACGAGCACCCGAGTCGTCATTGTACATATATAAAAATTGAGAAAATTAAAACATCTCATGGCATATTTCATATTTCTCCTCCTTAATTGCTACTTACGGAATTGATTTTATTCCTTAACATATCCCTTATGGTCAGAATAAATGTATATGTCACATTACACAAATGCACAACGCTAGGCGCCGCACAATGCATGTCAAACTTTAAGCATTGCATAAAGGCGTTAGGTGGTTCCTTATTATTGGTGAAAAGCATTTTCACTTTGGGCAATGCCCGAATATTTAGGTGTCAGATTTGGGCGACTCCTGAATTTATTGAAAACGGGCAAAAAATAAAAACATATTTAATTACGACAAACGTAATTTTTTTCTTATAGTGTTTTTCATAGATTTTTCAATAATACGTTCCATATTGACCCGAAACTAGACCGGTTTAAATACTAATACGGTTTTTTTTATATAATTTTCATTACTTTTATCTACCCTTCCTTTCTCGAGCATTTGTGGATGTGGAAAAGTACTTTTTTGTTTAATTTTCAACGATAATCAATACAAATACATTATTCCCATTATATATGTATAACATTTGAGTAAACCTTTGGCTTAGCTTCGATCAAGCAAGTTTTGTTTATCAATTAGTTCATATCTAAATGCGGCATATTTATCAGTATAATAATTTAAACTTACATCGTCACTTTCTTCTGAATCACTACCAGACGATCCCGATGACTCTTCTGACGACGACGAGTCCACTGTCGTAACCTGCACAAAGTAATGATGTTATAACCCACAATCGAAATACCTTCGACGAATAACGCAGTTCATGCTTTGGTACGGTATACAATATTGTATATGAATGTTTTCTATCCGCTTTACCTAAGCTTCACTTCCAAAATAGTTGATTGGACAGAAAAATGCTATACATAGTTTATTGGTAGATGACGAACAATTCTTAAGTTGATCTTATTACCCTCGGATTTATAGGACGTAAGATATTCGAGAAAAAGTGATTTCTTAACCTTTAGGTGTATACCAAAATTCAACTTACTTTGAATTTTTTCTACAGACAAAAGATCGTATATTTTGCTCTCGCAATATTTTTTCTTCTATTGGAGGGGAGTCAAAATCGTGTTATGTGATACAGGGCCGGACCTAGGTAGGGCAAGGGGGCACTTACCCAGGTGCTAGAGTCGGGCGGGCAAGAATGGGGGAACCATTATAATAAAATTGAACAGTTACAGATACCAAAAAATGTATATAAATTAGAGTACGATGGGACGGTGATGTTTTAAAAAGTCCCTAAATGTAATAGATGACTAGTGCTGACCTCGTTGGATATGATGCCTCTAGCTTGGAGCTTGGCTGCGGCCAGTTTGGCGGCGGCGGCCTTCTGTGCGGCGATCTGCGCGGCCTGCGAGTACATATGAAAAGATACGAGTAAATACAAGTACTCGATACTTTAGTACTAACTAACGAGTAGTATCGTGAAGTTTGTATCTGTACAGAGTCGGTCGCTCATCGAAGATTGTTAAAAAACAAGATTAAAAATTCTGTGACAAGATTTCTAAAATGAGGAACGCGCACTTAAATTTTAAAGCGACACCTAACTGTATTAGATTTCATGCCTAAACCACAAAGACTCTTGTTAAATACTTTTTCTACTTTCGTTCGTTCGTTTAACTTTCTAACCTTGTATCTTATGACTGAACCATAGGATACGGCATCTTAGAGATGTTATAACGATATTACTTTTATATGTCTATTGGAATAAATTAGTTGTATCCTAAATGGCTATAATTAGGCGGTCGCTTTGCTAGCGCCGCAATTTTAGCAACATTCGCAAAGATCGGTACGGGATAGGTGACCAAAAAAATATTATTTCGAGCTACTCCGTGCTGCGTAAGGCACGGTAAACTGTTTATCCCGGGTGCATCTGCAGTCGTGAATACCCTCCAATCCGCAATAGGCCCATCGTCCTTAACCTTTCATAAAAAAGGCTCGAGCCCCTGCAGTGGGGACGTAACAGGGCTGATGATGAAGTTTTAAATATTGTTTAATTTGACTTTTAAATCGATTATTCGGAATACGCCTGGTCTTAATTGATCCGGATACAAGGCGGAGCTAGTTCAGAACCTCTGGTACGGTATCTATTTACCTGCGTGGCGAGCCGCTCGCGCTCCGCGTTGGCGTCGTAGTAGTTGAACAGCACCTCCGTGGAGACGGGCACGTCGCCGAAGTACACCTCGTTGGGGATGTGCGACGAGTCCAGGCACTCGTCGCTCCACCGCCTGTATATGTATTATATATATATATATATATATACAGGGTCAGGGACGAACAAGGCTCTGTCACCGATCTACCCACTAATCACGTCATGCGCTCTGATCGGTGTTTAGTCTGACGCGACTTATAAATATTAGTTATTATTATTTAACAAAAAGAATCGACGAACAAACTTTAAACTTTTTAATTGAATCCATTTTATTTGTTTCCCCACCGAACCGAACCCGTTTCGTCGACGTTTAGTTTATTGAAATGTGACGTCACACAACGCTCCGTGAAGGCCGTCCGTGTTTCGGCTTTCGAAATCCACAGATAAAAAAATAAACTTACTATTATTTTAAAACAAATAATACTACTAAGTCATCGTTCACAATTTCACATATAAGTTCCCATTTTCAAAATATTTCAAAATTTATCGTGAGGTCAACAATAATGAAACAAGACAACCTCGTGAAACGCGGTAGGTTACCTGCGGAACTGTATCCCGGAGAAATCCTTCCGGAACGGTCGCACCGCGTACTGGTAGGGCGCGTGGCGGGGGCGGGGCGCGGGGGGCGCGGGGCGCGGCGCGGCGGGGCGCGGCCCGGGGGCGCGCGGGGCGCCGGTGGGTGTGCCCGGGGGCTTCGGCTTGTTGGTCGATCCTTTAGGCCGCCCCCGCTTTTTGGGCTGACGGAAATGTCTACGTTTAACTATATGTACTATAATATGGTATTTTACTATGTTTGAAATAATACTTGTAAGAATTTATTTTAATGTTAAAAAAGCATAAAACAAATATTTTTGGAAAATTAACACACTTTCTTGTCTTGATATTAAATCAAAATTTGAACTTTTTAAATGCCCTAGAATAGATCGCCCGTTCGCAATCCCACATTCTTAAACCGTATCCTATTATTATCATAATTATGCAATATGATTTTCAATTTCAATATGTTATTTAAGTCAATATTTTTAATAAAAATGCTTAAAAATTTATGAAATATAATACTTATATAATCAGTCGGCGATAATACTAAGATTATATAAAAAAAATTTTAAAAGTCGAAATATGGCGCTTATATCAATTTAAGTTTAGCGTGTGTTTACACCGAACGTGGAGTGGACCGCGTCAGGTAGTATTATATTATTGTTGTTGGTTTGGTACGGACGAAAAAATGAACATGTATGGATATGCAATAAAATAGTAACCTCCGCTCACAGTCGGCGGCTGATACAGTTTGGTTTGAACGCAGCCTTCCTGTAGGTAATAGATAGTAAAGCATACCTCCAGACTGGACGTAGGAGTTTTACCCGGCGTAGCGACTGATTTATTCACCTCAGGACTGCTGAATGGTTTCCTCTCCTCTTCTCTGCTATATGGAGAGATCATTATTAATTTTTTAAACAAAACGTTTTCTCATGTAGACAATTTGCAAGCAATATATATAAATTTGAAAAGTCAATTAGAGGACAACTGATTTCCTTATGCACTCCTAATGCAACATAGATTGTCTATATTCAACTTAAACAACTTTCTTTTTGATAATTCAATATTTTAAATGCAACAACCTTATTTTAGATGCTTTGTTTTATATCGAGTTTAACACAACTTAGTAACATGTGGATAGCAGTGTGGGTTTCAAAATAACTTATTTATTACATGTTTATTTTAACATATAATTGTATTACCATGTATTGTGTTAACCGGTTGTTGTCCCTAATAAGTTAAAATAAAAAAATAAAATAAACAGTAAGGTAAGCTGGAGGAGTGACCAGAGAAGAAAAATTGAGAGAGCCAGACTGTCAGATAGCACTTTCATAAAAATATCTAAAAAAATTTTTATAAAATTTACCATTTTTACTAGCCAGATAAAATTCGTTTTTTTTAACTTGTTCTAAGTTGCTCGCCAGCGCAGTGGTAAGCGCGTTCTAGAACGCGGAAGTCACGCAACTTTTGCAATGGCCCGCAATTTGCATTAGGATGGGTGACCAGAAATATACTATCGCGAGCTTTTCCGTACTTTGGAAGGCAGCGGTGTCATTACATCTACATTAATTAACACCCACCAATCTGCACTGGGCCTGAGTGGTGGGTCATGGCCCATTTTCCCTTTTCGAGACCTTTACTCAAGCAGTAGGGAAACCAACAGACTTCATACCATAATAAACCAATAGATAAGGAGGTAGAATAGATAGAGAAGGATAGCAAAAAAGAAGACGAACAATATAAAAATAATAATAATAATATGGTTTATTGCACACAACACGGGACAGAATAAGAATTACACAGCGAGAGAAAGAAATAAATACAATGCAAAAGGCGGCCTTATTGCTAGATAGCAATCTCTTCAATATTTGTCCGGAACTGAAAAAACCTAGATCGGACATTGATAACCTAAAAATAATAATAATAAATCTAACAACATACGATTTATCCAGGACCGCGCACGCCTCTGCAGGACGTTGATTATCAACGACACCTTCATTCACGCCGTCAACCTTACACGATTCTGCAACAATGGTCACACAATTTCAACGTAAATATATACTTATAGCACCACCGTAGTGCTCCACCTATTTAATTCACTATCTTGAATTGAAACTAACCTGCAGACTTGTCACTGGGTTTGTTCTCTCCGCTCACTTGTAAATCATCTGTAAATAATTATTAAATATCAAGAATCATTAAACTTTCAACTAAGCAATTTCTCTCATGTCTTCTTAGAGAAATGCGGAGGTTTAATATTAAAGTCAAAGTCAAAATAATCTTTGAACCCAGAAGTGGGAAGTGTAATAGGCTAATTGTAATGATAATCAATTAAAAAAATTAAAAAAGCTTAAAGAGTACTAAAAAAAACAATAATCTTCATTCTGACCTCTGTTTTGAAGTTCTGGAGGTTTATGCGGCTCCAGAGGTTTCTGAGCAACATCTGAAAAAGAAATATGCCATATTTGGAACTGTCTCGTATAAAAATTAGTGCTAAACCCATTACTGATACGATTGGGATGACAAAAGAGAAAACATTATGTTGAGAAGGGTTGACAAATTTTGGTTGGATAATGGTTTAAATCTGATACAAAAGTTAGTCCTCATTTTTTATTAAGACAAATATAGATTATAACATTCAAACCATTCAATAAAATATAAAATTAGTAAATATGTCTGTCTCCATTACGACACTTTTGCTCGGTGGAACAGAACGACCGACACTCCCGAGGTTCCTAGAGAGTACTATTTGTCTTTAATATGATGTAAAAAAAATTATAAGTCTAGGTCAAATAGTTTCGGAGAAATATATATACAAAGTTTTTGTAAAAAAAAGAGTGTTTTCAACCCTGAGTCAGCTGTTTTTGGGACGTACTAAGGAAAAGTTTTTAATCGGTCATTGACTTCTTCATTTCTTAAAACGAAATAAACTAGTTTGTGATTTATAAGACTGCTTTCATGCAAATTCTACCAGACAATCAATAAACAAGGCAGTCAAAATGCTTAAATCGATTTACAGACTAACAGCCGGTTTCTGATTTGAAAGTAGAAAATTTCTACTGCTTATTCTCAATAACCTAAGCTTTTTTTAATTTCACAAGTCAAATAGTCCTAGTTTTATCAAACTGCTATCAACTGATCATCAAAAAACTAAAATCGGAAACGAAAACTAAGTGATGTTAGTTTGAGACGTTTAACTTTAAATTCTCAATTAAGAAATCGAGTGTAAAATTTCCTAAATTATTGTAGAGAGGTCAGTCTAACATTAACCTACGTTATTTTAAAAGAGCAGTTCTCCACAAAAATTGTTTGAATGGAGTAATACTCCTTTAACAACGGGATCGTTAATTAAACTCGATAAACTCACAAATCTTCCAGCGATTCATCATTAACACAAATGAACTTTGTTTTAAAAACATTGAGGAATTTGTTATTAAAATAGCATTTAAAAAGAACATTAAAAAATGCGTGATATCAAAAATGAATAAAAAAAATGTGAACCGAGTTCGTCCCTCGATATCAAATCCCCACCCATTATTCTGTCGGTGTTTTCTGGCCGCTCAGTCGCCGCCGACCTTTTGCGCTGGAATGTTGTTGCGCATCGCCGCCGACGCACCGCTGCGAAGCGTCTTTTTTTGTCGATTTTTGTTTTGTTCTAGTGCATTTTTAATTGAATTTTTGATAATAAAATACTAGAGTGTTCGTCTTGAGTGTTAAGTTTAGTTTAGTGAAGATTGTGTTTAGTTTTGTGTGAAATGTGATGTGTTTTGCGCGTGCATACACTGGCATGCAAAAGAGCGTGCTTAGCTGTCTTCAGAGAAGAATTGAACATTTTCAGCATCGACTATCATTAAGATATCGGTAAATAATTAAATTAATGTATTTCGCGGTCCGTTGTAATCTGCGCACAATCGATATGGCGCATGCGCGTTAAAGGGCTGTCAACACTTAGAAATTTAAAATTTTTACTCCATTTTTACACCTCCTCTATTTTTAAATATTTGTCAAATAAAATGAACGTTTGCATGTAACCTAACTTGAAACTTTCGTCTGTGTCGGTCATTTTGTTCCTCCCTGTATAACCCAAACTTATGTATATGAAAGTATGAACCACATCTAAATATTCTGTTGATCCATAAAAAAAATACAGAAAAGCTAAATTTAATTAGAAAACTTTTTGAAGAATATAATTTTCAAAATGTGGTTTTGAATAATAATCGTAAAATGTTTTGATTATATTTGATCAATTTTGCATTTACAATGCTAAACTGAAAAATATTCTAAATGAAAAATGCTTAGAAAATCCACTTTGTCCCTCATAGTCTGAGACGGAACATAAACCCATGACTTTTCGCCAGTGACGTTAGTAGTCGTCCGGATTACAAACGGGCAGTGGTCACGAACTGACTGTTACTGCAATGCTCCGTCTTCTCTTCTAAAGAGGTATCCACTTCAACCGACTTTCCCCAGATACCGTCACACACGACACTAACAGAATCCCTATTCTGTATGGCAGCCGTATTATGGTAGTCCGACAACCACGAAAAGTTTTTTATCACTGGATTCCAATATGCTGACAATTTAAAACCATCAATCCTCTCCGTTTCTCCATTACATAAAGCATATAGGCTAGTTGTCTTTTAGCTTCGGGATGTCTACTCTTTAGTCTCGGCTGCTTCTATCATCCGTGCAATTGATATCCATTTTTCTTCAGTACCTGCTGAACATGGGCCAAATCTTGTCCTACGTGTTCAGGGTCCCACAGGGCATAAGGTCTGTTTTTCAATGAAGTCGCCACAGATTGCAAATGCCGGGGATGGCGATGAGACGTTGCGTGTAGGTATCTATCCGTGTGTGTTGGTTTGAAATATAGGTAGGTGAAAAACCTAACTATCAATATATCGCGTTAATACCCGTTTTATACAATCTAATAATAACAAATTTTCTTTGTAAACATTATTTCTTTGACGATGGAAATTCTATGGAATACAGACAGACAGAATGGATAACAGAGAAAGTAGAACCAGCATTATATCGTAAGTATAAGTAAACATTTAATTTATTTAAATAATATATAGAAATTGTGGTTCATTCATGCAAAAAAATACTTCACATATATTTTATTTTGTCCAACCCAATTTGAATTCATTGTTAGATATAAAATTTCTAAGTCCATCACAACCTACTGTTTCTTATTAGCTTTAAGAAATGTTTGACATATTGGATATTAGTGTTAGTAGCTTGTGTGTTCATAAATTTTGAAACAAAATAAATGTTGCATAACTTTATTAATACATAATTAACTTATATTTCAAAAATTTTCAGTAACTATTAAATAGATAATAATCAACAATAAAAATATATTTTATTCAAAATGACCGCCCTTTTTTAATACAGGCTCTTAGATGATTTGGCCAGTCATCAATGATGGCACGAATCTTTTCTAGTGGAATTCGCTTTACTTCTACAACATGGTTCGCTTCAGGGACTCCAAGTTTAGATGGGACTTTAGGCAGGCCCTGAGCTCTAATTCAGTCTATAAAGAATAATCCAGCAGGTTGAGATAGCAGCTGGAGGAGAGCCAGTTGTCCGCCGCGATGAAGGCTGGGACATTCTCCCTCAACCAAGCTTGGGTGCTTTTTGCCTCATGGGATAGCGTCGAGTCTTGCTGAAAAACCCAATCCTTATTGTGAAATAACATATAAGACAGGGGTTTCACCATGGGCTCTAAAATGTCACTTTGATAATTCTTGGCTTTCACCTTGACACCTTGTTGTCAGAAATGGAGCCACTGGTATGGTGGTGGTATGGTGCCCGGATATCATACTAGCCAGATGATGAGTGCACGAGTCATTCCATGCAGAAGCTGGGACATCCTTGCTACTTTTAGCGTACACTTTATTGTTTTGTCAGTTGAACTTCTATTCAACAGTAAAATTTTCTCATCAGTGAAGAGTATCTTCCTGGCATCATGTATCCTCAGCAGCAATGGACAATCGTCTTCATAAGTTACGTTCGCATCGTAACTTATGAAGACGATTGTTTAAAAAGTGAATTTTTCTACAGCTGTAGACCTTTACCTCAGATCATATTTCAGTATTCTGTTCACTGAAACGCGCAAAATATTAGTTTGCCGAGCGAGTTTCTTCAGAGTGTGACATGGATTTCGATGTAGTCACTCTCGGATGTATTTTTGTTCATAGGCTCCTCACAGACCATGGCCGAACACTCCTTTGGTGATCTTGTAGAGAGCTTGTCTCTTTGTACTGCTGTATTGTGGATGGTTTTTTATTATTGATTTTTTAATTTATGCTTATCAATCTTATTTAGTTAATAATAATGTTTTAAATAACTTTAATGTATTTTAATGTATTTTAATTTTTCATTAATTATTTTATATCACAAACTCATCTGACTTCAAATTAATTGACTGCGAATGCTATGCATGCCTTAATTGTGACATATATCAGATTTTTTTATTTCGAAAAAGTTATATTTAAATGTTTTAATAAATGTGGCAGTACTAAATAAATAGACAAAGTTATGGCTTACAGGAAAACTTCTCAGCTTGCAGAAATTCTGCATTGGTTTTATTCCTCCTTAAATAGCGAAATTACTGTTGCACTTGATTATTTCGTTCCCTCCATCATGACAAAATATAAACAAATGAATTTTCAATACAAATAAACTAATTGTTAACATTCCAAATTTAAAATCAGTAAAAAAAAAATAACAGCCAGTTACATTTTATTTTTTCAGTTAAACTTTGGTTCATAACTTATGAACACACAAGGTAGTTTTAATTTAAAGCTTAAACTTTTTAAACATTAATATGAAAATAGCTTCTAAATATATATTTACTTAGTATTGGTATATACTCAGGTAGTTAAATTTTTTTAAATAATTATTTCCAAAAATATGATACAGTTGCTGCATTAAATTTTTTATATGATTCACTGTTTTTTTATTGGACTCACCAAGAGGTTTTTCGACAACAGGTCTAGGAGCTAAATCGTCAGGTTTAAATATATCTGTCTTGATTTTAATTTTAGGCTGATCCAAATCACCTCCCTAAAATGAAAAATATTTTGAAAAATAAAAGAAACATTACCATTACTGATATTCTGACAAGAAACATAATAATCTAATTCTTTTTCTTCTTTAATGCAACCTTTGATTACATTTATAATTGAATAAAAATAAATTAATTTCCTCTATCAAAATAAGAATAGACTTAATTATTAGATAATGATGAGCATACCATCATCTCATTTTCTGGATGTGGTCGTTTTTGTGAGTCTGTTGGTTCTAATTTAATTTCTGGTTTTAATTGTTTTACATCCAGTGGTTTTTGTGTGTCAATTGGAGGCAGCAGGTGTGGTTGAGGTGGCCATGCCGGTTTATGAACTCCCACATCTCCATATCCTTGAACTAAAACCAATTATGTCAGCATAATTTTAGAAATTTTCAGAATATATTTTTATAAGTCAATTGAAAATAAAATAAAAATTGGTTATCAGCCCATTTACTTACATAACTTACCCATGTGCGATTGCATATGCAACTGGGCTTGTGGTGGTTGCTGTGGAGGGAAGCTTTGGTGATGGGGATAGTTTTGATGTGCCGGGGGTGCATATGACAAGTTCTGTGGAGCATAACCTCCAGGAGGTGGAGGCCCATACGCCGCAAATGCGTCAGGAGGTGGATAATGTGTATTGTATGCACCAGCATACGGCTGGTACGGTATCTGGTGACCATTATCTATAACAACATAATTTATTAACACAACACGTCTTTCCCGCGCAACTAAACTCAAAACCCGCACTTAACATAACACACCGATATAATTTAACGGCAATCCATTCCCTTGGACGACTCCATGACCCGGCTCACCCTCCATACGCAGCCGTTTCTGGTTCATAGCTCTTTCCGCTTCATAATTCATCTTGGTAACTAAAAACAAATATGCCTTAGTAACGCACTCAATATGACAGCATAAAAATGAATTTCTGCGTAGGCATAACGGCGAAATATGACTTGTTCAGCTGCAATTCGTAAAGTATGAAAGACGCCAACCGGACGCCAGCACAAAACACAGGTTATGCTCAGCAAAAGCAAACAAGCGTACCTTTGTTGGTCACTGATTGTTATTGATTTTAGTTATTAGAAGCACTCAGAGCACTCCCTGCGAGGAATTGAAACATAATAATGCACGATGTGTACTCAAAGTAACTGTTGCATACAAAATATGCATCAAATTATCGTTCTAATGACAGTAAAATTAGAAAAAAACACAAGTGAAGCGAAGTCGAGACGGGGATCATTTATTTTTTTTCTCATTTTTTGTATAGTGATGTGACTGTCATTTAATTAATTGAATCGATTAGAGAGAGCGATTTTTTTTTCATTTAAAAAAGTTGCTAATGAATAATACAAAGACCTTATACTAAAACGAGCTACGAACGTAGTACGAACGAAAGTAGTACGAACAAACTACTTTCTTTAAAAACTCACTCATTATCCCATACATCAGCCTTTTTAAACGTATCCTGGGAGGAGTCCTTAGCCTGTAGAGAGTGTAAACCAGTGTCACTAGGCTCGCCACACCGAGTCGAGTGAAATCGTATTAAATCGCTTCCTATATATTTACTACTATACAGCATCCAATAGCGGTGCGCCCACAGACTAAGAAGGAGATTGCTTCGTATATAACGAAAGAACTTCTACAACAATGTATATTCCAGGGCGATTGTCTGAGTCCAATTTGGTTTTGCCTGTCCCTAAATCCGCTTAGCACTTTGCTGGATAAACCAGGGACAGGTTTTCAGTTGAAGAGAGGATTGTTCAAAATATCTCACCTCTTCTAAATGGATGATATCAAGTTGCTTGCTCCAAATGCTCAGAGGCTGGCGGTGTTGCTGAAAATCACAAAGGATTTCAGTAGCTCCATCAGCATGGAGTTTGGGCTGGACAAGTGTGCGGTTATCCATGTGGATAGAGGTCGGATAAGTGATTCCACCCAAGTGGACCTACCGGATGGATCCACCATCCGTACCCTCTCCGAAACTGATACATACCGGTATCTGGGTATGTCACAGAATCTGGGTGTCCATATGGCGGACGTATTGTTTCACGTCCACCGTTAAGGAGGCCTTTTTGGGACGCCTAACTAAGATGCTTGAAAGCTACCTGTCAGGCGTCAACAAAGTCAGGGCCATTAACGGTTGGGTCATGCCAGTCCTAATGTACACCTTTGGCATACTCAGATGGACTCAGACCGAATTGGACGCCCTGGATCGGAAAGTCCGCACAACTTTGACACTCCATAGGATGCACCACCCGAGATCGTCAATGATGAGGCTGTATATCCCGAGGAAGAACGGCGGTCGTGGGCTGCTCAGTGCGAAAACCCTGCACAACCGCGAGATACACAGTCTCCGTAATTACTTCCTGGTGAAATCGGAATCCAGTGAGTTGCATAGAGATGTCAAAGCATGTGATGTAGGACTAACCCCTCTCTCTTTGGCCACCGAGCAATGGCGAGAACCAGCAGTACTTAGCACCACTGACCGAGAGGCCGTTTGGAGGGAGAAGGAGTTGCACGGTAGGTTCTACAAGGCGCTACACGAGCGTCACGTGGATCCGAGAGCCTCCGTGCATTAGCTGCGCTTCGGGGACCTCTTTGGGGAAACCGAAGGTTTTGTCTGTGCAATACAGGACCAGGTCATTATGACCCGAAACTACCGGAAGTATATCCTGAAGGATGGGACAGAGGACGTTTGTAGAGCCTGTCACCAGCCCGGTGAGGCACTCAGGCATATTATTTCCGGTTGTCCTGTACTGGCTAATACCGAGTATTTGCACAGACATGACCAAGCAGCCAAAATACTCCATCTCGAGCTAGCCTTCAAATACGGCCTCATAGGCGAAAAGGTGCCGTACTATAAGTATGTGCCGGAGCCAGTTCTTGAAAACGACCGCGCTCCATTGTACTGGGACCGGTCCGTCATTACGGACAGGACTGTTCCTGCGAACAACCTGATATCGTACTGATGGACCGGGCGGAATCTCGGGTGTTCTTAGTCACTGAAAATTAAGGCTCATGTTTGCTTTTTCCCACCACTTAATGAGTGCAATTGTTTATCCATAAATAAAGTAAAGTCTGTCAAATATTTGGGAGTAGTAATAGACCAGAATCTCAATTTTAGTGAGCACATAGCCAGTCTGTCTGCAAAAATTCGAAAATTAACTTTTGTTTTTCGCAATCTCCGGGGGGTGGCCAATAAGAAGTTGATGATAAATATCTACCAATCACTATGCCAATCATTACTTACATACTGCATCTCAACCTGGGGAGGCGCCGCTAAAACTAACCTAATAGAATTGGAAAGAGCTCAATGTTACGTTCTTAAAGTTAGTTTTTTCAGGCCTGTTTTATATCCGACGTTGACACTATATAAGGAGGCTGGCATGCTCACCGTAAGTCAATTGTATATTCTAACAATAATACTTAAACAGCATAAATTGATAGATATTAAAAACAACGACATCTCAACTGTTAGAGTTTGTAAACAAAACGCTGTATGTATATGATTCTTTTGCTACCAAGGTGGACGTCTATATAATAAAATTAATAAAATATTACAGATTAGTTACAAAAATAACATAAATTGCAAAAAGACTGTCTCTTCTTGGTTAAATGCATTAACATACGAGGAAACTGAAAATCTCTTGAAATAAAGTATAATGTAAAGTTTGACGAGTTTGCAGCCGATTTGGTGGCACGCTGGTTTCAGGGTGATGCCATTGTCTCGTGCCTAAATTCCATAGAACGAATACCTTAGCTACCTCAGTAAGATCTAAGCAATGTGTATGGGTGATGCTGTCTGATATTTAATGAACGATTATCATACATTTTATGTATTTACAACATACATAATTTTGATTTATAAAATATAAAAAATATTTACTATAGTTTTGTTTTGACTAAAGTAATAATATTGTTTGGTGAGCTGCATGACAATCATGATTAATTTGTTAATTTAAGTTTAAAAAAAAGTGCGATTTAGAAAAATTGCAATATCGGAGGAGAAGCCTGGTGACTTGAAAAGTCTGGCTCCAGTCTTCCACATGACTGTTTACTTTGGCACTTGTTGATGTAATTTTTAAGAACATTTGTGGAAGAAAATAAATTATTATTATTTTTGTATTTAAAAATTTACTCTTCCTGACCCCTCGACGATTCGAGGGGTGGGAGGATTCCCCCCGGTAGAGGAGGCCAGACGACCGGGGGTCAGGGCGACAAAGAGAGAAAACGGCGGACGATCCTTGCGTTATCGAGCAAGATCGCCCGCTGGAGCCTCGCAATCATTGGTCCGTCACGGAGTCCCAACCTCTTCAGATGGCCGTGAAGAGAAGTTGGGACTAGGCCATTCGTTGACACTACGACTGGGATGATCTCAGTGGATGACACTCGCCACATATCGATAACCTCGTGCACCAGGTTCAGATATTTAAGTTTTTTATCTGATTCGGCTTTCACGAGGTTTTCATCGAATGGGACGGTGACATCCACTAAGAACACCCGAGATTCCGCCCGGTCCATCAGTACGATATCAGGTTGTTCGCAGGAACAGTCCTGTCCGTAATGACGGACCGGTCCCAGTACAATGGAGCGCGGTCGTTTTCAAGAACTGGCTCCGGCACATACTTATAGTACGGCACCTTTTCGCCTATGAGGCCGTATTTGAAGGCTAGCTCGAGATGGAGTATTTTGGCTGCTTGGTCATGTCTGTGCAAATACTCGGTATTAGCCAGTACAGGACAACCGGAAGTAATATGCCTGGGTGCCTCACCGGGCTGGTGACAGGCTCTACAAACGTCCTCTGTCCCATCCTTCAGGATATACTTCCGGTAGTTTCGGGTCATAATGACCTGGTCCTGTATTGCACAGACAAAACCTTCGGTTTCCCCAAAGAGGTCCCCGAAGCGCAGCTAATACACGGAGGCTTTCGGATCCACGTGACGCTCGTGTAGCGCCTTGTAGAACCTACCGTACAACTCCTTCTCCCTCCAAACGGCCTCTCGGTCAGTGGTGCTAAGTACTGCTGGTTCTCGCCATTGCTCGGTGGCCAAAGAGAGAGGGGTTAGTCCTACATCACATGCTTTGACATCTCTATGCAACTCACTGGATTCCGATTTCGCCAGGAAGTAATTACGGAGACTGTGTATCTCGCGGTTGTGCAGGGTTTTCAGGAATGCGTGGCATGAGCGGAAACTCTTCAACCAGTAGTGGTGCAGTCCGTCAATCCCTGGAGTTTTCCAGTTCGGAGCTTTACGGACCGCAGCCAACACGTCATCCGACTCTATGGTGATGGGGTTCATCGCATCTATCGATGCACACGCTTCCTCTATAGGCGCCATCCATTCGCCCTCTATGTGCTCCATAGGCCGGGACCAGATGTTCCGCCAAAAGACAATGACATCTGTGACATTCGGTCCTTGGCCAGTGGAGGGGCCAGCTCGTGTCTCCCATGTACGGTAAAACTTCGTTTGGTCACTCCCAAAGAGACGATTCTGGCGAAACCTTGCCCCTCTCTCCGAGTACCGCCATACCCGACTTCCCCAAGCCGCAATTTTCTGTTTCAGGTCATCAATGCGATCCGACACTTTTCGCATTGAGGCGGGGTCTGCAAGACTGAAATCTATCCCCGCCATTGCCATTGTTTGTAACGAAACGCATCACCCTCGGCCTCGTATTGCCTGACCTGAAACTATTCAGTTTGCCGATGAGGACTCTGGTCTCAGCAATACGTTTCACAATCCTCTTACGCCACGCCGGAGTCTCGCTGTGCCGGGCATTGGTATGCCGTTCAGCTCTCCCAGTGGGCACTTTGGCGCCGATGAATCGACAGACCGCGAATGCGGCGCCAAATAGGATCGAGTTGGTATCACTGAGACTGCCGCTTTCTTCCAAGTATGGAAAAAGCATTTGGCTTACTGCCTCAACGACATCCCGATTTTTACGACTTAGGGGTATCCTCGGGATTTTCTCAAGTGGGAGCTCGCGAAATTCGAGAATCGCCTCTTCAAGTAATCCCCTGATCTGCTCTAAATTCTGGGCGGTTGCGTCGTCTACCCTTCTGTACCACTGTAGCATTGGGGTCGCATATGGTGCTGCGCGCAATGCTACTCCGCCTTCTGCTCTGCCTTCTACTACCGAGACTCATAGACGACACAACCTCGAGTCGTAGTTGACCGAGTTCTGCTGGAGTAAAGATTTCTCTCCGAAGAATAAAGCGAACTCGATCTGCCAAATTTTGCGCCGTAACGGACAGCGAAGGCTCCAGGGTATGAAACGCAACAAGCAATCCTGCCCGATAACCCGTTCCGCCGACACTGTCTCTGTCGTCCTGTAGTACGCGCGCATGAAGTTTTCGTTTTGTGGAGTAGACCTCATGTACACCTCATGCGGCGTACTCCACCAGCGGCGGGGACCGATTGCTGGGTCTGTGAAGACCCTGCCGGACCCAAGCCAGCTGGTGGTGATGGTGGAGTGGGCCGGCGAGATGGTCGTGCCGGCCCTCGGGGTTGGCTGGCTCGCATTCTGCTCGACCCGGCGCCAGCTCCGGGCGAGCCCTGGCGACCCCTAGGCAGCGGCCCTATACGCGCTCTGTTCACTCCACTCATCATAGTACTAAAATAGGCTTGATACATCAGGGGTCGCCCAATTCCCTGATGGGTCTGTTAAGATAGATTGCACCCACAATGACGGCAGATGGAAAAGAGGCACGGACCAACACTTCCCGCCTATGAGTAACATTTTAGGTGCGGACTAATTGCACTGATACGGCTAATCCTCTCACTAAACTCGCCGCATCAGTGGGCGATGGGTTCGTCACATCCCTACGCCGTTTATTATTATTATTATATTATATTATATTATTAGAACTTTTCAAATTTCAGTTTTTTAATATGTTACTTAAAAGGAACGGAATTGACTGTCTTTGGTCTATTCGTTTCCTGCAAAAATAAACTTTTGCTAGAGTCGCCATCTAGTGGAGGTGCTTTTTAGTGCTTTCGTTTTTTTTAATACGTCCTCATTGTCTTAAACTTTGATGTTATAAACATTAAAATATAAAAAGCTAAGATAAAAAGTATTTTATTTGGTAAGTAAAATTCACTGCACATGCTTGTCCCTTTTTCCTATTTTCTTATTATATTCTTCAATATAATTAAAGGAATCAGTAGAAAAAAGAAATGGAATAAGTGTTTAGTTCAATACGATTGGTATATCGGATAAAAAAAGGTTAATATATAGATACGAGATGAATTAATAATATCGTGTACTTCTTTTTCTTACTTCAAATTCATGTTTTGTTGCTTATTCTGCTTGCAAATTTTTCTAATATTTTTTTAAAGCTTTTCGATCTACTGCAATAGAATCGATGTACATAAACATATACTTTTCTATATAAATTATCGTAATGGCAAATTGAATCGTAATGATGGAACTGATATTTTCAATAACAAATTCTTAAAATATAAAAAAATAATATCAGCCAAATTTACTGTATACTAAAAGTTATTTAAGAATCTGTTCGTGTTGTAAGTTAATACTGTTCATGCTGTGTGCACAGTTTTTGGATTATAGTCTAGTCCAAATACTTTAAATAATATGTATGTTTGTAGGTTTCTCTTTAGATTATGATCTGTTTGTGTACCATTTAAAAATAAATAAATGTAAACTGGTAATAATTACATTTTGATTATGCCGATGTTTTTTAAAATGAGGAAAATAAAAGATACATTCTTTGTAAACAACGACGATCTTGATATCAATCTAGGTGCTTTAAAATCGATTCAAAATATCGAATATCAAATTTAAATTAATTGATTATAGAGAAAATCAAACCGAGATTGGAATCCCTAATTTTCTCTATGGTTTATTTCTTAATGTTATTTTTCTCTTTGGTTTTTTTATTCTTTGGTATTGGTACTGGTACTAATGTTGGACATTTTGCAAAGTTGTGTTTTGTTAAAAAAAGTATTTATTTTTGATAATAATTAACAGTGTTTTTGGTTTTTATCAGAACAGTATCGATCTAGCAAAGGGTTTGTAAAGCTAATTAATATAGTTGACGCTGAAGTTTTGGTGTTTGTAATAATTATCTTACTTAGCACAATCGCAGTGTTCGGTATATTTTAGAAGTAAATTTCTAAATGTAAGCATCGTAGTACCAATGTTCGAACATAAGGGTTTTATTCTGTCTTATAAAGAGTTTTAGCTTTATTAGTTAATTTCGTTAATGCTTCAAGTAAATATTTATTTAGGTTATAAAAAAAATCCTGAAAGTTTACCGTTGCATTTACGTCTTAGTTTCATTATCAGTTCATGGCTAAAAAAATAGATTTTGTTTTCAAAATTATTATCGTTCATTAGCCAACATCAGTGTTTTATATACAGCACATTACATAGAATTCATTTGTCAAAATTTTATGAATGTAATTAAAGCTTTCAGTTATTAATTTTGCTTTTATTTATTTAGGTTATCGCGAAATTTCTGCGTCAAAGCGTAATAGTAGTTGTATCACATAGGTTCTTTATAAGATTTTATAGTGGTATCTGACACTTACCTATCTAAGATTTTCCAGAATTGTACTTAAATTGTAAATCAATGTGTTCAAACAATTAGATCATTGATGATAAGGTAGATAAGTATGTTAATGTATGTACTCATAGTACAATATGAGTTAAATGATTAAAGATAATCTATTGTTATTACATACTGTTGCATCATCCATTTTCATAGGTCCTATACTCCATTCAGTATAACATTAGAAAAAAGAGGATCACAGAAGCAGCAGTGCAGAACATTTTATTTTCAAGATAAATTTAAAAATATATATAATAGTTTTGTTGAAACTTTGAACATTGTCTGAAAGAATTGGGCAATTTTCCATTTTCTCTAGGTTGCGATGAGGCTAGCATTTTCTAAATTTGTCTTTTACTCCCAATCCAACATGGAACTAAAACTATCTATCTGTTGTTTTGCTAAATTCTAATTGTAAGCGTATATAATTAGAATAGAATTCTTTGCCCAGGAAAGAAAGGTAAACAAAATGATTTTTTTATTGTTACATTTATAACATGTATTCAGATATTATCAGAAAATTGATTAAGACATTGGAAAAACTTCCTGAAATGTCAAAGGTAATTGTTGTAGGCCACTCGGGCTGCACCGGAATCGTCCATATTTAGCAAAACTTAACATCAAAAAGATAACAACTAAAACAACAATAACAACTCAATCATGGAAAACGGTAAAACAACAGGAAAGGCAGTAGCATTCACAATAAACGACTATCCCAGATTACATATTTTGACTATTATGAATACATCTCAGTCTGACAAAATTAAAAAGTTGTACAGCTGAAACATTTGAAGGGCTAGGCAATGTTTTAAATTTGGTAGAGTTATAGTGTCATGCCGAAACTATCCAACCCTGCTTCTTTAGGTTCTTTACGAAGAACACTTTTTATTGTAATAGTTATTAATTTTTTAAGTTAGTCAAATACTCATAAATTTGCTTAATAGATAGCTTAAATGATAATAGTTAAGTATAACAGCTGGTATTTAAGTGGATATGTAGCAAAATAGCGGTCAGTCTTAAGAGTTACATAATTGTTAATATTTTGTCACAAAGTTTACCATAAAAAGAACCTTATTTAACTTTTGTCTAATGCCATAATGAATATAGTACAAGTCTTTTATTTTTTTTAATTATTTAAAGTCATGATAATTTACTGATAAAAATCTTAACATTAAAAATAGATTGAATAATAGTATATTTTTTTTTACTTTGTACCTTATCTTAACATAAGTGTTTGTTTATTATTGTTATTTATATGTTTATTATCATAAGTTCTTTGTTATAGGTAAAGAAGATGTCCAGTCAAGCGCAGTTCAGTTTTCCTGATTTTCCGTAAGTATTTTATAATACCCATCACCATTTAAAATGTGAAGGCAAAAATAACAATGAAATAGCTTTTCTGTTGTTGGTTACAAAGGTCTTACAAAGCTGGGATAGTGGACACAAGAATCCAAAAATACCACTGCAAAAATATTCAAGCTATTTAAAATTATGTAATTATAAATTAAAATAAATTGATTATTGAAAAGAAGTAATAAACTCAATTTACAGTCATTCTGTACAACGGAGCATCCATTTACCTGATCATTTAAGGCATTACTAATAAGTAATGTTATTGAAAATAGAAGTAGTTAAATATTTCATGCAAATAAGTGCACAGTTTGTGTAATAAATTTAATATGTATCTATTTTGTTAAGTACTTTTGCAATTGTGGTTAAATTTGGCCAGAAGGTGTTAATGCATCCGCCATATAGTCCTGAAATTGCACCTTCAGATTTCCATCTGTTTCAGTCTCTTCAGAATTCTTTAGGCAGTGCCAGGTAAACATCACGTGAGGACTGCCAAAACCACTTATCGCGGTTTTTTGATCAGAAGCCCCAAAATTTCTATAGCAATGGGATCATCTCCCTATCAACAAGATAGTAAAAAGTTAACAAACAAAATGGTACCTACATACTTCAGTTAAATATAAATAAACTTTATTAAAAATGTTTTGAATTTTCATACAAAACGTCCTCCAACATATTAATAAGGAAGTTTTATTAATTATTTTCCATTATCAGGCCTATTTCACTTAATTATAACATTTTCAGATTTCAGGAATTGGACACTATACAAATTATGACTGGTGATATGAATTCTCCAAATCTAGATGATGATGTCACATTGGAATCTCACATGCAATTCAATTACATACCACCAGATGTGCCAGACATTCCTGTAAGTACAAGATTATCGACTTGTTGAAGTAATAATATACAGCATCTTTGTGAGTCTGAAGCATACTATAGAGTTTCATATCTTTACTTATATTATAAAGAGAAAAGATTTGATTGTTTATCTGTTTGCATCAAATAGGCTCTGAAACCACTGAACCGATTTCAAATATTCTTTCACCTACGGGTATCTACATCATACGGGGTTGACATAGGCCATAATTTACACGTGCGAAGTCGCGTGAAAACAGCTGGTAAAAAAAATGTTATATATAAATATATATATTTATTTTATACATAGATATATTTGCAATATGTGGAACCATGGAAGAAATCTATCCTATTTAAAAAAACTTTCCGAGTGAGAGTTCCGTGCCAATAACGATAAATAAAAACATTTGCTATGTGGGAATACTCTTTATATATTATGGTTCATGAAACAAAGGCTGGTGACAGACAGAATGACGGATGGACTGCGGAGTTTTGGGCATAGGGTCCGGTTTCACCCTTTTCCTACAGAACCCTAAAAAGACTTGGTTTGCTAATGCAACACACTTTTAATTATTGAAAGAGAGGTCATTGACACCTAAAATAATCTGAAACGTTTGATAAAAATACCCAAATCCATTCCAGGAGCGTTTTATTAATTGACCTGTTTTAGTTGCAGCCAGCATTAATAATAGGACCTCCTGTTCGGACACCTATTCAAAATAATCATAATTTCAAAGTGGAAATTAATAGCGCTGATGTCAACAGGAAGAAGTATTTGGTGAGTTCCACATAATCAATGAAAATGAATTTATAACAGTAATCGGTCACTCAGCACGGGCGATGCAGCCTACCAATGTTTTTGGGAAACAAAAGAGCATTTTCTTCTTGTCAATACTATAGATTATTCCAAGATATAATATATAAATATATTTCGTCTACTGCCCACTTTGAGAATAAATTATATAATTTTTTTCACCTGCTTAAAAACCACTATAAATTGGAGCTATATTAGCGGAGATTAAATATTCATTCTAAACAAGACTTTTAAATCAAGATATTTATTTTATTTATTCAATAGAACAGGACAAATTTACGTATATAAACTACATATCGAACCGAATTACTCTTAATTAATATTATTTGATGTTTTGTTTTGTCAAGTTGTAGTCAAGAGTCGAGAACTCAGTCGGTATACTCTCGGTGTCGAAGAATCCTCCTAGATGAAATTGTTAACGCCCTCTCTTACTGCCCCCTTTTAGGCCTGCAACACCCGCAAAGAGGCATTATCGCTTACTTTGGGAAAGGCTGTATTATATCTAGTATTATAAATATATACAATATATCGCATGCACTGATGGTGACTAATAAATAAATATTTAAGTGATACCCACTTGGCAATACTAGATAACTTATGTGTATCAGTGACACTAGCTTTTACCAAAATGGTAATATAACTCACGCCTGATGGCACGCTACTTGAAACGCTGACTGACCGAAATTTATCACACATTGCAATTTAGCCTTCTTCTCGATACATTGGTAAACTATATTTAATGTGTTTGACTGTATTTTGTTTAAATTTTTTTAGTATTCTAGCCAATTGAACAAAATATATGTGGACATAAACTGTAATTTCGCCGTGCAATTCTCATGGGAGGGAATTATTGCCAAACCATTGTACGTACGTGCTACAGTCGTGTTCTCTGATGAGGATCAAGCTGAGAAACGAGTAGAGCGATGCATACAGCACCGCCACGAAAGCATTACAGATGGTGAGTGTATAGATTACTTAACTAATGAGGGTTACCACAGAATGTCAAAATTTTCTACAATGATTTTGAAGTTAATTGTTGACATTAAGGTTTGAGAACTTTTGATTGTATGGATGTATAAATTTTTATAACATTTTTTTTAATGAACTATGAGGTCTATTTCGTCCTAAGTTTCTGCATGTCTAATATGCTCTATGAATGTCCGTCTTTGAAAATTCCTTGAGTTAGAAACATTAAACAATTTATTGTAACAAATGTTAAAATTTATTTATTATGTTTACAAGTTAGAATTCAAGATAAATGTAATGAAGTGAAATTAGGTACTCATCAGACCCGAAGAAAAGGGGTTATTGTTACTATTAAATTAAATCAAGTTCTCAAGCTTAGTCAGCCTTTTATTCATTTGCCTAAGCATCGCACCCGTCACAGCTTTTGTTCTGCGATAAGGTTGTTAAGTAAGCTTCGCAATGGTCGGTCATGGGATGGGTGACCCAAAATTTTTGTTTCGGAGGGCTTGTTAAGCCGTTGCTTCCGACAGCATCTGCAGTTATTTATACCCACCAATATGCGTTGGGCGTGCGTAGTGATTCATGGCCCATTCTCTGATTCGATTCGATGTAATTTCATCCATAGGGAAGGCCTGAGTCTCAGAAGAAGGGGCGTTATTGCTTTAAACTAATGAGAATTGTAATGTAAGTTTGTGAAACTGGGCGAAAGTGGTATTAATTTAGAAGTATCATAACTAATTTCAATGTACTTTAAAAACATACCTAAATAATAGTCTTGAAAGTGCATTGAAACTACTAAGTCATAACTGCGATGGCTACCTTTCTACCGATATTAGTATTTTAATTCGATATCAGTATAACCCAGTACTCAGTATCGAATGTTGCTATTATCGAGTACTTGCAGTGGTATTGAATCAAAAATGTCGATCCGTAGGTGTTTTGAGTAGTATCGATTTATCCCTACGACCAGTCACAATGTATGCGGGTGAACGTATTCAGTAATACCAAAACCTAAAATGCTCCTATATAAATATCCTATAAAAAACATTGCTCACAATTATAAACTATATTTTAAAATATAACAGGGAAATTCGGTTATATCCTAATGGTGCGCCTGCGCAAGTTGCTTCTAAAGTGTTTCTGTGTATGCGCCTCGGTCAGACTCCATCCGCATGAACGTGTTGCGTTCATCGCGCGAGGTGGGCACCCAGGGCGTGTTCTACCACGGGGACCCGTCGAGGGCTGACTCCTGGTACTCGGTCCTGGTCGAGATGAATAACACCGGACAATCCACTATACACGCCTACAAGTTCGTCTGCAAGAACAGCTGCTCCTCCGGTATAAATAGAAGAGCTATCGCTATCATATTCACATTAGAGGACGCGTTGTGAGTAGTTTTTTTTTTAATTTATTGCATTACATAACGTTGTCCTAAACCTGAAGTTCTCAAATATTTTTGATGATTGACCCTTTTTTGAAGTGAAGTATTTACAGAGCCTTAAAGCCTAGTTTATCGATACTATTAATATTGTTTGGTAAATAAATAGAAATATAAGTTGGAATGCTTATGTTAACATTTTTTTGTTACGCGTTTACATATGAACTATTGAATTTAAAATACTGTTTCAAAGAAATTTAATACAGAGATAGTTGACTTTGAGGAATTACATTTTCCAAAGGTTATCTTTTACAGGGGCGGATCCAGATCTCAATAAAGGTTGTGGTCACAGTCACCCAAAAACAGGCTAAGTACGAGTCGGAGTATGAATTCCTGTTCAAAATAGTGAAAGGGGTCCCAAATTTTCACGCCGAGTTCAAGACTTTGTATAGTTTCACGTAGGCTATCAACCCCAGTGATCATGAAATTGTGACGTCACCACAATTTGAGGCATTGCGATCGTACCCATGACGATGGATCCACCCCTGAGCTTTTTGTCGTGAATAAAGGAGATGAAAGTTTGTATGGAGGTTCATTATGCGGACGAAGTCGCACGCAAAACCTGGCGCTTAATAAATGTTAACCTGCTATATATTTTATACGCAGCGGAAACGTGTATGGCCGCGAGATGACAGGAGCGAGAGTGTGCTCTTGTCCGCGACGTGACTTGCTGAAGGACGAAGAGAGCGAAGGCGTGTTCAAGAGTGGCAAGAAACGCGTGCCCGCCAACCAGATTAACAAATCTAAGACAAAGAAGATAAAGATCGAAGTTGTACCGAACGGGCAGGCGGCGTTCGACACAAATTTGATTACTTTACCACAGGTATGTAACTATATTTCTATTTAATAAGTTATATTGTACAATTATTTAATTCTACCACTCGAAATTTTATGATATCACAATAGTTTTAATTTGAAATGGAAGTGAAGAGAAGTCCTCAATTTTATGAGATATACTGACTAATGCCATAGCAGAGGGGATAGTACGTCGGTTTCAAGGTGTCGCCATCTTTGAGGTCCCGAGTTTGATGTGTATTGATTTGGAATCTTTAAATAGTATATTGATTTTGTTTCTGAGCAATGTGTGTGATGCTGTCTAAGATTGTATATGTCTATACATAGAATAAAAGAAAGCCGCTTTCCGCTGTCTGTACGCGGAGACCTTTGAAACTACACAACGGTTTTTGATGCGGTTTTTGCAATATAAAGTGGTTCAAGAGGATCATTTATATGTATTATACAGGACCACGTGGGCGAAGCCGCTGGCAGAAAGTTAGTTTAATAGATTAAAAAACAATACTATTTGGTATCCATAAAATATAAAAATTGTTGTGAATGTGTCCAGTAGTATTGTTTTGAGTGTCCTGGGTAGTCCAGTGGTTAGAGCAGTCGCCGCGATTGCGAAAAGTCGTAGTTTCGTGTGCAATCTTAGAGTACTTGGGGCTAATGGAGCATTTTTCATTAAAAATTCAGTATAACATTGTGAAAGCAGAATTGATATAATGTAATAAATACATAATTGTTCAGCTCCAAGTGGTCGGTGCAAATGTGATGACAGCCGGCCTGGAGATGATGGTCCGTATGATGGAGCAGGGCATCGCGGCACGCAGCGACGACTCCCAGTACGTCGCCAACTGCTCCGCGTGTGTCACCTCCCTAAAGGCTGCGATACAACAATACAAGCACGCTGACTCGCAGTGAGTCTTTTACAACTTAAAGAGTATTAATCTGAGGTTATTCGGTGCTGTTGCACTTAATATAAAGTGTAATTTTGAATGCGTTTGCATTTTAGCTGTGTGTTTAAGTATTTTTATTGCGTACTGTAATAGGTTTCAAGGAGATTTTTGTTTTAATTTTCTTTTATAAGTACACTTCATTTTTTAGTTGAATTTCACTATAGTTATATTCAGCTTAAATTTGAATGTGCAGGAGTGCAACCAGTCAAGGGTAAAGATGTTTAGATAAATAATTGTTATTCTGTTAAGTTGTATACAATTATACATTTATGTTCCATTACTGATATAATTACGTAAATTCCTTATGTATAATTACATATTGCGTATACACGAATGCTAAATCGATAAATATATTTAAAGAAAAATGTTTAAAATAATTGACAATCTCAATGTTTAAGTGTTTTTTCTTTAAAAAATTTATCAAATCTTAATTATGTTCAGTTAATAAGAACTTTAATGTTTCATTTATTTGTAATATTATCTACATATTATGTAACACAAGGTTTCTATTATAACATATGACAGTGACAGAATGGCGTAGCCTCTGGTCTTTTTGATGTGATGTTGACCATAGAGTATAATGTGTTTTGATTCAACTTAATGAGCGTTGCTTTGTTGCATTTTGCAATTATTTTCACCGGAAATTTTTGATTTTTTAAGCGTTTTCAACTTTGAGATCCTTTTTATAGTTTTTTGGTTATTTCAATCATGATTACAACAATTTTTTAAGTGATCTTAGATAAGTTCTTTATTAATGTACATAATTAATTTTAAGTTTCCAGTGATGGTGTCTTTGATTAGTGCTATGAAAGTTATTAATTTTCATTTGAACCAGTTTCCATCATGATAATATAGAAATTAATCATTAGTTTCTTTTTATAGTTAGTATTGTTGTTTATGTACGAACTGATAATTCTTTATGTCATTGTTTCTCAAGGTATAAAATATAATGCGACCCTTGCACGATATAAAGTTAACTTTAATATGATTTTTATAACAGTTACATTTTGTAAACCGACTTGTAGCTAGGTTTGTAGCTGTTGATGGTGGAAAGGTTAATCAATTTAAGAAAAAAATACTATAAAGAAAAGAAAATTTGTTTCCCGATATGTAATATAACGCAATGTCGCTTGGACCTATTGATTGATATACATTGCGACCACCGGGAATAATGAACACGACCCACCAAGGGGCTTCGATTACCATGTTGAGAAACAGTGCATAATTTTGATAAATACATAAATGTTCTGTTTAATTTTATTATGTTCTTAAATATGTTGTTATACATATTTGATTATATTAAAGATTGCATAGATATGGCGATATATAACAATCGAATTATACACCCACCTACCAAATGATCCACTGCCACTGATTATTTTACTTTACACCCAATAAGTTAAGGTATAATTTCCATAGATTTGGATAACCTGTTCTCTTATTAAGTATGTAGTTTTCAACCCTACTACTCAATTTATTATAATAATATTTGTAGGATAAATAGAAACATCTGCCAATGTTCGCCAGGCCCCAGACAAGTTTTCTAATTCTAGTAGTTTAGAGTAGTAATTTATGCGACACTAAAACACTCAGTCACAAAAACACATTATAAATTGTCATATGAATCGTAATTCTGTATTGATAGTAATAATAATAATATTTAATTTATTTTTTCCATTAAATACACAAAGTTGATTAATATAGGCTTACAATTTTTTTTTTGTATCAACAATTTATTTGTGGGATACTGCTGCCCAAGCTAAGCATTTGAACTGCCTGTATATCAGGTCAACAGGTTCACCACCTCCTAAAATACAGTTTTACTTTTGATGTTATAAAGGTATATAAATGAAAATGTCTAAACATTGTTCAAGTATATAAGATGTTTGATTAAATTTAGATTAGTAGTTTAAAATTTAGTTAATATAAATACTTATTTACTTTATATAAATCTAACATGGACATTATTATAGACAAAAAAATAATAATTAGAACGCTAACGCCATCTATTGCCATCAAGATGAGTCATATTGTAACGTACCTCCTTAAAGAGCTAGTGCAAATTGAGCTCTCGGCGTTAGTTGCTCGGTGTTCTTGCGTTAAAAAAGCGTTAATGACGTCCAAAGACCGCTTTAAGCGAGCATATATTCGGATCTAAATATAGAAGTGTTTACTTGTGTCTGTTCCCTCTACCTCCGCTTTAAAAGGCGACGACAGAGCCAAAGACAAACTAATTCACGGAATTTATGTCACCTTATATATAAAATTAAGTCAACATGAGTCTAAGTTAAAAGTTTTTTGATAACTTGTTACATATATCTGTTATCTGCATTCCTCTTAGTCCGATAAATTTTTAGCCTTATAATATGACTTGTCCATACGTGCGCAAAAGGGTTTTCTATATGTGGTAAATGTCGGCCAATCAGAATGATTCAAGTAATGTGCTGGATCGTTTTATTTAGACCTTGTAGTTATTAAGATACGACATATTATAAATTATAACCAATACTAGTTCATCATCGAAATTGGTGGGTCTGCGCTGCCAACAAAGATTCATGAATCGTCATTATATTGGATTTCACTGTAGACCAGTGGTTCCCAACTAGGTTTAATTATCCCCGCGGGGTCAGCTTTTATATAGGCTTAAAAAAAGAACCTAATAATTAAGAGAAAATTTAAAAGAAGAACAATGAAACAGTCTCATTTTCTAACAAGATTTAAATTAAAATAAACCTACGATAAGAAACTGGTAAATGCGATACGATAATAACCATCACTTTTTTATAAAGATGCCTGTAATATTTACTTGTAATATTTTTGTATTATAAGCCTTTATGGATGGGGTAATATTAGTTTTACACGAATGCCCAAAAATAAATTATTTAAAAAACACTACTGCCAATTTTGAACTAAAAATAAAAAACCTCTTAGAACGGTCCTCCGACTGCAATGAAAATTTTGTTTAACCAAGCCATTATACAACTAGTTTTTTTATTTTTATTTTTGTTCGTCTTTGGCAGTCGTGTTTTCTTAATAGGGATAATGACGATGAAAATGTTAGAAACCACTGGTTCCACTTTAGTGAAAATTAATCATTATCGTTATTACGGCCTTTTATACATGTCTATGCATTCTTTTATAAATATGATTAATTTTTGTTTTAAGGTTATTAGAAAATACAGGTTTTCTATTGTTTTTGTAGTATTTATGTGTTAATGATGTCCAGTGAATTGTGTTTCATAAAATTATTATATTTTTTTTTGCTTTTAAACAGTCCACAAACGGTCAATTGCACAAACGTCCATTAAGGGTTGATGACGCATTCAAACTAATGGATGTCAAATTTGTATCGGTAATGTCGCTTTAAACTAATGACAATTTTAATTGACGTTTATGCATCTGGCTGTAAGAAAATTATGTAGTTCAGAGTTGCACATCAAAGAATACATATTAAAGTTTCGTATAGATTGGAGATTTGTATAAATAGATGTGCTGCCTATTGTACAATCACACCAGAAACTACTAATGAAACGGTAACGTCGAAAGGTTACTTTTATTTTTATAATTCATAGAAAATGAAAGATAATTAAAAGATAATTAAGCTGGGACGATGTTCAACCATATTCTATTTCATTTTTTATTATTATGTCAACGATTTATTTGTGTCTAATAAAAATGTTTCAACTTTGATTAAAATAAAAAAGTAAGATGCCCGGCCCCATAAATGGTAACTGTAAAATGCATACTGCACACAATTTACTTGATTGATCAATGATCATTCAAAGAAAAATATTAATACTACTTAAAAATATATCTCCCAATATATAGCTCAAATTTATAACAAATTTCGTATTTTTTTTATATTTAAAGTACACGAATATTTGTGTCTTAACAGATTGTGGTTTGTGTATAAATATAAGTTTTGGTAAAAAAGGATAGCTTTTTATAATAATGAAGAAAAATAAACGTTTAAGATATCCTGTTGCGCTCATGCTAAGGTGGAATCCCATCGTTCCCACATTTTTGGAGACTAGTGATGACGTCTTTTACTATGCGTTTTATATAACTTTAGGACAATTTTTTGGTCTAAGCATTCACGAGTATTCGAATGTATTCCCGTATCTTTCTTTTTATTTTAATGAAAATGTTTTAAGAAATTTGTACATAGTAATAATTTTTATATTGCAATTTAATTTGATATAAGATATGTCAACAAGAACAGCACATCGTGTCACTACAAATGATTCATTATCTACAAGCAATAGTGAACTTAAATTAATTGGAGGTTTTGACTAAATTATAGTAACTTTACATTGTATTGATTGTGAAATAATAAAACAAGTGAAATGATTGCACTTATGATTACAATGGCATTAATATAATATATTGCCATCAATAAGTTTTCAAGACAAAAAAATATATTTTATGCTATTTTTTATACTTTATTTTTGGAACATAATTGTGATAAATTTGATTACAAATTTGGCGTAATTTAATTTTAAAGATATTTGAAGTCTTCCTAGACATTAATGTCTTTAAATGATTATTTTTTTTATTAATTAATAACATTGACATATTGCTCCTATATTTTAACAGTTCCGTTATTATAAACGAATTTGTTTTTTGTTCTCTAGATGCCAAAGTTTTATTTGACACTATAAGCCCTTTTTTATTTAGTCAGGTAGGTAGGAGTCGTCCATACATTACGTAACATGTTGAACGAGTTGGTGGAGGAGGGCCCTAAATTTTGTGGCATTTCAGAGTACCTAATAAAAAACATGATTAGACTGTTGAAACTTTTTAAAAGCCGAATTTAAATGGAAACAAAATTAGTATGATGTCATTTATGAATTTATCCTTGGGCTTTAACGTAACTAGCCGAAATTCATACAGATGAAAAAAGTCATATAGCGTTAAATTAGAATTCATAGACAGGTGTATTAAGATCATTTATATATTACGCTGAACTTACAACATCGTTCTACAAGGGCTAGAAACACACGTTCGGTTACGTTATGATTGTTACTACAGACTGTATAGACATAAGTACACAAACATTTTAATTTTTCTATTGACATAATTGATCTGGTACAAATTTATTGGCTTTATCTCGAAAGTGCCTTGCGAATCCGCCTTGATTGAAATTTAAAATATTGTAATTTTGTATTTTTAATTAAATAAAATGAAATTACTTATTTGTTTGTTTTATTTCTTAAGCCTGTTGCATAGATTCTTTACAAAATTACGTATGGTTGTTTTATCTTCCAATGTACAAAATTTTTGAATGGGTTATGCAAAAATCTATCAACCAGCGATCCAGTCTAGACATGAGACATTCTAATTAGCTGTCCCTTCTATGTATCTATTTTGCACTATTATTAACCTAATACAGACCCTTTTAATATAAAATATAATAATGGCCAAATAAGAACTAGTTATACATGGCTCCATTCTCATTCAATTGAATTTAGAATAGGGTGGTGGAGTATGAATTAAAAATTCATATGAAATTTCATAATTCTAAATGGTTATGCCACTGGAGCTACTGTGTCAGACTATATATTAACGTGTTTGTTTTGTGACGTGGAAGTTAAGTAACTTTTGCAAGAGCCAGTCTGAGGATGGGAGACCAAAATTCATGTTAAGCTTCACTGTACTTTTGAAAGCATGATAGCCATTGGTATCAGCTACATCTGCAGCAGTTGACAAACATCAAGTTACCATTGTATGTCAAGGCCCATTTTCCCTATTCCACTAGGAACAGTGTGTCTACTGAGGCATTAAAATGTGAAAACATTAAAAGGGTGATGTTGACAAATACTCGTTGTCAAGGGGCTGTCCATTAATCACGTGATGTTTTTTTTGGCATTTTTTAACCTCCCCTCCCCCATAGTGATACATGGTGAGGTTTAAGTCTACCCCCCCCCCCTCCCCATATATCACGTGTATTTTTAGTACTTACAATGAATCTTAATTTTGTAATTGTATTATAGACAATTAAAGAGTACAATAATGTCTAGAGGTAGACAGAAAGATTACAGGACTTGCAGGTTGTTTTTGATTGACAAAAATAATGAAAGGAATGCGAAAAACTTTATGAATATTATTATTTAATGAACGTTTGACGAAAAAATAATTTTATTACACTTATTTACGCCACTTTTCGGTTGAGTATCGCGCGTTTGTCGAAAAAATAAATACACGTGATATGTTACTTCACCCCCCTCCCCCCTTATGATATTTCGTGACTTTTTATGGACCCCTCCCCCCCCTTTCGAGCCTCACGTGATTAATGGACAGCCCCCAAGACTATGTTTAATATCTTTCTGCAGTAGTGTAGAGCTCCAGAGAAGTAAAAGATTATTTAGTCAGATATCTAATGATAATTTTGAAAAACACCAGTAAATCATCAAATAAAAAAAGGATAAGTTACCTAATCAAAACAAATATTTTCTTAGTATTTTAAAGTTTAATAATTACAAGAGTTTCAAGTGACCTGTAACTTTGTCAATAACATCTTTAGGTGCAGGTCCAACACCTAAAACTGTAATAGAGTTAGGAGCAATCTGTGTTCTTCCTGCATCTCTTATCAAGGATGTTATCAGTCCCATTTTTTGGGCATTATCTGCTATTTGCTTAATTTCATCTACCGAATCTATCTTGAGTGCTACTTTGGCTTGGCCAGTCATTCTCCAGCATTTTAGACCTTCGGGATCTTTTCTTTGTGCCTTTTCAAAGGCCCCGACGGCAGCATGACCACATTGTGCAGCTATTTTCCCTTTACTCATATTGAGATCTGTCCTCACAACTAATACAAGTTTGTATTCAGAATTTGTTGCAAACTGTAAAATAAAACACCTTTGTACAAGAAATCTTAATATTTCTAATAATAATTATACTGGAGCGCCTTTGAACTGTTTTTATTTATTTGCCTGAGGCTGATTTCATATTGTTTTGTTTGTAAAAATAAACAGTAAAATTACCTTCTTTACAGCTTTAATAGCATTGGGAGCAGAGCCGAAGTATTTTTTTAAAACGATTAATGAAATTCCAAGGCATATTCCGCAACCGAGACCGGTTATAAAAGACAAATTTAAATCCATTTTGCGTTTGGAAGAAATGATTGTAGTTACATATAGGTAACTTTATCTTAAAAGTTTCAATGTAGCGTTGCCGATATAAGGTATGAAGTATATATCAGTTTTAAATTAAATATACTTTAGTTTAGACCACAGATTTAGTATGATGTTTAGACAAAACTGAAAAATAAGTCTTTATAGCAGCACACACATAACCTTAAAGAATGAAGTATAAGCAACATCATATCTAGTTGCATTAATATTTGTTTTGCTGCGTAAACACATTTAACACTTATATTCATAACATAAAGCTCAAAATTGGTTGCTCAAATGCTTTATTTTATGCTGCTATGCGTACCGCTGTTAATGTCATATTGTAAATTTTGTCGTTTGTAATTAAAAGCAAAAGGATTTAGAACATATAGGGCAAGTCAAAGGTGATTTATTTTCTAATGTTACAAAAAAATATACACAATCGTTCCACACAATTTTGGAGTTTTGAGAAAGAAGTCAGATGTGAATATAAAATAATTATATGAGAACGTAAAAATGTATGAGTTAGAACATAAAAAGAAGGTAAACGACGACAAGAAAGAATAACCCGATCAATCAACCTTCATTACCATTTAAGGCCTACCAGTGGAAAATTTATAAATCACTTTCTTTTAAATAACTCATTATATGCACTATTTGTATATGTCGCAGCCAAGTCGTATAATCAAACAGCAAACCAATTAGGCGGCTAGCCCGTTAATTTAATGGAGTCATTCAATTAAATGATTAGTCCCTAATTGAACGGTTGTTTTTAGTTGGCTACGACATACGTAACAAGTATGTATGAATCGCAATGAATATGAAATACGAAATTTTGTAGTCCTAGGTTTTTAACTTGTTAGTTGCTAAGCAACAAACAAATATTAAATCATAGTAATTTTTTACAAGTTTCACAAGGCCGTTGCTTTAATTAAGGGGCCAATAAACATTAAAAGATATCACAATATATTTTAAAACCGCATAAGTGAAGCTATACATATATTTTTTAAGTTTTTAATAGTTTTTCATATCAAAAATGAAGAAAACTACGAAAGATTTGGCGCCTATAGCCATACCACATGGCCCACCTGTGGAATCTACTGCTGAATACTACAAATCGCTCATGGAAAGTGCAAGGATGGTAAAGTAAGTCCAAAAAAGAACTCTCCTCCAATTTGTGTAGAACAATCTTTTAACGTAGATCGAGTACTTAATTTCAGTGGTAGTGACGTAGCTAGTAGCTCGGCCGTGGGCGAAGAAACCTCTCGCCCACGTCCGCTCATTGAAAGAGGCCTCGTAAGGTTTTTCCAAAAAAATCCGAATTAAAGCTCATATCTGAATATATATTTCTTCAAAAATATCCGAACATATATTTCTTCTAAGATATATCATCTTATTTGGTTAGTTTTGTAACACAATAAGTATTAGAAGAATAAGCCTACATATTAGGCAGAACTAGTACTGAAAGAAAAAGCTTAGCTGTTGCTACTTCACCCACGTCTACATTAGTCCACGCTACACCACTATCTGGAATTCCTGGTCATAAAAATAAATTGTGATTTTACTACATTATATTTTACTTAGGAAATATCCAGTATGGGACGTAGCTCGACCTACTCCCCAAGTGCTGATGGAGCAAGCACGCCGAGATCTAATGGAAGCAGACGAGAAATTAGTAGCAAAACGTGAAGAAGAAGCAAAATATCGCATTGTCATGGACGCCAAGTGGCAGGAGCTGCGTAATAAGGAAATATTGCTCAAAGAATCTTTTATTAGTTTTAACAAGGTAAGATAAATCAATATAGGTGTAAGGTATATTTCTAAATCACCAATACACACCTCACCGCTCTAACAATACCAAATGAACGGTAAGTCAAAAATTATTAGTTGTCTTAAGATATAACTTGCAGTCCAGTCTATCACAACCAAGGCTGAAGAAATTCAATTTCTTTTTAGCTTCTATTACACTTTTACCGTCAGTTCCCCGTATGTAAGACGCCAAAGATTAATGTATAAAAAAATTATAACAGAGTAACCGCTTCAGCGGCGTATATTACTAGTGACTGTCATGGTATTACGTTTGATTAGTGGCGTTCGGAAATGTGAAATATTTCGATGCGAATAACGCTAAAACTATTAAGACAAGGTCATCTCATTTTGATTTATAGTTTATCCGAGAGAATCAGGAAAAGCGCGATCGCGCCGAACGCAAGATGGAAGCTGACAGCGTAGTCCTCGAAAGAAAGACTCGTGAAACTGAGGCGATGCGACTGCGTGTGCAAGAGATGGAACAGGTCAAACAACTTATGGAAAAGCAAGTTAAAGACTACACTATTTACGAGGTGAGACTTGCAAGTTGAGTAGATTAGGTAAAAAGTTCTGGACTACAGTTGATAATGGGTTGGAGAAAAAGTTTCTTCGCATTTTATATGAAAATTCAAAACATTTTTAATAAAGTTTCATTACATTTTGCTACGTTTTAGGTACGTTTTGCTTGAAATTTTGGCACTTCTGATCAAAAAACCGCTACAAATGGTTGCTTAAACTCCTGCAGTATCACGACTTGCAAAAGTATCTTCCTCGTTGTCTTCTAAAGTATGGCCAATACTTGATTATCTTTTAGAGCTCTCAAAAAGAGATTTTGAGCCCGTCCTAGAATTGGAAAGAAATAATACTAGGAGAACTTAGTTTGTTTTTTTTTACCACGACTTTTATCGTTATTCTTGTCGTACGTGATCTACTTTTCATCAACAGTTATCAGCTTCTTAAAAAATGGTTCAGTTTCTTTACGCCGTAATAAAAAAACACAAGGAATATCCCGAATGTCCAACTTTTTTATGTACCCTCCTTTTTCAAATGCGCCAAAACTGTTTTGCAGTCAATTCCCAGTTCTTCACCTACATCGTAACTACTGATATGCCGATCTTACTCCACTTTTTCAAAAATAGAATCCACCCACGCAATAACGCACACACACACACACACACACACACGCCTTTTTATTGTTTGCTCTTAAAATTATTAACAATTTATAAAATGTATACTAAATAATAATGCCGAAGTTCTGTCATACAGGGTATCCTAGTACAGGTTTCGCTTTCTCACGATGGCTACGACATTTATGAATTAGCTTAAAGTATAATGAAATTACATCTTAGAAGATCGTATGTAGCTATTGTAAAAGAAATTAAGTGATTATTATTATTATTTTTAACGAGTGTATCTTTGACATTAAAATTCTTTTGACTGAAAAAGCATTGCGCTTCTCTCAGGAACTGTACTAGGTCCATAAACATATCTTCTTTAAAATTTTAACCTTTTAATTATACTGAAACCAGCACAAATGGTATAGTCAAAAAGATTTTATTAGAAGTTCATACGTACTATATGCGAAAAGACATTTCCCCCAACCTAATAGCTATGTGCATTCTTTGGTGTTGGTACTATTAGTGAATGATTAGCCACCATACCAGTTTTCGAATTAAGTCAATATTTATTGCAGGATTATCTCATGGCAGTGGTACGCGCATATCCTGAGTTTAAGCAGCCATTAGACGTTTTGAACAGATACGAAGCTTTGGGTAAGATTTTTGTCTCACAACGAAACATGTTTATCGAACTGCACTTCTGTGTTTATACTAGATGTAACTGATTATTCACCTCAGCGGCTGCCAAGAGCACCCTGGCGGAGAGGCAGGAGCGTGACCTGGAAATGTTGGAGGAAGCGCGTCAGGAGATAGCTGCGCTAACGGAGGAGAAGAAGCTGTTTATTATGGGTCTAAATAACACTCTTGCCAATTTAAGGGTAACACAATTTGTTTGCTCAAATGTAGTGCGGTTTTAATCTGACGAACATAAATTTCATGAAGTAGATTGAGATTTTTAATACACTTACGAATAATTGTAATAAAAAATACGCTTTTCTTGTTTACCTTTCTACCTAACATTCACGTTGATGTAAGAGTTGCTATTACTGTTAACAGCTAATTATAGTTCTCTTGCGTAATTTTTTGCTTTTTGGCTGACGTCTGGTTTATTTCCAAATATGTTTAATATGTAAGTTTTATAATTTAGAGAATATTTCTTCAATCAATTTTGCATTAAAATGCTATACTGGAAAATATAATTTAATGAAAAATGATATTTTAATAATCCACTACCATCTAGTCTGAGATGGAATTCGCAATCCGGGTGACTGCTCTAACCACTGAGACTCATCTCAGAGAACCTGGTGCTGGTGGGTTTTTTAAGCATTTTTCATTAAGAAAATGTTAACGATTCAAAAAACCTTTTTCCAGTGGCAATATGACAAAGTGAGAAACCGCGTGATCAAATGGGAACTGGCACTGAACCGTCTGAAGGAGACAGCGGCCAACAGGCACGTGGAGTTGTGTCACGTGCGCGCCGCCATCTGGGCGCTCTACGTCAAGATATGCAACCAGAAGGTAACATTATTATTCTTCTTAAAATGCCTGTCTGTTAGTTGTCAGTTGGCTGTCAATTTTGCGAATATTTTGAGACTTTCACGAGACAAAATAACTGGACGGCGCTTGCTATATATCCCTTAGTTATAAGGAATATAGTGTACAGTTTAATAACGTACCTACTCACCGGTGGGACTGGCCTTTTTTATGTTTAGAATTGCATAGGGGTACTGATCGAGTTACGAAGGGTTACGAAGGTCGGTAAGTTCGAGTTTGTGAATTTTTGGTCCTTTGTCAAATAAGTGGTCCTTGCGAAAGTGCAAACACAAATGCGAAAATGATAACCATACTAGTGTTTTCATGGCTTCAATAATTCAAGTTCTTAATTGAACAAATAAAATAAGCACCTATTTCGTTAAATTACGTGAACTTGTTAGTATTGTATAAGGACTTGTGACGTCGAAGCACTAAGCACCTCGATACGTCAAAGTCTAAAAACCGAAAGGGAGAGAAAGTTGAACTGGTAGACACATCAATCTTGATTTTTACTCTTAAACCTTAAACTTTGAATTTATATACTCATACATTATAAAACCACAATGTCATTAAACTGGTAACTAATTGTTAGGTGTTCAATTAGCTCAAATCTTCGCGCTCACACGACAAAACCTGTTTTTAAATGAAATAAAATAAAAATAAACTTTCTGTATCTATCATTTCGTTAAATTCAAAGGGCCTGCCAATTGATGTAGACACATCAGACTTTGAACAGCAATTGGTGGTCATCATGAGGGCTCTTCTGGAGCTGAGAAGGATCTATAGGATCGCCCAGCGAAGATCTAAAGAGAAGTAAGTATAGCTACATACGTAGGCACAAGTTTGGTCTAGGTATTTTTACGTTTTGTATGCTCTTGTTGAGCTGTATCTGGCAACACATACCGTTTCGCCTTTTATGTCACCCTATTATTTTCTGTCGTTATCCCAATTCCATTGTCTTTCTCACTCTATTAATTTAAACACGTATTTTTTATATTTTGCGTAATCAATAGATTAGGCACACATATTTTTAAGGGATTTGCTCACTAACGACATTTTTAGGGGGAAACTGTTGAAGTTGATGTAAATGTTGAAGTTTAAACAAAATAATAATTTAGTTATGTAATAAATAAAAAATATGGATTTTCAACATTAACTTCTTTCGTTTTCAGAGATGCTGAATCCATGCAAACGGCTTGAAAACAAAAATGTAAGTAACGACGAAGGTTTGGGATTTGAGAAGACAATAATTATATTTTTCTGATATATTGTTGAAAGTAATAAATTATTTTACAATTATGGTTTTTTAATGATAACTGTTTTAAGGTTGACAACCCTAGTCGCACCGCATAAAAAGCTCAAGTTCATAAGTCCAGCGAAATTAATTCCCGGTATACAAATCTAAGCTTTAGCTTGAATATATGTGGAAGTATCAAAAAAAAAAGAAAGCACCAAAAAGCACCTCCACTAGATGGCGAATCTAACAAAAGTTGATTTTTGCAGGAAACGAATGGACCAAAGATAGTCATTTACGTTCCATTTAACTAACATATTAAAAAACTGAAATTTGCTAAGTTCGACGATTAGAAATCAATACAAATACAAAATTTGCAAATATAATATGAGTTGATTATTGAGTTTTGAACACAAATTTACTTTTATACATGAAAGAAAACAAAAAGGTTGCCATGGAAAAATAAAGAAAGTTCCGTAGCGACATCTAGTTTGATTTCGGGAACTAATAATTTTTTTAAATACTTCAATATAGTTTTATGGAATTCAATTAGTGAATAGGTGATACTTAGATACCTCGAAGGCTACTTTTTTATTTTCTGTATGAAACAGCAATAAAGAAGAAACCCTTGCCGAGTTTCTTGCCGGTTCAGTACAAGGTTGTCTGTTTGCCAGCCATTTGCACACCGATAGCATAGCTATCGACTTTAACAAATGATTGAAATAATCCATAGTAGACTGAATAAATAAAATTGATTTTGATTTTGACTTGAAAAAACCAACAGTTATTATAATATTTGATCTATTTTGAATTCACAGTGCTATACTAGAAAATATTCTTGGTAAACAAATGCTTAAAAAATCCATTTTGTCCCTGGTACTCTGAGATGGGACTCGAACCTACGACCTTTCGCGATTCGGGCGACAGCTCTAACGACTGAGCTACACAGGGCCTAACAGGACTATAGAGTATAATGTAATATGTTAAGTTGGAAATATATTGAGAATGTAATAGATATATAAAAACCATATTATAGGATGAGTTAGGATTAAAGTTAAATTGTATATAGGTGATAAAAGGATAGTGTATAACTAAATAGGTATAAAATGAATGAGTAATAAAAAACTCAGGTATCAAGTAGAAAGTAATAAGAAAGAAAACGATTTAATAAAAACAGTTGGAATAAAAAAAACAGGACTGACTTATTTTTCAAGCACTTGTTACTTTTGCGCTACACAGAGCGTATTTTCATCAAAATGCGCATGTGTTTCCTGGGTAGTTCGGTTTTAGAGCAGTCGCCCGGACTGCGAAAGTCATGGGTTCGAATCCCATTTCATCACATATACATAAACGTACACATAGGTACAACACTAACACTTGTTAAGCTCTATTGTTTTTGTTTCCATTTTCTTCTTGTAAATGAACCAATAAAATTTTATGCATTTCTTATTAACAAAGTAATAATGAAAAATGCTTATGAAACTTTAATGGTGTCTAATTGAGCTACTTTAAACGGATTAATTAAAATTTCACAATTTCGAAATCAGTACAACTTTATAAATTTCGAAACAATTAAGAGATAACTACAGTTCTAAACAGTTGCTAACAAGAAAGAGTTAATTGCTTTTCAATTGTTATTATAACAGAGCATTTAGATTAGTTTCAAATTTTAATTCTCTTCGGGAAAGTATAATGTCATCTCAGCATATGCTGATTTTCACAGACATATAATAAATACTATTTATTACACAAACTAAATTAAAATTACATAGACACACGCAAATCTTTACATAAAAAGGTACAAAAGGCGGGCTTGTCACTGGCCAGCGATTTCTTCCAGACAACCTTGCATTGATAAAAAAAAAACGAACATTAGATGGTAGATTGTGCATAAAACTTCATATATAAAAAATATTCCTATTGTGTTTTTATTTTATTCAACGCTTAGATTATAATAACAGGTTAAACTATAACACAGGTAACCGAAGTCAAAATTAATACAGCAACGGCAAATCTAATCAAATAACCAGTGGGTAAACATCTTTAGAATATACATAACAAAATTTAAAATAGTTGCTTTGAAGAAACTTTATAAAATACGAAAGTAATTTTTCACCGATCGAATAGAAACTACGTTCTACGAAATATGATTCGTTCTTCATAATCTACGTAGTCTTTATAAGTGTAACGAATAAAAAAGAGATCTCCAAAGATGGGTTTTAGTATTTTCGCACGTAACAAATCAACTGAAAAAGAAAAATCGACCTTAGAGTCGGACGCGATTACAAACTACTTGAATTTCCTCGAAATCCCTATGAAAATAGCGGGCTGCTGGGACTGGTATGAAAGGCCGGAAACGGAGTACAAGATACTTGTCAACAACATTTATTATTGCATGGTATTATTTGTTCTAATCAATGTACCTACCACTTTGTACGTACATTTGAGCACAGATGTGCTAGATCTAATGACCAGCTTGAGTAAGCTTGCAGATTGTTTGCCATACTTTGTGGCCATTATAATCGTGATATACTTCGGTTTGTATCGCCGTGAAATGTATGACTTGACAAAATCCATGATGGTACAATTCAAGTACCGCTCAGCGAATGGTCTGACTAACATGACTATGATAAATAGTTACAAATCAGCTAAAAACTTTGGCTATTTGTATACGACGTGCACCATGTTTAGTATCACAATGTATGTGATCCCGGAACTTATAAACTGTAAGTACTTTACTAGCTTTCGTAGCGAAGGTAACATATTGAGTTTTGTTTTAGTTGTCATGTCAAGTGAAATGAAAATATCTTTATTCAAGTAGGTTATTACAAGCACTTTAGAATCGTCCAAACAAAAATTTTTTCCCCTACCACTTGTTCAGGACGTCTTTTAGCTGACAAGAAGAACAAGCGAAAGAAACTTACCAGCTTTTTATCATAAGTAATGACATTTACATAAATCATGCCATTACCAAAATAATATGTATTATCACAATAATAAATACAACTTTCAAAGTCTGTAGGACATAGGTTGAACATATAATTAGTCTTTATAGAACAAAGCGAAGGCTATTAATTCCATGCATTGCGATCCTTAAAATAATCATCAACTTTATAATAGCCTTTACTCATAAGTATATTCTTTACATGAATTTGAAATTTATTTATGGGTAGGTCAATTACATTTTGTGGAACTTTATTGAACATAGCAATACATTTACCCAGAAATGATCCTCTGGTTTTTTGAAGTCTGAAGCTTGAAACGGCAAGTTTATTTTTATTTCTTGTGTTAAGATTATGAACACTACCTTTTTTTGTGAAGGAATCGTAATATTTTCTTGTGTACATAGATGTATTGAGAGGCAACAGTCAGAATATTTATTTCTTTAAATATTTCTCTGAGAGATTCCCTAGACCGTAAGAAAAGCATTACATGAACGTAAAAGTAAAGCATTACATGTTGAAAGTGTTATTAGGCCTAGGTTGTAGATCAGGGATTTCCAAACTATTTAACACGAGTTGCCCTTTTCCAAAATTAACTGATACTTCAGACACCGACAGCCAAATTAGTCAAAAATCATATTTCTAATCTTTCTTCTATTGAACAAAATACATAAAATAAATAAATAATAAACAACATCACATACATTGCTCGAATTCCAAGATGAGTAGGGGGCTTTACCCCCGTATTATGAAGTGTTTGAGACAACGAGGGTACCACAACACCCAGACCTGAGACAATATAGAAAAGTTAATTTCCTAAATTGACCCGACCGGGAATTGAACCCGGTACCTCAGAGATGGTGACCCGATACCGGCGTGCGAACCCCTCAGTTATGGGGGCTATACTTCCTACTATAATATTAGTCATACGTCAAGTTGCTATAATATTTATAATATTGAAATTTTTCAATAAGAATTTGTCTTAATTAATAGGGGATCTAATAGGGAATATTAATGAAATAATTTTTTATTTATGTTCCCGCTGAGGAATCGATTTAGACCCCAAGTAGTCGATATCGACCACTTTGAAAATCTCTGGCCTAAAGTATAGTAACAATTTCGCATGAAAGGTAAAAAAAACTTCTATAAAGTTCTTTGATGAATTATTATAGAAGAGTATTTAAAAACATTTTTATCGTTCGAAACATTATGTTAGTCTGAGTCTGAATCTGAGCGCGTTAGATAGGTCTGTATCTGAGTGCGTTAGATAGGTCTGAATCTGAGCGCGTTAGATAGGTCTGAATCTGAGTGCGTTAGATAGGTATTATTACATACCTATATGTGTTTGTTATTAATTTATGTATTGCAGGGTGGACTAACAAACCTCTGCAAAGTTACATGTATATGGACATCACGAAGTCTCCTTTCTTCGAGATTTCGTTTTTAACATTATATTTATCACAAGCCATCGTTGGTCTGGCATTGGGTCAGTTTGGTGAGTATAAACGGCACTGGTTAATACCACCTTCTGAAAGAACAAAAATGAATTAGTTTTTTTTTTAATTCCATATCATTTATTCAGTTTAGTTCAGAAGCATAAGTGAAAAGTCCAAAACTATCCTAGAACTCTGCAAATCTACTGTTATGTAGGACTTTTCTGAGAAGAACCGGCAAGAAACTCGTAGTAGTGCTTTTTTCTTCCTAGTTTATTTCACACATCGAAGTCCAATTGCTAAATGTTCACATTCCACATTCAGTTACATTATTAAAATAACAAAAACAGATACATTGTTTTATTAATTAATTTTAGGAGTATTTTTCGCTGCCAACGCGATTTTACTGTGCGGACAGTTGGATTTGCTTTGCTGCAGCCTCAGAAACACGAGATACACTGCGTTGCTTCTTAACGGTGTCCATTACAGGTGTGCTAATATATGTATAATTGTAGCTCAGTGGCGTTTCAATTAATTCATTAACGTGGCCGTAATTTATGAAATCACGTGCTTTTGACTTTCGCGAGGATCGGTCACGGGAAGAGTGACCAAAATATTATTTTCCCGAATTACTCTGTGATTCGGAAGGCACGTTAAGCCGTTGGTTAAGGCTGCATTTGTAGTTGTTAATATCCTCTAATCAGCACTGGGCCAGCGTGGAGGTTCATGGCCCATCCTCCTTAATCATCCATAAGGAAGGCCTGAACGCTTAGTGTAAGTTTTTTTGACGTTTACGTTCACCGTCGATCGTGAGCGCGTTAAGATTTTAGTATGGAATCCGGTACAGCGCCCCTAGCGGTGACTACCAAGAACTATAAATCTCCATACGAATTCTTAACGCTCTCACTAGTGAACGCGTTAGCGTAAAACTTACACTTACCACTCTGAGCCCCTGCAGTGGGGACGTACTGATGATGAAAATTATTTTTTTTTAATAAAATTAATGATTTTGTTTCGTATCGCGATCCTTGATAGTTAACCAGTTCCCTGGGCTTTTATAGACGCCCTGTAGAAGTACGTTATGATACTAATTCAGCTGATCGACGTTTAGCCGTGCAAATGAATGACGCTCTTCTATTATAGGTTAGCCGCCTAATTGGACGCATCTTTTAGCCAGTTGGCAACGACATATTCAATGTATAATAACAATTTAAACTTTAAATTCATATTTTAACAGCTGTGAGTTTTAGTATATTTATTTCAGTAAGTGTCTGATAATCTCTTATTATATGATGTAATGCGTGGTAAGGAGAATCCTTTAATTATACTATACTAATATTAAACAAGAAAAAGTAGGTCTGTATATATATCAGTTACGCTTTCACGCCGAACCTACTAAACAGAGTTGACTTGAGATAGGGCATAGGTTGCTTTTTATTGTGATAAAATGGTGGAAATAAGGAATTAAAGTTTGTACAGAAGTTCATCATTGTTAAAATCCTAAAACTTTATTTCAGGTATTCTACACGATATAAAGAATAAATATTCGTTTGAGAGATGCTATCCAAAGTAACTACCATGCGGACGAAGTCGCGAGCAAAAGCTTCTAAAACAACGTTGCAAAATCACGTTACTATAAAATTTTATAACTCTAGAACATGTCTAGAACGACTTAATCAATGTTTACCATTAATGAACAAATAAAATAAACTTTCGGTCTAACTACAATTAGGTCTAATGTTTCTTCAGGTCGTTATTGGCATCCCATTTTGACATACAGGGCGACGAACTTCATAATTATATTTACAATGTTGCGGAGATGGAAGAATCTAGCTACCACTACGATGATAAGATGGTATGTAAAGGCTGATATACAAGGGGTCAGTCTACTCATTATCTACTCATACTAACGTCTGTACGGTTCAATGACGGAGTCAGGTTTAGTCGAAATTAAAATTAAAGATACCCTAGCACCACTTTTAGTAGAGCGACTTAAACAAGGCGTCCTTTTCGGGGGCAGGTCCTCCATTATGAGCTAGATTGACCCTAGTAGGGACGTGACGTCACATTTTTATGGTCTACAAAGGTTTATTTCCCACGTGGAACTATGCGCTATACAAAATATTGATCATAGCGTTATATCATAATAAAATAGTAAACATGTACTTTGCAGAAATGCATTATTTTATTGTTAGTTCATACTTGACTAATTTTCGGGTGGCTATGACCACAACCTTTTTTGATGTCTGAATCCGCCCCTGGTCCTCTTTTCATTTTCCCAGGAAGTGATGAGATTATGAGGGCCCTTATAGAGAGGCCTATATACTAAGAACCCTAATTGCTCATTTATATCGGTCGACAGGGACCGCATGCGGAGTGCACAAGTTGCCCGACTTGTGCGGGCTCAATTAAAAGGTGGATAAACCAATGACTGACCAATAAAAACGACCCCAATCGACCAATGTAAATAATATTCATGATGAAATCCGATAATCCGGGTAACCTAATTATTGACAATATGGTATTATGGTACCTATAGTTAGAATTAAATACTTACGTCGTTATTTAAGACTGAATTAAATGACAAATACATTTCAGATAAATAACTTGGAACCAAGAACGACTACGTTCGGTAAGTTATATTTTAAATAAGTAAATAGGTACAAAAAATATAATGAACCGATGTAATGCACTCATTAAATGGATCGCATATTGATATTTTTATCTGTATAATTTTTAAGAGAAAGCTGATGATCTTCAAAAATGTTTGATTTTAAAGAATGTATTAAGGTTGTATAAGTATATAGATGCATGTTTTTGTTTAGTTTGCCTTTGCGATATGTACATATCGCAACCTTTACTGTTAAAACAATCTTTTTATTTGTTTTCATCCGGTTGTCAACTGTTTTGTACCTACATCTTAATTAAATTAAATAAATAAAATAACAAACCATTATTTTCAAATTTTTCTATATAGCTCAATTACAGTGGTCGTTGATGTCCGCATGTGAAGTGCGAGCGACCTCTGCGGACTAATTTCATTGGTCAATAATAATAAAGAATATAATTGAAAATCCATAGATATTTGCCATATAAAATAGAACGCAAGCCGCATGCGGGCATCATCTACCAATGTAAATACTAGAGACCAACCTTATCCAGGCTCTCTTGCTACATCTCTTTCGCTTTCAATCTTCTACCTTTTGCGTCAACACCTACAAAGGCGGTATAATTGGTTTACACGAGGCCAGCAGCCGACACGGTCCAGTAAGCCAGGCCAGTAAATGGTCATTATGCGTGGGTGGTGTGGTGGACAACTACAGCCGTCTACAGCCTCGCGCCTCTGTCGTAGCCTTGGAAAATCCAACATCTCAAATGTTTTTACTTATAAAATGCTACAAAAATGACAGAAATTAAAATTAAAACTAGAGAAATTAATAAGGCGGGATGATAAATAGCTAGCCTAGCATAGAAAAACATGAATTAGTGTGTTAAAAGTATATTTATTTTTCGACATAGTCTCCTTGAAGCGCTATGCCCTTCATCCATCTATGCTCTAAAGCCTTGATGCCATCCCTGAAGTGGTTTTCTTCAAGCCCTTCAAAATAACTGTCCACGGCAGACATCACCTCGCTATTATTTTCAAATCTTTATCCACCTAAAAAATTTTTGAGCTTAGGGAATAGATGAAAGTCAGATGGTGCCAGATCAGGAGAATAAACTGGGTGTGATAGCAAATCATAATTTAATTCTTTGAATTTCGCCATCGCAGTGATGCACGTGTGAACGCGCGCATTATCCTGATGAAAGATTATTTTTTTTTTAGGCCGGGTCTTTTTTCACGAATACACACTTGTAATTTATTCAGTAGATCAGCATAATATTCGCCATTTATGTTTTGTCCTTTTGGAAGGTAATAATCAATCATCAATATACCCTTCGAATCCCAAAATATTGATGCCATGACTTTCCCCGCTGATTTCACGGCTTTTGCTTTTTTGGAGCCGGGGATCCTTTTTCCGTCCATTGTTTAGACTGAATTTTTGATTCAGGTATATAGTGGTGAACGGTTTGTTACTACAGACGAGACTTGGGTTCACCACTATATACCTGAATCAAAAATTCAGTCTAAACAATGGACGGAAAAAGGATCCCCGAGATATCTCGGAAAGTTTCAATCTTCGGTCAGCTAAAACTGCATCATGAATTTTGATCACAGATTCTGGAGTAGTGGCACTTTTTGGACGTCCTGGGTTGCGACCGCCTAACTCATGGACGTAGCCGTAGTCGTAGCTATAACCTATGCTTTATCGATATTTCTTGTGAATCTGTTTATATTCTTTTAAAATTAATTGTCTTTTTTTATTTATATATTTTATCAAACACTTTGGTTTGTTTTTCTTTTCGAAATAGCATTGTTTGTATCAATTCGACATTTTGTAAATTTCGTTTAACTTTAATAATTCAGCAAACAAAAACAACTAAAAGCATTGATTAAATATGTAAATAATAAAAAATGATTAATTTTAAAACAATGTCAAGAGATTCATATGTAAAACCTATAAAGCGTAGGTTATAGCTACGACTACGGCTACGTCCATGAGTTAGGCGGTCGCACCCCTGGACTATGTTCATCTATGGTGCTGGTACGGCCACCCAATTTTTTATGGTCGCATATGAAGGAGAATTTTCTCCCAAAACATCGTTCATCTCTGAAAAAATCTCTCCACCTTTTAATGCTTTTAAATGCAAAAACTTTATCACAGCTCGTAGCTCAATTTTATCCATTTTGCAGAAAAAACAAAAGAATGCTTTTTGAAATGTCAATATTTTAAAGAAAAACTATACGATCGATTTGAAATTTGGAACACTGGCAGCTAATGAACCAATGAGTAAAATACTAAGGAGATTTTATATCGTTATTATACAAAATATGGCTATTTATCATCCCGCCTACGTACCTTTTTTTATTACACCGTTTTGGAGGTCTTCGCAAAACGTTCCATGCATCCTTTGTTCTTTTTCCTATAAACTGTCCGTTACTCACTTCTCTGGCGGTATCAAATAGCCGCTTCGAGCGTGCGTGATTCCTCGTTTTATTCGGCGGTGATACTCGAACCACACATTAAAAATCATGCAAATTACAAACATTAGTTTATAACATCCTCGTAACTCTACGAATACTCTAACGAATTAACATGACACCTGAAGCCCTATTCTATTTCTTCGAAAACTCACTTTCGTCTATACTCAAAATGCTAATACGTCTCCAAAGAAACGCATCTTTCGATAATTTATGATGCAACGGAGGTAGGAGCTGACACTGCCTCTGATGCACGGGTAAACTACACGGGTGTAATTTTAACCAATTAAGATATAAGATTCGAAGTTTTCCGAATTTTCGTTCCAGAACACAAATAGAATAGACTGTCAGGTGTCATGTTAATTCGTCCGACTTATAAGTAACAGAAAGAAATTTCAGATATTTACAGCGAAAGATACGATGCTGCCACAAACAGCGCGTTACGGGACTGCGCGCGGATGTGCAATGTGGTGAATAGTTACCGAGAGCGGTTCGAGAGGTTCGTGTCGCCACTGCTGGCACTCAGGGTAGTGCAGGTCACGATGTACCTCTGCATGCTGCTGTATTCTGCGACCCTGGTGAGAATTACCCTTAGGCAATAGCCAAGCATTTGTTCAATGAGAATCTTTCTATATTCGTATCTTCATGCCGGTAAAACGCCCATAAAACGTTTATTCAACAATCACAGCACAAATCTTGTGGTATTTAAATGCTTTTATTTTTAATCTTACTCTTTGTTTTCTAGAAATTTGACATGGTCACTGTGGAATATGTAGGAGCCGTCGCTTTGGATACGTTTGTCTACTGCTATTATGGAAATCAAATAATTATACAGGCTAGTAAAAAAAATTAAAGGATAAATTAGAATTAGGTATATTATATATTAGTATTAAGTTCGGGCGGGTTCTTTATGAAAGACAAGAATCTTTATTCTTTTAATAATTGTAAACCTACAAATCAATACAGGGTACTACAGTTACATGTAAATGTAAATCTTAAAAATAAAATAACCAATCACCTGTAGGTACGCACAACTCGTAATTTCACAAATTTTGGCCACTTAATAAAATAAAAGCTCTATGTTCGCGCGATGGGTGACCGAAAATTTATTACCACGACCATCTCAGTGGTTTGAAAGACACGTCAAGCCGTTGGTTCCCGCATATGCAGTCGTTAATATTCACCGATTAGAACTGGGGTTGTGCTGTGACTTATGTCTAACCTGACCAGACGTCCCGTTTTTGGTTGCCTGTCCTGGTGTCCCTGAAGGTAACCGCGAGACGCAAAAATATCCCGTTTTGAGAACGAGGAGAAAATGTAGTTGGTCGCACACTAGTGGTTGCCTCCGAAGTGAAGATGCTAGCTAACGTTGTCCCGTTTCGATCCAAAGATAATATGGTCACGTTAATCATGTGGCACATTCTTCCTATTATTTATTCCCCATTCCTAGGGAATGCGTGTGCGCCAGCAGTGGGGATTTTAAAACTAATCGAAAGGACAACAATTCTTTGTAGAGAAACTATTAAAATCTTACCCTTTTTCATACAGGACAACCGTAAAAATGTACAATTTTCTTTTGTTAGGCGGATCGTGTTACGACTGCCGCGTATCAGAGTGGATGGCCAACGATGGGTGTGCGCTCGCGCAGATTATTACTCAACATACTGCTGTCCAACAGACGTCCGGTCGCGGTGCGAGCTGGATACTTTCTACCCATGAATCTACACACATTCCTTGTGGTAATACTTTTGTTTTGGTCAACTACGGCATTCAGTAGTCCTACCTAACTCAAAGCTAAAGATGTAGCTATAAAATCGATTTTTTTATCAACAACAAATATCTTATCTGTTTTTTTTATATTTGACTAAATTAAAATATTTGGATTAAATTCTAATATTTATTAAATTATTTTTGGCAATGGCACGAGTTAGGCGGGATATCTCTAATTTTAACGCGAAAATTATCTAGTACCTTATTATCTTGCATTGCTCAGAGCCCAAGTAGGTAACTCATGAGTAATTTGTGCCCAAATTAAGCAGCTTTTTAGCACTTGTATTATGAAATCTGAAACAAAGAAGGTACCATAACACCTAGACCCGAGACACAAAACAGAAAAGTTCATTTTCCCTTAGACTCGACTGGGATTCGAAACCGGGAACTTACAAGATAGTGACATCTTTAATCAGGCACCTAATTGACCGTTGTACAAACATCCATTATAATTGACATTGGTTTAACCGGCATTACTGATACAAATTTAAAAATAAGAGCATTTATACGACATACGTCCATTAAAATTTTCATTAGGTAAAGCGATATTACTTATACAAATTTGAAATTCATTAGAGCTTAAATACGTCATTAAACGTTATTGGACATTTGTGCAACTGACCGTATTTGCTCTAAAGTTGTCATTAAAGCTTAACGGACGTTTGTGCAACTGGGTGCGAGACACGGCCACGGAAGTCTTCACTTGTACAATAGCCCGCGGGTGTTTTTGTTTTATATATATTTTTTTTCATATTTCAGATTATAAAGACGTCCTTTTCATATTACACATTGTTAGTGAACGTCAACGAAAAGTGATATGTGTATTTGTATTTCATAGTAAAATTTCACTCTGATTTCATGTTTTTCTGCGTTTGATTGTAAACCCACCAAATCGAGAATTGTTTTAATATATGAAAAAACATATGTTCAGCCAATTCTATTTCTAGCTCACGATAGAACCTTTTCATAGTACTAAATTAATTTCAATGTTAATTTCTTTATATAGATACAGTTATAGAACGGCTTATTTTTTGAAAATGTCATTACATCTGTTAAGATCTGGTAAGTTCTTTCTCGTTCGTCTTATCCGCCAAAACGTGTCTTGAACGAGTGGTAGGGGAAAAAAATTTGATACGATTCAAAAGTCCATAAGATTCTTAAGAATGAGAGTAAATTGACTTGGAAAAAAATTTGATACGATTCAAAAGTCCATAAGATTCTTAAGAATGAGACTAAATTGACTTTGAATGTCCTTAATAACATACACAAAATGTTAATATCTAAATATCATTAAAATACATACGGTTGCTTTTAAACTCTAACTTCAACCCGTTAAGATTTAAAATCGTATGGAGAAATTTGACAGATTTGTATAACACTGTACATATGTAATGAAAGATAAATAAAACATCCAAATATTCAGAAAGTATTTTATTTACGAAATCAATATACAATAATCTTGTTCATACAATTAATAATCATCATTATGTGTATGACCGCGGCCGTCGGCCACTGTACATATGTAGGTAGCGATCGTCTAACTAAAGATCACCTCTTGCGTCTCACCGCTGCGATATTATTCCTCTCTGATTCGACATTTTTAATCTTAATTTGGCAACTAATGGCGTTGAAGACAAAACAAAAGTCCGAATGTATACCTTACTCGTCTGTACTGATTATAACTTACATATAAGTCGCATAAGGTTCAAAATCGCTTAGGTAATTAAGCAAATTACATGGTGACTATCCTACGCCCGGCCTACTACGGGGACGGTGTTTTTTTTTTACAATTATTTTGTTCTCATACAACACACTACGCATCGTTTACAATATTTTATGCTTACTACTTTACTTACTATAAAGAGGAGTTTTTTAATTTACTTCCAATATTATCAATTACAATTTTCTGTCATTATACTAATAAATTGCGCGGTTTTAACATTAAACGTGAACTTTGTAACGGCACTTCTTCAATTTGTCAATTTTATCGATAATCGTAGATCAATCGTTGCGTAATGTCCCACCTCTAATGTTGAAACCGCACTCTCTTACATTTAGAACTTGTTTGGATATCGAATGCAACACAAGCATACAGAAGAGCAAACGTACATTACACAGACAGGACACGCTCACATTCCAGTTATATTTTATATTTATTTTTTGCAGCATTCTTAGCATTCATCCTTATTTATATGCTCAAAGGGTACCCCGGAGCTGAAACTGTCACTTAAAAAAAATTTAAGATAAAAAATATAATAATTACTACATGCAACACTGGCAGTTTAAACTTACAATAAAAATGGCTGAAATCGACGTTGGGAATGTGACAGATGTTGTGTTTAAATAGACTTGAGACTTATATAAATAAGAGTACTGTTTTATATAAACAAATAATGTTATACTGAGCTGTCTCTTAAATTCAATTAAACGAAAAGTAAACAGCTTCGCAAGTTACGTTATCAATACATAAATTCTATACAGAGTGTAAGTTATCGAGAAAGACGAATAGAATACACAGTACCCATAAACGAACTATTTTGTAGTATTTTTTATTCTGCCACATATTGAGCAGGTGTCATCAAAAAATATCGACACAATATATCCAATTTACAATCGTTATATGTTATCGAAACTGCCACAAGGAATAGTTGTTCCAACAAACCTCTGTCACATCCAATCTTAGCCCATATGCGACTAGAACGTCGCCTAAAAACCACGGTGTTTTGTTTACAAAGATGATCAAATTTGCATGTGAACGCCGCGCACTCTTGTCGTAAAGGTGCAATCACACGGGCAACCAATATTAAAGACTCCAAAGTCGCATTTGAGTTCCCACTATTCATAAATTCCGGATCTAATTTAATAATAATTATTCTAAAATGTTCAGTTGCAAAATTATCAAGGAAATAATGAAATTTTACATTAATAATTACGCGACTTAATTTGTACTCGAAGTCGAAATTAAGTATAGCCCGTATAAATAGCACCTGAACATAATTGTCCAGCAATTGTTACAGTGAGCGGCGGCCGCGAACCACGAGAGTGAGAGAGAGCGGCAATCGCCATCGAATAATAATACTAGATTGCGAAAAAAAATTTCATCATCATAATTTATAAAATCATACAAAAATCACGTCCGTTTACATTTAAAAATAAAAATGAATACAGAAGCGACCCTTTAACGCAGCGCGGCCGAAGTTACATCACTAGCGACATATCGATAAAATCAAGGACGTCGCGGCGTCGTCGTTTCTATGCTGCAGTGTTGCCACACGTCAGAAAAAGCTACTAATTTAAGCGGAAAGCTTTATCTGTCAAGACTTTTTTTTTAAATAAATTCACTGTTAAGCCTCGCTGGTTATAGAGTCGTAGATGCTAAAACATAGCATTATATATTCATGGATAAGGTTTATGGAGTTTTGGTATGTTTTAGCGTACAAACTGGGTACGGCTGGGTACAAAAGTATGGTAGGTTGTGTGGTGCTTAGTTATGGGTTTCCATGCAAGTCGTTGAAGTCTCTCAACTCGACGCAGCGGAACGGAGCCACTAACTGTGTGTCGGAGGATCGGGAACAAAACGTTTACACATTAATCACGGCACAATCGTCCTCGAACAATAACAACTCGCTTGTATACGGTTCTAATTTATTAATAGATAATTAGATAATAGAAAATTATTGAAAAATTGCAACGGTACACGAATGACTCGAGCCTCGAGAACTACAGAAATTGCACATTATTTTAGCAGCATTATGAATCATTTAGAATAATACACTTTGATTTCCTAACGATTCAGTATAAAATGTGTTGGATATGGAATTTTAGTAAATAATAATAGCCGTTTTATTTCAAAAGATATCTATGTCATAGACTGGAAATTATTTTTTTAACATTACAGCTCATTTTGTATATGACCAATTCTTCCGGTAACTATCAAGTAGTTAATTTAAAACATTTCATAATCAAATTAATAAATTAGAACCGTATAGAATCCTATAGTATGTATGAGGGTGTAAGATTGAGTTGCATCTTGGAAATTAGGATATTCTTTTGTCGTCACCCTATTTTTTCAGTTATTTAAAACCACTATTTTCTAGAGCGAGACACGTTATCTTTCTCGCTCTAGCAAGCGATAGAAAAGGATAACATGCTGGCAGATACAGCTCAACCCTAATTACATATATATTTTGTGCTAGGCGATAAAAGCTTTGCCAAAAACATGTTTTTTATTATACTAAGTACATTATAACTCTCAATCAATTTACAAAAGCGATTCTTAAATAAACCAAAGATCTAAGTGAGTGAAAGAGATAGCATGTATCACAATCACAGTTAAACTAGTCGACGGGATTGCTGTTGGATCATTTTACCTAATATTGCTATTAATATGTGTTGAGATTAGTGATGTGATGTGATGAAATCACTCGTTTCAAAAACAATGCAAAGTTAAAGGCTTGATATTTGTTAGTGAATTTGCATTCCAACTGTTGTACAAAATCACAAACCTTTCAAAGCAACTGCTTCAGATGTCTCTGAAGTACAAGAAACAAAATATATATATTTTTTAAATATTAAACCATCAATCTATGCCACACATTAAAATTTGTATCATACATATTTACTTGTGGAAAAGTAAAATTTTTCGTTGATTTCATTATTTTTTTTATGAACTTCCAATTCTTATTTTAGCTTTGGTGAATGAGAGAGAGACAAATCACTGACAATATTTTGTGGAAAACGAATAGATGGGGCGGGCACATACTGTTTGTATAACTAGAGGATTATTGTGAACAAATAAAATAGCAGAAATATAAAAGGATTAAGATGTGTATTTACTAGAAGACGTAAGCCCTAGGCTTATATTTCTAAACATAGTCGATTATGTTATGTGATGTAACCAAATTTTTTATATAATTCTCTAAAAATAGCTCTTATCTCGATGGAACTGAGGTATAGTTTCGAGTAACATTGTAAAATATCTGAATAACGCGATATTTATCGCATCCATACTATTTTTACTAATGGACGGAGTTATTCATGAAGAGAAAGTGTATAAATTTATTGAAGTTCTATTACTAGATTGTCATGTACGCGAAAAAACAATATACAAAATCCGACCACGTATCGAGAGTTATATGTAGCGGGACCTTCGACACCTAGTGACTACAATTTTTTAAAAAACTACAACCTTATTATCATTCCCATAAAAGTCAATTTTACATTATTATTTTGTAGTTGCTATATGTGTTAAACATATTTGAACAATGTAGTGTATGTGCTTAAAATTAAATGGTAAACGATATGCAACGAGTTGGTTTGCAGGCGTAGAGGTCAATAAATCTATCTAGTACGTGGTCGAGTGTGGTCCGTAATCTGTGATGTTTTGTTGTCCAATTGTTAGCCCTTTATTATTTAATACTGAACGCAAGGAAGTGTTTCGTCTGTTTGAGCATGGAGTGTCATCTCTATACGAGTTTTATACGAGGGTAGAGTGTCACCTTTATACGAGTGTAGTGTCACTTTCACATGAGTGTAGAGTGTCACTTTTAAACGAGTGTAGTGTCACTTTCATATGAGTGTAGAGTGTCACCTTTAAACGAGTGTAGTGTCACCTTTATACGAGGGTAGAGTGTCACCTATATACGAGGGTAGAGTGTCACCTTTATACGAGTGTAGTGTCACATTTATACGAGTGTAAAGTGTCGTCTATATACAAGTGTTGAGTGTCGTCGTTGTATAAGTGCAGGATGTCGCCTGTATGTTAGTGTTGAGTATAGTTTCTGTATGACATACAGTACTGTTGATGGGTGATGTACACACGACTGCACGTCAGGTTACCACAATGTGTCAAATTTATGCAATGGATTTTAACCTGTACCAGCAATATACTATGGTTTAAAATGAAACGGGAACTTTGACAGTTTTGTATAGTCTGACGTGCAGTGCAATATCAACGATGTACGAGTATATATAGTGTCGACTCAGCAGGCCCCAAGTATAATTGAACAGATCACTTTTGCAATTTACACAACAACCGAATACCGTTCTGTGCGAGAGTGAATTTGATTAAGGACCGCGTCGCCTCAGCGGGCGTGTACAGTGTGCGAGCGGGAGGTGTGGATGTTTGCGTGTGGTGTTGTCTCACTCACTTCTTCTTGTTCTTGGGCTGCGCGCGCGGCGGCGTGTTGGGGCGGCCCATGTTCAGGCCCGAGTAGAGCTTGCGCTTGTCCGCCGGCTTCAGGATCTGGAACGAGCACATCAGCGTCTCGTCCACCGACATCAGCGCACCTGCGGACGGAAGACATTGGATACGATTTAATCTTACAAACCCTCCATGATCACAAAACTTAACAGATAAATGTACATATGAATTTTATTTAATCATGGATTGCAGAAATCAGCAATTTTCGGAATTAATCTTCAGATGGCTGTCAGATTTTATGTTCCAGGTATTTCTGAAAGCGTCGTTGATGGAGACTAAATCTGCAGTCGTTAGGACCCACCACAGTTAGGTCACATATAGTGGATATTGACCTGGTTTTAATGGATATTACTGGGACTCTGAAAAGTATAAAGCACTGATAGGCTTATGTATCACAATCACAGTTATAATGACATATAAAACTGAACTGAGAGCAACGTTAAGATTCAGCACCATATAACATATAAAATAAAAATCAATAATGGCAGATTGTCCAGGCTACATACAACAGCGCACTGTACAAAAAAAATGCCCAAAGACTTGATTCGCGATAACAAAATGGAAAAGATTGTAAACTTCAAAACTTACCTGCGTTATCAAATTCGCCGCAGTAGTTGGGCGCTGAAAACAGTGTGACCAATTGCCGCTTGGCGAAGAACTCGTAACCGTCCTCCACTACCTGGTGTGCGCGGCAGATCAGGTCAAACTCGTGCTTCGATAAGAACTTGCCGACCACCTGTAACAGATGCACATTATTGCTAACCGACATAAACATATATAAGACATTGCTGTTAAAATAAATAAGCTGTTAATGATCAAAAGTCGTTCATTCCCAATGTAACTTAAGGTCTATCCGCAACGAAATTTCTAGTTTAAAATTGAGAATCGTTCTTATAATTTTGCTAAAATCAAATCGGTGAAGATTATCTGTGCATGATAGGCAGTGACAGAACATCCCTCCGATGCATCATAATCGACAATTGCGTTTCTGAGAAACAGAGTAGACCTTCTGAATGTGAGCTTAAAAACACAAATACATATTTGATTGACCCTACGAAACTCTTCTCATGCTCTGTGATACTGGACTTTGAGTTACATGCGATTTATGATCGTATTCACAAATACTGACCTCAGTGCCGAAGGTGAAGCTGACGCCGCGGTCGTTCTCGCCCCAACCGGCGGTGTCTTTGTCCGGATCTGACCACAGCAGGTCGCACAGCAGCCCCTGGTCGGGCACGTCTGTGGGCCGCATGATCCGCCGGATCTGTTCCATCGCTTGGAGGTCCGGTGACAGACCACCATGACAGCAGAAGATCTTTTCATCCACTAAAACAATTGAAAATTAAACTTAAATCAATGGTTCAAAGATAGACCACCGTGACAGTAATCTTTTCACCCACGACCCAACCCAACCTTTAAACAGAGATAAAGAATATCGGGTTTACACATAAAAACGGATTTGTTGATGTTTTAAAAGTATTTGTTAATGTCAAATTTAAAGAATGTAAAAAAAAAAAAATATTTTATATAAAGTCTTGGATTGATCTAAGAATTAAACAAATGTGGTCCAGAAATGTAAAAAAATCGACAAGAATGCAGACAATCTGACTCATCAGACTACAATTAACGCATCAATCGCACATGTGCTCTCTCTGCCGTTTTAGGTGGAGCGATAACCTCAGGTGTATCTGCTGTTTACGAGGCGCCAGTTCGTGATAAATTCTTCGAGAATGTTCTGGACAATTTCTAAGAAAGTTATTTTAATTGTGTACTACCTCTTAATGAGAAACTCCATTGAGAATATTAAGTGGCATACTTGTCTCGTTTAACTAAATGTAGCCCTAGTAGGAATTTTGATAAAAATTACCAAATAAATTTAAACTCCTGACATACTAAGGGCAAACATAAGGGTAAAATCGATAAGCTGACTTCTTCGAAATTGAATTGACACAGTTAATAGAGACAATCAAGATGAATAATTGGGATGGCAGTTGAATGGATGCTCCAGAGGAAATTGGTTTGCGAGTTGGCGTAATAACTAGAAATACCTTTTGTCTGTGATTTCGCTGGGGGCGTACGCTTTATTTTATTACGATTTACAATATACGCAAAATTCAGCAACAACAGCTATAGAAAATACGATCTAAATGCCGCAATCTACATATTAATTGTTAGAAGAAAGTCAGATTTCTTCAATTCAATACGATCTGTAAAAGATTTAGTTATTCTTAGGAAGTTAGTATTTCAAGAAGTTTTGTTTACAATATATTTTTTCGGGAAATATAATATACCCTTAGAATAATCTTATAATACGCAAACATGAATCAACTATTTTCTTTAAAAATGAATGAACTATAAAGGAATATTTACACACATACATTTTCAAAGTACGTTTGTGTTAATACTAGTAAAAATGCGTCTGTATTAAAAAGCTACTTCAATAACCGACTCAACGTTGGTGTCTGATGGCAACCGTCCAAGACAGCTGATTCACCTGTTTCCGATGGAGAATTTATCGTGATAGAATGGATAAATATCATTGAATTTCTGCCAGTTCAAGGTAAAAAAAAATATTGTTTAGAGGATCGATTTAAAGAAATCAATAACTATTATTAAAACATGCTCTGCATTGCGTTCTCCAGGTACCAGACTTTGGAAACGAAAAAGCCTATTTCATTTGTCAAAATTATGTTTGACAATGTGAACAAAGACATGTCACATTAAAAATATATCGTTTTAATAGTTTACTCACACAATAGGTATTTCGATACAAACAAACGTTATCATTTCAAGCAAATCCATTCTATCACATATCATACGATAAGATATATCGATAACAAGCATAACAGATATAGAATCGCGAGTTCCAAGTTCAGTATAAACATCTAAAACTTTTTCATCCTTTTTATACAATTGGATACTATCTCGGGTGAACTTGATAAAGATCGGTACTCCTGGATGAATCGGTACTCCTATGTCATCGATACTTTTGATTCGATAGTGTGTACTGGTATCGAATCGATGCATATCATGATATAGTTACCGCATTTACACGCAATGAACGGATAAAAAAAAGAAGAATAAGGTACATGCAATAAATTAGATATATTTTACATGTTCATGATAAGGGATTCGAGTACTCATAAGTATCGATCCTTTCATAATGTGGAATTGATACTAATATTGTGTACTTGTATAAAAAAAAAATACTGGTATTGATTAATTCATTCCTATAAATATGATAGAATTTGAGTGGTGATGCCTCCTTGTGACGTTAGAATTGTTATTGCGTTCCGATCTTTCTAAACTTTTCTATGTATCGTCCCCGGGAGACTATATGAAAATTTATATCTCAACATAGAGTGCATATCGAGGATATTATTCTTATTATTACTGTGATGATAAAGGAAACAATTCTGATGTAGAATTGTTGTATCTACAACCAAACATTGGTTTGTTTTGCAATCGGATCAGATTTGTTCTCTATTGTCTCTGGTCTGTTATTTATCGTTTGTCTAATACACACTTATCCGAACGTCATTCAGATTTTGTACAAGCAGTTTACAAATTACTTTACATAACAAAGCGTGTTGTAATGTTTTGGCCAATCGAAATCCGTTTGTGCGATGACGTAATCACTACTACTACTAGTCCTCAAGATCAATACAATACACAATGCATGCGTTAGCGCCGATGCCACGTGCAGAAAACCACGTGTCGCCCACGCCAAACGACACGTGAGTTACAATGATCTCTAATTAGATACACATAATGTCTATTATGGGAAATGTAGTATTATTTGATTAGTCAGGAGGAACAAATTAAGACAATCGAAGATGAAAACAGTAGGCAACAGTTTGCGATGTATTCCTCGCATTGGGAGACATTTGATCGTACGTCAGGTTGGGATACTGGTTTGCTACCGTGTATATCAAACTTTATATTTCTACGACCATTACCAATGTTATTTTATTGCTAATGTACAAAAATGTAACATAAACCAACATACAATAGGAATCCAAGAATAGCTACAGTGCATTTCATCATATACAAGCAAGCAATCCACGGAATGGAGGTATAAAAAACGAGGCCGCCTTGAATAAATAAACCTCAAGCGACTTCAGTATGACGCAAGCGGGAGAGTTTCATATGCGGTGTTCCTTCCACAGTGACGTCACAGGAACTTGTGCCAGGATATAAACGGACCATTAAATAAGTAATTATAAGAGACCGAAAATAACGTGTTTATATCCATGTGCTCCTTTGCATTAAATAATATAAAAATAGAATACATCAAACGTAAAAATCAGTAGCAAAATTACATAAACATTGATCAAAATAGCAACTAAAGTAACAAGTAAATGAGAAAACCAAGTCTCGTTTAGGGCTACTGTAGATCAATTCGTAGAGACGCGGCCGGTAAGCGAACCAGCACATTACGGGTTCAATCAAGCTGCTGGCCAGGGCCCTACCTAAGGGGTGACAATCTGGGGAAACGCCAACGACAAAATGAGAAACAAGAAGAAAACTGGGAGCACCGGACGCTTGGACTAACGCACTAAAAACAGAATCAAGTTTTGTTCAAAAGCAAAGCTTAGTATGACTTGAGTCCTCATGCTACGAGAGATGGTAAAATAACATTTTCATAGCTTACCACTCTTATAATTAAATATATTTAATGTCCCATATTGAGATTACCACATCCATGATTTATATCTGATTGTTGTTTGTTAGTATAAATTATTTTTGCCTGGACTGCTAAATAGCTGGATTGGGCTTCGCCGAACAATTGCCTTTTTATGTATTTTTTTATACAATTAATATCAAATTAGTGTTATTAATATAAAATTTAACAAATATAGTAACACGATCTTCGCGCCCGAGTGACTAATATTTACTTCCTTATTTATTTACATATAGGACATTGAAGATGGCTCTTAATTGATATTTTATTTCCGTTTTAAATTTAAATGGCGTGTTGAATCAATTTTGTTAACGTAAGTACAAGTTTGAGAAATTTAAACGGGCTCGTTTATTAAATGAATTAATTTGGGGAATTTATAGAAGTACATGTTTACGAAGGAAAGTTCATTAGATAAATTACCTACATCAAAGTTTACTATAAAAAATAGATATAACCAATTAGTCACATTAATTACGTGGCGTAATTAAATTAGTCGATAAACATTGACTAAGTAAATTGAATTTGATAGATACACAGCTCTTTATCATCATTCTTCGAGTTTTTTACAACAACATCAAATGAAACTTGAGTTTCGAGCTTGTTGTCACATCATATTACAAATTTTACTTTAAACGTATGAACAACGATATAAAAAAATACACGTAATGATAATAACATAATTTTACGCCTAATTTATTTTACTGAAAAAACATCTTGACACAATAAAACGACAAATCTGCTTATAATAAGTGATTTCTAGTTAAGCTATACCTTATTCTAGGTTAGTGGTTAGTTAGTAAACGGATAGAATTGTGCAGTGCAGTGAATCAAAAGCAGGACATCCACTTTCGGGTGTATTCAGATTTGTCCTAGTTCTTAGGGCGCCGGGTATACAAAACTGTCCGGTGTTGATATTATTTTTTTCGAAGTAATGCTCTTGACTAAATCTTTAATTTGGCGCAATATTTATCGATCAGAGGTAATTTCATCATTAAATCAATACTTTCTTACTCCATCATACATAAAACCATATGCCCTTTTTGTTACGTGCAAACTGTCACTTCTATCACGTGTCCATGTTGTCCATTCTAATAGAATCTGTTCTTTCTCAATGTTGCTATTGAATATTTTGTCCTAGTTTAAAATCGGCAACCCTGGCCAAGAGTAACATCAAGACATGCCCCTCATCCAACACTTTCGCGACAATGGCACTCGTAATTAACGAAAGAGGGCGAGAACACGTACGTATAGTCTGAAAGATCTTCGCTTAAAATTTATGCCTTAAATGAATTCGTGAAATGGCAAATGGATTCCAATTAAGTTTTTGATAAGAATAAAGCTAAAAGAGAGTTGTTATTAAAACATTAGTTTATTTCCCAATTTATACAATTATTTATATAGGTGAACGTTGCCGATCTTTCTAGACTGTTTTCCTTTTTTTATTTTAATATATGATTTCGTAGCAATGAAGATTTTGCGGTGTTAGAAAAAGTTAGATATATACCTACATGTAAATCCAGACAGGTCAATGTTGTAAGGTACAGTTTAAATGCCGAGTCGCCTCCTGCATTGCGGTACTGTTGAGGCCTAGTATAATACGAACAGAACAAGAAATAGTTTTTACATCTCTCATATTTGATAAATAAATCCTTATTACCTCCAAATGGGGCTTGTAAGTGACCCATAAGCACTCTAGGGTAATAATGTAGTTAGAAAAGCCTAGGGCGGTAAGTAATTAAAAAAAAAAACACGTCACTCTTTCAAAAAGTTCTAGCCTTCAGACTGGTAATAGACATCATGCATTCAGCCCAATGACCTCTTGGCTATTCAGCTTCGTTTTCGTATGAGTATAATAGTCGTCAATTTTAAATATCGAACGGCAACGCTCAATTTCGTTCTTGAAAAAAAAAATTAAGAAGTTATTTACTTGGTTTTTTATAATGAAAAAAAAAAGCGAGAATAGAAATTTTTTACTTTAAATATTGTTTGCTTTTGGGTTTTTTTTATAATCACGTGCTAATTAGGAAAAGCCATGAGTGAAAATATGTGATATATATATATAACAAGTGATGAAAATATAAGCTGCACTCCCGATTTAATGAAAATGGAAGCAAGCAGCAATTAATAATATTTTGCCTGAAACTTCCAAAGAGAGATATTTTAACTAATAAAATGTTGTATTTTTGTAACGCCGGTATTTTCTACTTAATTCACAACCGAGATGTAAAGCAGAGTAGTTAGCTCTGCGTGGTAAGTGTAAGTTTTACGCTAACGCGTTCACTATGGTATGGAGTATGGAGATTTGTAGTTCTTGGTAGTTACCGCTAGGGGCGCTATACCGGATTCCATACTAAATCAATCGACAGTGAACGTAAAAGTAAAAAAAAACTTACACTAAGCGCTCTGGTGTAAGCATCAATTGTACCCTCGAACTATAGGCGCCCTAAATATCTCGGGCTGCAATTGATACCTTACAGCCCTTGGCTACTAATCTACTATTAAATGTGTAGACTAAAAGGAATAACAGTTATATAAAATACATATTTTAAATAACTGTTATTCCTTTTAGTCTACACATTTATTAATTAATATCTTGGCAAAGTAAACACACTACGTATTATCAATGTGATTACTGAAGGTCGATAAAGCGTTTATGGAAACTAAGCCGCACCACACTGCGCAACGGAAGCAAATCTGACAGGTGATGAAGGACACGCCGGCGGCGGCCGTGTGGACCGACTCCATGTTGGGATACACAAACACGTTCTGTCCCTCGTTAAAGAGATACTCCGAGACAAGTTACTGCGGCTACACTAAAACCAAGCACCACACTTGACACATTAAGGACATTATTTATTTTTATTTATTTATTCATTCAACAAAGTTTCAACAGCAGTTTTGTTATTTTAATACAAAAATAAATATGCAGCATTGACGTACAATTTAATGGCTATACTCAACGCTTTTATTTTGATGTATAAATATAAGGTTAACTTTTAGTTTTACTAATAAGTGCTGGCTGATTTTGTACTTATCGATCCATAAGAAGCAAAAAATGTAATAAGATTATTTACCGAAAATTAACTATTTTTTTTAGACAAGAATATAAATACACACACTTATGACGTCACAAGCTAGTAAATCGTCGTAAGTGAGCAATTATCTTTTAATCAAAACAATTATATATTTTAATTAAAACGAAGGCTTGCTTTTTATTGTTCTTTGATAATTAAAATAATTTGTCTTTGATAATTAAAAGCTTCTTAATTGATAGGACAGTTCCAACGGTGCCTACACAGCTAATCAGTCAAGTTCATTTAAAAATAGCCGTGGTTGATGTCATGGCGTTGCCGGCACACATTAGTGATGCTAAATGCCTATACTAACAATTAATTGCTCGCTTTTATACGAGGGTCAAACTGAAAGTTCTTAGAACTGGCCACTTATAAACAATATAATAAAAAAATAATTCTAAAATTTGAAAATATAACTCTTTGCCAATATTACTGAGTATATATTTCATTCATTTGTCATTTGTTTTACGATTTGGCGGCAAATTGAAAATTGTCTGTGTCACGTCATCATGAATTTAACACGAGAAAATTTTCGTGCAATGATTTTTTATGACTTTCGATGTCATTTAAGTCAACAAGAAAGTTATGATAGACTACGATTGGCCTTTCACGATGAAGCCCCATCTCGTGCGACTGTTTACAACTGGTTTAATGAGTTTAAACGTGGTCGCACTAATCTCACTGATGATTTACGTGAGGGACGGCCTTCTACGGCGACGACTGAAGATAACATCTGTGTTGTGCGGCGTATGATAGAGACTGACAAAAGAGTGACCTATCAACAGATTCGGACAAGCTTAGGCATCGGTATGAGTCAAGTGCACAAAATCCTCCACGAACATTTAGCGGTCAGGAAGCTTTGCGCCCGGTGGATACCTCATAATTTGACTGAGGCTCAAAAACTCCATCGTGTGGATTGGTGTCGTAAAATGATTGAAAGATTTAACGGAGGTGACTCAAATGCTGTGTTCGACATACTAACAGGTGACGAAAGCTGGATTTACTGTTATGATCCTAAAACCAAAAGACAATCTGCTCAGTGGGTGTTTCCTTTCGAGGAGTTGCCAACTAAAGTGAAGAGAGATCGAAGTGCGGGAAAAAAAATGGTGGCCTCGTTCTTTGGAAGGATAGGTCATTTTGCAACAATTGTGTTAGAGGATCAAAAAACAGTTTCTGCAGAATGGTACACTACCAATTGTTTGCCACTTGTCTTGGAAAAAGTTCGAGAGAAACGACCTCGCAGTAGGATCCTCCTTCACCACGACAACGCCTCGTCGCACACCGCCAAGCGAACGATCGACTATTTGGCGACATCAAACGTTGAATTACTGGGTCACCCGCCGTATAGCCCCGACCTCGCGCCTTGTGATTTTTATTTATTTCCAAAAATTAAAGAAAAACTTAAAGGAAAGCGGTTTATGAATGCTGAAGAAGCGGTGGCTGCGTATCGCGATGCCATTGAAGAGACCCCTAAGGACGAGTGGGCAAAGTGCTTTTCCCAGTGGTTCCATCGCATGCAGCGGTGTATTGACGTGAATGGACAATATTTTGAAAAGATATAATAAAACTAATAACTGGCTAATGTAATCAGTTTTTGATTTTCTAAGAACTTTCAGTTTGACCCTCGTAATTAAACTTCTTAAACAATTGGCGTACCATCACTCCTTATTGCTACACTTAACTTTTATTAAAGATATTTTATATTTCTTTCTGTTCGACGGAGCATGTTATAGTGACACAAGCTCAATACAATGCTAATACTGACCATGCAAATTATAACTTAGCTGATCTTTATATTATTCCAATCGATAATTGAATATAGCCTTACAAGTAAGCATATTTATGATTAGATACTCCTAATATCAATTAGTTAAATTTAAGGTCGCGGTAGATATAAAAACTTAAATGATATTGAATTTTTAGTCGAGCCATCCCGTTCAGGAATCAACTAACAAATGCTCAAGGTTCCATATTTCGCACGTTGAGAACGACAGTGACACAATGCAAAAAAAAGCGGTTTTGAGTAATGAGCGTTTAAAGTTCAAGAAATTGTAATCAGCCTCTCTAAACAACGTAACGTCACTACGCCACCTAGCAGTTTCTATGCAAGCTACGTTGGCAGGGATCTTTGCATTTTAAAGTTTATACTTAACAAAGAAAAATGTTGGCAAAAGTAAAAAATACGTCGTTTTTGGTTAGTGACATTGTCATTCTCAACGTGCGATTTTGTGTTCGATGTTTTGTAAATTAATATCGAGATAGTGGATCCAGTGCTCGAGCACTAACTAATATTGGCATGTTTCTAAATTATTTGCAAACGCACAATGTCCCTAGTGAAATGTAAACACGGCTTATCGATAGAACCGGGAAACGTGCCGTTCAGACAATCACGTGACCTACTCACGACAAGTCTGCTCTTTCATAAATAATCATGTTGTTTAGTGTAAACTAATAGTATTTATAGGGAAGCTTGATAACGCAGCGCTTTTGCGGCTCAATCTGACAAAAGCAGCAGAGGTTAGACAAAACGCCGAATATCTAATTCTAACGTGCTTCAAAAGCTCTGTTAAATTGTTAGGTCTCCGCTTTAATTATAATGGACTAGCTGTGTTCCGATGACTTCGCCCGTGTTTAAATTACCTACCACTCGCATACGATGTAACTACCCGTGGATTAAAGAATTAACACCCGCTTTCTGAATAGAGACTTTAAAGTTAAGCACACTTAAACAGGTTTTCGTTTCTGATTTTTTTTTTAATGATCATTTGGGACCTAGGACTTTTTACGTTAAGAACATAAGTTATTATAAATCAAAGTTGTGATTTTGTACTTTTCTCAATTCAGAAACCAGCCTATAGTGATGGATGGAATTAGTAGTGCCGAAATGTAAAACCTACAAGTTTATGTAGTTGACGAGCACATACAGAGTACAGTAAATGAAAACTTATATCATTCGAATAGATTCCAAGATTTCCGAGTAATTGCTCAACCAAATGCAGGCAAAAGCTTTCATGGTAAATTAGATTGAAATAAGAAGTCATACAAACTAAAGTATTACATTAAACGTTTTTCCGCAATCCGAATCCTTTTCAGTCATCTCGTTTTCCGTTTCGCAAGTGTTATTTTCGCGTGCACGTGACAAGCAAACACGTTCCATAGCATCGGGGGTGTATCAAGTGCAGGTATGTAATCGTTATTACGGGTCTGTTGTCGACCCCGAAACCGTCTGTGACATGTTTATAAATCACGACAAGATTAACTGTTACGACTTCGTACATATATTCCTTCTTGCCTTTTTGGAAGTATCCTTATGTATTGCCTATTTAATCTAGGTCACAAACCCAATTAGGTTTCGATTCACATTCATTACATTAGTGTACTGCTTACATATATATACGTTTTGCTCAGCTTAGGTTACATACCAAATTTTTGATCCGAAACTAGCGGTGTATGTTCTTTCATTATATATATCCTTCTTATACCAGAACTTTCTAATTCTCAGGAATGTATTTTAAAGGAACATCTATTTATGGTTAACTTTATGTATATTAAAAGCATCTTAAGACATGATGATGTCTACAGTCTCAGAGAATAGAACGAGTTAACCCATCTATAAAAAACGTCGTCCTTAATTAAGTCGATCGTTAACCCGATCTAAATAATCAGGATCCTATAAAAATTGGGTACCGCCCTAAATAGCAAAAATAGACAAAAGCCTTGGGTCGAATGGTTTTATAATGTGCTTAAAAAACCTGGCTCCCGCTCCGACATCAATTTCAGTATGAAATTTCTGAAACACTGACTTTTTACCCAGGTTTACCGATTTGAATGTAAAAAAAAAAAACAAATTGTTACTAACATAGTTTAATAAGTAATGTATCTACCAACAATCGTCTGAAAGTAAAGTTTTTTTATAATTTACTTTCATATAAAGAATACAGAGAATGAATTCAGATAGCCACTTGATCCACCAACATAATATTTGTTGACATCAAATGCAATATTAAAAAAATCAGACCAAGAGCCTTTTCATCAGAATGTGTCAATTCAATCTGAACCCATGCAATGTGGCGACATCGACACTGTCGCAACAGTTTTATGCTTGCCCGACCAACTGTAAACGAGCTATTGTATACATAAACACAATAAAATTTACGTCAAATAATGCTCGCAACTTATTTAACAAATTTTGCTTACAGTAATCAACTATAACGACTTATCCAGCCATAAAATCTACTATATGATGGTGTTCTAACAGTAATTTAAGAATAACTATCGAAGCATCAATGAGATAGGTATTTGAAATCGGGACCCTAAGACTAACATGAGAGCGAGCATAGGAAACAAGGGTGCTTGGGATGACCCCAATTAAAAGTAACAAGAATCGGCCTAAAATTAGGTATGGTCTACACGACAGTTTATATAAATGTTTCAGGTTGCATTTTTCAAGGATCATCAATAATATCGACTCCACTATCACAAGTCAAAACGTCTAGTCGCATTGATCTGAAAATTGGACGAGTGCCAGCAACGGATCGGTTAGAAACATTTCATAACGAACTTTGTAAAACGCAAAAGCGGCACGAGTTGCGAACTAAATTTATTTTAAAATACTAGTTTAGTGATACGAATCGGATAGAATTATTAGCGACGTAAAAGAAAATAGAGAACAAGTTATAAATCCAAAAGATGTTATATTAATATCTGAACTGACCTAAATTTCGTAAATTATTCGTGGAATATTTTATAATTTGAGGAAGACCTTTTCGTTGTTAGAAGTCAATTACTTCTTTACGGGAATATGGCTGCGGTTTCTTTTTGATTCAACCTTTTCAATTTTTTTACATTACTCTTGATATTTGCAATATATGAACTCTTATAACCAATCAAAGCGTAGTTTGGATTCAAATAAAAGGTTTTATTATACCGCACGAACAGAAGACGATTCAACTGTCTTCAGTAACAAGAGCCCATTTGTCAACGACACTAGTCACGACTTATTTTCGTAAATGTATCCTAGAAAGAAAATGTATTTCTCCGCTCGGTCAAAGTCGCGAGTTTTTTTAAAAAGTGTACCTATTTATAAAATTTACCAGTACGGTGTCTACATATTACACGAGCATATGGCCCAAGTGGCACGTGTGCTCCGAAATAACTCCTGGCGCCTAACCTTCAGAAGCCTTGAACTGCAGATGCGCTGCCAATTAACGTGTTGCTACGAAATTAGATTGTTTCATAACCGTAATATCAAGTTATGAACGAATGTCAATATTTTAAAATACGGTAGTTAAAGGGTGGCGAATAAATTAATAAGGCTTAACATTATGCTGACCATTCCAAAAGCCAAATAATCGATAACTCCATTTGAAAGTAACAATCCTTTCTTATCGAAATAAACTGAAGCATTCAATCAGACATAATGATCCATCGCCTGTTATATACCAGCCGCGATTTTGATCCCGATATGGCAATCTCCGCCGACAATCTATCCCATTCTTTATACGTTCTCCTTTACAATATTATAGCTTGGTAAAAGAGCAATAACGGGAAATCTTTGGAAGCATCAATATACAACAGCTTACAAATAAAAATCGTGAAATTGTACGTAACTATAAAGTTTGGTTGGTTTTAGTTTTAACGAAAAATTTCTTAGGAGTCAAAGCAGTGTACATATTTGTATAATATTATATTGTCTAATATTTAAACATTCCATTTTCATGTTACGCTAAATTTGGAGCGCAATGTCTATGATAATGTCAAAAAATAATTTATTGTTTTAATCGTTATTATTATGCTATTGTATTATTATTGTAAATTTTTGTCGAAACGTCGGAAAATATAGGTAGGTGAAAAACCTAAATAGCAATCTATCGCGTCAATACCCGTTTCATACAATCTAATATAATGCAACGCGAAAGTTTAAAGGTTTACAAAATATACATGTATTGTTTTTTAAAATAAAAAGATTTTAACATTTTTCAATATTCAGTGGGAGAAATTTGATACAACCAATTTCATTCGTCAACATCAGACGCGTGTCCGGAACACATCTTGCAATAATAGCAGGTGTCTCTTTACAGTCTCGCGTGTTCCAGAAATAGCCTCGTGTCAGCTGCCTTCAGAAGGCCTCGTTTAATCAGTACTATGATTAAAAGTAGCTAGCTCACGTTACTTTATATTGTAGCAGTTGAGAGCAACGAAGTCGAAGTCATTTAAAAAAAAACAGACGACAACGCAATAAAATTGAAAAATTGAAGTAAGACGCCATATAAAAGTGATAAATAACACAAAACTATGTTCAAAAAAGAGAAAAGACAAATACCACATAACTTTTCCATTAATGGAAACTAAATCGAAACTGGGAAATGAACGTCCGAGAACAGATCTGGTTTCTCAAAAAGTAGTTCGGAAGTCAGTTTCCTGTAGAATCATAATTGAAAGCTTCATTCGATAATACAACTGTTTGAGGTATTATAGGATATCACTTTTATTAGGAATACAAAAGGTAGACTAATACCATGACGTCATCAAAATCATCCACGCGAAATTTAATTCCTAAAGTGTTTGTAATATCCCCTAATACACCATGTCGCGGCTCGCAACACCCGACCTTGAACTGAAAACCCACCTATTGTCAACCCAAACCTTAATGATATCATTTACGACATCACGGCTTAACGACCGTAGTCATTAAATAGGCACTAGGTACTCTTCAACATTGACCAAACTGATAGCAACGGGGCGAATCACTTAACCAATGATGAAATTAATCTATTATAGATCCACGTACCGAAAGTTGACAATATTAGCTTAGCTTATCTGTTTGCAGTACGATAGGAACGATATTATGGTTTCCATCTTTTCATAAAAACAGGCCTTCATCCAAATATAGGTATGTTTTGATGTTGCCGTCCCTTTTGTCACTATTTCTAGTCTTCTTTAGTTCAGTCATTTTATCTGTCATCCTCAAGATGAATATAAAATTTCGTGCATTTACAGGAGACCTGGTGATTTTTTCTTTTAAACGGTCTAAACAAGGCATATTTTTGTACTATCAACAAGCATTAACATTTATTATCCAATTCTGAGAGTTACAATAATACGAGAACAAGATAAACAACATCCAAACTGCTAACACTAACCATAACTTACTCAGATGCCCCATTCGGTTCGCCTTGACCCAATATATAGGAAGAATGCAGGGTCGCTAAAGTATTAATATAATCTACTAGGTAGTTTGGAATAATAACGGAAGTTAAATCTGAGATAGGAGATGCAAATAAAATAGTAATGTCGCGAAAGATACTAAAGGCAAATATTTGATTGTATGTACAACGTCAAATAAATATAATATCTCGAAGCACAGATTTATTGTTCATTTATATTTGAGGAAAGTAGCAGCCATTATTATAGACAAATACCTTGGTAGATTAGATTTGGTAGTATTTTTACAAAAACACGTTTCTGTCACACTCATATATGCGTTTAAAGAATAATCACAAAAGAAGGATGCCTCGATGATAAAGCTGTTTACTTCCTCTCAAGATAATTCTACTGATACCATTCTCATGTTATTTGCTAACGTTGCAACTTTAATTAACCTTAACATTACAAGCGGCTTATAAGATTTAAAATGTGTTTACACTTAGTAAAAAACACATTGAAATCTATTGTTTTCAAGGACCATGTACTCGGTATTGTGGAATGGCAGGTTACGCGTGAAATCGCTAGCAATGTTGAACGTCGAACATAAACACGGTATTGTTTCGATACTTCTGACAAAGATCGTCTCCGCTAGAAATTCAAACGAAGCGTAACAATAAAATGGAGACTTTGAATAGTACTGCGAACAACTATGTAACAAGCAAGTTAGATCGTGCAATAATAGAGAATACAGAGATATATTTCCGTTTAAATTTAACATACATAGATATAATATTAAAATAATAGTGTCAAGAGTTATGCACATTGTGGACCTGTTCTTATATATCAACATTCCACCAAAATGTTATGTGTGACATGAATCTATGTAAAACTTTTTCCTTTTGCTGAAGCTAATATCATACCTTATTGATAGAATCATATATGGAGAATAGCCATAAATAACTGATCATGTGGGTCAAGTGAGGATTTACTACCTTTATTATATCCTGCTCATCTTATTTGGAATCATCACATTTGTGATATAATCTGCCATTTGTCATACGCTAATTTGCGTAACAAGATGCTTCAATATACGATGTCAACGGCCACGCATTATAAATATATTTTCCTTTTACTCTTTATAATAATAATAATAATAATGACGTCATCACATACAAACCTGCCAGATTATGTTTGAGCTAAAATAAGTATGAAAACTTATCTCATTCAGAAATTATGACATTTAACGAGAATTATACTTACTGTGCAGATTTAGCCGGCACTAAAATGAGATATGAATTTAATAATACTTAAGTGGAAAACGCTCGAGAAGTTAGTGTCCCACATATCCCACATATTGTTAGCATTCAGATATGTTGTTTTAAGCTTAAGTCATTTACATAAGAATTATAGATTTTTGAATGAAGAACAGCGCCATATCGGGATTCAACAAAAACAAGGTACATGGTAGCAACCCGTAAAAAACTCATATATAAAAATAGATCTGTTAATTCTCAAATGTAAGTATAACAACGCTAATTGCATAGAAACTAATTCTAGCATGTGACTATGTATTGTAACAAAATTATCCACTGTTTCAATTACGTTTAAGAACCAACCCAATCTCTGTGAGTAGGTCAATAATATCATGGATACATTCATAAAAGTTCAATAAAAGAAGGTTTTCTTGGCTGCTATTTGTTAGTTCGGACCAGTTGACCTTAAATATTCGAAGCGCATCGTTTCCGGTCGCACTCTTGGGAATCGAAAGTGAACAGCGTGGAATTGAGTCGCCCGCCCCTTGCGAAATTGTTGTATCACATATTTCTTCGGTCACCAAGGCTTCCCATGTAACTTGTATCAATCAAACAAAGTATAAAAGGCAAAGTTTCGGTTAGCAAAGCTGCTTTTACAACTTGAGCTTCTCCAAGGCCAGAATGAATAAGCACATTCAGGGTGAGGTATTTAACATGGGCAACACACTGTATAACCTCGGGTGGATCTGGTAATGAAAACAGCTACACTGTTGAAAGGCCACTATGCCGATAAAAGAACTAAGTAGTAAGCCACTCTAAGAACATCCAAGAACACGCTATGCTCACAGAATTTTGTGGGTGCTGTTTTCGAGATGGTCTAGACTACACAAATCTACGTGATTTTTTTTTACTATACGCATTGTATATTAATTAACGAGTTTGACACAAAATGTTAACTGAATAACGAATGTAATATGTATCGTATGATTTTTCTTTTTATTAAAAGTGACATTCATAGTTTAATTCACTCATTTGTCAACTGGCCTTTACCGTGCGAGTGAAATAAAACAAGGAGTAAATACCAGCACTTGCAGTTTCTTGCCGGTTGTTTTTAATACAAGGACTCACGCCGTAGATTTACTTTTTCAAGTGCTTATAATATCCTAGGCTGAGGTAAGGTAATTTCTAAAAGATTTCAAAACATAGTAAATACCATCCGTATCTGCAAGTAATAAATGTGCTATATACAGACAGTTTAAATGCGGCTCCGCGTAGCCGAAGCTAGAAAAGGACAGCAGCAAGATTTCTCTTTGAATGTGCCATTTCCTAGACAACTTTTTGCGTTCCAAGCATGTTCTTGTCTCAGCCCATTTTTAAAGTTAGCATTTTTTAACAATGGATTGGATTCTTATTATCAACCCAATTTAATCTTTTTCCCTTGGATAGAAATTGATGTTTTGATAACATATTAACATATTAGTGTAGTGAATTATTATTTTCGACAGAGATCTATATAAGACAACTATGGTGCGATTTTCTACAAACATTTCACAATTAAGCATCTGAAAACACGAACAATTATGATGATTGATTAATGATAAATATTTTTGTTTAAACATATGAAATTGAAATATAGTAAACCGTATACGCACGTACGTCATTGGCTCTGTGATTCGCTACAATTTAAAATTAAAATTATAATTCGTAAAAAAATAACAGTGATACTTGAAAAAAATAAATATTAGGGTTTAATAAACCAGGATGTTATCTTTGCAAAATTCTAAGGATAAATAGTGCTATAACTGAAAATTGGTGATATATTCAAGCTACGTGACATTGCAAGCAAATGATGGTGCAAGTGTCGTTCCGTGATTTAACGAACTACTACTCAACAAACAAATAAATAAAGCAATGTTTTTTTTGTGAATTTACTAACAAAAATCTACAATAACCAAATTAAAAAAGAAGAATAAAGGATCTTTTTTATTGAATTACCTACGAAGCGAAAATAAATTATCGGTAAGGCAGTTTTGTCGGTGAAGCAGTTCAGATGGTTAAGTCGAACTTAACTACATCTACAGTATCTGATTCATAGTACAGGTCAGTGTACCGACAAGCTATATTGAAAATTCGTCATCACTATAGAGAGCCGTTTGGCCGAGACTGTTAACGCAGTGAATCTCAACTACTGAACGTCAGATCGATCCTCGGTATCGAGAAGATTTTTGCAATTAATTTATGAATCTTAACAACAAAAATGACCAAAGTGTGTTCTCATTGTAATAAAAATATAATGAATAGAGAATTGTTGAGTTGCTTAAATTGTAGTAAGATATTTCATATAGACTGTGTAAATGTATCAGAAAAAATATTCTATTTAATGAAAGACAGGAATGCATGGAATTGTTTGACCTGTAAGGAGGCAATTGATGACTTAAATAATAAACCGTCTGCTATAATTAAAACAACATCGAATCATGACAATTTTGTGACTCAGCGTAATAAATATAAAATAAATATTTCAACAGATAACTCTTTCGAGTCATTACACTCGGATGAATCAGATGAGGAATGCATTTCTTTGAAAAGTGGTCATAGCTTAAATCATAGTCAAACTGAAGTGGTTGAAGGATTAAAGAAGAAAATTTATACCTTACATAATAAACTAGAAATAGCTGAACGTAATATAAAGGAACTTTTAGTTGAAAACAGTACACTGAAGAAACAAATAATCAATCATGAAAGACAATTGCAGTGTACCAGTAATGAGGAAAACTCAATTTTATTAAACTCTTTAGCTACAGAAGATATTAGAAGCAATACGGAACAAATTAATCAAAAAATTGATGGGGGATGCGAAAAACCTCGTGAGTCGAAGACACCTTGCGTGCGTGCCTCAACATCGAACTTAAATTTAAGCGGAAATTATCAAGCCTTAGAGGGATTTAAGCGGCAAATTTTAATATTGGGAAATCAAGATGGTAAAGGAATAAGCAGACTGTTACAAAACTTAGTTGGAAGTCAATTCAAAGTAACGTCAATAATTAAACCCAATGCGCCATTAAGTGAAATTTTGAAGTCATCGCACTCTTTTTGTAAGGATTTTTCTGACTCTGATTTTGTCATAGTATTAGGTGGATCTGATGACTGTGATCCTCTTAGTTGTCGATCTTGTTTGTACTATTATTTGTCATTACTCTCTAATACGAACGTTTTGGTTGGTGAAATTTATAATAATAGATATGTAAATGTTAAAAAACTAAATGATATTTTGCGATTCGCTTGTACCAGATTTAATCATACTTCTTTTGTATCATTGTATCCTGATTATTATACACGAAATAGAAAGTCACTAATAAGTAGAATAATGTTAAGAGAAGTATTAAGCTTAGACTATAAAACTAAATATGCACAATATATGAAAAATAAATCAAAAACCAAATTTCGCAATAACCAAACCGATATAAATGACAAAAAATTGAATGATAAAATACAAAAACCCATCACATATTATTTTAAGAATACTAAAAACTCAAATGTACTTCTAAATAAAATACCAAAGAAAAATGTACAAAGTACTATTCCAAAACTATTCAATAAAATGGAACAAAAAAACAAAAACAAATATGATGGTAAAAATCAAGGGAAAAATCAAATAAATGATGATTCGGTGTTATTTCGTAGACAATGATAACTTGAATAAATGTACTTTGAATATATTGCATCTCAATGTACAAAGTGTAAAAGCTAAGTTAGATCAATTAGAAATATTACTAAATCAGGAGGATCCACACGTGTGTTGTTTGAGCGAGACGTTTTTAAAAGTAGTGGAAGTTGAAACTCTTAAATTGGAAGGTTTCATTAAGGCAGCGCACTTCTGTAGGAGTAGAATGAGTAGAGGAGGTGTTGCAATTTATGTCAAAAATACAGTTAATTTTCGAGAGCTACCTCTTATATCCAAAATGTCTATCGAAGTTCACTTCGAGTGTTGTGGCATAATATTAAATGATTTAAATTACTTAATAATTTGTGTATATAGAACGCCGACAAGTTGCTTAGACACTTTCATGGTCAATATGGAATTACTACTACGTAAAATGATTACAAGAGCTAGGAATAAATTTACTAGAATTTTCATTTTGGGCGATTTCAACGTGGATATCCTTGTGGACAATAATAAAAAAAATACCATAGTAAATATGTTCAGATTATTTAAATTGTATCCGTCAATTACAGTCCCTACAAGAATCACGTCTCACTCTGCAACGTGTATAGATAATATATACACAAATTGCAAGCAATACAAAACAGTTGTTAAAGATCTTGGAGTATCTGACCACACTTATCAGATCATATCTGTTTCAACTAATATAAATTTTTGTCAACCTTATTGGTTTATTTACAAAAGATGTCCAGAGGAGTTTGGTGAGGTGTTTGCTAAATATATTTCACAAATAAATTTCAATGAGATTTTGAGTCTAAACAGTGTTAATGAAGCTTACAATGAATTCATAAAAATTTTTCGCCTTATCTATGACCTTTGTGTTCCTCTAAAAAAACAAAAAATTACACTCAAACGTTCACATGAATGGAAGACCAAGGGTATTATATCTTCCTGTAAAAATAAACGAAACATGTATTTATTGACAAAAAGAACAAATAATATTGAAGTTAGAAGAAGGTATAAAACTTATTGTAAAATACTCAAGTCAGTAACAAAAAGATCAAAGCGTATAACTAACATCAACTATATACAACAAAACTGTAATAAAAGTCGAGCCATATGGCAAGTTATTAAACGAAATACAACACAAACAAATCGTGTTAAGGAAACAGTTGACTTAATTAAAAAAGACGAAAAAATCATAAGTAATTCAATTGACATTGCTAAAGAATTTAATATTTTTTATACGAACACCTCAATTAATTTATCAGCTGACATTTCATATAGACCACTTACACATTCGAATTTAAATAGCATATTTTTGACTCCTGTAAATGAGCAAGAAATAATAAAAATAGTTAAATGTTTTAAAAATAAAAAAAGCACGGGTCATGACGATATACCAATGTCAATAATAAAGACAAGTATTCCATTTGTAGCTGAACCCCTTGTTCACATCATTAATTTGACTCTAGAAACAGGAGAATTCCCAGATGATCTGAAAAAGGGCTTGGTTAAGCCTGTACATAAAAGAGACTCCAAGACTGAAATGGGTAACTACAGGCCCATCGTACTATTATCTAATTTTGCTAAGTTATTTGAAAGGGTTATTTATAGTAGAATAATGTCGTTTCTTGAGAGGCATAGCATATTGAATTCTAATCAATACGGGTTTCAAAAGCGAAAAAATACCACATTAGCGATTTTTAAAATACTAAAACAAATTTGGACTGAGGTAAATAATAAAAATACATGTATTGGTCTATTTTTAGACCTTTCCAAAGCATTTGACTGTGTTATGCCCAATATCCTTTTATCGCAATTAGAACATGTCGGAATTCGAGGTAATGCTCATAAATTACTACAATCTTATTTAAAAAACCGATGTCAAGCTACAGTTCTCAACACTTTTAATAAAAAAACAAAAGTAATGACTATAGTTCAGTCTGACTTTGAAAATAATAAAATAGGAGTCCCACAAGGCAGCGTTTTGGGACCTTTATTGTTTTTGATATATATAAACGAATTACCATTACTAGTTAGGCACTTATGTGTTATGTTTGCTGATGATGCTACAATATTTATACCGAAAGATAGACTAACTGACACGGAATTTAATATTCAAATTTGCAACACCCTAAAAACTGTGATGATTTGGTTATCGACTCTCAATCTAAAAGTGAACTTGGATAAAACAAAGATTCTGCAATTTAGAAATTATAAAAAAGTTGTGCAAGATTTGGGTATAGAAATTGACAATAAGAAAATAGAAGAAGCAGTAGAAATAAATTTTTTGGGTGTTACTATCGATCCCAATTTGAATTGGAAGTCTCATATTATTAAAATTAACAAAAAAATCTCAGCAAAATGTTATGTATTATCAATATTGACGAATGTATCTTCTACTGACGTTACAAGAAACGTATATTATGGTTATGTATATCCACTCTTGACATATGGGATAATATTTTGGGGAAACTCTGTTAATGTTAATTCTACGTTTATGTTACAAAAAAAATGTTTAAGAATCATTTATAAAATTCATTGTATGGAATCAATACGACCTATTTATAAAAAATATAAATATTTAACTTTGACATGCATATATATATTAGAAATTTGTGTTTTTGTTAAGAATCATAGTGAGTACTTTATCGAAAAGCAAATGACAAAAACTAACATTCGATCGCAACATAAGCATGACATATGTACTATCTCATCCTCTAGTTATATACTTGACAAAAGCACTTATGTTGCTGGAGTCAAAATATTTAATAAACTGCCCCTAAGATTAAAAAGTATTAATGGAAATGTGTTTAAAATACGATTAAGGGAGTGGTTGTTGGATAAATGTTTTTATAATTTGAATGAATATTGGTGTTATGTAAATGAATAACTATTATTGTATGTCCGAAATGGGCAGCTGTTGGAACTGACTCGTTTATGTAACATCTACTGTACACAGTTTGACAATAAAATTATTATTATTATTATTATTATTATTATTATTACAATAATTTTAATGATAATGATAATTTTCGCAAACAATTTTAGACTATCAGAAATGTATTGGAGTTCAAAGAGGGATGACGACTGGGTAAAAAAAAATGAAACTATTTAGTACGTCAATTAGGTAATAGAAAAATAGTAGAGACGCATTTGTTTATTTAAATTGAACAAGAAATAGCTTAGATAACAGGCATAAAAGTTGAGCGGTGAGAGCTCGCTACGTCACAATATTGTATAAAATGTACATATGGGGTCGTCATGTGATATTTCAACTCAATGTATAGCCTTAATTTATTATTACGAAAAAAAAGTTTTTTTTTTTCAACAATCTACCTTACGGAGAAACAAACAAAACTCTGTCGTCATCTCTATTGAAGAAATTTGACAGTTTAGATTGTAACATTATATTTAACAAATGATTTCATAGATAACATTAGGTCGATGTTGAAGTTGAAGAAAATTAATCTATATTTTATTTTATGCGCAGTAAAAGCAACAAGAAAAATACCTATTTTATATAATAGAAGCGACTAATGGATAAGGAATCGAGATATTCTTCAGCCTTGATTTAAGTCTAACATTATCTTCAATAGTATCTTTTAGTACTCATTGTATATTTAAAAAACACTTTCTAAAGAAAATGAACTCGAATTTTCAGCATTAACATCACAAGATATCAGTGTTTCCACTCATTTTTTTCGTGTCGTCGCGTCGGCGTAGTGTCAGCAAATAAAATCTACATTGTTCTTCATTAATTAAACTTTATCTTTTGAATCTGTTCACTGGAGTTTTATATGAAAAGATAATAATAATGGAAATAGAATAGCATTTAAATATGTACAGCTCGCCATTAAACAATATACGGCCGGTTTCTGAATTAAGAAAAGTACAACATCTCAAATAATTATTCTTAATAATTTATGTTATTTACGTTTTACACAGCAAAGTTATAATTTTATCAAAGTGCTATCAAATGATTATTAAAAAATTTAAAATCAGAAACGAAAACCTGCTTAATTAACGTTTGAAATGGTTTAAGTACGGTTCGAGACGCTCGAAACATTAAATTCTCAATTCAGAAACCAGATGTTCATCTCAAAAACTCTTTTTATGGTGGTAGATTTATTTATTATCTGTACTAATATTATATTTCTTTCATCTGCGGGAAGCTACGTCATACGTGAGCGACATAGTTTGGGCGGCCAAGTCGCGGGAAAACATTTAGTATTGTAGCTACGATATATGTATGTATAAAATATGTAACTTATATTTCAAAACCTTTTTTATTTAAAACAATGTTAAGACTACGTCTTTACTTATCATTTTGAAAATGATTATTGGGGTTTACTATTAAAAATTAACAGTGCTTGTTTTTATAACAAAAACCAAACCAAACGCAAAACTATGTAAATGCTATTTGACTTTCTATTAGAGCGTCAAAATTATTTGCTTGTGTTGCATTTTAGCGATGTACCAATACAAGATTACCGTAATCTTAAAATTAGAGTGACGATGATCTTGCACTTGAGAAGATATATCTAGAAAAAAAAAGCATATTTATTGAGATATAATCAATTAAAGTCTCCATCAGGGGCTGCAATCTCGACAGGCTGAGATCGCAATCTTACCGAACTCGATCGTTAACTCATAGCGAACAAGATAATATGGTGAGAAATATATCGCACAGTTAATATTACTAAATACTGTAGTACAAAGGATGTTAGTAGGATTTTAAATAAGTCTTATAATAATTTCAATGAACGCCTTTTCGTTTTTGTTTTGTATTTAGCAACGCTACTGATTTGTTACATATTGCCGTGTGAGCACGGATCGGAAAGATCCGTAACCTACCTATAATTAAATCAAAATTAAATTCGCTTATAAAAGGGAACAAAAGCGGTTTTATTATATGAGACCTATGTATGTAAATATAAAATAAATACATAAATTCAATTAAAACATTTAGATATATTAAAATTCTTCGTAATGCAACTAGCCTTTTCCACCGAATGCCATACAAATTCACGTTTACGCAAACGCTTGCAGAGTACGCAATCCATAATCAGAAACTTTTAAGCTAAAGAAAAAAAATTCAAACAAAACATGCTCATAAAATAGGCGTGAAGTTAAAATGTTGTAATTTTAAAATTCATCCTGTTTAATTCTATTTATGTTTCTATTTAAATGAAACATTATTGTACTGTACTTGCAGATTTTGCTGTGCCAACTAAACAAAAAAAAATAGACTATAGAAATATACTCCTCTATACTAATATCATAATAACATATGAAGTTTATTTATGGACAGTAAAACTAAATTTAGAAACTAGTCTAAGTGCATAACAGATTTGGCACCACAGATTTTGTGTATTTAGTTATTTATATACTGCGTCTACATTTATTATTTCTTTCCATAATCTATACTAAATTTGTTTGCATCGAATTGGCTCTACTTGACTGATTTTGAAAATTCTTGCACAAATATAAATTACGCGGGCGAAATCGCGGGAAAACAGCTAGTATTTCATAAACTGTACGAGACAACAGAATACATGGACTATGTGCAACACAAAAATAATTATTCAATTCTAACCAGTAATTCCAGAGATTAGCGCGTTCAAACGAACAAACTCTTCAGCTTGATTATTAGTATAAAGATTCATTTAAAAAGTAGACAACGGCATTGTATAATTTCTCGCTCGATATCTTTCCGTACCGAATCCTAAAAAAATATTTTTTAGGGTAAGTATCCGGGGAGATTTGTTTACATACACCCTATCCTCGGAATTTGGTTCGAGTATAAAATAATAACGTGCTTGTATTAAGTTTGTGTACCGAGAAAAAGAGGTCAATCGAGACTCTGGTTCCTGGAAAATGTAAAAGGAATATTTATTTGAATATAAATTGCGTATTATGTGATTATAAAAAACTTTTCCTCTCAATATCGTGAGCTCGCTGCGATTTTTTAATATCTAGAGAATCTTTTTCTACCATCAAACGTATAAAAAATGCTTATAAAGCGCTTTGCAGCGTCCCTGTGACTTTTTATTAGTTTTCTGATCAAGTATGTAAACTATTACGTTTTCCTGTAATATTGAGAAGAGAAAGTGTATTTTTGTTTTATAAGAATAAACTCAAAACATGCTGGTTTCTTCAAGGCACACAATACACATGTTACACTTTGCTCTGGACAAGGGTATTTGTAAATTAGCCGTAAAAAAAAAACAAACGTGCTAAGTGAAAACTGTACTCCTAGATATCAAGAGGTTAATTCTATCCTACTTATGATGATTGTGTTATTAAGTTTAGGAGTGGGGACTCGCTACAGGTGTAAGTAAAATCGTGCGATATTTCAACTCAGTACAGGTATCGCCGTAATCTATTGATTACGCAAAAAAAATATCATCAGCCCTATTTCCGGAGGCAAAGTCGCGGGAAAAGATAGTTCTTTTGTTACTCTATATGAATTATAAATAGTATCAGTATGTTTATTCGCCACGTATTCAGTCACATCAACGATTATGCAATTCCACCCGATTTAACGCTTCGCTGGGTGTGTAATCAGACGTACGGACGAGCGAGCCCTAAATACAGAGCAAGCACAGGAAAATAAAAATTAGCACGTTAAAAATGATACAAGCCCGTTATATGAACCTACAGGAGATACGGTAAAAATATTATAAACTCTATTGATCTTATGGGCTCGTAATGATCAGATATAATTAATCGAAACTAGCAATATAATCGACCTATATACGAGGGTCAAACTGAAAGTTCTTAGAAAATCAAAAACTGATTACATTAGCCAGTTATTAGTTTTATTATATCTTTTCAAAATATTGTCCATTCACGTCAATACACCGCTGCATGCGATGGAACCACTGGGAAAAGCACTTTGCCCACTCGTCCATAGGGGTCTCTTCAATGGCATCGCGATACGCAGCCACCGCTTCTTCAGCATTCATAAACCGCTTTCCTTTAAGTTTTTCTTTAATTTTTGGAAATAAATAAAAATCACAAGGCGCGAGGTCGGGGCTATACGGCGGGTGACCCAGTAATTCAACGTTTGATGTCGCCAAATAGTCGATCGTTCGCTTGGCGGTGTGCGACGAGGCGTTGTCGTGGTGAAGGAGGATCCTACTGCGAGGTCGTTTCTCTCGAACTTTTTCCAAGACAAGTGGCAAACAATTGGTAGTGTACCATTCTGCAGAAACTGTTTTTTGATCCTCTAACACAATTGTTGCAAAATGACCTATCCTTCCAAAGAACGAGGCCACCATTTTTTTTCCCGCACTTCGATCTCTCTTCACTTTAGTTGGCAACTCCTCGAAAGGAAACACCCACTGAGCAGATTGTCTTTTGGTTTTAGGATCATAACAGTAAATCCAGCTTTCGTCACCTGTTAGTATGTCGAACACAGCATTTGAGTCACCTCCGTTAAATCTTTCAATCATTTTACGACACCAATCCACACGATGGAGTTTTTGAGCCTCAGTCAAATTATGAGGTATCCACCGGGCGCAAAGCTTCCTGACCGCTAAATGTTCGTGGAGGATTTTGTGCACTTGACTCATACCGATGCCTAAGCTTGTCCGAATCTGTTGATAGGTCACTCTTTTGTCAGTCTCTATCATACGCCGCACAACACAGATGTTATCTTCAGTCGTCGCCGTAGAAGGCCGTCCCTCACGTAAATCATCAGTGAGATTAGTGCGACCACGTTTAAACTCATTAAACCAGTTGTAAACAGTCGCACGAGATGGGGCTTCATCGTGAAAGGCCAATCGTAGTCTATCATAACTTTCTTGTTGACTTAAATGACATCGAAAGTCATAAAAAATCATTGCACGAAAATTTTCTCGTGTTAAATTCATGATGACGTGACACAGACAATTTTCAATTTGCCGCCAAATCGTAAAACAAATGACAAATGAATGAAATATATACTCAGTAATATTGGCAAAGAGTTATATTTTCAAATTTTAGAATTATTTTTTTATTATATTGTTTATAAGTGGCCAGTTCTAAGAACTTTCAGTTTGACCCTCGTATAGCATTAGATAATAAGTTAATGAAATCTTGCACCGAATAAAAAGTTATTAAGTACAGAAGCAGGAAATATAGGCTAATAACGAATGCAAGAGTAAAGTTAATAAAGGATCGGTCATAATTGACAGTTACATTTAGATAAAACGTTTGAATACTATATACCAACAAACGATACATTAACAGCCAGCGCAAACGTCCATTAAAACTATCATTTATTTAAAGCGACATTACCCATACAAATTTGAAATTCATTAGAGTTTAAAGGCGGCCATTAAACCTTGTAAGTGACCGTAAGTCACCTCAATTTATGCGTGCGATATATTTTTCAAAATATTAAATTTACAAGGGAGACCTTTTCGGAGATGCCATAAGCTCGAGCGATTTCATATTTTCTCATTTCAATCATGAATAATGATAGATGTATTAACCGAGTACATGTTATTCCATTTTAATGAAAACACAACGCACACATATTGGTATGCTGAACGCAATCCACCTACAAACTTAAAATCTGTTGTACTCATACGAGTTTTTCCATCATAAGGCTGTCCGCAATCTGACGGATGACCTGATAACTGCTGTACATCGTGACGTAGCGTTTGTTCCAACCATGATCGATGAAAATTCACAATGAAATATTATCTAAAAGATACCGCTGACGTAATGAGTACACTTGCACTCAAAACATTATGTAAAATTGCTTATTCTATTGTCTTTTGTTAAAATACACTTACAATTTGAACTGTCGTTTGTTGCCTATATCCATAGCTTTGATTATATCACATTATAAATCATATTTAAAGTCTATGACGTCATCGCGACATTGCGTACTGTATATGAACGCTTTACGCTTACGCATATAATTTAAAGACTAAAACAATCCGAAAGCTTTAACTAGCTTATAGAAAGCGCTAACATTGGATTATTAGCATCATGGAAAATTATCTCAAGATTCTTTATTTCCATTTAGTATTCTTCATCTTTAATTTATTCTCATATAAGTATTATTTATATTTCATAACTTGTTGGTTTAAAGACTCGAATGAAATATATATTTGGTCCTTCGAGCCGGATTCAAATCAAATGGTTCACATTTAATTGATGTAAAGGAAATTTATTTTCTTTAAATGAGAGATGAAGGAATGATAGGTTTTAAGTACATAGACTCACCTATCGCCGCTACAGGTAGGCAATTGAAGCAGTCTGTGAATGTTTTCCATAACTTGATGTTATACCTCCGTTTGCACTCATCGTAAAACCTGTTAACGAAAACGACAATTATTAATACAATTATATATTAATCAAAGTAAAGTCTGTGTAAAACAACCTTTTATTTATTTCCTACAATCATATGGTGTACATTTTCTTTTGATACTTTTCGAGCTACATGTGCAAAGGCGGGTTTAATGTCATACGTAGCGAACTTTATCGTTATTCAAAAAATAATTTGAAACTTGTTATTAAATCGGGCGGGGCGTTGTTGAAAATGTCAAAATATATGTGAAACTATGAACCTTATGTTTTTCGTCAATCAGCTAGACGAAATTATGTACAGGCCGAGCAATATGAGCTTACGCTTACGCTAATCTAATAATTTCTTCAACTGATTTTAAACCTTAATTTGTCGAAAAAATGGTTTGCTAATGTATGTATGCGATAAAAATATACTATAACTAAATTTTAAAAGAAGTTTCCTATCCAACGGCATTGAAATATTTATATATAAATTCAATCGCTGTTCGTTTGACTAACTAAAATTCGAGAACGGCAGGGTCTATATGGCTGATTGTGGTTTCAAAATGTTTGTCGTAGTCCAGAGTAGGTTTAAACGTTGATACGAAGGACACGGGTCCATCTAGTTCTGAATTAAATATCTAAAGGAGTAAATATAACAAAATCTACACAATCTACACAAACGACATATCACGACTCTTATATCGATAGAATATGTTGTGAGGCAACTAGAGAGTTAGAATGTTACACAGGATACGTAATAACGCTTTTAAATTGGTCGAAAGGAAAGGTGAATTGCGATTACGATTTCTGTGACATACGCCCGGTTTCTGAATTGAGAATTTGAAGTTGAGCACGTCTCAAACCGTGCTTAAGCCACTTTAAATGTCATTAAAACATGTTTTCATTGCTGATTTATAAGTTTTTAATTATCAGTTGATAGCAATTTGATAAATCTTATACTTTTTGCCATATGAAACGTATAAAAACTTAATTTATTAAGAATAATCAGTTGAGATTTTGTACTTTCTCAACTCAGAAACCGGCCGTAAGTCTCATTCGTTTTTCAATATCGCTAAGCTCGCACTCCATATACTGATTCCATCGACCAATGTAAATAAGTCATTTAGTCCTAGTACGATATTCCAAAGAGGGTAAAACAGACGTAATCTACTCAAGCGACGTATCGGTAGTGGGTAGTTTTTATTTTAGTATTATTGTTGTAAGCTCTCTTTTAACTAATGCCAAATTACACATGACACTAAACGAGGACCCTTATATGATGTCTTTTGGCGTCTCGTCGTTCCAATAGATCTCGGCATTGATATATCGCGTCGTAGATTCACAGTTCAACGACACTAACGGTAATCTGCATCGAATAACACGCCAAATCTGAACTGACAAAAAAGCTTCGACATAACATCCAGTTTGTTATTTCAGTGTTTCTTACATATCTTAATATTTATAAGAGTCCGATACATAAGAGTCGTTTTACAGATAATTTTTCTAACAGAATTCTGAATATAAATCAAGGTTCAAAATAATCCGATTTTTTTCTTAGGAATACTTTTTTGATCTTAGTGTCGTTATTTTAAACAAGGTTAAATAAACATTTGTGTACAATAAAAAAAAATCTAATGGTACCCTGATTTCAATTTCGTTATTCTAACTCGAACATGGAAACTAAACTAAACAGACCACGATTTAATTCAAATGAGATTAAGTGTTACAGATGCTTGAAGATACTGTAGACAAGTGTGTTAATGAAACACCAAAACATATCCTATGCTAAATCCATCCACTTTCGAGATGTTTATTAATCTTGTAATTTGACATTCAACACGTACAAAATAGCATACTACTTATTAATCGGGAATAATGTAAGCCATTATTAAAAAAACTAAAAGTCTTAAAATGCCCTCTATGTATATACTGGGCCTGTATGTATATGTATATATTAACATGTTCAAAAAACTGTTATATCAATGTCTTTTAGACAGGAATTTTCAATTGAATTAAGAATACATTAATGAAATATATTAACTGCAATAAAAATGCTATTTATTGACAATAAAACGGACATAAATATAGAAAAGTAAAAAAATATATATTAAATAAAATGTATGCACAATGTGTTTTATATATATATTTTTATAATTGGTTACTTTTTTATTAAAAAATTTGCATGCCTGCAAGAATAAGGTGGAATATTTGGTTTGGAACCATTGTTAAACACCCCAATGTAGATATAAAATACTGCGCAAATAATATTCTTTGACTTTGGGTAATAAGACTTTGCGGCCTATCGTAGTGCAAAACTATTATTTTTCTTAATTCAAAATTATTTATTCAGTTTGGGTTGTAATAAGCACTTGTGAAAGTCGAAAGCTATGTCATCCGTACGCAAATATACGCCGGGACTCAGCAGAGCTACTTTTTCTGTCAATAATATTTCATACAGCAGTCCTATTGGAAAATGACTTTATTGAGACCATGATGAAGTCACTTTCCATTGCATTAGAAATAACAATTGGATAATTTTCCTTTATTTATTATTATGCCGTGTCATTAGTACTTACTGATAAACTAATAAACACTATTTTTCATTGATTAAATAAAAAATCAAATTGTCCAGTAAAATTAGAAATACTGCCAAATTTAAATGGAAATTTTATTTTTTAATACTATGTCATAAATTTATATGAGAATCACTGAACAAACAAACTGCGAAATGTGAGAATAAACAGCATTAACATATTTACTCGAATAATATGTACATTTCCAATCGATTTAACAACGGAATCGATAATGAACTTAGTTATGCCGAAAGTGTGTATGATATTATCACGAATCTGGAAATCTTCCACGATTTATTTTAAGTATTAGACTAGCGACCCACCCTGGCTTCGACCGTGTTTTTTTTCTACAATATATAGAAGTATGTAAATTTTCCATCGATATAATTTTTCTGTCATCATCAACAATCGTCGTTGATGTCCTACTAATACAAACACAACAATAACACAAAAACTTAATTATTTCTTAATTAAAAATGCTTAATAATCCATGCCAGGGAGGCACTCAGAGATTTTCCATTAAGAATATTATTCAGAATAGCATTGTGAATGCAAAATTGATGAAATATAATAACTTAATTGTTTGTAAACAAAATTGGTCTTCCTCATTACTCAGTGAATAAGTGACAATTGTTTTTGAGTTTGTGTTTAACGCTTTAACAGACTGGTTTTCACACAAACACACACAGGCGTTAAGAGCTCAAAGGGGCAGTGTGTAAGTTTCGTTTGCGAGGCTAAGCGAAATTCAGCAAGGCCTGGTCATAGGATGAATGACCAAAATTTACTAACGCGGGCTCCTCTGTGGTCCGGAAGGCGCGTTAGGCCGTTGGTCCAGGGTGCATATGAAATCGTTAACAACGTGACCAGACGTCCCGTTTTCGAAATGGTGAAAATATTTTGTTGTACCCACGAGGCGACAAGCTGCATTATCTATCTATGCGAATTTCGTTCATTTGTTTTACAATTAATTTGGGGTTATTTGAACCTTATACATACATATACAGAACAGCAAGTATTCGCTTAATCACAAGACTATGGGCTTATGGTATTCAACGATAATCTACAGGTACCATGACTTAAATCTTCGGGGTCTAACGAGCAAATTGTTTTTTTTTTAATCAATTTAATATACCGAATTGTATAAAAGGCCAAAATAAACAAACAGCTGACTTAAAACAAACAATACTTCACTCATTTAGATTAAGTCCGACAATGATTAATACAAAAACATGTTTGGGTTTCTTGATCATGCTCTACACTTATAAAGAATGACTTAATTACTCCTACATGATAAAATATCAGAGTGTATCAGGCATTGGGATAAAATGTGACATGTTATGCAATTATTGCATAGTTACCTATTAGGTATATAATATATTATTATATTTAATATTGATAATTATATGAATCACTGTATAGTCAAGGGTAATTAATAGAACTCGGCTCGATGGAAGATTCGATGGATAAAAGCAAATAGACGAGACACTATTTGAAGCAATGGGTGACAGCAAAATCTTAACTTCAACACTGCAAACGTGACCTGATATGTAATCTTTGCATCAAGAGGCTATTTACATAATGTATGTTCATTTAATTTTTAATAACGTTATCTGCGCACGCACATAAAATATGAGCGAATTATCAGATTAGAGAAAAATGCTTGAGTACTGTTTTAAACAAATATAATGTTGTAAACTACTAACTTTCATTATTTGTTTAATTGTGGTGTCGCCTTATCTATACCTTACTATAATGTTGATATTATAAAGATGATTTTGATTGTTTGTTTGCATTGAAAAGACTCCAAAACTAGTGGACCGATTAAAAAAATATCTTTCATCTAAAGGAAATTGTTTAAGAGTTTGGGGTTGAATAGGCTATAATGTACGCGGGCAAAGTCGCTGGACAATAGCATGTCGTTTATTTACCTGCAGTAGTAAAGGTTGTAATTGATCTAACAACCGCGAACTTGGGCGTTACTCATCGACCTTGCAGTGATTCACTTCACGTCACTGACTCATGAGCGTTTGATACGATTTACCCGATCGGGAAGGATTTGTCATTTATACTTACGGTTTTTCGACAAAACCAAACATGGTTGTGTTGGAACCTTCATACACAATTTATGCTAATATTATGAGGTAAAGTCTTTAACAATATTTGTTGTTAGTTATCTTCGGAAACGCTGATCTGATCATAAAACGGCCACGATCTACCGCATAGCATGCTTAACCAACAGTCCACTGTTGATATACGTAATAACCCTCCCCACTATCAGCCCTAAGTAATAGATATTTAACCCTAAAAAGTACGGACTTCGGCGTTGTTCAAATCGAACACCGAATATTAGAGCCTGTACAGACTGTCGACTGCAATTTTGTACAAGTAGTATGTGTTTTACGGTTTTGTATGTAAACGCTTCAGCTTTTATTAGTAGCAATGCTTTTATAGCAATTTCTCCATATCCATTGTTTGAGCAAATACTTATAAAAGAATAGCTACCGTAAATTCGATCGCTCAATGGTCTTCCAATAAATCAAATGACCCATGCTTTGGACTAGTCGACTGTGTGTATTGGTTCTTAGTATCTACGACACATTTATGTAATGTTATGAAGTTTTTTGTGTGACATAATGTATGGAAATGCAATAAACTGCGTTATGGCCACTCATAGCGGATGGTGGACCATAGGATTGACCGATACAGTCGGAGACAGTTTCGTCGTTTTATATATCACGTGTAGCACGACATTTTCCGCCCGTACGATATTCCCACTCTCGACCGGAGATAAGTGACATTCGGTGTAAACGAAGCGTTTCTCGAGTTTGTCATGGTACTCGAACTGCGATACCGAAGTGTGCGTATTCCCCTTTATCGATAAATAAATACACATAATTGTAACATACAAAACTGCACGCACCCTACACGCGCACCAGACATCTTTTGTTCATATTCGTCAGACCGCAACGGGCAGACAACGCAGGACGTGTGCACTTCCCATGACCATACAACTTTTTGTGAAATCAAAAGATCTCTTTAAAAGACAATAGATCAGCTGACACTGACAGATAAAGAAAGAATGCTTTTTTGTATTAAATTTGTCAAAATGCGCCTTGCTCTAGATATATTTCACTAGACATGTTGTAGGCAGAAAATACGAGACGCAATTAACGGGTAAGTTAACAAAATAAATAATCAAGACAAAATATAGCGAATTGCGAGAAAAAGAGTAATGACAACTTTTATACAAATTAATATGATTTAAATTTTTACATCGTAAATCTTATCATATTTCACTATAATGAAATGAGCCACATATTTATCAAAAAATTCTTCACTAAAACAGGCTAATTACAAGAAGTAGTCAGAAAAAAAATGTTTAGAGGTATCTTTCATTGAGAAAATATAACAAATTTCGGTTCAATGGCAGCAATTCTGTTGCACAAACTAGACAAAATTTGAGTTTTGCTCCTGCTAAAGGATTTTTCAATTGTGATTTTAACTAAGATAGTAGTAGTATAATAGCAGTAACTTATTAGGTATATTAGAATATACGGGAGTATAATCATATATGTGTATGGAACAACGTTAAAACAAACCCAAATTAAAGTTCAATTTTTTTATTTAGTTTAATTTAGACTATAATAGAGAGTAACTGAATCGGCAGAATTACGCAGTTTTTATGTCTTTGTTCATGAGCAATATAGAATTAGTAATTTTGGTTTAAGCGTACTTAACAATCTACAACGAGTGACGTAGCAAGGTGATGAACCGTATCGTACCAAACGACGACCAATGCGCTACGATTGCGAGCCTCAAGAGCGATCGGTGTTAACAACTTTAACGCCGATCTCGCATGATCCGAGGTGCGAAGACATTTTAAAATTCGAACCACGATTTCAGATCGCAGATCGCTGACCCAAAAGGGATGATTTAATGTGGATATGGCTTTTATTATGTAACGGCATGTCGCACTATTTGTACTCTGGTACTATCGACATCGTTTGTTTTTTACCTAGATCGCTTGACATTTAAACTTTTCTAGCCTCTAATCTTTAATTATTGATTACTCCTTCTATGTAATTTTAAATTATTTCCACATAAGTCAACTCTCATTTTGAATGAATTGAATGCAGATGCTAATGTCTGCAAATGCTGCTGGTAACAGTGCCATAGTGTTTTCCAAAGCCTCCATACTGGATGCTGGTTTAAGATGTAAATGAAAGTCTTGTATTCAAGCTCCCAATTTAACATACACATAAAAAAAATAAAACATGTAGTAGCATATGACTTACCCATAAATCCTATTTATGCTAGCGCACTCATGGTTGCCCCGTAAAAGGAAGAAGTTCTCTGGGTACTTTATTTTGTATGCCAGCAGCAAGCATATCGTTTCCAATGACTGTTTGCCACGGTCTACATAGTCTCCGAGAAACAGGTAATTAGACTCTGGAGGGAAACCACCATACTCAAATAGCCTTAACAAGTCATAGTACTGTCCGTGAATATCACCTAAAAAGAAAAACAATATTAAAATCTGTCTGTATGTTCACATCAAGGGGCTCAATTCTGTCAATGTTGACATGTAATTGTAGCATGTTGATGGTGCTTAAATAGCAGCTTTTTTGATGCATTCCTTGTTACTATATAGAAAAAAAAAAAACAGAATAATCTGTATTCATTGATTAAATATAAATAGAAATCAAGCATGTGAGAGAATCCCTAATAAAAAAAGCCAAAAGGGACTTATTTGCATTACAAGAAAGATCCTAAGCTTAAGTTTTATTCAAATGAAAACTTGTTTATATGAAAGATAGTGCTGCTTTTTTGCAGTTGAATTAGTTGAGGTAACTAATAAAAATAAACAATAAAATAAAATAAAAATAAGCCTTTCCTCTGACCATAACTTAAGTTTTAAATGTAGATTATAAATTTATATTTTTTTATTTGTGCGTCTGCAGCCCTCGTTAACAAGTCAAGTTGTCAGTTGCGGTGACTATTGCGGAGATATAATTCTGGCGACATTTGTAGTTCTAATGACTGATCTTAGGGGGTGTTATCTCAACTTATACCCATTAGTACTGTTTTTCCAGCCCATGGTCCTGAAGTACATGTTCAAGAAACTGCTCTTATCTCAAAATAAGTACAATGATGTCAATTGGCCAATATAATTGTTTATTTAGCTGAAGACCTCCGTGATTTAGTGGCTTAGTGGTAACCATAGGAACTATTTCAAGTAAAGAAATAAAAATATTTGGTTGCATTTTTCAAAATAAAAACTAATTGGATGCATTAATAAGCCACAATTAGTCATTTATGATTTTACTGATACCTTGTTTCATAGAATCAATGTATGTTTTCATGATAAATTTTTTAATGCCTTAAATATTATAACAAAATATCAAAATATTATCATATGAAATCATCTTAAAAGAAGATCATAATTTTATCATTACTTACTTTAATTTGTTATAAAAGGAGTTAATGGTAGCATTTCTTTTGGCACAACCTAAATAAATTCATTTATAATTACTGAATATCATTATAATTTGAGTTGGTGGAATCTACAAAGTTCCTTGGTATTACACTAGATTCCCGACTGCAATGGGATCCTCATATTGATAACTTGTCAAGTAGACTGAGTTCTGCAGCATTTGCTGTTAAGAAAATTAGACTCTTGACAAATGTTGAAATGGCAAGATTGGTATTATTTTAGTTATTTTCATAGTGTATTGACGTATAGTCTATGTGGAGTTCTGCGGCTAGCATTCAAGATATTTTTATTCTACAAAAGAGAGCTGTCCACGCTATATATAATTTACGGTCTAGGGAATCACTCAAGAGAAATATTTAAAGGAACAAATATTTTAACTTTTGCCTCTCAATACATCTATGAAAATTTATGTATGCAAGAAACCAGAACTGTAATGTTTTATGTTGTTCACAAAAAAAAGTAGTGTTCATAATCTTAACACAAGAAATAAAAATAAACTTGCCATTCCAAGCTTCAGATTTCAGAAAACCAGATGATCATTTCTGGGTAAAATTGCTATGTTCAATATTGTTCCCCAAAATGTAATTGACCTACCCATAAATAAGTTTGAAATTCATTGAAAGAACATACTTATGAGTAAAGGCTATTATAAAGTTGATGATTATTTTAAGGAGCTTCGCTTTGTTTCTATAACAATTAATTATATGTACAAACTATGATCTACAGACTTTGAAAGCTGTGTTTATACATATGAAAAAAAAAATGTTGGATGATTCAAAAGTGCTTGTAACAAGCTTACTTGAATAAAGATATTTTCATTTCATTTCATTCACAGATTACATATGACAACAGGACATTAAAGAAACCTAAATTAAAATCGAATATTGTAGTTTAGAAAGTGGGAGGTACATCAGAATTGGCACTATAAATGGTTCAAATAAGTCGAAACTAAACAGGTAAAATCACTTTTATTCTGTGTGTACATGGCAAGATTTAAGTTTTTGTCAACTGAGATGTTTTTTTTTTATTCTATAAGATAATTTAATTTAATGAATTAAATTTGGAGAGTAGAATTGATCATTAAACACAGACTTATATTTGACTGACTAAAAATTAGCGAAAAGTGCATGATCAGTAACTAGGTATATAAATTATTTAATCTTTATTTATTTGTAAACATAACATTCGAAAAGAGCGACGTCATTGAAAAACCTTTTTGAAATTAACGATTTCAACAACTTCTTTTTGTAATGGCACTTTTCCCAGTAGTAGGCAAGGCAACGTCAAAACAAATCTAATTCCACCCACAATTTCTCTTTCAATTTTGATGTAAAATTTAAACCTTTAACGTAAATTAAAGAAGCTTTGATTGAGATAAAAGACAAGTGATGCATTAGCTTAAGCATTACATTCGAAAGTAGCTGAACACAGAGTAAATTGAGTTTATTAGTGATCGTATTTATGAGTGTACTTACCACATATTTTTAGTGGTGCTTCAAGTTCAAGTAATATTGGTTGTGACAAGAAAATTTCCCGCGATTTTAAGCATAGCCCTTTGATCTCTATTTCTGTTAACTGAACATTCATACCAGGCTTCTCGCCCCGTACTGAAAACAGCCAAATGAAAACATGACACCAACACAAATAAAACACAATAATTCACTAAATGAACACATGTCTTATCACAATTTTCACTTATTTCACTGAATTTCGCTAATATCACAAACTTTTTCGTTGTCTTCAATGAATATCAACATTTACCTTTTAGTAATTTTTTTATTACGTTATCGATGTTTAACTCATCTGTGTCTCTGTCTGCCATCGGATATAATGTTTGTGCACGGAATATGACTGAATAGAATAAGCAAAAGAAGAAAGATGATGAAGATTTTTGCCGATTATTTAAAGGTACAACCTATTTCAATACTCGGCTAAAATGAATTTCAATGGCGGAGACATCACTCACTCACACACTCAACCAGAGAAACACATCATCAGTGTGACCAACACTTAATTAAGAAATACCACTTTGTCAGTGTTTCAAATGTTTGTTGAGGAATATTTTATATTTAAGCTGCATAAACACATTTGTAATTATAATACTTATTTAATCAATTTTCGTCTCTTTGAATTAAATATATATTAAGAAGAAAAAAACAATTATTTACAGTTGCCTAGGTGACTACGTTTTTAATTCACAAATAAATAAATATATATAGCGCGAGTCTGATAATGGCCCTTGGCACAGAAAACACGCTATTATAAATAATAAATTGTTTAATAAAACTGAAATACAATTAAAATAACTAAAATGTAATCTTTACGCAAGCTTGTAAAATATATTTCAATTCTTACATGGCGGCTAAAAGACAGAACCAAAAACAATAGACTTCATAATAAAAGCTTAGAAAAAAGGTGAATTATATACTAAACATAACGTGACAGTACACGGACTGGCCGCCCAGATCTAGTTAAACACGGACGTAGTGCTTCATATATACCTATTAAATATTAAAGAAGTTATAGCAACAGTATAAGATTACGGTACGGTACTGTGATTGTGCATCTGCTACAAGTTAGCAAAAAATTTCCAGCTCGAAAATGAAGGCTAAAAAGTGAAAGAAACGCCAGAGTGAAAAAACTATGGGTCTCTGGACAATATTTGAAATTTGGTTAATTTTTAAAGTTGTTACATATTATGTAACAAATAAAAATAAATCTGTAGTATAGTTTCCCTCTTTTATTAAAAATTTCAGTGTAATACTTTCGTTAAATAAAATTTTATTTTGTTTAATATTCATAAGTTAAAATATTTAATCTTTTCTAAAAACATGTATTTTAACTTTTTGGCAACATCCCAATTCTGTTGATGTTAACGACTTTACGTTAATACCTTATAAAAAATACTACTTTGAGACCCACAAATATGTTACAGTATTAATTACAGATCAGATTTATATTAAGAACCAATTATTATTGTTCCAAATATAGTTACCCAAATTTCTTAAACATTTTATACCAAATTAAGCTTATATAATTTTTTTTTAATTTTTAAGTGAAAATTAATCGAATTATTAATCAAAATATATCCACTTCTTTTTTACGAGTATTAACATTTTCTGAAATGTAAGTCAATCAATAATACCACAAATCTAGGGTACTTTTATTATGGGCAACACAAAAGATAATAACAAAATTGCCATGTAAGAAAATCATGATTGTGTTACCATATAATCTTTCAAAATTACTAACAACTATTTAAAAAAAAACATTAGTTCCCGAAATGAAACTAGATGTCGCTATAGTACGTTCTTGATTTCTCCATGACAACCCTTCCGGTTTTCTTTCATATATAAAAGTAAATTACTTTTTGAAACTCAATAAACAACCTACATTCTATTTATACTTTTCGTATTTGTGTTGATATCCAATTTTCGAACTTTGCAAATTTCAGTTTTTTAATATGCAAGTTAAAAGCATTGCAAATGACTATATTTGGTTCATTTGTTTTCTGCAAACATTAACTTTTGCTAGAGTCGCCGTCTAGTGAAGATTTTTTTAGTGCTATATTTTTTTTAAAATTCTTCCTCATTCCTTGAATTTACATTTTTTAACGATTGCTTATGTTGATTATTCACTTGATTTCGTTCGAAAAATTTACTATGAATGCGTTCGTTGTTATTATAGCGCTATTTCGTTTTATTTTAATACCTACTCTATTTTGATATTACTCAACAATTCAACATCGACGAGCCAGAACGTGTATACCATTTGATCCTTTGATGGTGTTTACCTTATATATTTTACTCTTTGGTTTACCTCATTGAGATTAATATAGTTAAATCTATGGTTTACCTTTATTTTTCATCAGTCCAGCAGCGCCACTCTCTTTTATTTGCTATAAATTCTTTAGCCTTATTGAATTCATAATTTCTATAAGGGTATAAATGGAAGCTAAATACATTTTTTTTGTGGAAATCCGTGATTTTTATCAAAATGGAATAAGATCTCGATTTAGTGTACAGGCTTGGTTATTAATGTAATGCAGTGATATTACTGCATTATTTTAATAATTGTATCACCTCTAAGCTACCAAAGCACTTTGTTTCGGGGTTGTGTAAATAAAGTCATGGACTATACAGTTAGTCGATCATTAATTAATTTAAATAAATTATTTGTCTGATCTTATTATGAACTATGAAATGGAAAGGTAATCATTAAATAAGAAATAAGGCAAGCAAAATTCATTTCTCTAGAATATATTTCATTCCAATAAGTATAGGTATTCTTGTAAGTTAGTCTTTTTTCGGTCCTCTGTACGGATGGCGTTTTCTGTAATAAACAAAAATTATATTAACGTATCTAAAGATAACAAAAATACAATTTGTTCACTAAAATTTATCATAGAATCATATTGAATAAATTGTGTCACCTATTTTACACTTACAATTCTATTGAAGATAGCCGGTAATTTCAATATTTCTGATAATAGTGTGATTGATATTTGAGTTCAACAGTTAAAAAAACAAACAATATTTTACCGTAATTTCTTACTTATCTGTAAAAAAATTGCTTGTTGGTTTTTAGGGGGCCCATTCTTTTTAAACTCGAGCGCTTAAGAACCAGCCAAAAAAATGTTTGTAATGTAAATCCGTCTTTTTGACGACAGCACCAGTATCTTTATATTTTTTTGAGCATGGTAGTAACGACGTATTACCACACTTGAGTGTACGCGCGCGTACTACAAGCTGTCAACTTACGCTGGTATAGTGAGTGTATATATGCCAAATTTGGTGTTGACGTCTTCTAGACGGAATATGCTCTCGACATATTCCTTGTCAGCTGGCACAGCCGGTGTCTCGAAGACCAGATTCATTATATAATCTTCAACGCAACTGTGAGAGTAAAGAAATATATAAAAACAAGTACCATTTACTATTAGTACAAATAATATTATTTGACTATGTCCTTAATATGAATTCGCTTCGTAGTTTTTGTTAAGGGTACATGGACCCATTTTTAGGATATTCGTGTATCTTTTAAAAACAGCATTTTCGCTACGCGACTTAAATTGCTAAGTTTATTGCCAGGAAGTAACTGATGATGACATTCAGGAGAATTAACAACCCTTATAGTGGATTATTACTCTTGATTGTTAAAAGTACTACCGACTTAATTGCAGTGTGCAGTGTTATAAAATGTCTTACTATGCGCAAGGCTGGTAGGGCACCAGTTTCTCAATCCTATTGGGATGTAGGGGCTCCACATAAGGGTCTGCTACAAGTTTGGGTGCAGCGGGACCAGCTGGACCTTTACGCGCTTTAGGAGTCGGCGCTGGTGGCTGTGGGACGAAACGGGAATTGGTTATTTTACTGAAATTGAATGGCAATAAAATTCGACCAAATAGCCAAGTGTTATTGAACAGAGTTTAGCATTTCAGACTCTTCATATATTCGCCTCTACGTAGCATCCTCTAGAATTCTTAAGTAGTTGTGAAATCATTGGTAATTGTATTCTTTAGTTATTTATATGATCACTGTGACAAATGTATCGAGTGAATTTTAGCGGAATGGTTCTAGTACCCGAATATAAGCTAGCGAAGATTTAATTTATATAACATTTATACCTTAACAGCACCATATGCTACTTCGATGAGAGTTTTGACTTCAGTTTCCAGTATTCTAAGGAATTTGGAAACGTTCCATTTGGTTACTTCTTTGTGGTTTCCGAGCAGCGACAGGAGTGGGGAAAAGTCACATCTTGCCAATCTGTATAAAATAACGATGAATTAATGATAGTTTCATGGCTTTACGGTGGGATTTTAAGCATACTGGTTCTAGAAATCATATTACGATATGAATTGATATTAAACATTGCTCGTCATAATATCTTTACGGAGTATGGTTATATTGCGTTATTTGTCTCTGAGGTTTTAGTGCCTATGTTCATATATTTATAATTGTTGATAATACATTCCGATATAAAATAAATGGCGTTTTAAACGCAAAAGAAAGAGTAACTATACTTAATAAAGTTAGTGTTTTATTTTTTTTTTATATTATAAAATCATCGAAACCATAACAAACCTGACTAAGTCATCGATGCCCTTCAGCACTTTAACGATGGTGGCATCTGCGGCAGTGTTCAGGTCCTGCATATGTTGTGTGCGCGCGCGTCTTTGCTCTAATTCCAATGACATAGCCGCCATCTTCTTGTCCTGGGTTTCATCGCGTGCTTCGTTTATGTCCCTTTGATCGACTGAGAAACAGAAACAACTGATACTCTTGCGTCATGTCTAGCTGTATAGATTATGCACACGAAAAGCATAGCTCACATTCTGTAGCAATTAACAACTGAAAAGAGGTGAACCTACTTACTTAGATACAAAACATTTGTAATGAGGTAAGAAGTTTTCTAAAGATTAATTTCGTTGTCGCTGTATGAGGGTACGTTAGATTTACATTAATGAATCTCAAATGTTCTACAGCTAATAAGCATTTTAAACATCTCGTCTAAATAATTGGGAAAAGTGGCACGATAGTTTCATTTTCTGAATAAGTTTAGTTGTATAACAATCAATAAAATAAATTATTATCTAAGTAGTGTTTTTTAACGTAGTAAAGCAGTTATAAAAGAAATTTATGCTGAAGACCATAATGAAATAAGACATCTCGAATGTAAGATTATATCTTACAAATCCTCTGACGCAGTATTTCGAGCTCTCTCCTCACGATGATGGACTCCTGCAGTACTTCGCAGAGCAGAACAAACGTAGAGAAGTTTTCGATCTCAACTATCTTGAAATGGTTAATAATAGTCGCTACTCTGTCAGTTCTGGCGTAATCCTGTTAAGACATTCAGAATATAATCTTATCTTCATTTATTTTCTAGTTTGGTGTAAATTGTGCGTGATTATGTATCATAGTTACATCTGTTCTCTGTCTCTTGGTTGTCTCTTTTAATATGAGATTGATAATACAGAAGTAATAGTGCTTAAATAACTTACAAATATAGATTCAAGCAAAGTGTCATGTCTCGCTATTTCCTGCTCGCATCGCTGTATCTCTTCTTGTCGCTTAATTTCTTCCTTTTCGTCCGCCTCGCAGATCCTCCGCGAACCTTTCACACGGAGGAATTCTTCTAATTTTGCCAAGTGGTTCAGCTCACCTTCATATGATTGCATTTCCTAAAAATCAAATTACCTGTTTGTCCTAAGTAGTAAAATCAAATTTACTCATTTTACAAGACCTTAGAGTTATGAACGTTGTCGTCGATGTCTACTTAGCTCGATATGATGGTACAAGTGTTGAGTTTGCCATTGCAGAAGTCAAAAAACTTTCACAGACCGTAGTTCTTGATGATGAGAATAATCATCTAATCAATCCTAAGAAGAAAGAACATTTATTTTCACTAACCGATATATCTCTGTTCAGTTGGAAAAGTCCTTTCCACTTTAGGGCATCTAGTTTTCTACAGCATTCGTCTCTGTTACCAAACGCTACGGCAGCGATCTCGAATATGTCCATAAGATACTCTTTACCCTTCACCAGCTTGCCGATGGTGCGATTCCATTGGATGTTGAAGTCATTTCTACGTCAGCACACAATAAATTAATTATGGATATGGAGGATTACTAAATCAAAATTTTAAAAGGTATGCAGATTAACGAACTAAGAGTAATAAATAACAAGAAAATATAATATATATAATACACAAAGGCAAAATATCAAGTCATCCGGTCATCAAGTGAAAACTATAACTTTAAAAATTTTAGGTTAGTTTATTAACCTCTCAACTAGGAGTCTGTGTATTTCTTCTCTGACCCTTTTGTTGTCCGCGTTGACTACACAGAAACGTTTGGTAGCCAAGTCTAGTCTGTTCTCCATACGCTTCAGACGGTTGTTTGCGTTCTCTATCATCGCCAGCTCCTATCGTACATACTAGTAATTTATCCTATAAGAGTAATAAGTAGAAGTTGAGGTAAAATCTAGTTACATTAAAGCAAAGGTCATTAAGTACATCGCAGTGGTATCATTAAATATGCATTATACTTCTAATTGTCAACCTCTGTACACATAGTTAGTTTAAAATAATCCAGTAAAACTTAACCTTTTTTGTTCATCAAGGAAAAATGAACCCTATTACAGTACCTGACGTGCAATAGGAGGGTTATTAGGCCGCGTAGGGCTCGTCGGGGAAATAGAACCTTGCTATCTGTTCTGACAACCTGCTTATGAAAACAAAAGCATTAAAAAAAAATATTTTAAAATATCATCTTACATCAGCTTCTGTAGGTACTCGTTTCAGTAATTCAACCAGCTGTTTCTGAGCCAAGTAGTTAAGACAGTCCAGCTCTGCCTGTTGGGCCTTCTCATCTCGTAACACAGATTCTAGGTGCTCGTACTCCACGATGGAGTGTTTTGTGCCACTCTTCACCATATTGTCGCGTAGAGCATGCTGGCCTTTTGTAGCGAGCTGTGGTAACAAAAAAAGTCTAATTACTAGGAAAGATTAATAAACATAAGATTCATTTTGTAGCAATACTTGTAAAGTTTTATATTTTAGATAATAATATATATTTGGTGATTTGATTTTTGAGTTGAAATGCAGCAGAGTTTTAAGTTTATAGTTAGATTATCCCCAAGTTAGGCATTTAGAGCGGACGATTCTTTTTTAGAAAACTATATTAAAAGGATTTGTAAACCAATAAGCTTACAGTGATGCAGAGTAGGGTCTCTTTGAGTTCATGGGCCAGTATGTCCAGCTGTTTCTCTTGTGGGGCCAGCTGTGGAATGCCAGCAGCACGCTTCTCCACACTGCACATCGGCGCGAGCTTTTGGAACTGGTGGGTATTAAAATAGTTATTGATATAGAATTGCTAACAACTATTCTTTTATTCGTTAAATACGATTACCTGTATTTATTTACCATTTTTTAAATATTTCTCATGGGTTGTATGTATTTATTAGTTACCTTTTTATATAAGTTGCTATCTTTTTACGCTCCTTTGGTGCACAGTACCTATCTACCAGGTAGACTAGATGCATGAAGTTGGAAAATATTGTAGTTTTGCATTAAAAGAACTCATGTTAAAGCATACAGTCGTGAGTAATACTTATTTGAATCTTCTATCATACTCAACTGTACCTTATATCATACTTACTTTACGAATAAAATGTAATTTAACTTAAGTTTTGTGTTAGTCATTTTAACAGCTACACCCTCTACTAAACGTAATTTCGAAATTTGAGTCTCTGTGGCGCTACTGAACGTCATATTTAACCACTTATTATCATTGAAAATATTTACTTTACCCACTTATAATGATGTATCCAATGTAAAGAATGATGGTTAGACAACATTTTGAAATTTTCTAGAAATACAGAATTCTATACGGCGCGCTGCTTAATGATACATCAATTTCCAAAACTGTTGTATCTTAAGCGTAGAAATCACAAGACGGGCATCCCCGCGGGCAAGTCTGCAGACTTGCCTGTCAGACCTCGTTTCTATAGGGCGGGCATGTCTGGCTAGTGAAGGGCCGTCGCTGTCATAGTAATGAAGTCTGGCAGGCACGTCTGCAGACTTACCCGAGGGCATGCCTGTCTAGTGAATTCCTTGATTCAGCAATTTTAACTCAATTCGCCAACGACTATTAAATTGACGGACTTAATGAACCAAAAATTCATATCATAATTAAAAAATGGCGCTGCTGAACTGATAGACTCAAGAGTCCATTTAAATTTAAATTAATGACCTTACCGTTCTTTGTACATTACTGAGCTCCGCTTCGGGATCAATAGTTTTTTGCTCAACTGTAGCAGGCATTTTGTTGTAAGCAAACGAAATTTACTAATAAATACTATATGAAATTGTTATGTAAAAATTACAGAATATGATAAACTTCTTTCACAAACAAGACATTGACAGAGTTTTTACTTTTTAAGAATTAGGAATTGATTTTGATCCTTTTTTCGTAATTTCATAAACAAGAAATTCATATTTAATTCTTTTTGAGATCCGTTCCATGCCAGTCTATGGTAAGTACAGCGATTAAATCGGAAATCAAACAGAATTAAGATTCAGGAAATGAATAATTATGATTATGCATAACATCAACTATGGGGGAATTGTTTAGTAATCTTATAATTCAATACGAATGCTTTTTAACTATACTGTCTTTTCGAAAACATGAGTAAATAAATAAATAAGAAACAGCACCCTATACATTGATCATTATCAGATTCAAAGATGAGTGGGTAAGACCAAATACTCGTAGTAAGCTTTCTATTTGATCCGAGGATGAAGCAGTATTATGTTGTATCCGAAACAACGAAATACACAAACCCCGACTAGGATACGAACCTGCGACCCCAGACATAGTGGCACATTGAATACAGCGTGTGAACCAATTGACTACGCAGGTACGCAAGTTGTATATTTAATACAAATTAGAATAATAAAAAAAGAGGATATAAAATTCATATTTTATTTATTGTTTCACAAACAAATTATTAATTAATGTAATTAGCTAGTCATGATAGATCTTACACATTAAATTTAATTAAAGTACAGTACGGCCATAATAATAAATAACACAATAACTTTGAATGGCGGAAATATTAAGCACAGTCGCCACCAATGATGAAACTCTATAATTTGAAAACGTCATTATGACGCGTATGTACGTATTTATATACAGAAGATATCATCCAGTATTCCACCACTCTAGTCAAATGACAGACTTTTAATTCTTTGACCTCTTACGTATTATATATTTTTTATTATTTTAATTTAGTAAAATATTTAAAAATAAGGAATATACGATTAAATTCTCAATTCCATATAATAAGTCAATATTTGTTATTAAGAAAGTATTCTACAGTATGCGTTTATTACAAAATCTGCCATTTCACTACAGTGGCAGGCCGCTTTCCTGCCATTATTGTAACGCAGCGTAGATGTCAAGAATTTTATATGTATAAAAAAGTGATTCCAATCTAGTTACCATGGTTACTTATTAAAATGGAACTACGATAAGTTCTTAAAAAGTGCTTATTAAGTACATCCGCACAATAATTACGATGAGTACGTGATGATGTTAAAATATAAAACATTATATTTAATTCTGGGGTCATAATATACAAAAGTATAATTTAAAATAGTTAAAAAATATTTCATATACATTAGTTTAAATAAATTATATTGCACTTTAATTTATTATTATAATATTTATTATAGTAAATACGTATTCGTTCATTTGTCTTATTATAAAATTTGTGAACACAAAACCAACCGACTGAGATTGTTTATAGATAAACTTAAATTTGTTTTGTGGTACTTACATTGCAAGTAAAAATTTTTATTTTCTTTAGACAGAGTTAACTTGATTCATCAGAGTTATTAAATGAGCCAATTTATTATGTACTTTTTCGACTTCATGGGAGATTTTTTTATTATATAATCAGACCCCAGAAATAAAATAAAATGGAATGACTAAGAAAAGTAAACATTTTGTGCTTAGATAATAATAATATAATTAAAAAAATATTTATGTTACATTAATGTGTATCATCCAAACATTATTACATATTCCTGCATTATTTTGTCTGCATTAATATTTAATGTAAAAAAATGTTCTGTTCCAGTTTTAGAAACAACGTACTGAAGATACTTAAATACAAATAAAAATTAATACAAACAAACTGACAAATGAAGAAAATTATCAGAAAAAGAAATCTGCAGAAATAACACTTTTTAAATCTCCATAATTAGTTCAGTCTTAATAATAAATTAATAATGTTTTTCCTTCTAATGAATTTTATTTATTCTTATCATAAATTGTAGTATTTGATACAAAAATATAATAATACATGCATGTGCTATTTAAATTCTATAAAAGAGGTAAAATAGTTTTTTTTATTTATTGTAAGATGATAAAACGCTAAGAAATACACTCGGTCACAAATATAAGCGACTGATTGAGAAATGAAATTGTGAGCAGTTTTTTTATTTTATTTAAACATCACTTCATTCAGTTTGACACACATCCATTCGCCAATCGACGCCTATTTTATCGTCGTTTGGGAATGCCAATACACTTTGTTTCAATGCTCGAAAACACTGAGAAATTACTTTTTAAGTACCATGCCAATAAAAATTATATTTCTTCGAAGTCAAACATAGTAAGAATAATTAATTAAATTCAAATAAGGCACATATACCACACTCAACGAAGGAGCAATATTAGATTGTATATGAAAATTTCATTATAATTATAGAGCAATTGTGACAGGTACTTAATTTTCATTACATTTCTTTTACCGACTGTTCGTGACATTAGAGGTTTTTTTACACTTGAATGAAGGTTCAGGGTTCGCAAAAATCCAATATTTAAAATAAATATCAAAATATCCGATATATATCATGCATATGAAAAACTGCTATTTTTATGCTGCTAGTGGCTTCATTTAATATTTTAAATCAAAAGTGTAAAATACAGATTGTATTTGATTTATTTAATGTTTGTTTATCTATTATAAAATAATTAAAAAGAAGCACGCGTGTGAGAATTCCCAGTAACGATTGGGGGAAAACCCGAAATTGCTAGAAAGTCAGATTGGCCAATGTTGGTAGCGTCACATCGGGTTGGTTAATTTTCTAGCTGAGATTCAATACTATGATATATATCCGCTGATATTTATCAGCGAACCCTGATTGATATAAAGCTGCTTTTTTTGTAATGAAATGAAACAAGAGGAATACCGGTGAATATATAAAACTAGCGCCATCTCTCGACAACCAAAAAATTAACAACGTAGCGAACATCATTATTTAGCTATTTCTTAAGTTCAAAATGGATTGTTTTCGAAATTATTAGAATATACCAGTGCTGCTGTGATAAAATCTGAAAATAATATATATATTTATTCAGAAGTTTTAATGAATATTGATAAAATTGTATTTGAGTTTAGTTTTTTATTAATGTTATATACATAATTATAATATTAATTCAATATTTGAGTATGTTCTGTAAGTTAATGGGACGTACGAATAAAATAATTGGTCTATAGCACGGATTTCTTCGACAAATAATATAATGTTATTAAAATTTGACAATTTTAATATAGTTAATGAATTATTAAGTACGCATAATTTATGTCTAGTATAAGTACATCGTAAAGTGTATGTAATTCGAATGTCATTCGTCCGTTCAAGTTTATCGAAATGATTATCTGATTTCGATGCAATAAAAATTATAATTGACAAAGAAGGCACTTCCAAGGCCATGCATTTCATAAGGCACAATACAAAACGTCGATATATTATTGCAAAATTTGAATTTACCAAAGAATACTACACAATTCTCATGATTAAAAAGTTTTTTGGTATGCTATATACATACAGTAATTAATGGAGACCATAACATATTCCCTCGTAGTAAATAAAATTAAAAAATATGGCTTATTAAATGTTCTATTGTTATAACTATAATCTAATAGGTGCACCATTTTCACTGACAGTGAATACAAACTATATATATATTATAAGGTGTATTTACATAAGCTGTATTGATTGCTTGCAGTATTTATTTCGTAATTAAAAATTTATTGAAGTTATTTGCTTCAAAAGACTTCTTTAACCCCAAATAATTGCACATTTAAAATTACATAGTGAATTGAAAGAGCAATATTTCATGGGCATTTACCAAGAATTTTTGATGGACACTAAGCAGCTCTGTATGTTAGAATAATTATAATAAACACTGCATTGATAGAAAATAAGGAAAATGTAGTATCAATGAGATTTAGTTAAAATCTCTGTTTCTAAAAATATATATTCAAATCAATGCAAATATTTTATATCAGTAAACTCATTATAAATATGATTACAAAGTATAATCTTGTCTCATATACTGAAGAACACATTTTGCCCATATTTTGTGCCAATGCATAGTTTATTCATAGCTGCGTTCTCGTTGCAGGCTGACAAGATCTAATTGTACTCTTGGAATGTTTTGAAGAGAAAAATATCGAAATGTTGCAAAAAGCGTTTTTTAAAGTCTCAAACAATGCAACCTATAGAAAACGACAGAAAACTACTTTAAAAAAAGTTCAATACAAAGTTTAATGTGTAACAGAATTTAATTAAAACCATTCTAATTAGAAAGACGGCTAAAACGACCGCAGCGAACGAATCGTAACGTTTAAAAAATATTAAAAGCACATACCCTATAATCGTCAGGGCCGCATCCGTACTGTAGACTAACACCGCCACGTCGACGATATTCAAACTCTTTTTGTACAAAATTAAAAATAAACCGACCGCGAGGGGGTCCTCACGTTGGAACACTAAGAAGGCTACTATGAGGGTAGTTTTGTCTATGGCTTCATAGAGGCAGCAGATCACCGCTGAAAAAATCCGAGCAGACGCGACGCGCGCGACGGCGGCGCCGGCGCCGGCAGCTTGCGCCGCTTCTCCGACGTCAGCTTGTGCTTCATCTGCTCGTCTATCAGCTCCTGCATGTCCATCTGGAATAAATCATGGTCAATCAATATTGTGCAATAACACAAAAACCTATTTCAAAACATGAAGGACTTCAAATCAGAGTGGCGTATACGCAAATATGAATAAATATTTTTTTTTTATAACACCATTCTTTTTTAATTTTATCAATTAACAAAACCTTTTTTATGTAGTTGCCATAGTTATATAGCTAAACGTGAAACACTGCGACATATAACCGAAAGTCATGTTTATTTGCTCGAAGTCAACGATATATACACATAGACGCACACGCGCGCATGTGTGCCCACACAAATACACAAACGTTAAACTACCTATCGTTATGGGCTTATGGTTCATATTCGTTATTATTATTGTTGTTTTTGTCTTCATTTTCGTGATAAAATGATAAAAACTAGATTCAGCTTTGTTCCTCACATTGTATTCGAACCGACACAGTTGACAAATTTTACGAGTTTAAGAAAGAATTATAGATTCTTGGAAGTTGAGAATGAACCATCGAACGGTTTACCGAAAGTCGTAGATAACATTTATCGTCTCGTATTTGAAACAATTTTTTCAATATACCTGCACAGTTTTGAAGATAAACTTCATATCATAAAAAATGATTGTAATATTCTCCCTTAATCTTAAATTTAAAAAAAAATATGGAAATATAACTAACTATTTTGAGATTTTGGAACTAGATGGATATGGATGTCATAATGAAAATACAAACCTGCCACTGCTCGAGCTGCTGGCCCAGGTCCACTTTCTGCCGGACAGCTTCATACAGCTGGCTGTTAGCTTGCATCAACTCTACTCTAGTCTTGGCCAGGGCCACCTGAAAAAATAGTTAATATTGAGTTAGATTAAATAAAATTGATATTGGGACAAAAAATATATAAACACATTAAGTATGTATAACAATTTTAATAAGTATAGTTCCCTTAAGTCCTGGACCCAGGGGGAGGTGTGGGATCATGACCCATTGGATCTGCCCTTAGTCACGTTATCCTATAACGGGCCGTGGAGTTGTGTAAATGATCCATAAGTTGGATAACGATGCACTCACCTCAGCGGCCTTCTTCCTCTCCAGAGCCTCGTCGCGCTCCTGCCTGGCCCGCGCCACCGCCTCGTCGTTCTGGAGGCTGTTGTAGTTCGCGTCATTCATCAGCTTGTCCCGCTCCTCGGCTGCCGCGCGTAACTCTACTTCAGCTACCGATAGCTGTAAAGTATCGTTACAAATATATTCGATTTTGATATTGAATTTTCCAATTATTATTTGTTTTAAAATGCTAGAGATTTCATAAATTGACATTTGGAAAGTTTTTTCATCAGTTACATTTTAATGAACAATCTTTCCAAACGTCAATTTTCATTACGTATTTCTTAGAATAATCTGTGGACTAATTATATTTACTTAAAAACGTTTATTTCCGAGATTTGCGTGTTATAGAGTAATTAGTGAAAACTATCTGAAAAAGTATTTTTATAAAACGCAAGTTATTCCAAATGCATATAGGCTATAAGTAATTTATACGAGAATAACGCGGGCAAAGATGCCTAGGGCTCATACATTAAAAAAACACAAAAAAGTTAATGTAGTTCTAGCGTTGTTTGTTCTATATACTAATAATGATCTTGTAAAACAAACAGTGGCGAAACAGTGGAAACGCCATCGAGATGCTTTATGCCGTTATCATGTTAACAATAAGGCATAATCTAGGCTCAGGTTTCACAGAGGTTTCAGTTCATCAATAGAGAAAATAATTTATGGGCAAGTTTTGGTGTGTTAATCATTAAATGTTTGAGTTGCCTTTAGTAGGTACCTATCCCCTATGTATAATGATAATTAATAAAGGTATTTAAAAAAAAAACATATTATGAACCTACACAGGGAGCTAACCTCATTTGACAAATTAAAAAGTATTAACCCGCCCTTATTACGCCCCTAATATATTCTTTGTGTCCGTTGTTTTAACAAAAACTTGTTATAGAACGTGCGAATGAGTAACCATGATAAAAACTTTGAATTAGCTACAGAAATTTTATAATATCTCTATAATTTAAATATGAATTCCCACGTTACGTTTCCTAAAACTACGGTCAAAGAAAGTAAGTAGCTAAATATTGCATTACTTATAAAAAGAGTGAATATAAGTATGCTATTGTCGTCAAAACGTGGGAAATTTGAATATAACCATAAACCACTTCAGTAATACATTTGTACCAAACTACAATTGAGCCATGGCCACTCAAAGTATTCGCAATATAAACCACTTCAGTAATACATTTGTACCAAACTACAATTGAGCCATGGCCACTCAAAGTATTCGCAATAAAACATAGAGCATTTGGTAAATCATTTAACATAATATATTATATTTATTTATTATATGACTTTGTAATTTTATCATCAATATTTGCATGCTGTTGCTGATGGCTAAATGGGGTATTTCAATGTGCAGTACACCCCATTTAAAAGCAAATAAATTATTATTATTAGTATATAATTAATTAAATGTACATTTAGCATATATTGTATGCTTTTTAGTCAGATCTCAGTAACTCAGGGCTTTTGTAACTAATATAATTTAAAAAAAATCTACTCACAGTAATAATCTTTATATCTTTACTCTACTTACAGATATTTTATATTATATTGTAGTCTTAGATTATATAATGTATAATCTAAGATTGTAGTTTCGCCAGTATTTATTCCATTGAACTTAATAATAATTAACCGTCTTTGAAAAAGGGCGGTTATACACATTTTTACCTGTAGTAACTGTGTACGTAATATCTTTGACAATTGACGCTATATTTGTATATTTATATTTTAAAGGCTCTCCAAACGTCTGTTTAGGAATTTTACAGGAAGATTTTACAGATTTTTTGGGCTTAACAAAAAAAATGTCTAACATTTAAATATTGCCAAAATATCGCTTGGAGCATTCAGCCTTTCAACCGTCGATATGTAGGGCAAACTAATGAATAGGCCGGGTGGACTGAATTTCAAACAGAATACGCCTCTGAAGATTAGACTTAGATAGGACTGAAGATTAGAGGCGGAATATGTTGGAAATAACATTATGTATGGTTATGATCTTCTCACTTTGAACGTCAATAGACTGAAGATTAGAAGGCGTAGGAAACACTAATGAGGTGATATTGTAACATTCAACCAGTGCAATACTTTTAGGACTCATATTATGAAATAGTAAATTCAGATAAATTATGAATGTTATAACCCCATAATCCAATGATAGACAAGAAACCAAATTGTACTATTATGGAACGAATAAGTCTCGAAAGTACGGTAAAAATAATTTATTTTAATTATAAGCCTATTAATAACTGCTTTTCCTATGGACGAAATCGAATCGAATCACAAGAATGGACCATGCCATGGAGGAGCTCGAGATGTAAAATTTTTGGTCACCCATTCTATGGCCAACCTTGTGTATGTTGCTTAACTTCCCCATCGCAGACTGAACGTGCTAAGATTTACGTCATCGAGCTCCTCTTAAAAATAATATTTGTGGTAAAATTACTTATACACTTTATGTATTCCGACATAGCATGACCCTCCACGCTGGCCCAATCCGCTTTGGGCCAGCGTGGAGGGTCATGGCCCATCCTCCTTAACCATCCATAAGGAAGGCCTGAGCCCCTGCAGTGGGGACGTAAAAGGGCTGGTGGTGGATTCCGACATTTATAATATTTAAATTAAATGCTCATTCAGCTGACGGAAAATTCCATTGTCAAATAAAATGGCAACAATGGGGAAACTCATCTGTGCATTAATGTAGATTCTCATTCGATGTTTCGTTTTACATAAAGCTTATGAGTCAGCATAGAGCACACCACTTTCTTTTTTTTTTCACCATCAAATGTCATGAGAGCGTCTTCATTGTTCTAACGTACAAGGTCGGAGTAATTTTCTGATTTTGACAGATCTATACGCTACACACAGTTGCTTGCCTATGCTGGTGTATGTAATAACGAGTTTTGTGGCGAAACTAATTTGGTGTATTTGCCATTGTTTGCATAATTATGTATATGCCCTAAACTATACAAATTCTACCACCTTCATAAAAAAAATGTAGCTTGGCCTATGTATAGCCCGTGGAAACTTAAAATGAGGAAGTATTTTAAATAAAAGAAAGCACTAAAAAGCACCTCACTAGTTAACTGACTCTAGTAAGAATTGATATTTGCAGGAAACAAAAGGACCAAAGATAGTAATTTCCGTTCCTTTTCAGTAACATATTAAAAAACTGAAATTTGTAAAGTTCGAAACTTAGATATCAATACAAATACTTACGAAAAAGTACAAATAGGATATGAGTTGTTTATTGAGTTTTAAAAACTAATTTACTTTTATACTTAAAAGAAAACCGGAAGGGTTGTCATGGAGAAATCAAGAAAGTAGCGTAGTGACATCTAGTTTGATTACGGGAACTAATTTTTTTACAGAAGTAATGTAAATTAAAAATAAAAACACAAAAACGTTGTCTAAAATATTTAAATAAATGTTGTGCACCACTGACGAAGGAGCAAGCCAGAAATTTAACCAGAGACCGTAATTTTATACTTTTTCAGAAGTCCCACTACCTATCATGATATACTTATGACAAACGCAGTCAATATTATGTTTTCCCAGAGCGACTAAAAAGTCGCTGAACTCGTCGAATAGTTTTCATGTTTGGCGAGAAGTAATTTAATAGAAAATCTATGTATTTGGTATACCTATATATCAGATATTTATAACCAATTACGCTTACATTTTTAGGTGCTACTATTATAGAATTATAGGGCCAAGGGCCTTTTTTATGTCAACCTTGGTTTATTTTTATTTAAATGAACGCCTTGGCTCGAATTTGGAATTGCATATTTGTGTAAAAGTAAATACATCATTTAACCTTGAACCCAAAAAACAGCTTTTCATAAGGCTGCATTCTGTGATGCCTTTGAAAATAAATACCTTTACATACCTACATAACTTAACCCTTTTTACGCTCAGAAATTTAGAAAATAATTTATCTTACCCTGATCTCCGAAACTGGACTTAAAATTTGGGAAAAAAATACAGGAAAGATTTCTCTACCGAAAGATTCATGCAATACTTGGTTGTTAAAATTTTATATTTTCTACGGAACCCTTTGTATATGATGCCGACCCGCTCTTGACCGGTTTTCATATTTAATCCATTTATTGACTTCTCTGTTTCCGGTCTTTTTATTGAACTTTAAGTTATATTGAGATTATATTTATTATAGTTTTTAATCGAAGGAAGGAAGGAGTCTTCTCACGTTAATTAACATTATTTAATACATTTTACATATATACCGACTGCTTATGAATTAAATGAAAATTAAAGGAAACATAATTTAAAAATATGTTTTAAAGTAATAAAAAAAAAATAGACACAAGAGAAAACAGTTTAAAATGTACGAGGCGTCGGCAACGCTCGTGCAATGCTATTACTTTATCGTTGTAAAGTATTGTGACGTCACTGCCGGTCAAGTACCTTTGTTTTAAACCTATTCTGAGTGAGCTAGACGGGCTGAACTAGTCCCACCACCCGACGCGGTCACCTACCACGGGTCAACGACCCCACCACTTATGCTTCAGTCGTATTTTATTACTATGATTTTTATTTAATCCAAACGTTACATTGTAAAGTTGTGGTGCCTAAGATGTCACTTGTTTCGAATCTAAAAAAAACAACTGATATTGTTCAAAATGTAGTAGTCCTTTATTATTGCTATGTACTTTATTATTTATAAATTAAATCAATGGTTTTAATTATGGTGTTTTTTGAATTAATGTAATATTATTTAAAAAGAAAGACGAATACAAACAAACAAACAAAGCTGTATTGTTTATGTATTTCGAAAAGTGAAATTAACCAAAACTTTTGATTAAATATAAATAATAAAAAACTTCATTATAAAAGAATATGAACATATTCATTATAATCAATAAAACATTTTTATAGCTAGAGCACCACCCGACACGGCCAGATGGCTAGAGCTATAGCAAGAGCATTAGGCGGTCGCTCGACCGCAGGATTGCAATTGAGACGTATAAAATTAGGTTTTAAAAACATAGTTTTTAGTTACAACTGACCTTTTTATTTATTTTCATCTAAACCTTATTTATTCTTGGTTCGTCCTATGATTCATTACATCCCACACAGTGACTACTGCCCACTTGATGCCATATACATCAGCCCTGGGGGCCAATTCTACTAAATAAATTTTGTTTAAATCGAATCGAAAACGGAACGAAACCGAACGAAACTACAACTTTTAGTGGTTTTCCTATTCTACTCGGTGTCAAAATGGCGTCAAACGATACAGTTGCGGTTCTATTTTAGTTTAGTTAACTATCGATCGACAGAAACTGTAAACGGTATTCTACTCGCTCAATCGAACATAGAACTATATAGATGTAGTTATGCAAACCGGAACCAACCCACAAATCTGTCAAAATCGAGTTATGTGCAGAGAAGCCTAAAAGTGTTGCAATTAAACTCACATGTTGTAAATTCACAAAACTTCTTGATAAATAAATAAAATAAAATATATTCTACAATAAATTATAACTAAAAACAAGAAACCCATTTTTCTCAAAACTGACATCATGTGGCTGGTTTGCATAACTACGTCCATATACTTGAGTCGATCGTCGGCCCGTCGGCCCTTATTCCACTAAAATTTTGACACTTCGTTGGATCGAAACGCTACTGAAACGTTACTAAATCCGAACGTTTCATCTGTCAAAATTAACGATTTCTAAAAAGTTGCAAATTTCTACTTTTTCATGATCGATAGTTAGCGTTTAATGATAGATGTGAAACAATTTATATTATGTAAAATCTTAAGAGGTGCAATTAGGTACCCCCAATTGCTGAGTGAAATAAAATACCTTGATCCATCTTCAGAATTGATAATTAAAAACATTTTGCCCTACAAAAGTAACTTCGGCAAACATATTTGTAGTGTTTGTATAGAAAAAGTTTTTATCTCGGTACATTGGAGAGCTGTGAAACCTGTTCTTCGGTACCTGAAGGCTATAAAAAATAGGAAACTGACCTATAACAATAGTGGTGATCTAATCGGATTTGCTGATGCCGATTATGGTGGTAATCTGGTGGACAGACGATCCTATACAGGATATAATTTCCAAATGTGTGGTTCAGCAGTGTCATGGGAATCACGTAAACAGAGAACCGTTGCAACATCAACAACAGAAGCTGAGTACATGGCTCTAAGTGAAGCCTGTAAGGAAGCCATCTACATTCGCTCATTACTAAGCGACATCTTTTGCTTTTCGTCACCCATCACCATTAATTGTGACAATCAAAGTGCCATTAAATTAACAAAAAACAACATTCATCACGCCCGCACAAAACATATTGATATTAGACATCATTTTGTTCGTGAGTCTATATCCACTAAACAAGTCAATGTGTCATTCATACCATCAGCTCACCAAACAGCAGATATTCTCACAAAGCCACTGCCTAAGCTGAGACACTATATGTGCCTAACTAATTTAGGATTAGTTTAGTGTTATTTGTTTTGTGTTATTAGGTTAATTAGGTTAGGGCATCAGTGTTAAGGTACCTTTGATATAGTGTTTTTGTACATACAGTGTGTTGATATAAAGGGTGTACATAAGTGTCCTGATGACAGGGAGGTGTAGATAAAACCTTTTTCTATATTAATCAGACACTGGCATCTTTTCATATACCTTTTTGAATTAGTATTTTATACATTGTTTTTTGTTTTTTATGTCACTCTCTTCTTTACTCTCATCTGACTTTTATGTATTTACAATGTGAAATATATTAAATACTCCAATCCACTGTGACTCTTAATTCCTACATTTTAAGAGTTTGTGAGTGAGTTATCAATAGACTGTAAAGAACATAATAAATTGTGTAAATCCATTGATATGTTTGCTTTATCATTAATTATTTATAAAATACCTTATATTAAGGTACCAAAAAATTTTAATCTTTAACTGTCTAGCACTTTCAAGCATATAAATTTTTTTATCCAATATTATTTATTTCACAAAGATGCAGAATACTTTCAATGAGCACCCTGACGTCTGAAGTAAATATACAAAATCTGGGTATCAAACACCAGATTCCTCATCTACCTCATGAGAACATAGCAATCCATATGATATAAATTATGTAAAATTACTAGAAAAAAAATGAAATCGAAAACTATGGAGCTAGATAAACAAGTGTGATAGTGCATGCATATGTTTAATAAACTTTTTATGTACACCATTTCATCTATTTGTTATAGATAGTTCTGTAATTTTGTGGTTGCTTATTGATATGTAAAAATGTTGGCAGACTTTAAAAATAAATTAAATTATATCTTGATTATTAATCTTAAATTATTATTTTTAATTAAAAACTTAAATTTTATAGATAAATTAATAGGTTTTCATTTCTCTATCAATTTGAAATGTTAAATTCATATTATGTAGATTCTTAACATAAATAAGGTCCACCTAGTTGAGGCATGTAATGTAAATTAAAATCAATAATTATATTTCTGTTAAAACTTTACATAATTATAAACAATCATTGTAAATAGGAACATAGTAAAAATCATTATTATATTGTAGGGGCTTTTGGCTTTAAGTAAACTTATCTATGATTATAAAAACATGAATTTTTGAATATTTTGTATTGAAAAAAGTAAACTATTATAGTATTTTTACAGGAAAACTTAAAAGTGTGTATTTACAAGCATGTGTGGAATTCCAATAAAAATGGCACTGAAAAAGTCCTTGTTTAAAAATTAATTAATTTATCATTATTTTTTCTGATCACTTGCATTTGCAATACTATATTGATATTTATCTTAAAGGAAAATAATTAAAAAACCCACTTCAAGCAATTAGTGCTTGAGGTGGGATTTAAACCCATAAACACTCACAGTCTGGGCGTCTGCTAAAACCAATTTAACTACCAGATAACCAGCAGGTTTTGTGAATTTAAGAATTACTTGCATTACTAGTGAGCATATGCTCATTTATGTTTAGGAAGTAAGAAGTAATAATAATACCATTATAGAGAATAGAATAGAAAATTCTTTATTGTTAACATTACACAAGTTATATAGGTATACAAATTTAAAACAGTTTAACAAAATAATGTAACAATTGGCGGCCTTATCGCTTAAAGTGATTTCTTCCAGGCAATCATGGGATGGAGAGAGAGAGATAACAATTTATGAAGACAGGGGTGTAAATTTTATCAATAACATTAAAAAGAAAATATGATCAAATAATAATCTTAATTAAAAAATTATAATTATGAATATTTTTTTTCTGACATAAGTATTACTCACTTTTTTATTTGAAGATTATAAAGGATTATTACATAATATCATCATCATGTTTAAAGGATTGTTAAACAGGTAAATATACTGTTTATAAGATTTTATTCTGAATTATTTTTAATTTTAAAAATTACATAAAATTGAGCTTAGCCGCAGCTCAGTTTTATGTAACATTTGAAATAACATGAGGCTTTCTGTAACCATATATTAAGTTGCGTGCAAGATAAATGTTCAGCCTAATTAGTATTACCTACATGAAAAATACATATTCTACTGTTTTTGACACAAAGTTAAAACCAACCACCAATTTTAACCCAAAGAAAACTGTCATACGCTATGATGGGTTACAATTTGGAACAAAAAAAATAAGCCTGTGAATCAGGACCTCTTGTTCAATTTTGCAGGAATTTATATGTGTAAGTTCTTTTATATCAGTTGAAACTTATACTTAATTTGCTCATAGTCAGCATGGATGATAGCTGCGAGCAGATCTATGCAACTACAAGAATTTAATTTGTATACAACTTAATGTGAAAGATATGTCAAATCATTAATAATTTTCTCTGATCTTACTTATAATATCTAGTCAATAATGACATTTCTAATGGGTTTCTATAACAAACATTGTTTTAAATTTAATCTTGTATAGATTTTCCACAGTATATATTATGTTGCCTTGCTTGATTCGGTGTACAGATGTAGGTATAGCCAGATTTCGAAAGATATTGGATTCATTTCATCATCAATAATTCTCTCTTAAATGTCTACTTTGAGTCGACTATCGTTTATCTTCTTCACTATGTTATTGATACGTATGAATATTTATTTTCAATCGAAAACTTCTTCTTTTATTAAGGGCTTTCGCATAATTCTGCCAATTTCACGTGCGTAGCCAATACATTATTTTATAAAATTAATTTTGTAAATAATATTTTCAAGTATAATGTTTCACTTTCTATTACAGTTTAATATTACAAAAAAATACACATATGCGGATTGTTTTAGTAGATATCCCATATTAAATTGTCATTTACAATTCAATTTTGTCAATTTCATTCTTCTTTTATTAATGGTATATCTGCGCATTTCACACAATTCTGCCAAAGTCAAGTGAATAAATTAATTTCTACATGTAAAATGAAAAAGTAATGAATGAAAGATTAATTAAAACATTGTCTGTATCATTGTGGTTTGTATTGACAAAAAGTGAATTGGTGTTGCAATATGAAAATCAAACATCGATTGGAAAATAATCGATTAATTCACTATATGTAATAGAACTGCAGTAACATTTATTGAATAAAAAAAACTTTAATATACTTTTAGTTAATTTTGGTGCAATTTTGCATTTTTCCTAAGTTTTACGGACTACTACGGTTGTTGATTCAACAACGCCCAAATAAATAAATATATATATATTATTATTATTATGTAATTTCCAATGCCCGTAATTGGAAATGTTATATGAAAACCTAATGAAGTCCCATAAAGTCACAATATGAACTATCCATGTAGTTTGATGAAGTCCGATGATATTCAATGAAGTTTAATGAATTCTGTTTAAATGGATTGAAGTTACTAAAGTCATATGCAATCATCATTTAACTTTAACATTTAATTTTTAGTACAAACAAATATATAAATTTAATGATTATTTTTGTTGTACATTCTTTTGAAACGGAGTTGTTTAAAGTAAAGTATACACCTCTGGATTAATGCTCGTCCTAGTCTTGGACTGATTGCATACCTCACTTATTACAGTTTGTTAGTGACCGAAAATGACTTTTCTGTTCACGACCTACCTATGTAGGTACCGTTTTATTTTACGGAATCATATTATTCACTTTCATGCTACTTTATCTCACATAATAACATTTATTTTGCGAATTAAAACTCGGTATAAACAATAAAATAAACCAACACCATTCGAATTTTGAAACTTAACTCTTTAAGCTTGACGTTATCTTTAGTCGACGCCAGGATTTATAGTATTTCATCTGACTTTTTTGTTAATTAAAAGACTTAATTATATCGGATTTATGCTTTAAATATTAAGCATGTTTAAAGTTGAGTGCTTAATAAAAGTTAGAATTGGGTATATGACGATTTTCTGAAAACTAATTAATTAAAATAGTTGTTTGATACATTATAAACACACTGTCAATATATTACATGAGAATCTGTTCTATTTTCGATGAATATAATTGTTTAAATCTACAGATTCTAAGAAATAAACTTTTATTAGATTATTTTCTAACATGATGATAATAGTACGAAACTTATTTTTATAGTGTCAAATACCCATAATGATAAAAATATTAATTATAAATTCGCGTTTCGGGTATTTTCCCTTATAGCTTAACACTTAGGTATGCACTTTCTTAATGTAGCTAATATTCGGGTGTTTCGTCCGTATTTTAAAACGTTCGAATAAGAATATAATAGATTCATTACGTACAGAAATGATAAAAAAATGAAGGAATGAATAATCATTAATCGTCTCCCGTTTAACTAATAATTTCATTTATTTTATTCTGGTAACACTAATGACAGCTGTTTGGTTCGGCTGCGATTTGGCTCCGATTACGTTTCAGTTTAGTAAACGTTCGTTTGATAATTTACGTTAGCGGAATGCAAATTTACAGCAAAAATCGAAACGTAACCGTTACAGAAACGCTATTGATGATCGATCGTTGTAAATTAGTAGAATTGGCCCCCTGTTCTAGATATCCTTCGATTTCATAGCCCCAACTGACCTCCACCATATTCGTTCAAAAGACAATAAAACCGGAGTCGTTTCTATACAAATATGGAAATGAGAACTAACAATGACGTCACTTGTATAAAACACAACAGATTTGCTAATAATTTTTACCAAGAGAAAGTAGAACAAACAATTCAGAAATATTTTTACTAGCGGTCTGCGTAAATAATAGTTTATGCCATCCGCGTATGATGTAGCTTCAAGATCGGATTAAGATTTCCGAAGATTATCCCTTACAAGAAACAAATAAAGTTAGAAAACTTAGTTACTAAAATCTTTGTGTAGATTTCAATGAAATAAGACTAGTTGATGACGTTGTATTAATATGAAAAATTCTAATATAGTGACTGAGTAATGCTAGCATTCACTCGGGCGTTTGAAGCGGAATTACTAATTTCTTTCTATAAACACACTGTCTCATTTACAAATGCCTTTATTGCACATATTTATCCTAAATATGTTTTTTGTTTGTTCTTTAATTAATGTTGCAACTGTATTAAAGCATATAATATATTCTGAAGTTACAATCTTTTTTATGGATATAAGTATTTGAAGGAGGCTTTTATAGCTGATCGGCGGGGTAGTCTCTTTAACGATTCTAGGGACCTCACTTGGTGCCTTGATGTCGTTAGATGTTGACACGTGGGTGATTTGACCAGCTACTGGCTTCACGTTTAAGGAAGGACATTATCAGATCTTTAGTAAAAAGTTTAATAAAAAAAGAGTGAATTTAGCAATTAATTTTGAGTTTCATAAAGATAAATCATAGGTAAGTAGATATCTAATAAAGATTTTAATAAAAGATCCATTTCCAGATAAGTCCATTTCCGGATGATCAGTAATCCAGAGTCAAGGTGTAAAAGCCTTACTACCGGAAGATGTTATGTTGACACATTGGTTGTACGGTTAACGAGATTGTCGAAGATAATCTCGAAAAGTAGTAAAGCTTATTTTCTAATGTCTTCACTAATTTTGTTATCAGTATCCACATTTTTTTAAACGTTTTATCTATGAATACTAATTATTTAAGTACCGATGTAAAAATATGGATTAGACGAACTAGAAAGAAGACGGAACAGTAAAAAAATATATAGACACAGAAAATGTAACAATTGGGCCTTCAAAATGGGATAACAAATTTTATACTGGAGAGACTTAAATCGTTTGAAGTTCTTCTAGCGATAAAGAGGAGGATCTTCGACTATCTGGGTCACATTCACATTATGATTAGCCAAATGTTACAAATAATAGTCTAAGGAAAGATCCAGGTCATGCGAAGTGTAAATAGGAGAAGAGTGTCACGGCTTAAGAATTTGCGCCAGAAGTTCGGAAAGAGCACTCGATCGATATTTTGAGTAACTGTATGAAAAATGGCAGTTGCCGTAATGATTCCTAAACTTTAATCAAATAAAACCGACTTCAAAATGTATACCAACCTCTATGCTGTGCCTGCTGAGTTTCAAAGCATTTCGTACATTCTCGTCACTTATTGTGGTTTCTAACATCACCATTTAATAAAATCTATATACAACAATTTACGATCAAAAGGATCTTGCGCAATGTCGGCTTCTAGTATACCTACTTATCCAGGTACTTTCGCTGTGTACATGGACAATGAATATATCGGTTTCATCATTCTATCGCCCGGCATTGTTTTTGCAAACCAACGAAGGACACGCGTTACTTTTATTTGTCGTAGCGGTATAAATTTTAGAGTAGCCAAAGATCCCATTTTTTCACTTTATTTTTACGTGTCGTAAAACTGTAAGACCTAATGTAACGCAAGTAAATTGAATTGCAATACCGTTTGTGGCGACACGCTGACAGAATCGATTTGATATCGATGAAGAAGTCGATTTGCGGCTTCGTTTATCATTATAGGTGTATAATATAATCTGTGGTGGTCTATGTTGTAGCAATTTCCCGCCAATTTATAGCTGTTACCGACTTAAAAAAAATGTTTTTTCTGGTTACCCGCCATGCTCTAATATTACGGTTTTAAGAAAGTTAAAGAAGTTATAAATATTACAAAATAACGGTTTTATTAACCCTTAGAGAGAGAGGAAGCGTAATCGCGTAGCATAGATTAATGTAGACGAGGAGATTCATCCTTTTTTTTAACTTAAAATATCGTCTCTTTATGAACAATGCTTAAAAAACTAGTTCGAGATAATTACAGTAAATCTTACCTTAGACGACAGCTCAGCGATGATCTCGTTCTTCTCATCGATCTGTCTCTCCCTCTCCAGCGCGCGCCTCGCGTGCGCAGCAATGGAGTCCCTGACGCGCGATCCCTCCAGAGTGGCGTACGCGGCGACCGCGTCCGCGCAGGCAGCGGCGAGTGCGCCCCTACGGAGAGTCTCTCCCTCGTCCCCGTCGAGCGATGTGAGGGAGAGGTCTGAGTGCAGCCCTGGAAGATTTAATAGTTAATTTACTTTGTTCACAATATTACCTGCTATAACCTTGGATTGTTGGGAACTAGTAGAATGTAAAATCACGCGTTACTAATATTACAAAGAGTAAAGATTTCATTTTGATTGTTCCGAAACTACTGGATCGATTATAAAAATTCTTTCACGTATAATACGCAGGTAGCTTATGCTGTAATTTAAGAGGGTGAAATCGCGGGAACAGCTGTTTTGGGAGTTGTTAAATATCGTAGACTAGCTAATCTACCATATTTAGCAACTTCCACGTCCGGTCGGTATCTGCACAATGTTTATGCACCGTTAGAAAATAAATACACGTGTTCAAGTGAAAACAAATGTCGCAACTATTATTTACGGGACGTCCCGTATTTCATGCATAAATTCAAATGACCCGCTGGGAACGACTTTGTCCCGTATATCAAATCGATTTCACAAATGGTGTCGAATTAGGGTAATAAACGAAATAAATGTACCTCCCAACTTAATAATAACCAAATCAATTACCATAGTTAACTATGATTTTAATTCATTTTTTATTATGTCAAATCCAACTAAAATACGACAAAACAAGTATCTCTGAAAAAAATCAAAAAGGAAGTTGATTCTTTATTAATGCTGGAAAACAAAAAAAATATCCCTAATTTTTTGCACATTTAAATCATCAAGCAATCCTAGTCGCAACCAACATCTAATATTACTCTACTTGCGTCCCTATGCAAAAAATCCTAAGTTTCGAAGTAACTTATGTTATGCCACTTGTGGTGATGCGCAGATGTCTTGTGGTACTAACGGGATGTGCAAGTAGCTGAATATCGTAGTTTTATAATAAATCTCGTTGATTGCCTCAGGTTCTTATTGTATGTATTTATAACAAGAAAACCATTTCAATACTCAAATCTTTATTTTTATAGGGAGTGAACGCTTCTTACGTCAAGAATTTAATCAGTTGTTGGGCGGTAGGATACTGGCAATACTGCCATAAGCTCTGTTGTGTGCAATTCTAGGTATATTAGCTTATATGTATAATGTATTGTCATATCATGCTAACGCTAACTCAAGCTAATACAGTTGCTAAAATTAACTATAGAATTAACTCTGCGAAACAGATTATTATTTATTATAAGTCATACGTTGTTAAGGTTGCGTTATTGAATCGTGCAGTCTATTGTGTAACGGCTGTTGCACCGCAGTGCCCTTGCATGGAGCGTTCTGTTACAGTGTCCCGTTCACTTATATAATCCCCTGGTTTTATTTTATGAGACGGATGCAGGACACATAAAAAAATCTCTATAATGAAAATCGAATGGCTATAGGATTATGACATGCCAGCTGTTACTCTGTCATGCAATATTCGTCTGATTTTAATACTCAATTACCGTATAACATTCACAAATACACACTCGAATTTTTGACCGAATTTTGCTTGCCCTCTTTACAATCCGATGAGTGCCAGTCACTGTCTGTCACGAAAAATAACAAATCGTTTTAGGCAGGCTGCAAACAGATGTTCTTTATTTGTATATTTAAATCAGACGAATCAGCATGCTCTAGTCATGAGCAAGTGACGGCTGTCATAGCCCCCAACGTAACTCAGCTTTTAAATTAACCCCTTTTGCGATCTCACTAGCGGATCCTTATAACGTTAGATTTGATTTTATGCTGTTATAATAATAGTGCCTTTTCTCTAATCTCTTCGGGAAAGGTTCGGGTTTCGAACTTTGTTACAAGGGTTTGGTGTTGGATCCGCGCGGTGTATGGCCTCCGGGCCGATCCCGGGCATGGCATTCTATGCGAGGGACATCGCTGAGTTTTAGTGGGAAAACTTCTGTTTGTTGAAAAGCCCCATTTGGGGCTGCGGCCGCAGGAGGAGTCCCACATTACCCGCCGACCCTGCGCTGGTCGAGCGGGTATGTGTAATGCGTTTCTCAGCGTCAAAAAAACTGGTTGATAGGTATAACAGGTTACATATCGTTAGGTGCAGCGAACTATACATCCAAATGACGCAGTCGCGTGTATTGATGCGAAAAATGATATACTCGATAAACCACGTGCGTTCAGTTATATCTATCTCTACATATTGTGTAATAATAGTCTGTCCATATAATCATATGTCGTTGACAGTACCTACCAGTGATTCACACAAATGCGGAAAGAAGAACAAGAGATGTAATGAGTTTCCAGCTATTTCTTTGATACGATTCATTCATAACAAAAATCATAATAATTTAATCTTACCTAATAATTCCTCGCACACTAGGTTCTCGTTTGAATAAAATATACGCCCTTAGACTACATAGTGTTTTATTAGATAAGTCAATGTTAAAGTTAAAGATGCTTAAAGTCAATTGACAGTTCGTCGTTTGATATTATGAAAATAAAATCTATTTTAATCTATACTAAACATATTTAAATTATGCTTCGAATATGAGTTGATAAGGAAGCTTGATTTTGGCAGAGTTCTACTTTTCCAAATTTTGTCAAAAGTACAATTTTATTGCTGGATATTTTTATTTATTTCAAAGAAACAGTTGTATTTTTCAAACTTTAATGTTAGGTTAAGCTAGGTAACATTCACCTACACCTCTGAATTAAAGTAAAAAATACTGAATTTATACTATATTTAATCCGAAAGCCAGAAGCAAAAAACATTAACTGCAAAAGCTTAGGAAAATATAAACTATACGACATATTTCTCGGAAACCAGAGTCCAGTCAAAGATATACGTGACTCGGTGTTTGCAACTGTGAGGTCTGACAACTCCTGAAGATGTTCTGTGGAAGGGTGAAACAAGTGTAGATAGGTAGTTGGTAATGGTTGCTAGATTTTTAACAGCTTGTGCACGTGCTTTTATTTTCACAGCAGGTCTTCTTTTATTAATGGCTTATCTACGTATTTTGCACAATTCTGCCAATGTCAATTAATTTTTACATGTAAAATGAAATGAATGCGCGACAAATGCGCGAATTCCATCAAACGACAATGTCAAAGTGACAGTGACAGCTAATCGACCGATAGGGACGCCCGTAATGCAATCGGTAAATAGCGATGCACCCAAGCCTTGGTATAACAAATGGAAATTTCCGTCAAGAAAGTTCATCACTACAATTAATAGATAGCGATTTGGCCATGGCAAATTCCCAGCACACTTGAAGCGAATCAAGATTGTTTCCTCGGATATATGCGAGTATTGTGAGTCAACAGCAGCTACATTAGATCATTTGATTCTGCATTGTCCTGCCTTCAATGTCCAAAGGTTGCTTCTAGTAGATGACCTAATGAAGATATATAAAGACGAAGAGATTTCCCGCCTCTTGCCATCGCTACTAGAAAATGAAGATACATACGAATGTATTTACAAGTTCATAATTTCAACTTTTGATTTAATATGAAAACTTGATGCTGTGTAGAATATAAAAGGATATTTTATCTTTATAAAGAACAATGTACTAAAGATGTGGCTGTATGGATGTTTCCAAAGCCGTTAAAAAAATAAATAAATGGCGATGCCCATAGAAGTCGATATCTTTCTCGGTCTAACAGAAGCTTGCATTTTACTATCATGTACGTTCATTTAAGAGTAGCGTAGCACGCATTGGACGACTGGCATGCCACAATCGTAACAGCAACGTATTGTAACGATGTAAATTGTTATTGTTACCAACATCATAAGAGTTATAACCTCATAACTGTTACTTTACGTTTTTAATGTGGAAACACGCGTTGCGTAGCTATATAGTTTATCTAACAAAGAGTATAAAGTTAATACATTAAAAAAACAATGTCATATACATTGTAATTCCTAAAACAAATGACCATTGTTACTGCTTGCGTCCACTTGAGAAGTGTATATATTTTGGTATAGATCTTTAAAATGATCGCATATCTATCAGAATGCATCGAAGAAGGAGAAAGAAAGAAATTTTTGAATTTTTGAAAATAAACATATCCTACCGCACACATTCTACGCGGCAATTTATCATAGTTCTATGTTCGCTCTGCGTTTAAATAGCTTGTAAAGATATACAGATTATTTGATAAAATGACAGTGACCTAAATGAATATATGATATCAATAAGTTTTCCAACAGCAAAGTTGGAGTACCGTAATAAATTTTGTACGCGACTCCTGAGCTTGTAAAAATCCAGCTATCGTTGCTCAAAACGTTTGAAATTCTCAACAAGTCAGCCATCGCTGTTATAAGCTTACCGAAGTTTTTGTTCGAAGTGAAATGTACCTTTATACAACAAATAACAGTCCCTCAGGTCGGCCGGGTCGCCGTGCCTCGCGGTGCCAGCGTCATCATTAAAGATTTGCACAGTTCTCAAGGCTAAACTTTCATTTGTTTCTTCCTGTACAATATATGTATGGTCGAAAAGTTAAATCTAACCAATCTTACTAATATTATAAAGGCGAAAGTTTGTAGGTTTGTAAGTTTGGATGTTTATTACTTCTTCAAGCAAAAATTACTGAACGGATTTTGATGAAATTTGGTATACATCATGGATTAACATTCAACCTTTTATTCTACTAAATAGTTCCCTAAGAACGACGCAGGCGAAGTTGCTACCGGAAAGTTATGTATATTTCTATACTAATAATAAAGAGAGGAAATACTTCGGTAATCAGTTTACAGAGCTACTAACATTTGTTCCATATAAATAATTTGGTAATAAAGAATGAAAATTTTGAACACGTATTATTTCATTATTAAAATTAAATAAAATCTATTTTGGAGTCAAATTGTATGATAACATGTGATGAATATGATTGTTGGAAACCTATTTCATTATTCAGGGGTCATCTATTGATAGAGCATTTAGACCAGTAGTTTTACAGTGTAACTAACGCCTTATTTGATCTATCAAAATGAATACCTGTTAGGGCTTCGGTTACTTGGTAGGGCCTGAGTCCCTTTTAATTTAGATTACAATATTAACAAATTCAAACCATTTGTTAAATACCTAAAAGATTATTTGATAACAAAGTGCCGACAAGGAGCTTACTATGTATATTGCCTGGATGGGTCACTACTACATAATTAAAGAGGCTATTAATCTTTAAAGGGGCTAAAATACGAGACCCGCAATTATTAAATATCAAAGATCAAACTGTAACGTAACATAGACTGAATTTGTGTTAAAGTAAAGTCTATTTTTGATATTTGTATTTTGCTCGGATTGTAACTACCGCATCACGTTTTAGGAGCCCGTTTCCACGTTGCCCTATAAAGTAAACACGCGAACTCTTTGGTTCGTTATGGAGTAGTGATACTACCTTCCCAGTTGGTGGCACATTTCTAAAGGGTAGACAACCTTTCGGACAGTTAGGAATTCAACTGTCTTGTTGAAGTTGCGCGCAATAACAATAAGATAAAGAGGATTACAAGATGGCGTTCTGTGTGCTAATAATTAATTTCAGTGAATTACTCTCAATCTGAAACCGTTAGAATTATGTAGCGACTCTCATATATATAAATGTTACCTAATTACTGTTAGAGAAAAATGTTGTTTTTATAAACATTATTTTATTATATTTTTAGTCTCGTTTCAATATGTTGTTGTTCTTAGAAAGACGGATCTAAAGAGCCCAAACAAGATGCAGTTGCATTATTTCATTGCCAAGTTCCTATGACCACCTTCCAGTTCCATCATCACATCAGCTTACTGACACTATAATATTGCATTGTCTTCTGACATTCATGTTTATCGATATTTCAAATCTATTGGAGAATGAGAAGTGGGTCACAATGAGTACCAAGATTTAAATAAAGTTAAATAAAGTTCGTAAAATAGTGATAAGGCCTTTGCATCATCATAATCAGTCCTGTAGCGTGCCCACTGTAGAAATTCAGGCCTTCCTTATGGATGGTTAAGGAGGATAGGCCAGGACCATCCACGCTGGCCCAATGCGGATTGGAGGATTAAGGCCATCAAACACCAAAGTCAAATTTGTCTTTATTAAAATTGGTAGCAAAATCAATTACTGATTTTGTTTCAAGCAGTATGTATTGGACCTGTGGTTAATAACCTTTATGACCTAGGTATTAGGCAAACTGATTGTACCCATAATACACCCCGCTCGGTTGCCTTTATTTTCGCTTAAATCACGTATTAACTTATTTCTTGTTCTTGTTGAGATGATTTAATTATTCTAGTATTAAAGGTTCTCCGATTACACAATAACTGATTTACCCCCGGGTTAGTAACCGTTGTATTAGAGTATATAACGAGAGGTGATGGCGTGCTAGCCGCAAACTTTTATTGAGGCTACATTACTATACTGACACATGGAGGTCACGGCAAAATGGCTTTCGTTTTTTTTTTCTAACCAGCTTACGGCAAATGAAAAATTATTCAGCCAGTGATATACATTCCGTATTTATTATCTTGATGTGCCTATTCCGCGTATTATTGTCTATGCCTTTTGGCGGCGTAAGCTGAATGTTCGATCTGGTTAAGCATGTTTTGATGAAAGTTGTAGCGCCATAGAGCCTTTCATCTTGGATAACGCGAATTAAGCAACTTTTATGAGGGTAAGTCATAGGATGGGTAACCAAAATGTTATAATTGCGAATCTCTCCGTGCTTCGGAAGGCACGTTAAGATTTATACGGAAATACTGATCAGATCATGAAAATTATTTTACCTACGGGAAGCTTTATCACACGCGGTTGCCTTAGTTTACGCGTAAGAAGTGGCGGGTAAACAGCTAGTATGAATAATGAGTTTTTTAATGAGTCTGATGACATCTTTGTACATTTAAAATAGTAATATATATCGTATGTTACATGTTGATAATATAGCTTTATATCGGTAAAAAAAACGAAAATTATTCCAGTACTTTCACAGTGTTTAGCGTTGGAGTAAATTTACGTTGAGACTGCACTTAGTATTTGTCAAAATTCATATTATTAAACAGAGACTTAACTAAGGTTAACCTAGTACGAGGTTCTAAGGGTATACCATTTTAGTGTAAATTTACTCTGACGCTAACCCTTGTTTATAAGTAGCACTGTTAGAATTTAAAAAATCTAATCTATTAAAAAAAATTATATAGTAGGATTTTATACATAAAATATTTACCTGAATCATCATCGTGTCCGGTGTTCAGCTGCAGCGCCAACGTTCTCAGCTGCTTGTACACCTGAACGGCCTCGTGTCTCAACCAGCCGTCATCCTGGTCCTCAGGCTCCGATTCCATCTCTGCGTGTAGAGATCTAGCGGGGTCAGCCGTGTCCACCGAGTCGGGAGACCCGATCCGCTCTGCTAGGGTGTCGTGAGATCTTTGCAGGCGTTCTAGCTCTTTGAGCGTGTTCTGATACTGGTGTTCCTGGCAATTTAAATACTTGTTGTAGAATAAAAAATCATGATATTAAAGTACAATAGCATATGCGTTAAACAGAAATTGTAGTGTGGTATACTTATATAAATATAGAACTGCAGTTGGCAATTTGTTTTTGACTATTTTTTTATTATTTTGAGCTAAATAAATATACTCCGAAATTTAAAAAATATTGTTTTTTTTTAATAATGAAATTAATGCGTTTATTATAATTTTATAAAAATAATGACATTTCTATTATTATTTTTTCGTGTTTTAATATAATAAATATTAGTTTAGCTGAATTATTGCTAGCTTTGGACCTTACCTTAATACCATAAAGACAAATAAGTTTAAATTTTATAGAGCGGTATTGAAACACTAGATTTTTGCCAATAATCTTTAGTTTGTAGTTATTGACTCGATCACGTTTATCCAATGTTAACATTTAAAATGTATCTTAAACGTATGTAGCCTTGACTATCAGTGTTTTAAAAATGCAAAAGCAAACATACAGTAAAGAGGTAAGGTAATATCACTACAGAAATTGCAGATGCCTTTACTAAATATAAAAGAAGTGTCTTCTGACCTGATTCACAGAACTTGACATTGTAACTATGCATCATTAATAAATTTCAACCTTATTAACTTGTAAATATTTTTTTTAATAGTTTATTCATGTTCATGTTAATTTCGTTCGCATTAATCTCCTTTGCTTGAGAATATTCAAGATAAGTTTTTTGATGTCTATTGTTCTTAATACATAGGTATGTATATTAATCAAGAGAGTGAAAGGCTCAATTCGGATATCGTTCCATTCCTTTCTCATAAGTTCTTATGGACGCAGCAGAAATCTAATTAATCTCTCTTATTTTAGTATTTCGTTATTTCTAAATATATAAGAGTTGGTATCATTTATCAACGTGACTAGGATATTGTATAATAGTACTGCAGTAATAATATAAAATATGTTGGCGAAAATAGTTTCGTAAGTTTATAAGAAGTATACCTACTACGATTTGATAAACCTTATCTGGACTGCATCAAACTTATTTCTGATTTGAAGTTTATTAAAATATTAAACCTTCTTAACTAATCTGATCATATTATAATTAAGAAAAAATCATCTTAACAGCTGGTTATTACAGAATCTAGATCACTTCCGTAATTCTTTTTTATTCATCAAATTAAAAGCACCTTTCTTTCTTTCTGCAAGTTTAAAAAATCTTTGTTCGAAATATAAACTTGATGCAGTGAAATTATTCTTATGAATTTTATTGACATACTTGTTCTTTCAGTTGTCTCTCCAGCGCCACTATCCTATCGTTGGCTTCTTCCAGCTGCTGCATGAGTTGTTCCTTGTCGTTCAGTGAGCCTGTAAGTCGCCGTTCGAGGTCCGCTTTCTTGTCGCTAACTAAAGCAAGCTCAGCTTTCAAAGACTCTAAACTGTGGACGTGATCCTGTTGAAGATAAAAATGACCTATTATCTAGTATCAATCCATTCCTTTAGCTGTCTATACAAATATATGAATTATTAGCTGCTATCGCGCGTCTTCAGCCGCGTAATTTACAGTCTATATCTTCCTCAATTTTATCAGTAGTTTCTGAGCTTATTCAATGCAATCAATCAAGTTGCTTATTTTATAATATTAGAACGGATTTAACAGAACATTTATAATAGAGGATTTTCAGGAGACTATCTAAGTCAAGCGACGAACAATTCCTCTTTCCTCTAAAAGTAAAAAAAAATAATTTTGAATGGCATATCAAAAATAAAGACTTCAGTGGATTGAGTATTAAGGTAGAGTAACACAAAGAGAAATTCTATGGATGATATAGTACTAGCTAAATTACCTGTAAGCTTGTTTTCCTCATTGAACACTGGTCTTTTAAGCCTTCGAGCTGTGCCATCAGCTGTGCTTCTGTTGCTGACGATTCTTTTAGCTGTGCTGTCAGCCTCGAGTTCTGGGCCGTCAACTCCGCTATCAAACTGGCTTTCTCTTCATCTCGCTAATGGGACAAACAAGGAATTCTACTTTAGACTTTCACATAGCATTTTCTTTGAAATAAGGTTTATAACCTCTCGTATACATATTATATCATCAAACTTTGATGCGCCGCAAAGCCATATTTAGGGTTGAAAATATTTATATCACTATTCAGTGGTATCTAGTGACCTTTAGTTCCTAATACAACTAATGACATGAATTTTCCATTCTCCAGTCGACTGGCTAATTGTGGTTAATTAATTTGTATATAATAATATCTTAGTTTAAACTAAATCCAAAACCCAACGTCCTCCAACTGTGAGTGATCTTACGCATCATAAATTTTCATCACAAAGGAAAGTTTATCTAAAACAAAGAAACGACACGATCGTCGTTAAATATTCATGAGCCCCTTGGGACATTGACTTCCTTATCTAAAATGTATGATAACCTTTTCAATATTAATAAGTCTACGCAAGACTCATATCATACTTCACATAATTATGATCTTAGGAGTTTCGTTTGAAGACTAGGTGAAGCAGTTAATAAGATATTTTTTTAATACTCGCACATCAATGTTTAACAGATGCTTGAATTACAAAATTTACACATATTTGGATGTAGCATACAAGTATGAAGTACATTACAATGAAGGTGATCTGAGTTTCATCATTAAAAACCTTAAGTTTTGGTCCAACTTCCCCCCGTTTTCCACTTAGTATATGGGCAAGTGTTTTTGGCAAGAAATTAATCGTACAATTTAAATTAAAATATTATTATTTAATAAGGTCGATTTATCATTGAAATTTGTTTTAATAAGAAATTGGAGACAATCATATTACAATAAGGTAAGTAGGAAACAGCATTTCTGTTAAAAAACTATGAATGGCATTCAAAGATGTTACGCAAATTGAATTTAGCTCTACAAACACCAGATATAACGCTTCAATAAATTACATTTTCTAGCTTCATTGATTTTGAAACAGAATTATTAAAGCACGACATCTAATTTTAACAGATCTCTCAGTAACTAAGGACGGATCATATCGATATTACTGTTACAATATCAGATTAAATTTTAAAACCCGCCTTGCGTTATTTATTCATAGAGTATTTGACGCCGTGAAATCATTGTGATCCAAACACCAAGCGTAGTTAATCGTGTTAATAAGTGTAACGAAGTAGTAGACTGTCCAAGCGAATTTGCTGCTTACGAATTTGGGATTAGAGTCTAAAGTCCCCTCGAGTGTATTTACGAAATTGCTTCTCCTAAGAGGTTTTGGAAGGACGTCAGCAGCCGTGACGATGCCGATGGTTCTTGCAACACGTATTGTTGGCACAAGGGATGAGCTGTTACTTTTTAATATCTAACTTTATAATTAATTAATAATTCAAAACTGACTCTGTTTTCTAAGGCCACATATGTGAATAAAACTTTATTTATATTTAATACTTCAAGGACATCATTTTTATTAGTCTGAAGTGCATTAAGTATCTGTTTTTCTATTTATAAAACCATCAAGATGATTAACAAAGATTACAACTTAAGCAAACGCTATCAATAGCAAGTTAATATTAAAGAAAGAAGAATTTTCCGATACGAATATATTGTATTTCTGTCATGAAATGTGATTCTAATGTAAAAAGCTTCAAAGTACATATTTTGTTGATTCATATAAGTGACGATTTTGAAAATAGATTCGATAATTTCTTCCTTTCTCAAAGTATGCTCCGCTCCGTATATATGTAGATATATTGTGGGGTTCAGGAAAAAATTACAGTATACTGAATGCAAAATCGATCTGTTAATGTTTCGGCGAATTATCGAAGTTAAATCATATTTGATATCCAGAAGGGTTTTGTCACCAATGTTATCACGAATGTTTAAAAACGAATGAACAAGATTGTAACTAAAGAGTTCTTAATTTGACACAGTTCTGGTGTTTCGCTCGCCTCTCATCACTCAACATCTCATCGGCTGGTTGATCACAAGCGTCCAATTAACTAGGTGCTAACGACGGAAAACAAATATGTGATAAAAGCATCCTGAGCGACAAAAGTTGGAGGCCTGCTGACAAATTATTTCCTAAGGTCACTTCAAAGACCCATATTCGGCCCGTCCAACGGATGGAGAAGTAACCTTGTGCGGTATTTCTAATAATGAAATTGATGTCGAAACATCTGATGTTAATGGTACTTTAAATTAGGAAGACATTAAAATGAAATTAATGGAACATAATTATTTTGGTGCTATAATATTTTTTTCTATAATCCTATTGTGTTTTTGCGTTTCGTGGCATGAAACTTAGTGGATTAGAAAGTTTAGAATGCAAAGCTTGTGAAAAATCTAGGATTTTATCTTATCGATTGTTTATTATAATTTATAAAACCTTCTATTTATAAAACCTGCGGTCTTCTTTATTATTTATTTTATAAAACCGGTCTTCAGGAATCAGTGATTTGATGGCTTAAGTAGGGAAGGGAACATGTATGTACAAATAAAAGCAATAGTAATAATAAAAAAGGCATAATATAAAGCGATGCCTTTTTGAAATTAATTCAATCCCCGATAAGTGCTCTTTATTAGAACATATATAGGTATAATAAATTACGTAAAATATAAATAAACTGACCTATAACTTTGCTATTGAATATCGAAGTTTAGTATAGTTTACGTAGAAAAGTGTAATGATTGTAGTTATAACAACACAACCTCTTTGTACATACGAAAGGAAATTTAAAGCATCATGTTTTACCCATGGTTTAGTTCACTGAGATCAAAGACTTGAAAAAAGGTACGATCATTGTACAAGCTGTGTTTGCGGGATTTATACACTTCTGGTTTCTCGACACTGATGTCCGTAATAGGCTTTCGCTTGTCTTGATCAAAATTGATCTTGATTGATCGCCAGGTTCCCACTCAATGGATCCTTATTTTATACTCGCATTTACAATATGTATACGTAAATATGAAAATGTATTACTTACATAAAATGTAATACAATTTTTATTTGAAGTTTTTATTTAAATAAATAGTAAATATATGTCTTGGCTAGCAATAGTTTAGAAGTATCTTACTTTAAGAGTTGAAAAGCTATTCCCTCGTGTACCATTAATCATCAGTTAGCTCCTTAGGCGTTTGTCAGGCAAACAAGCCAATCGAGGTGTGCCAGTAATTGGCTTATTGGCCCTGAAAGCTTTCCACCATGCCGAGTATTCCACACAATGACGTCATTTCATGAAATGTTTTAACTAGTGCCCTTGACAGTGTTGTCATTCCAGAAGTAATTTATAGCTATGATATAACAGTAATGAGGCTTGCGAAAATTTATTTAAAAAATGTATTAGTTGGATAACACAACGGGTTGTGGAATTAGGACGGTAAAAAAATAGTTTTCTAATCATATATTCTCTAATAGTGTTAGAAATATTGTTATCTTTCTGATCAGAGCAGTTAGGCTGCGCTGCATTTGAGTGCAGACTATTTTGACAGGCTGAGTGGTAGATAATAATTGTAAATGCATCTAAAAAACCTAAAACTCTTAGACGCTTACTTACGCTTAGCACGAGCTTATAAATATAAAAATATAAAAATGGGTCTTCTTAGGCAACACTGCCTTATCTGTTGATTTATTTGCTAGAAAGTTGGAACGTAAGGAGTGATAAAAAAACATAGAGAACTAATTAGGTGAAACATGAATTTATATTAGCTTATAACTAATAGAAAATCAAATTAGAACTATTTGTTCAAAGGCTTCGTCCAATTCATCGGTGACAAATGAAATGGTTTTTTTTTCACGTTGTTAATAACGTGGTTGTTAAATCCGCCTACTCGTCTAAAATAGGATTGTTTTCCGGCAACGAAATGAGGCGAATATTTCTTAGCAAAAAAGTAAGGATTCTTCGTAGTATTAACTTAGTCGACTGTCTCGTTGACGGTTGAAGTTTTGTAGGAGAAATATTAGAATTCACTTTGCTGAACATCTTTACTGAAATTATAATGTTATATTTCTTGGTTCAAAGTCAATTAAACTTACTAAATTTTGGATAAGGCGCTCTTTTTACCCGACTAAGACAAAGGAGGGTTATGATTTTGTTCGGTATGTATGTATGTAGGAATGTTCATCTGTTCCCTTATAACTTTAAAACTACTCATCGTAACTGGAGAAATAAGATATCATTAGAAACGTCTTGTGACAATAAATGAAATTGTAAAAAGCGCTCTTTAGAGAGCATAAAGTAAGAAACTAAAAATATATACATATATTAAATACACCCGAAAAATAATAATAATAAAACTGTTGTAGCATACGAGTACGCTGTCCTTTGGTCATCGCTATTATAACTTAGCTATCATTACAAAATTAATTCTAGTTGGTTTTAATTTTTTGAAGCGTGACATCGCTATAGTCGGGTCTTAGTTTTTGAACTCATTTTTTTTATTTAATCAATTTCAAGCAAAAGGCACTTCCCTAAGTCTGTACCTGTTAACTGTTATTGATACTTGGAGTAAAGTGATACTAGTTCCGCTTTAAGTTTATTTTGAATGCTACATATACTGTGTTATATTTTTCAATCATACTTTTTTAATGTTAACTTATATATAAAAACACGTATTAAATCAACTATTCATAATGCACAGCGGGAACTGAAAACCTTGACTTGGTTCGCGGCTCCAATGCTCAATGTTAATTACGAGCCAACGTTGATTTTCGACTAAATAGCGTATTTTTTGTACTGATCTCAGGGTCATGGCTGGATCATTGTTTCACTGGGAATGTGATAAAACTTAATTAGTCATTTTGTACCGGGATCTAATGTACTGTCTGTTTGTATGCTGTGTAGATTTATGCGCGAGATAGTGGGGTTTGAATAATGATTTTTCTGTCATATTGTTAAATGAGAAAAGACGAAATTAATGTTAATAATAGGTTTATGGAGGTGGGAGTCAATGAATGGATGAAAAGCAAAAAGAAGACCACAGAATGTGTTCATTGGTGGGGCACAGACTTTCCCTATCGAATCGAATAGGGTGAATAGGCAATGATCCGCGACGCGGGCTCTATATTGTTTGAACTGAACCAAAACGTGCCTTCCGATGCACGGCGGTAGTTACTTTTTGGTAACCCATCCTATGACAGACAGAGGCTTTTGCGAAAGTTATAATTATCCAAATGCCAAAGGCAGAAATAAACAGCACTCCTATTAAACCGGTACCGCTTCTATTTTGCATAAAAGGTTATTATAATATATAATGGTTCACAGTTTGTGTTTTTGTGAATGTTTTGTTTATCAAACTCACGGTAATTGTGATCCTCATTACTAATTTTGACCGAGTCTCGTGGATGTTTTTCTTACTTATTTCTGCATGTCTGTCAATCATTCGCTCGCCAGAATTCATGCTCTGCTTAGTTTGCGACAAAAAGTTATAAAAACGCCTACAATATGGCAAAGGATTTAGTTTTTACAATTCAAGAACCTTTTTATTTATGATTCAGAATTGTAATTTTTTTCTGGTTAATTTGAATTCTTAATGTGCTGAGAGTTGAGAGACTGTCTCTATTATTAACCGCGACTCGTCAAAAATTGGAACCGCTTTTTACAATGAATTTATAAAACTAAAATAAAGAAACATATAAAGGCTAAAAATTAGTTGTTTGTCCATACTTTCTCGCAGGCAGACGATCGGATCGGATCTAAAACCAAACATCTTAAATACAAGATTTAGACGACATGTTGGATCACTGAACCTGACTACATGTACAGATGTCAACACGGTTTTTGATCTGTGCTCTTTATGTGCGGTTCTATTTATAGAGTTTTGTAGTCCAAGAAAGAAAATGTGCATTATCTGAAGCATACACCGCGTAAGAAGCCCGCAACTTTATTTGTTCCAACTACCTGAACCGTCTATAAATGCCATTAGAGTAATTATAACTAAGGTGCTTGTTTACACGCCTGACTGGACCTGGAAGTAAAAACTATCCTTCATCGTTAATCAATATTAACAACAGTCTTCAGAGACACGAGACTTCGCGTGCCTCTCGTAGGGCTGTCACTTACATCTTGCCTATATCTACGTAATTTAATATATACTTTTTTGTATTTTTCTTTAGTAGCTTAACATTTAATAGCTTACAACAGAACATATATCATTCAGATTATATAAAAATATTATGCCATATACATTCAATTATAGAGGCTTCAAATGAAGCGAAACATTTATTCTAAGTATCCAAAATACTATACACGTAATATTATTTGTAGCTTATTATTTGGCCACTTTCTATATACACACAATTTTGAGATATATATAACATGGCATAACGTTGCGTATAAGTTATTACGTATATTTTTTACGATCCCTTCGCTCACCTTGTTTTTTTTTAATTTTTAACACAGTTGTTGCATGATTTTAATCCATTTTATTTATAGTTCGTTTAATCAGAAGTAGTCTTTTTTTTACGGACAGATCTCATTACTTAATTTTCCATGAGTTCCTTTAAATGCCTCCTTTTCTTCAATTTTCTTTTCAAATATATCCTTTTTTTCAATATTAGAATAAAGTTTTATTGATACCTACAGACTTGGAAATAACATTTTGTTGGCAACCGCATCTATCTCATTTTAATTAGCAAATTCTATTAATGTGTCTAAGAGGCGGACTATTATAGTAAAATATTGCTTACTGGAGCGATAACTAAGAAAATATTGACCTACGTTTGATGTATTAGAAAACTTTGATAGATATTTCGATAGTAACATAAATAAAATAATAAGATATGTCTATTACACGAGAATCAGGATATTATAATCTTTGAATCTTCTATTACCGATTTGGAAATATATTTTTAGTTACGAGATTGCTACCGTGTACCGTTATTTATCGAGTACTCGATATTTCGACGCTGTTGAAAGCGCTATGATCACTATAAGTTTAGTTCAAAACAACATATTTTATTGTAAATATATCAAATTGTCAAATTGTAAGTCAGGGTGCCATTTTTTAGATTTTCATAGGAATCAAAACCTTAATAAAATTTCAAAACCAATAAATTATAGAGCAGGACCAACAATGAAAGAGTCCGTATTCGATGTAGATTTTAAAAGTACGACCAAGTTGTAAGTAAGTTACTTTCAGAATATATACACTTTCATTTAGTCCTTACACACCCATTAATGTGGAAATTGAAGAGTAATGTACATAATAGGGATGATGACTAATTTTTGTTTGTTTGTCAGTCAGGTAGAGTGTTAAAAAATATTAAACACGTATTTTTTTCGTAATCATAAAATTACGACGTTACATGGAGTTGAAATTTCGGATGACGTCACGTTATGGTACGTTTTCTACTCAACTGTGACGTAGCGAGCCCCCACACCTCAACTTTAATGCCTCTTATCTAAGCTATTTCTTGTTAAATTGAAGTAAAAAAATACGTATCTAATATTTTTCTATCATCTGACTAACGGACTAAATAGAATTGCATTTTTTTACCCAATCGTCATCCCTATTTCGTTAATTTATAGGAAATATCTTATATGTGAAGAATTTGCTTACAATACCTGTTTCACGGAGGTATCTTTGGAGTCGATCTTGGTAGTGAGCTCCCTGATGTCATTTTGCAATTCCAGCAGTCTTGCTTCATATTCGCCCTGCGCTGTGTCCAGGCGACGCCGGAGCAGATGTTTCTCTTGTTCCAACTCCTATGGAAGAAAAGACAGAGAATGTAAAAGTTGCACTAATCATTTACTTAAACTTGACGCTTCATTTTATGAGAATGCCAATGAGAAATTTTAGTTTAATGTCTTTGTTTTGAGTGCATTTAACCATAACATATAACGTTCTATCAATGAGTATGTAAAAATTACCGGTTTATAAAAGATATAAAGTCAACCACAATCTATTCCTAACAGCAGGTATTAATAAAAATAGGATAAACAACGTAATAAACAATAAGGAAATTTAATAGAGTTAATTAAAATAAATTAAGCAAGGAAATGTAAAACGAAAAGAGTAAAATAGATATAGAAAAAAGTAAACCATGTAATGGCAGTGGAATAAATAAAAAACTATAACTAAGGTGTATAATTAATTAAAGAATAAAATAAGAATAGAGTAGGATAGAGATAGATGCGGCAATCTCAGTCGCTTGAAGCGTGAATGAGAATGGAATGTGAGAAAGAAAAGTATGCAGTATGAAAGAGAGTTTACACGATAGAACTGGAATGAAAGAGTAGATGACTAAATAAATAATATAAATAGTCCTGTCACTGAATGGAGGGCAGAGTAGGGCTCTGCCTCATATGTAAAGCCAGGCAATAAAAAAAAACAACTGGCATTTGGTTTTGAACATGTTCCTGTTGATTAGTTAAATAGAACTACGATTGAAATGTATTCTAGTTAATTCTTTGCACTCGAGCTTTCAAAAATACTGAGTCTTCTCATACGACACTATCATATACTTCAAACATATTTAATTGTTCGACCAGTCAATCATTTATTACTTAAAATATGGTGCGGGTACAACAGATGTAATAAATCACATATTTACTGTAACTGTAACAGTGTGTAATAGTTTTAGTATGTAAAATATTCACACAATACCTATCGATCGACATTAGCTCGATACCCAATACGAGATGGCATAACGTCAAAATTAATGATTTACATTAAAAACCATACATTAAAATTTAAATACGTACACATACATATTTCAATTTTATATATTTTCAGTTATTGCGTTACATTCCGCAAGCGATAAATTATAACGAAAGTATGTTAGTGCCTTGACTCTTTTATTGTGAGTAGACTGCACTAAAACAATGGATAGCATAAGCCATTGTGCGCACTAACTATCCTGAAAACCTACAAAGCAATTGTTGTCTTGTTTATTGACTAGACTTTTAGCTCGATAAGAAGTAGGTAGCCTATAAATTCCTGTACGATATTATTATTGTGTCTGTGCGTTTGATGTAGGTCTGTATTCATTTCAATAACATGAAACATTTATGTTAATTTATATATTATTCCGGGATCGAGGCTTTAAACTTGTCTAAAACTTTATTATAATTATGTAATCTTTTCTAATTTGATGAATAAATGGAAATTACCTAAACTCCTTCGTTTGCTATAAATTGATTTATATAATATTAATAATACTTATTTTTCAAAAAAAAATTATACATAGGTTTAAACTCAATGTTACAAACTATATTAAACTCAATACACATATAAGTAACACAATTGCTGGTATATCGATACTCAAACTCAATATCGTTTATTCAGCTTAGGCTGTTACAAGCACTTGTGAAAGTCGAAAAATATGCCATCGGTTCGCAAAACTACGGCGGGTGGGAGATCTTGTACGGATAACCGGCAAGAAACTCAGCAAGGGCTGCTTTTTTCTCCCTGTTTTATTTCACACAGAGAAGTCTTATGGAATTCAATCTCGACTTTCTAACCGCTTCGGAATGCACGTTATTCTCGGCTGCATCTGCAGTAATTAACACACACCAATCCGCACTGGACCTACGTGTTGGATACCCATTCCTCCTTTCAGATTCCACCCATACCCGAGTAGAGCTGATGATAATGTACTGAGTGAGTTCAAAATTCCTTTCAGTATTCAAAATTCTTTTCTATTGTGAAGTTGCTTCTTTTCTATTGTCAACATGCGTGTTCTATCTACTCAACATTATTATAATGGAAATACGTAATGGAGAGCAAAATAAATGACGAAACAATCCACGAGAACAATATCGAAGTCTATTTATATATATAAAGTTAGGCGAGTATATGTGAGTATAGTATGACGCTACCTCACCGACGACTTACCTATACGACCTGAACAGACATTATTAAAATAATATTTTCGTTTTTTGGTGAAAACATTAATACTTCATTTATTTCATAATTTAGATATCTACATAATATAATATTTTAATAATGTTCACAATTTAAATGTGCCAGCGAAATCGCAGGAATCACAAGAACCTGAGCAATTTATCCGACAGTAGAATAGCGTTCGGCTTGCATCTCGCGACATCAATTTTCTCGGTATTTTTCAGTAAAAACAATATCTATGCTTTCCACTGCGCATAGATTTAATTACGTCAAAGACAATAGATGGGAAACATACAAAATGGTTGACGGAAACAACGTTACTACGTCTCTTCCGGCGCGGAACTTCGTTTTTTGTTGTCTAAAGCCTTAATTAAACCGTAAGCCGTTTCTAATTGAATTCTTCATTACACATAGTGTTATTTACGTTTGCTGTCAAAATGTTTTTTTTTTAATGATTTATATTTTTATACATATTCGGTAAGTTCTTGTGGACTAACCTTAAATCCTGCTTTAATAATACTTCTTAATATATTAAGTCTACAAAATAAGATCAGTGCAACTAGTTTATAAGTATAAGTTTTTTTTTTTATTATCTTTACACAAATAAGCTTATTCAAAGCTTCAACTGGCCAAAACTTTTTATTTACATCGGTAGCAATCGATCAGGACTTTTTTGCTGAGAAGAAAAAAGAGCGAAACGATTTCACTATCTGTCACTACATTTACAAAAATCATGCTATTACCAGAACAATAACTTTATCATATTTTCACGCGCATTATCCATAAATGAACAACTTTTAAATGGTTTTATCGCGTTTGTATTTAATTTTATTGACGAGTCGGACCCTTTACAGGTTCCGTGTTCCCATCTTATGTAAATACAAATGCGATGAAATCGTTTAAAAATTCTTTCATTTATTAATAACTTTATTAGATTATGAGGTCACTTTCTATTACAATATTAAAAACATAACTATCTTATGTTAGTCTTTCAAACTACTAAAGGTGATGAATTCAATTTTTTCCAAAGATCGATGTAAGTTTTACGCATGCAAGAAGTAAATTTTAATAAGAATGTTATTTTCTCTGAAATAAACATTCGTCATGAATTCTTTACAGTTGGATCGTTGGATGAAAGTATTTTGTGCGCAAATCGGAACCAGACTGTTTAAATGAAAACTGCATGCATTAACTTGCGTCACAATTGTGTAAATATAAATAGTTTGTGCAAATATTCTTCGTATAGTGTTAATACTATTATGTTTTCTAGATCTAGTTTCTCTTACTTGTATTTAAGATTATTTTCCGAACTATGAAACATAATGTCCATATCTACTGATACTAGAAAAAAAAAAACATTTTGAACAATACAAGCAAAGGCACTCCACTCCCGGCGATAACTTTTAATTCAGAATCGACTTTGCCATTATTATCTAGTAATGAACCAAGAATGTTCTTTGGAATCAAATTGACGTCAAGTGGTTAACTCGTCACCAACGTAACTAACCTAGTATAATAATATATAAGTAGGTAGTGTTTTGTTTTTGTTTAGAACAATCATATAAATATTTTTCGCAAAAGCGTGGTCTAAGTCTAATAAATAGAACAGTTGGCTTTGCGTAAAAAAGTGTATAATCCGTCTTTTCTTCTTTTAATACGTCTAAAATGAAATTCTATTCATATGATTGTGATAATCTGACATTAGAAATTGATCTGTGATGGGCATTGTTCGAACAAGAGATGCGACCCACTTGCTCTGTATATAATGTCAACTTATGGGAACCCTTGGAGCGTGGTAGTCTACTTGTGTCATCTGGGGCATTTTCACCACACTCACAGTGGTCCAATTTATTAGTACTCGTAGGTTTGTTTCTCTGTTTTATTATTATAAAGTGGAAAGATTTGCTTCCTTTTCTGTAATTTATAAATAATAAACATATTTATACTTTGCGGCTCAGGGCGTAATCTCGCCAATACACGAATTTTCTATTCAAACGATTCTTACATCGAAAGTCGTTAATTTTTATGGTGCATGATATTGAAACATAACGTTTTAAGAAATAATATGAATTTTGAGTCTGAATTCTGTACCTCTGATTTTGATTACTTATGGCTAACTAAAGAAAGGCAAAATATTTTATTTAATAAAGTTTGCTTTTGTAGCTTTCATGGCGAAATAACAATTTTTAAGGAAAAGCTCTATTTTCTTATTTCAAGAATTACCTATTATATTGATTTTTAATTATAACACACAGCATAAATAAACACAAAAATCAAAAAAGAATGTAAAGAAAGTTTTAAAAACGTGTAGATTTGATTTTTTTTTTTTTGTGAAAGACACGAATGAACCCCATGTGCAGTCCATTGTGTTCTCATTGTATTGTCCTTAATACCGTTGTTCAAAGTTCATTATATACTAGTGGAAGCGTACCCCTTGCCTTTCTGAATATTAACCCGAGTTGTCTTTGAATTTATCCAAGTTCGCCTTTCGAAAAATTTATCATAACACCATATATTTAGTTTCCATCATATAAAGTAGGTACAAAATCAAACTTTATTATTATTAATAGACTTTTTGTTTACTTTTCAATGTTTTAAATCAGGAAATAGTCACTAAATATCAAACTAAAAAAAAAAATTTTTTTTTGTTGACCTGTTTTATTTCATTTAAAAGTTTAACGGTATAAGTGGTGCTAAATATTACGTCTCACAAAGTCAAGTATGTAGTAGGTCTTTTACGCCCCATAAAACAACTTCTACTTCTTATTTTAGTGTCGTTGACGTCCAAAATTACAAACAAATCTGCATTAGCAGCTTTAAAATTGGGGCTCGTAAAATTTTAACTTTAAATTCACCATTGTTTAGAGAATCTTTATGAAAACCGTTCGATGGTAGAAATATTGAATAAGATGGCATTCAAAACTCATTTTGCAGAAAATGGTGGCTACGCATTCTGGGGCGCAAGGTATCGATATTATCTGAAGCTGTTAAAGAATTTGTACAATTATGTAAGTAAATTTTACTTATTATTATAGCATTGATGAAATCAATGATTTTTTTTTAATACTGTACGAAATTGTCGAGGTTTATTTACAAATTTAAGTAAATAAAAATATAAAATCAGTTCTACCTAATTTTCGAAACATCGAGCACTGACACAACAAAATAAATTCAATGAAATAATACCTTTGTTACTTTTTAGAGTAGGTTTTATTTGATGAACCTCTGCGCTCTGATAGCGATGTGCGCGAGACTAATTCAACGCTGAATTTTTAGAATAGCACTGTTGAAGCCGCCGCAAATATACCAATTAAATTATAAATTTGGATAAAAATATACAACAATAGGACATTTATTGCATAAATCAGTATAAATATATAAACATCTGAATTATTATTAAGTCATAATGCGCATGAGTTGACTCACGACTGCGTGCATAAACCTAAACAGAGATGGATTTCACACTTTCTTATGTAAATAACGACATACATACAAATTCGGAGTTGATAATAAATTGATACTAACACCATAAAATTACAATAAATGACAAAAAATATATATATATATCTACATAATTCTATCTCCCTTCCTTTTTTCTTTTTTCAAATATTAATAATAACAATTTTTGCAAACTGTATTGTTAATTGAAAATTTTAAAAATGTATTGTAAAATACCCCCTTACCAAAAACTGCAACCCTATTATCAGAGTAGTACAAATATTACTTATTTCCCGCTGTCTATCTTCTCATGAGCCGTGATAGTTAAGACAGTTGAAATTTTTACAGATTATATATTTCTGTTGTCTTATAACAAAAAATATTAAAAAATATAATAAAACAAATGTATTTTAAGAATAGCTGAAATTTGTAAGTTATTGTAATATTAAAATCATATCAATATAATATAATATAATGTTCTGAAAATTATGTATGATGAAAATCTAAGACAATTATACAGAGTAAATAGACGCAAATGCATTAATGTATAAACATTTGATAAAATATTCACGGAAAATATTAAAATGCGTTATTTAACATGGAACAAATAAATTGAAATTACTGATGTAACCAACGGCTGAATACACAAATACCTTTGTCTTTTTAATAATGGCGCAATTTAAAACAAATCGATATCTCTTATTGACGTAATTAATAAACTCTTGTTTTGTTCTTGTTCCTTTATGTCAAGATGTGTATTTTAAAATTTTTACATCATTTCTTTTATCAAATGTACGGTATTAGAAAAATAAAAATTAGGAAATCCGCAGATTGCATATTTAGCTTTCCATTTAAGAAATAAGATTCCAATGGCATCTAAGAGTAATTCAATTTGCATAAATAAGCCGATGCGTCCATGAAGATAGAAAACGGTTGCATGACCGTACGAGAATTGCAATAATACGAAATTAACACGCAAGGAATCTGTTAGGATTCAATTAACAAAACTAGGTTTCCTATACTAGGAGAATTATTGATGTTAAATTTATTGGTACTAGTTATCATATATAACTCAATATTTCTTTCAAATCATGATTTAAATAAAATCATCAAACCCATTGCTTCTAATTTTCCTAAATGACAGCTTGAATTAATATTTGAGTATGTTATTAATATTTTGGAAAACTGTATGTTTTCCCAATCGGCACTGTGCCCGCGTGAGTCATTAAAAGTCTGGTGATGTGATATATTCCCTGATTAGTTAGACAAATTTGGGTACAAGACGTTTATTATATTGTCCATAATTTTTGAAATACCAAATCCATCCCTGCCTGTCCATATGCGCACGGCCAGCACGGCGCATGTCAAACGTGCGAATAAGACACCCGCTTCACTTTCACTGTTGGTCTGCTTCGGTTTTATTATGATACAAACTTATATAGATCTCTGAGTAACATTTATATCGTTGTTTGAACACTAAACTTCTGTACCTCTTTATCATATTCGAACCTCTTTTTGTCCAATTTTCGGGACACCAATTTCTTTATGGAAACGTTTATTGCACCTTTCAGTAATAAAGGACTATCAGGCAAATTTCTATATGGCCATAGATTAATGTCTTTGTCTATACAATACCTAAATGATGAAGAATGAGTTTTTATATGTATCTCTACGAACCACTTGGAATGTTTCCAGAGACCACCAGTGATATGCGGACTACTGATGGAATAAAACTAATCAGGCTCAGATTTAATGCAAAATAACTCATTATATCAATCGAAACAAGTGTATACTAATATTTTAAAGACGAAAGATTTGATTGTTTGTTTGTATGATTGCATCGAATAGGCTCCAAAAAATACTGGACCAATTTTACAAAAATCTTTCACCTATGGGTATCTACATAATATGGGATTGACACAGGTTATAAGTTACTCGTTTGAAGTCGCGGGCAACAGCTAGTATTTATATAAATTTATTGTTTTAAGCGAGCCATTTGTAATTCCTTCAAACCCTTTAACCCTTAATTTCATAAACACCTATTTAGTAGAAATTAGGTGTAAAAGTAATTAGCAACTTTTACAAACTTATAGTTTATTAAACGAAGAACACTTGTAAGATTAGTGAGATGGAGGTAGGCGAAAACTATCCTTAATTCTTTTATAAGTCTAGACTTAAAAGTATTATAAACGACAAGGTGATTAAGTATCATAAACACCTAGGTGTTTATAATACTTTTTCAGAAGCCATAGAAATGAGGGAGGATGTATCAATAAAATTATAATGTCAAGAATGTGTGCATAACTGTGCGTGCCTTATATTAATGCCGCCCACTGCTGGGAGAATCGAATAGGGAGAATGGCCATGGCTCTTAACGCGGGACAAGTGCGGATAGGTGGGTGTTAACTACCACACAATCAGCCAGGATCAACGATTTGACATGCCTTACGAAGCATGTATGAGCTCGACATAATATATAATCACTACGCCATAGAGCTGCTCTGTACTTTGAACTGATTTTTTTATGTAAAACCGGGTTCGTAATTATACATTTAATTATTTTTTTATATAATTTTTAACTGGCAACAATTTATAATAAACAGAAAATTCTATAATGATTAAAAAAAATTTTGTGCTTTTAAATTATAAGAATTATACAAACAAAATGAACAAATAAAAATAAGTAAAATCACAGTGAACAAAAAGTGAAATAAAAATATAACTTAAATGTACATATTTTAATAAAATGGGTCTTTCAATATTTTGTTTTGTTTTTGTAGGTCTATCCTAGTCAATTTTCTCTAACAGAAGAACACATTTGATAGTTGTTTAAAGATTATTCCCCTATAAAAACAAGTCCTAAATTACAAAAAGAGTTTGTGTGGTATATTATAATTATCACCATAATTGCAATTATATTATTCACTCCTACTTTGACACTAAGTATTCCTAATTTTAACGGTAGATTATTTCTAATAGAAATGAAATCAAAGTTATTCTATTGACAATATTTTATTAAGATCAGAATTGATTGCAATGGCGTTTCGTAGGAATTAATGTGCTGCTTTGTATACACCGGTATCTTTGTAACATTATTTTCCGCAATACATACTTACTAATTCAAAATTTTCCGTAACATTTATTGATTAACCACACAAAAACGATTCAAAGGTGGCAAAATCATGTTTCAGAATTAACAGGAAAAGTAATAATTGTGCCTAATTAAAAATTAACACAATCACATTAGGCCATCATCTAATTATACAATTAAACACTTAACCTAGTGAACGCTGCACTTTCATGTACCACGGTAGGAGTTCCCGTCCCAGTTGTGACGAGTTACAATTACAATCACAGCCATAATTGTACATAGAAGGTGTGAGACATAAGCGAATGGCGATTCATTTTAGCCCTATGATGAACACGCTAAGCGTGGGCCCCCCGAGACCTTTATCAGCATGCCTACCGCGTAAGGTGATCGATTTGGTATTTGGTTGACATTGGATTCAATCTAAATGCGCTCAAAGTTTAATAATGTATTGTTAGATACAATGCGTACGTTCAAAAATCTGGTTGAAGCATTTTGATTGAAGGCCATGCCAACAAAAACATTGCCAATGTAGTTAAGTAAGATTGTAGTTCGGTAAGATTGTAGATCATCGGTCTTCTTGGGGGCGTGCCCAATAAGATTCGTCAGGTACGTGGTCGCTATTCCAAAACTGCCCCACCAAAACAAACGTTGGCTCCTCGCGCTCACTGGCACTTATTACCACTGTAGTATTCCTATGGATCCTCATTTCCAAATTTTACTACAAAGATAGCACTTACTCATTCTCCTCGAAAAAAAAACCGTTTGAAAATTCAAATGTTCTAGCTCTTATTCTATTTGACTAACTAAAACTTGTAATTTTAACCACTTGAATACAAAATCTTTGTCCGTCAATGACTTGTCCCACACATCTAAGGTCACACGAATCTCTTGAGCAATGACTTCCGCAAAAAATGCCCATTGTTTTGTTTCAACACGCGCACGCGCATTTGTACTAATACGCATTTCCACAGATCTGCACGCAGTATCACGACTTACTTGGATCAGAATCAAAAGATAAGCCACGTATCAAATGATAAGAAACATAATTTTCATATGTGTAAATTATACGGATCATAATATTTCTAAAATGAAACTCTTTTGCCTTCATCATCAGCCTATTAATTTTCTGATTGCCAACTTTCTTCACGTGCGTTTATTTTGCGTATGATGGAGCCAAAAGATAACTGTATGGCGGTCGCGAATATCCAGAATAAAAGCAAATAGTGTAACGATTTATTTAACGCAGCCGTCTAACCTTAGGTGCTTAAGACAACCTACATATCACACTGGAAGAAACCAAGAGGCATAATTATGCCCAATAATGGACAAACAAAAGCTGACGGAGAGAATCAATTTTTTTAAATGATTTATAAATGTGTGAATCACAGATATAAGTGTGATCGAGAAATTTTACAATAACTGTATTAGTTTGTGAGAATAACTAATACGCGATAACACTACTGATCTCGTCTCATTTTCATTTAGCCACTGAGCAACCTCTGAATAGTCTTCTTGCGTCTAATACAACTATTACATCAGTTGTCCATTGCAGACTTATAATGTTAATGACAGTGATAGTCGGCAATTATTAGCCACCACTAACCTCGTATAAGCTTATCAGGACATCTATTACCTGTCATATGTAGATTAATTACCACGCTGCTGGTTTATTATGGTTAATGGCTTGTGAAGAGTGTAGTTGTGCAATAGTCTTATTATTCGCGATACCACGAAGGTTCACCTTAATTGCGTGAGGCTTACGTATTGTTTGAATAGCAGTGGAATATATCAGGGACTTGAAATGCTGTCAATTCATGGGGTCAATGATTATTGGTGTCACGGAAATTAGATTAGGTTGATCGAGGTTAAAATGATTGGAAAAAGTTAAGAGACTTATTTATCGATCAGACAATTTGTTTCCAATTTGTAGAGATCATTATGTTCGCGATAAAGCTTATTTTAGTGGTTATTTTTAAGTCCCTCAGCTGCTGCGTGAAATTGTACGTAATAAACTCAAATACAAATCTACTAAGCGGATATTCATGCAGTTTCAATATGTATTTATTTATTTATATAAGCACATACTATAGGTAACAATCAATAGTATAGTTGAGTCCTAGACTGTGACCCAAAAATGTGTATACACAACCATTACAAGCACGAGAATTTTCATATGTGTAAATTATACGTAAACAAAGTCTGCGCAATACAAACAAATAGAATAACAACAATTGAAATGACAACGGCCTAATAAAATATATATTTAAATTACATAACAAAAAATAATAATAACATAACATACTTGGGTAGCTAAGCTAAGTCGAGGATTACTTTGACGATAAACTTAAAAGCAACATATGTATTAACATGCAGATTATCATATTTAATTTACAATTCATTATATAATCAACATATGTGAACAATTGTGTTTTAGTACGAAGTATTATTTTTATGTCTGTAACTTTGTTTATGTACCCTCTTCCGATGCCGAGACAGCAACCTAGCGTTAAAATTTAACATGGAAGTATGGAGAATCAAATCGCGAAGGAAGAATTTTATGTAAATTAAGTAAATCATGTTGCTTACGGCGATGGGAAGGGATGTTTCTTCGAAGTGTTTTAGTCTATCTGAGTGTAATTCTAATTTACAATTTAGTCTCGATCTAAAGGTCGCTATTCTAAAACATTTTCTTTGTACTTGTGGAGTGTTTTTGATAATTTGGTGAAAGATAACGCACGCATACTCAAGATAACTTCTTATGAGACTATTAAATAAAAATATAAAGCGTTAGGGATCCTTGAAGTGTTCTGTTGAGCGGGCTACGAAACTGAGAGCTTTTGTCCTCTCGTAGTTAAATTGTTGTAATACCCTTAAAAGACAGCTGCTCGTGAAAAGTGACAAGTTTTCAAGCCGTCAGCGCATAAACGACAATGGCACCTAAGGCGATGCGCAAGATCATTTATAAATATAAAAAAAAGAGAGGTCGCAGATACGATCCTTACGAGACATCTGTGGTCACCATGACAGGAATCGGTGTAGTATCCTCTATAGTAAATAGCTGACTCCTCCAGTAGAAGTAGGATGAAATCCACCCGTACCAAGTGCCATAAAAACTTGAAAACCGTACTTTAAGCCTCTGACACAGCAAATAACGGTCAACTTTATCAAAGGCTTTAGTAAAGTCTGGGTAGATAGAGTCGACCTGTCCACCATTGGCAAAAACAGCACAAAGTTGATTCTTATACTCCAACAAGTTAGTAACCGTAGATTTACGTTTTTCCAATCCATGCTGACTATTAGTTAATAAAGGCAAAAGTTAAGCTATACTAGACAGAATAATTTTAAAGTCTATAGTTGGTACAGTCTGATCTGTCACCTGATTTAAAAAGAGGAACTATATATGCTGTTTTCAAACACGTCGGAAAAACACCCCGCTGAATAAACAGATTGAATACAATAATTAGAGGCAGAATTATTTCTTCTGCACATCCTCTTAGAATTTTTTGTTGTATACCATCAGGGCCCGAACCTATATTAATATTTAAAGCTTTTGTCTTTTTCAATACCTCAACCTGACCTAAAAACAGGTTAGAAAATGAAAAGTTACAATTTGCATAGTTACCCACATCGGATATCGTACTGTTGTTAGATTCAAAGACGGAAGTAAAATATTCTGAGAAAAGGTTGTATACCTCCCGACCAGTCGAAGTCAAAGTTAAGGTCAAAATAATCTTTATGCAAATAGACTTCTTAAAAGTACTTTTGAATCGTCCAACATTTTTTTCCCTACCACTCGTTCAGGATGTCTTTTGGCTGATAAGAAGAACGAGCAAGAAACTCACCAGCTCTAATAAGAGTAATCACATTTACAAAAACCATGTCATTACCAGATCAATACATTATTAACACAGAGAGAGAAAAAAAACTATGGTCTTATAATGATAACATAATCATTTAATAATAATGAAAACAAGATAATGAGTTTAGAAGTAATCACCTATCCAGTTGCTGGATCATCTCAAGTCTCACCAGGCGTTCTTGTCTGTTATATAATCGGATACTTTATAATAAGCTTTTTTAATAAGTATTTTTTCTATATATCTAATTGTTGTATTTTACTTGGGACCTTATATTGTAGAAGCGCTCACAAGGACCCTTGAATGAGTTATTAACTTTTTGCATTATAGTGACAGGCACCGTTAATTTATTTTTATTTCTTGTAATAAAATTGTATTCATCACTTTTTATAGAATACAAACTAATATTTTTACGAACGTACATTAAGTTCTCGTATATGTATTGAGAAGCAACAGTCATTATGTCCATTTCCTTTAATTTCTCCCTTAAGGATTCCGTAATCCTAAGATTATAAATTGATCTAATTGCTCTTTTCTGAAGGACAAAAATCGTTTGTATGTCGGCAGCATTTCCCCATAATAGGATTCCATACGACATCACACTATGAAAGTAACTGAAGTATACAAATCTGGCAGTATCTATGTCAATTAACCTACGTATCTTCATTACGGCATATGCTGCAGAGCTAAGTCTACTCGATAATTTATCAATATGTGGGCCTCACTGTAGTTTAGAATCTAATGTTATTCCCAAAAATACTGTGGTATACACAAGGCCCATGTTCTTATCTTTTATATTAACATTTATATCTACTTTTTTAACATTAGGTAGTAAAAATTTTTGGCATTGTATTTTTCCTTCATTAAGGAGAAGATTATTTACATTAAACTATTTTAGCGATAGAATTGTTCACATTGTCATTTAGAGGTAGACCTCTTTTAATTTTAAACAAAAGTGAGGTGTCATCCGCATACAAAACTATCACGTGATCATCCCTTACGTGAAATAAGGCAAGTCATTTATGCAAATTAAAAACAAGAAAGGACCAAGTATTAAGCCCTGCGGAACACCCATCTTAACCTTCGATCCAGGGGATCTTTTGCCATTGATATCAACTCTTGTCAGTCAAGTATGAGGCAATATAATCCAATGAGTTATCTCTAAATCCATAATAATGAAGTTTCCTAATCGAAGCAATTCTATCTAAGTATCTCATACACTGTGGAATACTTTACGAATTTTTCCGATAATTGATGAACTTTTAGAAGGTGTTTATGACTTTCTGTAGATTAATTTTGATTGTTGAAATATACACCTAATAACATGTCTTAATCTTTATTTTTCATTTAGTTTAAAAATAAGCAAATGTCTCGTAGTCTCTAGGGTGTTATTAAACTTTTTATGAAATTTTCCTTTTTGTTTTAAACATTTTATTAATTAAGTGAATAACAAATCGGAGATGAACTCTTAATCTTAAACTTTAGTGGAACATCAACTCAACTATTACATTAAATTCATGATAAAACCTATTTTGGTGATCATTCTCATCAGCGTCGCTTGCCCACCTCCTTCCTAACTTCCCACCTACCCCTACCTACTATAATTGCAGTAGAGAACAACAAATCATGATAAAGTTGACGACATATAGAATTTATTTTTAAGAGAACGTGCTTCTTAACGTAACGTAATTTTCTTCACAACTTTTAAACCTAAATGCATTGAAAGTAAAATGAAAATGGGTTGCAGAAATTGATTTTTTATTAATCTGGTCTACTGCCATGTGTGCTTACTTAATGTTAATATAACAAACCGTATAGTCTACACTGGCCATATCAAAAGAAAAAATGAAAGTGGAGTTCTAAATTTGAACTTATGACAGCTGCTTAAATGACCAAATTTAATGTTATAAAATATGGTGTAGAGTCGTCCAAGAACGCACGCAAGGTTTGTTTACAAAGCTAGTAATGACAGTGCAATAAGCAATCTGTGACGACACGGATTAATTGCGAAGCTAATGACCAGCAGTGGACCAAGACTGTGGGATAATGACCCTAGTTGTAGGAACTCGTTTAAATTTAAACTATCATAGTTCTAGCTCCATATACAGAAAATTTTGTCACGAAAATTATTTAAGTTGCAATGATTTTATATCTGTTGTAAAATTATTTATATGGGTTTATATATGGCATCGTTCCTGAAAACTCATAAAACTTATATTTATGATAAATTTAGGTGTATATATGCTTTGATCTTAGAGACGGTAGACATGGGTGTTACCTTTTCACAGTAAAATAATAATTTGAGAGAAATGACATTGTAGAAAAAAAATTTTTTTACATCAAATTTATAATTGTCTCAAGTAAACAATACAAAAATTTAAAGTTCTTCTAAAAATTGTTATATCTGCTAAGAAAAAACACAACAAAGCATTGGGTGTACATCGGTGTCTTTGTATCGTTTGTTTCCGCAATACTACTACAAGTTTTTCGAAACATTTATTGGGTAACCACACAATCGAGGTTAATTCATTGCTTACGAGAAACACTCCACGGATGGGGGAAAAAGAAAAATCATGGGAAAACTAGCTTTGTACAAATAATACATCGATATGTCATTGTTGCAGAGAGCTCACTTAGTGGAGTTTTTTGAGCTAAATTTCCATGATTTTGCATAACGTTACTAATGACGCGCGTTAAGAATTTTTGTCGCGTTCTTTGTACTTTATTAAGATTTCTTGTTACCCAATAGAATTTCTTGAGGTTTTCATCAATATATATGGTAGTCATGAATAAGGAAGAACGTTCAGTATAAATCATAATGTATTGTTCATGATATCGGAAACAATAATTCTAACTGGAAGCTTAGGAATTATACCCGATGGAAACCAAGATAGCAGTTGTAAAAATATGAATGAATTATAAATTTATAAAATCAGTCCGGTAGTTTGGTCAAGCAATCAAATCATTTCTCTTTATAATATAAAGCCCTACATGCCAACGAAGAATTTATAGATAGAAAAAGGTTTAACACAAATGTTTATTATTTATGTTTACGAAGAAATGTGAATACTTGTCAATAATTTATTTTGACGCGTGATTTCTTTGCTCTTTACAATCACGGATAATTCACTGGTTCTATCCTTATAGAAACCTCTTTTATTTATTGCGTTGACAGACATGACTCATACTCTGCTCATACGCAGGAAACATGAAGTTAAAGGAGATGAACTTTGAAGTTTACGGATTATGGTTAACTACCAATGAAAATATCTCTTCTCAGCTAAGTGTATATTCTTTGACTAAGCAAATTTCTAACAAAATGCCATTACAGATTATTATATTTGATCAATATTGCATTCACAATGCTGCATTGATTTTTCAAGCATTTTTCATTAAAATATGTCATTGCGGAAACTAGAAACTGAAGTAAAAAACGTTTCAGGAGGTTATTCGTAAGTTGAAACGTAAAAACTGTAGTAAAGAACCAGTGTCGAAGCGCATCTCGAACCATTTGCAGGCGTATTCGCTAACTCAAGTGAAAGTCTAAGCTCGTAATCAACGAAATAAGGGAGCAATTACAATGTATCAAAATCATTAATTCGTATTTTCTATCAATGGATTTCGCAATTTTGATATCCACCGAGCTCCAAATTGACGCTTCATTTTGTATCGATAAACTTATTTCGTATTCCGTAAGCATTAGTGACCATAAAAACGAACTTCGAAAGGTAATTTCGTCTTAATTAAAAAATATATAGCAACTGGCTTGAGATTACTGGTTTATTAAAAATGAGTTACAGAATACCAAAACTGCGCAATGACCGCTGGCCCACAGAGCTCTGTGAACAATATATATCGATGGCCACAGAAGTTACCAGAGTTACAGAATAAGAGGGCTGATTTGACTTAAAACATAATCCTATTTTTATCGCCGACAAGAAAATGATATTTAGTTTAATGAAAGCGATAACTTAGCAAAAAAAAAAAAGATTATATTTAAGATGAATATAAAAGCACAAGATAGCAGAGACAGACAGCAAAAACAATAAACAATAAGCAATAAGCGACAAAAGTCATATTCAAATTTAAAAATATACATATAATACACTTATCTAAAGATATTTTCTAATTCTCTTAAATCCTTTGTATGTGTCACAAATATCATTTAATATACGATCTTCATACTCTCCAGTGTATTAAGTCACAGACACAGTGTGTTAATCCGGAACGAGGTAAAAGCGTTTCGTGTGATTGATGATGACATAAGAACGTTAGTGTTAAATGCTCGACGCGTACAATATAACATGAGATAGGTATGTACGTGAAATCAACAGGCAGCGAATGTTCTTGAAATCTCCAAAACATACTACGGTTGAATTCTACAAATTACGAAAGTAAGGGATATTTCTTAAGCTATAGACATTAGAAAAGTTTACACAGATCCTCTGTGTCACTCTGTATATATTGAAGCTTGGACAAACCACTAGTAGATACATTATAAAAATAAATTATTCATATTCGGTTATTATAATAATATCAATATTTATTATGATCGAGTCATCATGACCATTAATCCCATATGTTTGGAAATATATTCTTTACTTCTTTAGTTGTTATAAGCAAAACTTTGTAAATAGCTTATGCTACATAAACAGAGTTCTTTATTAGTGGGTAAGTTAGATTTTTCTAAACTAAAATGCAAAGGAAAACAAAATCTTCGCATATGATCGACCCATCACCGTACTTAGTTCTAAATACTCTGAAGTTGACACTTATAAAGATTCAAGAATAAAACAATAAATGCAACAAAGAAACCTTCATTGGAACTTTTGCCATTAGCATAAGGTATAAATTTAAGTACACATTTGACCATTGTTAATGAATTAAGAAGATTGACTTTATCAAAGCAATTGATGAACTTGCTTCACGTTCCATAAATTTTTTAGAGCGAATACAAACTCTGTTGTGGTGCCACATAAATTAGACTGTTAATCGTAATAAATAATAGACAATCATTGTAATATAAATTAGTGTTATTTAAAACTCTATTAATTTATTTTGATGAGTGTTTAATTAGATCTTATTGTTATTATTAATATATTATAATGAATGAATAAAGGTACTCTTTTTGAATGTATGATATACTAAATGTCAAAATAAAATTGTGGTATAGACAGTAAGGTACATTTGATTTATCTCACTAATATACCTGCGCAGAAGGCTAAATTTCGAAGCGCGGTAAATATCGGCCGATCAAAATGATTCAAGTTTCAATTCCATCGGGCGATACACCAATATCCATGCACCTGACCCAGCTTCAATTTTAAAAAGAGAAACCTATTAAAAGAAGAACAGCCCATAACCCTAAGTCTACTTCATAGAATATTCTGTAACAATTCATAACACAATACAGTACAAAATGAAATATATTGACATAAGTGTGTTTTCCTACACACATATATTTTATAAGTTTTCTGTAACAATTTCTGCAAATAATTACGCGTTGCTATAAAAAGATGACTTACTTAATATCACATTTGTGCGGGGACACAAACAGCTGATTCATTTGGACATTTCCCACACCAAGGTGAGACAGAAGACCTCCAATTCAAACATCGTGTCTTGGTTAACGAAGTCACGTCTCGCGTTCAGTTAGGAAACAAAAAAAGACGTTTATAATAAAATCCACATCAAGACTATTTCGAGACTTACTCGGTTTAATTTCAAAGGTTAAGTCGAACAGTTCGTTATGGTAGTCCTTGTCTTTTATTGCGATAATAAAAGAGAAGCAAAAAGGCAACTCACTTGTTTGCGAAATGGGTTTAAAGTTTCGTAATGTTTTCGTATTTCGATGTCACTTCGACCAGATGGTAGCATTAAATGTAGATTCGCTGTCTGTTCACCAGAACAAATAAGTATATAAGGTGTAAGAAGTGCATATAACCCAGACCTATTTAAGGCTTCCTTAATAGGTTCCTGAATAGGTTCCTTCTGGGCAAGCTCGTCACCATAGATCTCATCTATGTCCTAAGGCTAGATTGAGGTCAAAAATATATGTATGAGCCTTAGGCGGGCACTGCAAATTAAAACTATTTCTGATGAAATTAAGTGATACTGACATTTGCAAATATTGTAAATAGGAGCATGGAATACCAAAACATTTCCTGTGTAAATGTAGATTACTGATTCACAAACGAAGCATAGGTCAAATGTAAAACTTCTAAAAACCAGGAATTTCATAGAATTTGTGTAGGCTATCAGGCTGAAAGAGCTTCTATAATTTCAGCGGCGAGTTACAATAGATCTTAATTTTCTTGATGGCCAAGTCGGTTTAAGATTGACATACCATCTATTAAAGTAATTTAGATATATATCGAAGACAGCAAGGAAATCGGTGGAGTAAAGAAATATGGCTATTACAAAAATGTTATTTTCAAAGAATAAAATTATTAAAGGTATTTGATACGATTTAATTCCCAGAAAAGTATATAAATTACCTAAGACTAGGCAGCATGAGCTAGAGTCATTTGCCTTTAACTAAATAATAAGATGATTATGTTGACATGACATCGCCCATTTCAGCTAAAAAACAAAAGATTGCGTATTTAGAATTCATTTAAAATCTGAAAGGAAGATTTTCTGTTCAACGAGATTGTACACTTTAATCTTTGATGTTTATTTTTTATGAAAGTTTTAAATGAAGTATAAGGTATGTTTATCGATTTCTTCTCGATTTCTGAACCAATTTCTTTCAAACTAGCTGTTTCCCCGCGACTTCGCCTACGTAAATTATGGCCTATGTCCGCCGCTTAGTATTTAGCTTTCCGTAGAAGAGACTTTTATAAATCGGTCCAATAGTTTCGGGGCCTATCAAATGCAAAAAACAAGGAATCAAATCTTTCCTATAAAAAATAAAATATATGTCTGGCAAATATACAGAATCTCCTATTCCAAGACTTTCACTATGTTAAATATGTCGGAAAGTCAGGCGGGACCGGCGGAGATTTAGGTTGATCAACATTTGTCATCTGACTAGTGTTCGAGATATTCCTTCCAAATAAGATCGTAGATAGATCACAAATCAGTTATTAAATTGAATTAATTAGTTGTCTAATCAGAGTACATTAATAATAACGCGGTGCAAACGGATTGCGATACGAAACGCAGAGAGTTCTGCGCCTGCGTCCGCTCAATATGGCCGCACAACGTAAAGTGCCATCTTCGAACAATTATAGACCACTCCCAAGAGATGACAGCCGTCAATGTCATAACTTGACGTTTCGCAAAGCACTATAGATCTTGACAGATGACAGCTGCGGGTGACAGATGGCATTTCGCACAATCGAAGCGCCTTCTCGCCGACAAATATATTTAATATTTTAAGTGTAACCTATTGTATACAAAATATCAATATCAGTAAAAAGAATGAAATAAAAACTTTTTATAAAATTCGAACCGACTTTAAACCTAAAAAAAGTGATAAATAACACTTATCTCAAAAGCGACTTATTCTATAAAATTCTATTGAAGACGGTCGCCTATCATTGAATTAATAAATTACAGAAAACCTTCAAAAACATTTTCTTAAATAATTTGCTTATGGGAAAAGTATTATTTATCACTTTTTTAAAGTTTGAAGTCGGACCTACTTTTTATTAAGTTGTTTGGAATTTATAGATAATACAATAATTATTTTATTCCAAAAAAAAAGAGACTGTAATTTGTATAAGTTTAAGAAAATAAGCAAATAAATTTTATTTAAATTTGGAACGAAAACACTTATTTGGCGACAACCTTCAATATGATTACTAAATCATCGGAAAATAATAGCGGTTTTATTCTCGATTCGACCTTAATATCGACCAATTAACACAGTATGAGATCCAATGACAATATTGTATTGACACAAGCAAATTCATTTTCATCGCATATGTTGCATAAACACTGTTCAATCGATGTTAAACATTCTCATTACGACTGTGATGTTATTTTTCAACTGTTACAGTAGGGTCCCCAATTATTTTTCGTTTTTGTGGAATGGCAGTAATATTTTTTAAATCCATAAATGAATGAGAAATGCAATTAAAATTTTATCGCATTTAATATATTTAAAACGTCGTATTAAGAAAGACTTTGCGATATTTAAAGCACTTTACTGCTCATAATTTTGTAAGAATCTTTCTCTTACATTTTTGTATTCTCGACCTAGTGTTTTGAATTCGCAGAGGTGGAGGAAGAGAAGATTTAATTTATTTAGTATTTATATATAAATATCTTTTATATCGTACTGTATTTGAAATGACTTCAGAGTTACCATAACCACGATGATACCACTCTCGCACTAAAACCTCGAATAACTATATAATATGCAGAAAAATTATATATCCTATTATATATTTTTAAGAATCAATAGAAATATCGCACACCTAGATCTAAACTGAGACAACTCGAAAATTTGAGTGAGTTTTAACTTAGTACAATATTCAAATACTCGGTGATCATATGCATCTATCCAACATAACAGATTCAATAAAGGTTTGGGGATGAGCCGCTAGATAACTTAAGCTTTCTTTTGTGGAATCAACAGTGGTCGCGCTCCTGCCACGTAAACAAATGTATTGTTAGACTTCCACATTAGTTTTTTGAGTTGTCTTAGTTTAGATCTAGGTGTGCGATATGTTCACTTATAAATTGGAAAGTGTGGTCACCCTAATTTTATTAAAGAAAATAGTGCGACTTTATAGTGTCGTAATTATACCGTAGTATGTTGACTAACGAAGTTACAATGGTAACTTTTTTGCAATTATTATTATCCAACGAAACTGTCATGGAGATGCCATTAGCCAATTTGTTCGCATATGCACGCGATATGGTCGTTAGACAACTCGACTTATTCGATGGCGACGTATTACCACGTTAAATACTCACTGAATAGTAATAATTAACGTTATATATTAATTATTAATATATCGTGTTACGCTAAATATAATACTGACACTACGATATACTTGTCTTACGCCCGGTTTTGAGAATTTGAGGTTGAGCACGTTTCAAACCGTTCTTAAGACATTTCAAACGTCAATTAAACAGGTTTTCGTTACTGATTTATAATTTTTTAATTATCACTTGATAGCAATTTGATAAAACTAGGACCTTTTGCCATATAAAAAGTAAAAAACTGAGTTTATTGAGAATAATCAGTTGAGATTTTGTGCTTTTCTCAATTCAGAAACCGGCCGTTAGTATGTAGGATACATAATTATGATTACAGGAATACGTGTGTTATTTCTCTACATAATATTTTTAATATTAACAAAACCTAAATGGGTTAATTGATTGAAATCTATACAAGCAAAACGACAGCCGACGGATAGTGTAGACGGAAAATTTAGTATTTTTTGGTGTTAGTGTAAAAACACTTTTATAGAATTTTGAAGATACAAAACAAAAAAAAAGGAATGAATATGATACTTTCACTTATGTTTCTCCGACGCTGATACCAATAATTACAAAACAACAACAAACAATAACGTAATACTAAAACCGTGACTTGTGAACAGGTGTAAGAATACAACATAAGAACGCTCTAATTAAATATTGCACCAGTGATACCTTTCCTTATATCATTTATTTTAATTGATGCTAAGATGCGCCTTCGACCGTATCTAATACGGTATACAGAATACGAAAACAAAAAAAAACAACGAATAACATATAATTATAAAGGGAAAGTGGAGAAACTTGTGCGCAAGATTGTACGAAATAGGTACGTGGAAGGGCAAATTTTTGTTTTTTTTTTTAAATATATATAACGGGTGGGTAGTCAGAAGATGCTATTACGAAGCCCAAATAGATAGTCCATATCGGAGGAATATCTTTAAAATAACACTGCAGGCGTGTATACTAACGTAGATTTGTTCCATTTTATCACTTTTCTTACGAAAATATAACGAGATGAGCGTGATGTCATCTGATGTCTTTACTCCTCGGCGTTTGGAAACAGAATGTCTGCCAAAATGGTAGCAACTTGGTTTTTATAAACGAACTGTCAAAGTCAGTGTCACCATTCTAATAAAATTAAAAGTATCGATGATCACGCTCTCTTTACAATCGAGTAATTAAGTAATCGAGTAACAAGCAATTAAAATAAAAGAAACTAAATCAAACGATCTTCGTAATGATGATGCGACATATATAATAGACTAGCTTTTCTGGTTGAATTGTTACACCTTGTGTCCGAAAAACCCTAATATCTTACGGAATCCTATTTTTTTTCCAAAATAAAATATAGCCCATGTTACTCGTGGATAACGTAGCTTCTGAATGGTGAACGAATTTTTAAAATCGGTCCAGTAGTTTTTGAGCCTATTCATTACAAACAAACAAACATTGTACAGTATAGATATATTTAAAAAAAAACTACGAAACGTGAGTCTGATTCCCATGCAAACATTTCCCAGTACAAGATAATATTAACATCAATTATTTGGTTAAGTCTTAATAACTAGGTGACGAACAATAAATATGTTATCATTCGCGATAAACTAGATAATAGCATCACTGTGACAAATCTCTATCTATTTAGATTCTAAATATGCATCCCTGTGGGAGACAGACGGCGAACATATTGATAGCATCCCTTCAGCATTCCAACGGAGACCCATTAATATGTCCACGCTCCCATAACCTTAGTCAAAGGGCTTTTCATCCATCATAAGGTGAATTGGAAGATATTTATTGGCTCAGTTACATTGGTCGACGGGGTCAGTATATGGAGCATGGGCAAACTCTGTCAGTTCATCTCATTGGTCATAAAAATAATGATCGACAAATGACATGGAGCGACGAATAACATCACCAAATGAGCCATTAACTAACTAGTAAATAATATATACAAGAACTTTTTTTAAAATAACCGATTAATTGTAAATTTTAATCGATAAAATTACAGTAATAACACGACAACTCTGAAAACATATAATAACTTTTCAGGTCGTTCTTTACACAATTTAAAAAATATGGTGAGTTAAAAAAATATATTTCTGTGTCGGCAACACAATGTAGTAATGTCAGAATGTGACCGAATTAACGTTATCGAGAACGTATTGTGAACGTCGAGAGTATCGATCGTAGAATTAATCAATAAACTATCGCACGACGCAGCTATAAATAACACATAAACTATTAATAACGAATCGTTTTCAACGGTCCTAGTGAAAGTATCAAGAAATACAATTGAAATTCATTCAATATCAAGTAGATTCCTATAGACTAGTGTTGCTGTTTTCCGTAACTTCCCCGCGTAAGTTATAGCTCATGTCACCGCACCCCAATATAAAATTACAAAATTTTGAAGAACAATTAATTAAGAATTTTATTCAATTGTATTAAGATACAATCCTAAGTTATAATACTTGTACATCACAATATCAAACAAAGATAATTTTTAAAATAGCCACGAAAAAATCAATATTTTGCTGCCAGTACAGCAGCTTCATATGCGGTCCATTTTACAAGAAAATAAGTGGACCGCGGTCCAAGACTACAGTGTGGTCCACTGGTAGCACTTCAATACTGCTACCGCAGTCAAACGGTAATTTATCAATAATGTCAGTGTAGGGTTTAAATGTCACTTAAGGCTAGTGACTTTTGTAACGTTGACCTTTTTTTTCTAACTACCGCTCAGTCTCTCGAGTGTCGTCTCTCTATGGAATGTTGACAGAATTTCTGTGCATAACGGAACAAGACCTAACAAAAAAAAAAAAAACTTTATTATATAGTGAAGTAATTATATTTTGAATTCACGTTATCTAGGATAAGTGATGCTTTTGAAAATTATTTACTAAGAATTAACAAAAAACGCGTACGCGGCAACGAAAAGTCAGGGTAGAACAGTAAATATAATCAGAGAAAACGATCTATTTAACGTGTAAAATAAATACAAAAATTTCGAAAATACGGGTCGTAAAGGACGTATTTATTTTTAAAGTAATATTAAAAGATAGACAAATAGATAGACCTTGAAATCATGAAAAAAGCTTTTGCAGTAAGCTCTTTAAAATGAAGAGTTTGCAAGATCTGCCTAACTAATGGAGCTACAAATTGCCAAGCTAACACTTCACTTTCTATTAGTTAATGTAAAGAAGCAACATCCAAAAAAGCTGTAGTAGGTAACTGAAAATAAAATATTTTCGTAATATTCTCATAGCTCTTTTATGTGGAAATTTAATTGTATATGTCAGTCACTTTATAACCAAGATCAAGGGAACTTTTACAAGAATCGTAATGAGTTGTGCGTAATTAATAAAATAAAAACATTTTTTTGACGTACACTAAGCCATTATCAGTCTCTATTTCACTGGTCGCTTCTCTCTTCCCAACTAAATTCAAAATTAACACCGTCGACAGCCGTAATGTCAAAGTTCACATTTTGTATCTGTTAAAATGGTCAAAACTAGGTTCTAATCTTAAAATGGTCCCCAGCTCCACTAAAAAACATTCATCATCTGCCTATTAACGTGGCAATGGGACTGAATCATATCGCGTAGGGAGAATGGGCCATGTCGACCTACCACACTATCCCAGTGCGGAATTGTGGGTATTATCGTCTGCAGATGCGACCGGGACTAAATTATATTAATTTTAAGTCACCCAACCTATAACCGGCCCTTGCTAGAGTTGCTTTACATCAAAATCGAAGACAGAACGCGCTAATCACTACGCTATCTAGCTCCCCTACTATCGTATTAGTAGTTTTATAACCTCAATCCCTTTATAAAATTGCAAATCAAATATTTCTAAACGAAAACAATACACGTTTCGTAATACATGTAACCGCTGACCCTAATATAGTATCGTGTTACATAGCAATGAGGAATACTATGCAAACCATATATTCACACGAAATACCTTTTGTTAGGGCGGTACCGAAAACACACGATTCAATTTAGATATGACCAAATTTAGATTGCCATCGAAAATGGTGAACCAAAAAGCTTACTCTATTCATAACAACTTTTAAACGGATACAAGTGAGTTGTAAAGACATATTTTTTATAGACATTCATTTGTCAATTGATGCGACTAAACCTTACAAACATAAAGTAGTTTTTTAGTTTCCAATTAGCAGCTTATTTGGACGTTATTTCTTCGGATACATAATAAATTTCAAGATATATTTAAAGATTAAAAGCTATCTTAAGAGTCGGTCCTGTTTAAGATGTCTGAATGACTTGCGCAAAAAATCGAATATGAAACTTATATGAAGTATATGCGATTTTCCTTTTTATTATCTTTCATTTCGAGATCAAGCTCCTGATATGACTGGGCTATTATAAGTCCACAATTCATAACATACGTCTGTAGATATGTTTAAGTTTCAAATACCTTTTTCCTCTCGAGATTACTATCGAAGAATTGTTATTTACCTGTAACAGAAAAAAATACTCTTTAATAAACTAAGAACCACTACCAATACATCACAAAATGTCTAGATAAATAATAAACACTAAGCAGTCCTGACCGCTGAAAGAGAATTAAATATGTAATAGTATAACTACAAAACATTATTATTCTAAACTAGCTCTTAGATCCAAGAATTAAATAGGTTGACTATTTTTATAAAATATCTTTTCGGTATATCAGCAATATTCTTAGAATAAGGCTCATGAGTTTTTTTTTATATTCACAGGAGTACTGCAATGGGTACTCTGTCAACGATTGTAGATATTACAATTTTATATGAAACAGCCGGCACTTTTTTCTTGAATCCAGTGTTGCTCCCATAGTAAAAGTTGTTCAGTATGTTTAACTAATCCATCCCACGAAGTCCTGACATATAATAATATTACATCTTATATACTGATAGTTTAAGGCTAAAAGCTTTTAAACATTTTTGATATTTCAAGCTAACATGGCAAATAGGTACTTTATTCATGACCGTTGATGTCATATAAGTTAGTAAAAGTATGACGTAAACTGAGACAATTATTTCACTTTTTAAATAACATTTTCATGGAACTTTCTCATAATTGTCACATAATATATGAATGATGTTTAACGTTATATTTCTTATAATATTAATTAAATCAATCAGAAACGAACGCTCTATAATGTACGTATATTATAATTTGTTTTCATATGGATACAATCTTTCAATATTATATCTACTTCATTACTGTCGATGATGCAATAAAGACCAACCTCAAAGATCAGATTATGGTTTTACAAAAAACGCACGTATTATACCTAAGTTGAGGTATCACGTCACGACCTCCACGATTCAGCCTCCTAAGCGTGACCTCATCGTGTGTCAGTCGCTGCATTGTATAACTGTTGCGAAAGGGCAACTCGTGACGTGACGAGCCCCCGTCAAAGGATGCCAATGTCTAGAACTAAAGACAAACGGAACTACCTGTTTAGGGTTTTGTAACGAAAACCTCAAAAAAAATTGTTTGTGTATTTACTTTTTGCGTTTCTATTTAATTGAAGATAAAAATTTGTGGTATAATTTTTCTCTAACTGTTCTATTCTTTCTTTTTTTTTAAATTGAAGAACTTAGAAATAGACGCTATTATAGACGCTTAGAAATAGATGTATTTAAACATACTTATACTATATTTACTGGATAAATATAACATAAATATATGACAATATCACATATATTGCTCACATTCCAAGATGAGTAGCTAAAGCCCCTGTATTGTGGAGTATCTGAGACAACGAAAGTACCACAATACCTAGACCCGAGATAATATAGAAAAAAATCCTTTTCTACATTGACCCGAGCGGGAATCGAACCCGGGACGTCAGAGAAGGCAATACCTTGAAACCGGCATACAAATCACTCGGCTATGGATAAATATTTTCTGTGATGGTAGCAGTTCTAACCTAACCTAACCTACTATGCAAGAAAGTATCATTTCCATCCAAAGTCAGAAATATGTGGACTAACATATATGTCTATATATGTTAGTACGTACAAAATGTAGGACACGTGTTTAGAAGTGCATATAGATTAACATATATGGATTGCGATATATACCAACAAAATTACTCACACAAGTCAAATAGAAAATGTCTTTTTTGATGTCGGTTAATGACCTATATACAGTTTTAGATGTTATTTCAAAAGATTGTCATCAATTTTAACTCCTTTGATAAGTCGGTTTTATTTTGACTTCTTTTATAAGTAGCCTAAATGATAACTATCTTCAAAACTACTGAACCGATTTTGATGAAATTTATAGTGTAATATTATGAATCATTGCAATCCGACGTTTAGTTTGCGAGACATCCGTGGACAAACATACAGGCATAAATACATAAAATTTTGCACATGAGTTTAGAAAAGTCTGTACGGATCAAAATATATAAATATTACGCTACTCCCACGATATTACATACATAGGTACCTCGAATTAATAACCTCTTTTTTTAAGTCGGTTAAAAGATAATATTTTTAAGCAGTTTTTCTAGAATTTTATTTTAGATGAATACTGCTACGGCTGCTCGTCAAATTACCAAAATATATCAAATTTCCTCTATAGGTTTTGTCAAGTGAAGAAATTTAACAGCTTTGTATAACCTAACGTGTTGTCGATTTTACCTGTTTGTCGTCAATGAGTATTTTTGATTCGAATTACATAATTATTTGAGTCAGTTCTACTTTTCTATTTTTAAGTGTTTTATTTGTTTCTATTTTTACTTTTACGAATTCAATATTTTACAACTTCAACGTTAGATATTGCTCTAGAATTTACATGTTCCGTATTTTGCGAATTCAATATTCAATAACTTTAGAGGGAAAATGATCGACGACAATTTTAATACCTAAATCTTAAATTAGAAATTAAAGATCGTGCAATTTCACTCCCAAAGAATTCACCGACGGATCCTTCGCAATTAGTTCCGTACAATGAGTTAGTCGTGCGTTTCATTCAACACTACAGTTTTTAGATTTGTCTGGGAAATTTTAGTCATTCTTATGATTGTTAAGTGACTTCTTCAAAACAAAGTTGGTAATATTTATTATATAAAAATCACACATAAATTTAACCGTCTCAGATGCATACACACTACTACTACCAAGACCTATTAAAATGTAGGTACGAGTACATTATCTAATGGTTTCTTCTTATTTCGCAGTTATCACAATATAACAAATTTCCACCCACAGTTGATTTTGAACTTTACTCCGTATCGAAAGGTTCAAATTCAAGTGGGGAAAGAAATATGTCAATTTGTCATAACCTGACGTGCTGTTGAATGTACTGTACACATATATAGTTGTTATTCAAATCTACAGGTGCTTTCTATATAAGTTTCTGTGTTAAACATACTGAAATATCTACCGGACATCCCTCCCCAAGCTATTTCTCATAAAAACAAATGAAAGTCAACAGCTATTATAACCCCTTAAATAGCTCTTAATGGTCTCGACAAAACTAGCCAGGACTTTCTTATCCGGCGTATAGGCTAGACCATTTCACAGGAATTTTCTTAATAGGTCTTAGGTTTTACCGTAAGCTTGTTTACTTTAAAACTAAACTGGTCGGACTCTTGTCAATTACTATTAATAGTTAATTGATATTTATTTATTAGTCAGTTAATTTATATGACGTGATTATGATCGCTCGTCGTATTTTGGTATTCCAATGACTGATCGATCTAAGGGCCTGTTCTGTTTGTTCACGGATGAAAATTTGAGAAATTTCGAATGGTTCATAATTTTGATAAAATTATATCTGTGAAGGTTTTCGTTTTAACATATAATAATTTTTCGAAAACATTTACTGACTCTAGTCAGCTCCTGCCTCAGTTGTATCATAAATGATTGCAAAATGCCATTTTTTGTAACAGAGTAAGCCTATGGAGCTTTGGAATAGTTTGAAAAGAACCCGGTTGATAAAGATTATTATTAATCGGATTATCGAAAACACTTCACATAGAACGACATCGTTAGCATTATTCCATTAGTTCCAAGCTAAAATGCACTATAGGGTTATGTATTTTTTTTTGCTTATATTATTATAGTTATATTATTGTTCCAGTGATGTCAATAAACAAAAAGTATATTTTTTCTTTTACAAATGAACAAAAGTGCTCAATTCTAAATATAAATTAGACAAAACTGCGATAGCTATATATATAATATAATATTAAATATTTCTGTTTACCCTGCGAGTTTGTCCGTTTTAATCACAGATAGACTACTTATGTTTATGGGATTAGTATTCTCGAAGATGGATGACTACAAACAAAGTTAAAAATCTTTATCTCTATTAGTAGAGATTATAATTTTCAATATGCTTCAAGGTGTTATAAAAAAGTTTATGTGAATATCGTTATCTACTATTAAAAGAGCTAATAAGTTTTTTACTCATTGTACGTGTCAACTAAAATATATTATGTAAAAAAATGTTTGACAATTTAAGTGCATCTCAAACCTCATTTGACTTAAGAATAATTAAAATTACATTTCGATGAATATAAGATCTAATATTAATATATGCCAGGACTTCGGGGAGTGGATTAGTTTAGTATACTGAACGACTTTTACTATGGTAGCAACATTTAATAAGCGAAAAAATAACAATCAGCCGTTTCATACAAAATTGTAATATCTATGATCATTGACAGCAGATTGTTTTTTCGAGAATCCAGTGTTGCTCCCATAGTAAAAGATGTTCAGTATGCTTAACTAATAACACGCCACGAAGACCTAACATATAATAATATTTTACCTTATATATGGCTGAATCATTTGAAATACAAATCTCTGAATAAACCCATCTACTTTATTCGATATCATTAAAGTCGTTTAAAATTGACCAGGTTTATAAGCGAAGGTGATCATAATGTTGCTAAACTGGTATCGAGCCAATTATACGCCGTTTAGCCTCGACAGCTCGGAAGTAGCTGAGAACTTTATAGTTTTTATCATAACATAGCAAACGTGCACTTGAAATGACGTGATTAATGTCAAGGAAGATTGCGGTCTTCCATTTTGCATGTATGCTTACGTCTGAATAAATTTTAAGGTGAGATAACCTGCATCACTTATAGGGGATCGAGAGCTAGTGAAAATCACTGAGATTTATATTTAAAATATTGATTTGGTCTGTAAATGATTTTATTATGGTTTGAATCTTAATGCCTTTTACTAAGGTAGGTGCGCAAATATCAATACAAAACACATTTGTGGTAAGACGAATACGGTAAGTACCTAGTACTTGATGACCAATGCATCGGCGGTTCCTTGATTGAGATGCATATTTAAAAAGTATCTCTAGCTCCCAAATTCAACTAATATTCTTAAATTTCAATTAATTACTAGGTTTTGTGATCCTGTAGACGTCAAGGAAATAAGTTTTTATACTCAGGTATTTTTGTAATAACGTTGGATTCATAGTAATACATCAGTTTACCACATTATAATTTGTCGTTAAGTGATATTAAACTTAATTTTCAGCGCATTAACGCCTAAATTAATTGCATATTTTAGCAATATTTATTGTCTTAATTTTGCATTTTGCAATATCTACGACATTACTCGTATACACTCAAATTACTCGAACACCACTTCCCGTTACACAAAATCGATCTCTTAGTTTCGAAGTATCTTACGATTTATCGATATAAGAATATAATAAACATAATGCATTATTTACGATGCACTACATCCGTTAGATAACTCGCTGTATAAATCGCTCGTGTTGCCTAATCGATGCCGCCAATATCGATTTACGGCGTAAGGCCACTCGTTGCGTGGCTGAATGGAGAAACGCAGGCGCGCGTTTCAAATATCCAGGAACATTGAATGGATATTATTACATCTCTTGTGTAAGATCTTGTTTATGTATTATAGATTAGTAATGAATAATTAATTTAGGTACAAACATAATGAAAAACTGATTCGACTAACTGACATGTCAACGTGTATCCCAAAATATGTACCTACTAAGATAAAAAAATCGATTTCTTTGGAATCGGATTTTTGGAAATTAGCTTTTTAAGGAAAAAAGGGAAATTCCAATATGTATGCAAATCCCCTAGTTTATAAATATATGTATTATACATATAACAATTAAGTAATTTGGTCTTAGTAGAGTCAAGGCTGCACCAAAAGTAGGTTATTAGTTCAACTCATGCTAACATGATATGTTACCTACATTGCTTTTCAATAATATGCTTATATTAGTTTTGAGATATAGGAAATATAGGGAAAATATGTAAATATACACACAAATTTCAATCAGATATTCTACCAATTTCTAGAATTAAAAATAAAGATGTAAAAACTTTAAAACGGTTTCATAGCATTTCTATATTCTTTTATTGATGTTTCGGACCGTTTAATGGTTTCGTGTTCACATAAAACTAAGGTGTTCATTGTCTTTTAGTTAAAAGTATAAGCCTTCTTCAAACAATACATTTATTACATATCTATGGATAGTGCGCGTGAAAAAATAATACATCACTAATTAAGATGTATTTATATTATTACAATATACATCTCTTTTAGGCAGTTGTGTAAAAAAGATAAACCATTTTTTGACCAATATCAAGAGAATGAAAGTCGAAAAGATGTTCACTACTGAATAATAAGTGAGGACAAGTGTACGAGCAAGCCGTATCATAATGTTTTTTTTTTAATTTAAATATAATTATTTTTAAATTAATCTAATACATTTATCACAATCAAAATCATAAAAGATTGTGCAAACCGTACAATAAGAATAATGAAAGATGGAATAAGTGTTATCAAAAAAATATAGATAAGGTCACTTCGTAAGACCCTTATATTACTATACAGGAGATTATTAATATACGGTAAGATTTATAGGACTGTGTGTACAGTGAATTAAAAAAAGTAAAAACCGCTGAAAAGACACGTGAGTAAATACGTAAAATATGAGTGTGACAGAGATGATTAGCAGATGTAATGAATCCACCACAAATCAATTACAATTTGGGGAAAAAATTTGTCATAAAGATTACTTTACTTACTTGAAAGAGATTTAATTTGAAAGAGAGCAAAAAGGTATTTATTATGAGTCGATGTAACAGTTATAATTTCGTTTTTATTCTGACAGGGTCTGTAAAATGTGATGTGCAATGTGGATAACATTGCCTCAATACATTATAAATTAGTGACATAAAAATATTTTTAAAATAATAATTGATAATTGGCATTTTAAAGAAAAATGCCAGTCATTGAAATTGGTTTTTGCGTAGAAATGACATTTTAAAAATAATTTTCAAAGTTCGATAATAACACTTTTTGATTACCTATTTTCTTTTTAAAAATTGCAGATTTGTTTACTTTGGACACTACCTTTCATAGCAATTAGGTCAATATCGGAACTGAACTAGTATAGCCGGTTAAACAAGGCATTACTGGTGGCAGCTAGAATCTTGTTCCAAAGTCAGTGTTTCTAAATATGTACTAAACCGGAAATTCCAAATCAGTATTTCTAAATGAGAAGTAGTCCGAAAAAAGGACATATTATATTCGTTACACACTGCAGACTGCAGCAAGAATATTTTTTAAATGTTGTTTGTATATACTTCTTTGGAATTAATATATTCATATTATGAAGACCAAACTACTAAGGAGTTCTTTCTAGCCAGTAATTTTCACTAACCAAATTCAATCGCCGCAGTCATTAGTGAGACTGTTGAATTTTTTTCCACGAAAAAAATATCATAGATATTTCTTTATGAATATTAAATGTTTCCCCTTGCTGTCTGCAACAATATCTTTACCACAGAACCTCTATGGATCACTTTCGCCTGTCCCAGTTTTAGGAGTTCTGTTTAGTTGGTAAGAAAAATGTTCTCACGATAAAACAAAGTTAAAACAAAAGCGTCAAATAAAACGCACCTTAATAGTAACAACATAAAAACTATACGAACGCGGAATCAATTTTGTCCGGCGCGGTCAATTGTTTTGTGTACAGTTGCGTCAAAAGTGACATTCTTTAGATTTAAGCAGCGGAGAGGGAGCCAGACTGTCTACCGTCTCTGTCTTTATTCCTTTTGGTTGATGGATGCACTGATTACGCAAATTCTATCTGGGGCAGTTCGTTATGCGGTTTGGTTGTTTTGATGTCATTGTCAGTGGCATTCAGTAGGAATGCTGTGAGGTTTTTTAATGTCTTGTTCGGGGAGTTATCTCTGTTTTTACTGCAATATTGAAGATCTGATATATTAACTCTTCTACATCATTCTAAATGCATCATATTGATAAGTTATCATGCTACAATGTACCTTATATTTTTCGAGTCCCCGATATTTCAACGCTTGTTACTAGATCACAAAATAGGAAAAATTAGCCATTGCCTTGTGACTTGTGATGAATACATTGCACTATGATATTGGGCCTCAGGTATTTTATTGGCAAAATCCAAGTAATTTAGATGGTATTATCGCGTTACTACTAGCAAAATTAATAATAATGCTGGATAAACTACCCTGCTGGATAAATCTGTTGAAAAAGAAAACTACTTAAAATCATCTCCGATTGGATGCAACAAGTAAACAACCTGTCAGAATGGAAGAGCATGGACAATCTATATTCAGCGGGTGATTTCAAATTGAAGAACCTCCTGGTACAAAACTGATATAAAGAATGTCACCTTTTATGTATAAAGTAAAAGATAATAGTAGCTTCGAGAAAACGATAAAGAAGTTTAGCTGACCACGTGACTGTAACGTGAAGTTTTTTGTGCCTCAGCCGGGAACGATTTGTCACCGCCCGTGTTTTTCGACCGTGTCACATATTGCAGGCGATTTGGCAGTGGGTGAGTTTATGACACAAAATATGGAATTCTATAACCCGGGTGATAAAATTCAATTAATCTAGTGTCAGGGGAGGAGAAATTTACCCTTGGTGAAGCAGTGCGGTTGTAACAAAAAAAAATATATTTAAATTGATGAAGACTTTGTGAACAAAATGTCGAAGATGATTTTAAGTAGTTTTTTATAACGATTTTACTACGTATCTTGCTTAACAATATAAATATAAAGTTTTCCTTATCCGACTACGCCAAAAAAATCTTTTCATAAAATTCATTTCTTTTCTATAACTACATATTAATAAAACAAGTTACGCGATTATTACAATATATACAAACTAGTATGCGAGTGAGCACCATAATAAAACCTGGCCTTAAGAACACTACCTATTTCAGATTGCTTCAAGCACGCGAATTCAGCCTGCCGGCACCGCCCGCACGTTTGATAAAAATCATGATTAAACTACCTAATATTTTATAAAACTGTGGCACTCTATTTAATAACACGACTAATTTAGTTTTATATTCTATGTTCGCATAATCAGCCGTTTTATTATACCGAGGACTAACTTTAGTACCACGCATAAGGCTCACTTGTACCTCTTCTTGCGTTCCCATACAAATACACAGCACACTACGCATCGAAAGCAAAAACGCACTCGCTTGATTTCATACATTTTTAGTCACAGAAAATAAACAAATGCAGTCACAAAAAAATGTTTGATGATTTGAGAATATACCAAAACTTATTTTGTATCTATTTCTGATATATTATTTCCTTACAGTGGTTTTTGTATTGTTAATTAAATCCTTCAATAAAAATTTGCTTAGTTTTTAAATAAGTCATTACTAATGTTATAATAATTTATAGTTCAAAAGTTTTTCTTTTGAATATATTGAATCCTTCACATTCATGATAGGTCACGCAATTATACATGACATTTCCAAAGCAACTGAGCTAATTAAAATTCTTTATTTTCTTGTCATTAATCGCTTGAAGTGCAATATCAATGATATTTTATATAATTATAAATGTCAAGCCCTTAACAACATAACTAGAGGTATGCGTCTACAGATAAATAAAAAATAACCTACTTTAAAGTTGTCATATGAAATATTGTATAAAGTTGTCATAAGAGAAATTATGACAATCGAACTAGTCGTTCGAATATCGAAATTATTAATAAATTATACTTATTGCATCTTTAGAAGATGAAAGATATCCATACGAATTCACATGACATCTGATCGAAGATCTGAAGGCCCATTCCATTTCCCCGAATACGAAATTTCGTCTATTTTTGAGTGTCCACTATGATTCCAAAGAAGAAAAACGAATTTTTCGATAATTTATCATGTAAAGGCGGTAGGACTTTATAAATGTATAAATGTAACATGTACATAATACAAAATTTTTCATATTAAGTTTCGAAATTTTCCGAATTTTCAATCCAGGACTAATAGAATGTCGCATATGAATTAAGTATTACATTATTATATTATCGTCATTTCTCGTATGCGATCGCATTATATTTGGAAACTACTGCGTAATTTAATTGGAGCTACAGTAATATAATCGGTCGATTATTATCGATAATTGTAAAGGAATTTATGTCATAGTTTAAAAGAGAACGTAAATCATATCCAGCTGCACTAACTAACGGTGGGTACTTGTACCGACACAATTTGGCCTGACAAAGTAATTAACTACCTACCTAAAATATTATTCTCGTGATATAATCGATATCGTTTAAAAATTCGAAACGATTGAAGGTAAGGTTTTGGAGTTGATCTGTTTAGTCATTTATTTATAATATTTCGTTTTAAAATAGACTTCATAGAAAAAAATAATAAACTTTAAAATATATCAAGCATTCGCTTAAAAAAAATCCCGTATTAGGAACAATTTAAGAGGGAATTTTGCTATAACATGGAAATGGAACATAATCCCTAATACCTATTAAGGATTATATTCAATTTTCGGTTACTTTCGTCTAGATTATACCATAAAAGATTTGCGTGAGGTGTCAGTGCAGTCACAAAAAGTCAACGCGTAGAAAAGTCTTGGAAAAATGGAAATCGTGTGAACGAAATTTTAATTAGATTCTTAAAGATTTAAGCCTCACAAGCTTTCAAACAATTATCTCGATATTTATCGGATTATTATGAAAGTGACAATAGAGTTTATTGATTTAATTTCAAATAAGCCTCAGAATGAAGCGCATGCAGTAAATTATATTATCTAAATATATTACATTAATAATTAATTACGTTTTACGTATAAAAACTCAAACATGGCAGAAGTTACTTAAAAAACCGAAGCAGTTCTTTTTGGCAACAACGTTAAGTTTTTTGTGCTCTAATTGTTGTTTTAAATACTTTAGTATTTCGTTTCTAATTAGTTAGATGGTAATGAGTAGCAGGTGCCTGTTTAGGACAAGCGATAACTAAAATTAAATTACAAATATTTAACTTTTTTTTCATTAGTGTATTTTAAACGCGCCTCATTTGTTGATATTTTTCCATAATCTAATACTAGTTATTGCCAGCTAGACGAGTAGTTAAAACACAAAACCTGTTGATGAAAGGTGTCTAGTTCGAATTCCACTCGAGAAAAATATCTATTAAAAGAAACAACACACTACAAAATTCTAGCTGTGTGAGTTATCAATTTATCATATACACAAAGCGTCACTTAAAGCCGCATTACATATTATTAGATAGCTTATGATAAAAAAAAAGACAAACACCCACAAAAAACTCTTATTCATATATGTGGTCTATGTTTTCGCGTATTTAAAAAGCCATATTCACCAGCTATTCAGCGAGGCTTCCGTATCGAACGGAAACAAATAATTTGACCATCAAACTAGGCCAACGCCTGCCAAAAAGGTCGATAGCATCGTATTTAACAATAATGCTTATAGTTACATTAAGCGTTTGAAAAAGAACATTTTTAAATGCCACTTACCTACTGTTTTTTTAAATTTAGAATACATTTTTCTTATAAATTCACTCTTTCCTTTTAGTTTTTTTTTTAATATTCAAAAATAAAATAGAAAATAAGGTTTAATATCCTGTAATACATAAACCTAAAGAGGAAGGTTCCTCTTGAACCATTCTTTAAAATGTGTCGTGCATTGTAAAAGATCTCAGCGAGAAGCGACTTTGTTATAGCTAATAACAATGCACTTAATGTCTTTATTCGTACTCAATAAAGTTCTAATGAATATATTTTTAAAAGTATTTAATAACAATCATATTTCGCTACAAATACATATACATCTTGCTTGGTAAAACTTGGATGGATCATAAAATGAACATCTTTATGATCCATTCAAGTTTTATACGACCTATTAGGGGCCACCTATAAATAACGTCAGACTTTAGGGGGGGGGGGGGGGTGACTTTAGAACGATATTTAATAGATTTATTTGATAAAATGTGACAAGGGGGAGTGGGCATATATGTAAATATCACGAATTAAATATATATATACATATAAATAACACGCATATAAATATGACGTCATTTATGTATGACCTCTTACCTTCTAAAAAACAAAGCGTATTCTCTTTGTTCGAAATAAAACAAAAATATCGTTTGTTATAAAAACAAATGCGCAGTTATGATCAAACGAAGCGCATCGCTTAGTCACCGCTACACTTTTACTGGGTTAAAAGTGAAATTGTTTTCGATTTTTCTTCGTCTACATACAATTGTTTTATTACCGGCCAGCGTTGTTGTTTTATATCGTAAGATTATGATGTTGCACTGATGCTCCACTTCCTATGTCCGCATAAATCACTGTTTTAATACAAAAATTATTTGAAATGACAAAATGAGAATCTATTTATTATTAATGGAATTGAAAAAAAACAGAGCCTCTTTTCTGGTAGGTATATCAATCGTGTTTTCTATGCCAAATCTGGCGTCCCCCAGGGGTCACACCTGGGATCAATCTTATTTTTACTGTTTATCAACGATATAACTTTATTATACAACTACAACATAGCCAAATATCAATGTTTCACGATGACTTAAAAATTTATTCAACGTGATCTCCTTAATATTTGATCATGGTGTGAAAATAACGACATGACTCTTAATGGAGGTAAATGCTATTACATCACTTTTACTAAAAAGATGACTCCCATTGTATATAGTATATGGCTGTATAAGAAGATGCCTTTGTGTACTTATAAGTTTTATATAAGAGAAAGAAAACGGTTCTCTCTCTCTCATGTATTGGCTCATCTTGAAATAAAGTGTTCCTTAAATATTAATGGATTTATTAATTCAAAGTCACAAATACAACACCTATAGCTACATGTTAACATATAAATGACTGCTCCCTGTCTAAGGTCAATGAAATAGGAGACTTGGGTATAATACTGGACAATAAGCTCAAGTTTAAGACATAGGTCGATAATACTGCAGCGAAAGCAGCCAAACTTCTTGGAAGCGCATCTCTGGCGGTTTCAGGCAATGTGGAAAAAGGATATTACTTTATAACTCCTTGGTTCGAAGTAGGCTTGAATATGCTAGTGTCGCTTAGAATATAGCAAGCAGTCTCAGCGAATGGAATCATTACAGCGTGCTTTCATGAGGCAACTGGCTTTCGTTGCGCCTGAAATTACCCATCGTCATCCTTACAATTTGAGACTTGACTTCTTCAAAATGAACTCCTTAAGCTTAAGCTATAAACATTTTCACGTTCCTAGAAGTAGAACTAATTTGGGTTTACATCGGCCACGTTCTAGATTATGCTCATTGTACAACAAGATATCAAATATTGTACCCAAAATTGATATATTTAATTATAGCTTTTGAGATTTCAAGGATTAACGTTTTATTATTATTTTTTGTTCTGTCTCTTAACACAATTCTGAACAATGTTGTGTATATTATTGAGATAGCCAGTTATTGGCTATCGTCTAGGCCCTGTACAGTGATACCTGTATTAAAAAAAATATAACTACATGTATAGCTGTTGGTGTACCTTAAATAAATAAAAAAATAATTACGCAAAAGAATTCACGTTCATACAGGCCTCTTCAATAATCTTACGAGTATATTTGTTGTTTTGCTTTTAATATGACTAATAGCTATTGTACTTCATTCTATGTCTTGGACACATTATACGATTATATATTCAGTGATCCTCTACTTATAACTGTCGTAGTATTCATATAGTGTTTGGTAAATTGAATCCGCACTTCGAAAAGTTCGCTGAAGTATTCAAAATAATGTTTTTTTTTTTCTACAACTGACTGTCACTTACTTATATATAAAACACGTAGTAATGACGCTTACCATAACTGTTTTGTTTTTGCTAAATAAGCTCCTCGTTTATTTTTAAAATTTTAATAAGTGGCAACAGGGATGATGACTGGGTAAAAAAAAAATACAATTCTATTCAGTCCGTCAGTCAGATAATATAAAAATATTAGATACGTATTTTTTTTACTTCAATTTAACAAGAAATAGCTTAGATAACAGGCATTAAAGTTGAGGAGTGGGGGCTCGCTACGTCACAGTTGAGTTGAAATCGTACTCTAACGTGCCGTCATGCGAAATTTCAACTCAATGTAACGCCTTCATTTTATGATTACGAAAAAAAAATACGTGTTTATTATTTTTAACACTCTACCTGACGGACAAACAAACAAAGATTAGTCACCATCCCTATTCACAAATGTCACCCTCAGTCCACGGACCTGGATACGTAACAGACACATATTATGACATTTTACCGATCGTAAAAATTATATACTATGAGGCAACTAAATAAATGGAAACGTATCAATAATTACTGATTTCAACGTAATTGTTGCAGCTCTGACTGTTTCGCAATGGCGTGGCGTGTTGAAAATAGAAGAAGTCATAATTGTTCCCCTGTCAGGTGTATGACGCCTTCATTCAGATGAATCGTGTAGTTGCGAAGTGTAAATGCAGTGTCCATTAGCAATGATTACCACATAGCTATTTCCTTAATCACCCATAAACTCTGTAAGGTAGTAAACCAGTACTGAATTCAATTGTACTGTACATAGATTTTGAAGCATTTGGTAAAATCTTGTTTTCCAAAAAGATGAACGACTTTATATTGAAAAAAAAGAACATGCAATATTAAAAAGAAACGCTACATAATAGGTTTTAATGTGATCTGCAGATAAAAAAAAATAGATGATTACAAAATTAAATAACGTAACATATCCACTTGGTAAGATATAACTGAGATGATGTAAACACAAGCTGGCTCACGCTATCACAAGAAACGAGACAATAAGACGATGTTATGAGAAAAAATATATAAAAAAGAAATCATCTGCACAGATGTATATTTACAATAACAAAACCAAATTATGATAATAAGGACAGTTTTTCGATATCATTACCAATATGAAGAGAAAATGTGAACAAAAATATGCAAAACATATTATGCGAATATATACTAACTTTACTATTACTAAACAATCCGCACTGGATCCGTGTGGTAGATCATAATTCAAGTCCCTTTCTCCCGTCCATTTTCCATTCCATCCATAGGGAAACTCTGTAGCCTAGCAGTGGGGATTGATAGATTGATAATAATAGACAAAACTGGTTAATAAATATATCAAAACGCAGAAGAATCAACCCTCATTTTCGGTTTGTCTTTAAGCGAACAGAGTGGTAAGTGTAAGTTTTACGGTAACGCGTTCACTAGTGAGCGCGTTAAGAATTTACGTATGGAGATTTGTAGTTCTTAGTAGTTACCGCTAGGGGCGCTGTACCGGATTCCATACTAATATCTTAACGCGCTCACGATCGACAGTGAACGTAAACGTCAAGAAAACTTACACTAAGCGCTCTGAGGTGTATGTTTTTCCAATTACAAGAGTTAATAGAAAACAAACAGTTTGAGATCGGTCGACGAGAGGGTTTATTTTTTTTATCATAATGTAATCCTTTTTCGATGTGGCATCTATAAAGGTTTTTTTATCATATATTTTTTTAATTAAACCTATCTTAATTTACAAGAAGTAACAAAATAGTGTAGGAGGTAAATTGTATTATATAAAAACACAAATATTCTTCATAATGAATTCATGTTCTTCATGGGAATAATAGAATTTGAAGGGGCTTTCTGGGGTAAACAGTGATAAAGCTGCACCCAGTAGTATGCTTTAATGTGAGCTTAGCTATCGAGAGATCGAGGTGAGCCTGGTGGTGAGTAAGGCCTGATGTCACCACCGGTACAATGAGTCAGAACCGGACCTGCTGCTAGCCGTGATGTTGTTATAATAACATGTATGGATTTACCAGTTGCTTAACTTTTTCTTTTGTCTGCTATTAAGTCACGTTAGAATTGATATGGAATGTTATTGACATATTAACTTACTTATTTTTTCGTGAATTCGGAGTAGAAAACACATATTTCGAAGACAGGTTGAATCGTTAATATTAACTTTAATACAATTGGGTGCTATCACGTTAACCCACCAATAAAATATAATATAGTTCCCCGAAATAATTCCAAGTGGTGGGCCAATTGCAGATTGATGTTGCTGGTCTTCCCGATGGGTGAATTGAACTCATCCAGCAATCCGTACTGGATAAGTGAAAGTACTAGGCGAATTGTAACGGACTCGAGCGTGGTGGGCTCATGGTTGTGCTAAAGGTCAGATCTCCACGATGGACGGAAAAAATCCATCCAATCATACGTATTCGTCCCACGTGGTGGCCTCACTACGGATTGATGGTGCTAGGGTAATTTTTTGGACTTAGTAGACGACAACTATTCTTAGACAGTAAAATATCTCCTAACTACTTTGTAGTAAGTATATCTAATCTAGTATTAATAAGTTAATATGCGGCTTGACTTTTTGATATTGAAATATAAAAAAATGTTTGTAAATATGTTCTATCACGACTAAATCCTAGGAAACAAGTACGCACTGATGAAACCTTACACTCTATCACAAAGTTTTACCTTTATATTTAGTAGCTCAACATTATTTTCATTAATGAACCAAATAAAAGACACTACGAAGAAGCCAAGACATCGTTAGGAAGTTCTTTAGACAGTTAAGCTTAATCCGATAATCTGCTTTCATGAAACCTTAGCAAATTCGTCACGAGGATATAAAATCTAATTTGTGATAAATATGTGTGTGACGCCATGTGATGAATTACCTATATTCTTATAGGAGTTTAAGTTTATTGTTGGTGCGTTATTATCGATAATAATAACCCTATGAATAATATTAGTGAAAAAGATCACCCAGTTTTCCTAATTCCAAGTTTATTATAAAACTATCTATGACAAAGTTACATGAATTAAATTTTTATAGAATTCGTACGTATTATAACGAAGGTAAAAGTTATATAAAATGGTTGTTCTTATTTTAGATATTGGAATCGTGGCGATAAATTTCCATGCACTTCTGTTAATAATTTTGATTAATACCAATCTTATTTACAAGCTCTATCAGAATTTTGAATATAATGTCAGATAGAAATTACAATTTATCGATTAGTCACCTCTTCAATGTAACACCTTTTCAAAAGATGTGTCCTTTTCTCTGTGTTTTGAAAATACACAACTGTTGTAATATTTACCAAGCTGTAAAAACTCTTCTCGTCGCATCCTAAGAATAATAATGTTTGCAGCTGCAGGAAAGAAAATATTACAAATTTAGTAAGTACGAAAAAACTAGTTCCGCATTAAAAGTTAACAGATGACGCCGAGTTTAAAAATAAAATAAACCAATTAGACAGTTAAATATTTTGGTCCAGTAGTTTCGGAGCCTATTCGATGCAAACATACAAACAATAAAAGATTCCCTCTTCATAGTATTATTATGTATAAAACAACGCTTTTTCTTAACATAATTTCGTCTGATGAAGACTGCATTGAATTACCATTCAACCGTACCATAAATGATTTACCAGTTTTTATAGTATTAAAAAAAACTAATATTACATAAACACCCAGAGCAACACGAAAGGTCCGCATTTCTGACGCTCGCAGCCGGTTATTTGGATTCAGACATTTGCATAGCTAATGAATAGTTTACAACATTAGTTGCTAACAATATGCCCGCGAAACAATAGAGTTGGGATCAAAATATGTTGATAACGCATAAATATTTCTTTTTTCCTTTATTATGACATCACTAATCAATAAAAATAAAAGAAGAAAATTTTTTGTTTACGATTATAACACGGACGACCAAGGAACGGATAATGGAGAAGTATGAAATTTTACACATGTATACAATAAAGTTTATTGTATATAGTTCAAGCTTAAAATTATCCATATACCAAATCATAGGATTCCTATGTTTCAGAGAAAGACAGCTGTGATAGGACAAGCCGGCAACGGAATTATCCTATGAGAGTTCTGTTTTTTTTTTCTTTTAGAGTGCGAAACGCTAAAAACACGGACCATTTTTTCTTAATTGGAAAATAAAATAACAGCTGTGTTGACAATTAACAAAAATGTGTTAATAAAAAAAGATGCTATTCTCAAACAGGAAGTAATATTTAAAGTACCGGAAGCGGGTGGTCGTATACCGGGTAATAGACGGAAGCTTTCAACTTAATAACTCCCTAGAGATGCTTTATTTAACTTAAGATTAAGTGGGTATATCCCTAATTCGGGTGGGCTTTATGAGTCTTTCTAAATAATAATAATAAGAGTGCCTTTTTAACCGACTTCAAAATCAAAAAGGAGGCTCTATGGTCGACGAGATGTATCCTTTATTTAATTCACGGATTCATTCATTCTGGTATTCGCCTTTGTTTGGAGCTAACATTTTTATAAATAAAATAAAAAAGCTAGATATGAAAAAAAAAGCTTGGCACTGTCCATACTACCTGGTAAGCAACAGGGGGTGTTCCCACACACCTTCTCTCTCTTCCATGAACCCGGGTCTCCAGAGGCCTGCGCGCCAAAACCTCTACGTTGCGCCCTCTCGTGGAAGATGAGACTCGGGAAGTAGTGGCCTAGCCACTAGGACATTCACACCCCTTATTGGACCATTAATCTCCACGTGAAGAGCAAATATTTAATTAAAGTGTATTGTACAATAAAAGTATTAATTTATTAATTCATTCAAATACTAACACCTAATAAGTCATATATTTCGTATTTTATTACAACGAGCGTCCAGCCGGTCAATGGACAAAAAAAAAAACCTAATAAGTATTGAATTTCTAAAGCCATTCATAGAAGCTGTATCAAGGACGTTCTAAATGTGCACTTGTAAATAGCAAACTGTATTACTTGCACGAAATTACATTACAAATACAATTAATCATAACGGACCACTGAAGCGTGCCAGAAGCCGCTATTCTTAATTAAATAGCCAAGTGGTTCTGTAAAAAAGCGCCATCTTGCGGGCAATTTGACAGCTGCCGACGCACGCGCCGCAGACGGATGGCACACACCTTTGCTGACATTTGACGACAAAGGATGCAGCCTCTCATCTTCGCAGCTGGCTTTTAATTATGACGATCAAATAACATTAACATCAAATAAGTACGTGGAAGAACTTTTTTAAAATTCATTAGTGAAATACGGGAATGAAAATAGTAATTTATGAAAGGCCTATGTTTGTTTCGAGTAATTTGAGAATACATACCTACCTATATTGTTTTGGCAATAAATAATTTCTTTTTCTTAGTAGACTGTTGGACAGTCTTAGTGAGATTGACATTTCTGTAGTTTTTGATTTATCTATATATATATTATCTATATCTTAAAGCCGTATCCGTTGCGGGGTAGGCAGAGAAAAATCGAACGCCACTATTTAATGTCCTAAACATCTTTCGTCTCATCCAGTTTCATTACTATTTTCATACATACCTACTCATCGGTTTTTATAGTCTCTGTCATCATCTTCTGACAGCACGCGATTGATTTGAGCGTCATAAAGGTGTAAGGCAGTGTTGCCAGGCATTCCGTATTTCTGGTATAAATTGTTTAAAAGAGGACTTATGTACGAAACAAATGTTTCACTAAGACTGTTGTATTGAATTTTTAAATAAGTCAAATTCAACAAAAATATATTAATATATGCGGCCTCATCTGAAAAATATTATATAAATAAATATAAATTTGGTTTTATTTGTCCCGGATAAGAAATTGATATCACGTAATTTTCTACCTATTCAAGCATTTGTCCCTTACAGGCTGAAAAAATCTGGCAACCCTTGTGTCAGGTAAAAGTAGTTTTGAAGAAATAAAAAAAATTAATTATAATTGCACTAAAAAAATTAAACTCTGTTGATTTATTAAGAGAGCTATGTAGCTCTTTTGTAAGTTTTAAAGTTATCGGTTGCGCAACTTGAGAATTTAAGTTTCGTTTGAATCTTACCATAAACAATGTAAAAAATGTAATTAACAACAATCTATGTTATTTGAATTACTTTAAAATTTTGTTGTTAATGTTAAACAAACACGAATCAATACATGAAAATCGAAAGTTGAGAGACAGACTGACATAGATGTGCAAGTTGACTTGACAGTACTTACAATGCGTCATAAGCGAATCGACTAAAAATTGTGAAATACCGCGCCGTTATAAATAAAGTTATTATTTAACAATTAAAAGATAATAATAGCTTATTAAAAGTTATAAATGGGAAAATAAACTATCATGACGCTATTTCTTGAGATTAATATATTTATTAAATAACGATAAACGAATTCCCGAACATATTCGCCTAATGATTAATTAATAGTGTATCCCTAAAGTTGACATGATTGATATTATGTTCAGTTGCTTAAGACATACAAAGCATAACTGAGTGTTTAGTAATGTCAGACGCGATTCTTTACAAGGCTGGGGATTGTATGTTAATAACTACAATGTTAGGAATAATAATTATATGTAGTTGTTTCAGATTTTTTTCCAAAACATTTATTATATATGACATTTATCTATAGTATAATCTATTCAGTGTAGATCCGTAACTTAAAAGCAAACAGAACCCGGGGCGTCCATGGCAGTCTAATAATAAAATAAAAAAAAATATGAATGGAAAAACATCACATACATTGCTCAGAAACTGAAATAGCTAAAGCCCCGATATTACAGAGTATCTGACACAAGTCACAACGAAGGTGCCACTACGCCCAGACCCTAAATTGACCTGACCGAGATTATCTGGGACCTCAGCAAACGCGAAAATTTGTCAAACTTTTGGATGCAGTAGAGGTCAAAACAATACCAGTAATATCTTGAAAGTGGGTTACCAGAATAAAAAAATGTAATTTCTTCACAATATTACGTTCAATTCTCACAATAATAAGATTTATTTTATGAAATCATAATCTTTCCTCTTTCGTATTAACCTTGGACTAAAGAGATCCGGTTACAAAACCTTCCGATTGTCTTGCCTTTTAATTCTCTTGAAACCCGATACGATTCGTTATTTCTTAATTAATTCCATCGCCATATTAAATTTCTATTTGTGTTTAAAAACGACAAATTAATAATATACCTACTTACTGGCATATTATGCTTGAAAACCAAACAAAGCGGAGCATTATTTTTAAGGTCCAAAGTAAACTAAACTTTTAAATTATTAAGATAAGTATTTTGGAACTAGATTTGTTGTACATATTGGATGGAACACTGTTGAAAGTTTTTAGCAATATTCATTATCATACAAAAATACCAAAACGGTATTTTCTACCCTGGATTCGCCACTGTATATAAGTAAGTATTTATCTATAATATAAAAAAGAGGTCACGTTTCTAACTTAGTGAGTTTATAAGGAATAAATCTTAGAAATACTGTTCCGATTATAACAATTCTTTTACTTACGCGAATAATTTACGCGGGCAAAATCGCTGGAAAACGGCTAGTCACACATTTTCGACTCAACCCTTTTGGATAAAAAAGAGCGTGGCAATATGGGTAGAATTATTAAAAAGTACCGTATAAAAGTACCAGGCGTTAAGAACATCAAAGGAGTTTGGTATAAAATATTGACGCAACAATAAACTGATACTAACAAAAGACATCCTTGAAGGTAGTATTGAATGGCCAAGTATAATAACGGCACGATCGTATTATTCTTTTTTTAATCTGTAAATCGATATGGTCTACGCAGAACGAAAGCTTTAGGAAGAAAAAAAAAAAACGTTAATATGCATTGGTTTTAAGAAATTCACTGTTTGTAAATCATAGTCTATGTAACCCACGTATAATGTAGCTTCTCGTAGGTGAAAGAATTTTCAAAATCGGTTCAGCAGTCTCGAAGCCCATTAATTGCAAACGTGCAATCGTATCTTTCCTTTTTATAATTGACGATCGAAATAATGTGAGCATTTCATTCGAAACTATTTATGGTTAACATATAATCGCTTCGAATGAAGCTAGACATCTCTTGTGTTAGATCCAACGTCGATCCAATGACTGTGTTCGTGGACAAGAATATACAGAGTACTCACTATTTACGTCACCAGTTTCACATTTAATCAAGGTCACGACATTTACCTGAAATAATAAAAATAACAAATTAGGTATATGAATAAGGAGTCACGCTTCCGTACTTTGACCCTTTTATAACAAAAAACTATTAGTAAAAGTACAGTCATGTCTAAAAATTTATCGTGAAAATAAAATTTACAAATAATAGAAAAAAATGAATATTATAATTAATTAAAAATTAAATAATCTAGTCTAAACAATTGTCATATCTGAAATAACTATTTGATTTATTTTCATTATATTGTATATCAAAAGTACTTTAGCTTGTTTCTTGTTTATATCTACAGATATATTATCGAAATTATAGACAACAGACACAGTTTAAACAGACAGTGTTTAAACTGTGGATTTCAGCGTAATATTATACGGAAATTGAAAAATAATTAATTATCCAGACACTAAGGTACTTTCTTTGTTATTTGATTGCATATAACAAAAGGATGAAGGAAATCCTATATAAGATTAATACTGCTGCAAAACCCGGAAAGATGTTCTTATTATTAGTCAATGACAAATCTACTATAGGCACCTCATCCGCGTAACTTGGAATCCAATTTACTTTTTTTTCGCGACTAAATAGTTTCTTATCTCATTTTTTCGTCGCTTAAGCAACTTATGTTGACAACCTTCATTTGACGCGGGACAGATAGTAAAGTAAAGTCACTTAAATTATAAGAAACAACGCAAGGAACATATAATACTAATGCAAAATTCTATGACTGTAAGATTTGTAATAATTTTACACATCGATTAACCATTAACATTAGTAATAAATTCATTTTGTGCTTACTGTTTGTTATAAATGGTTTGAGTTTAACGATAAAGATAGAATTTAAAAAACCTGAAATTCAAGCGCAAGCAATAATTGGGTAAATATGTCAATAATAGGATAATATGTAGTCACTTTTGATAATTAGACATTGATGATTATAATTAAAAAAGTTCATATGGTAGGACTTCGCTTGACTATTCTCGAGGAGCTAACGTTTTTATAGATCTAATTTGGCAAATAGGTATAAATAAAACCAACCAATGTTTAGTCAAGTATAACTAAACATGGTAGTTATTGGTCAAATATGTCAAATACGCAAACACGAAAACGAAGAGCATAAACTCATTGCGAATAGCCAAGTGAAGTGGCATGCCATCATTAGATGTACTGTCAGTATTGTGTTTCTCTATTTTGTACGTGACTGTGCTACATTATTTTTTAGCGAATTCAATAGGTGTAGTAGGTACACAAAATTTATAGCACAGCGTAAATATAAATTCTTAATGAATAAGCAATAAATTAATTTATATTCTAGAACTGACACATGTTAATATTCTTATTTCGAATCGCATACAGCCTTAAGTAGTTTTAACATAGAAAAGTGGAAAGAAATGTTATTGAAATATTAACGAATCCGATGGATTGTTTTCATTTCATAGTTAAATATTATATATAAAACTGAATATTTTACACTTATTAATGATATCTATTTCAATAATAAATTACCTGGTAAAAGCTATGAAGAATAAAACAATGGACACAAAGCAAATAAAGTTAAATTATATGATTCAACCCACGAATTCAGGTGCAAATGGATTTTATCTAAAAATCATGTAAGTTGGTTTTTTTGTTTCACGCTTTAGATTACCGTGATTCATAAATGAAACAATGGAAACATAATTTACGCATTTTACCTTCCGCCATTTTCATGGCCACACGCGTACGTCACTGACCACGAGGGTGGAGGGTTGTCGTTGAACGATTGAATTTTGGAAAATTGTAAAAGAAACCTTTTTATTTTGACATTGAAGTAAATAAGTACATATACAACTTATTAAACGAATTTTAATTGTTTTATATACAATATTGTTTTACAAAACTAATTTAAAAATATATATATTGACTGGTATATAAGTGGTTTTGTTCATTTCTTGCATAACAATTCAGGAAACTGTAGTTTGAAGTAAAGAAATGTCGGTATTATAAATAATATATGTATTTTTATGATCCATTACAATTTCCCGATTTTTACATCCCAATCCTGCTTTTATTTAGGTCCTGCCATGGTTCGGCGAGTCTGGCATCCCTAAGTGACAGCCCTACTGGCCATCGAATTGACCGGGGAGTTGAATTAACTTGAAGTGAACGTTCACTTGGCCTTCGCTATGGATTAAACTGAGAAATGATACGGACTTATTTATGCTATTGTTAAAAATACGACTTGGGACTTGACAATTGACATTTAGAAACCTTACTATCGTCATTGTGTATATGCATACATTAAAACACAGCGTTTTTTAATTACGTGCATGGTAGTTGGTAAAGTCACGACACCAAAAATATAAAATACAATATTACTCATTCAGTCTAGGTACTTGTGATTTTCAAAACACTATGCCGTCATCAATTCGTAAATCTACAGCGGGAGACCTTACCGAGAAGAAGCATCAAAAAAATCTGCAGGAGTTACCTTTTTTACGGAGAATTACAATTGAAAAACGACTTTATTAGACAATGAAGTCCCTTTTCATTAACATTCAAAAGAAAATGAACCTACAGAATTTTAAAATATAATTAGTGGTTATAGAAGAAATTACACAAAGAGTGCCACGTAATATGAATATTCTTACTAATATTAACAATCCCCCCGTTGCGTCTGTTTGTACGAACAAGATAAACTCAAAAACTACCGAATGGATTTCATTAATTCTAGACTAAAGTCTGGAAGAATGTTTTTTTGTGCTGACCTGAAGAACCTATGAAAATTATTGAGGATGCAAAAAAAAAACACGAATCACTTTCCTTATGTAAAAATTAGGGTTGTTCTGTATTCATCCTATGACGTCTCATCCCAAAATAGTATTCCTAACTCAACCTATAATTATTTTTCTTAATCTATCCTAAACGTATTACTTACTCCTCATGAATAAAAATTATCACTTAAAAAGATAGGGATAGCACAACAACGTTAAATATTTTTTCGGAAAATTATTATGTATACAATAGAAGTACATTATAAATGAAATATGCATGTTAAGTGTTTAAAGTATTATCGCCTACATGTTTTATTAAATATGCACTTACATAATCGTCAATCGTCTAATAATGTTTCCACTACTGGGGAAGATCTTCCCAATCGAATCAAATTGAATAATAAAGTCAAGGAGAATGAGATAAAACCTACCATTGCAGCAGATTAGTACTTTCATTTTAAAGGGAAACTTGCACATTCAACAAACAGGGATTAAATGAGACAGCGATTCAGCGAGCATTTTGTTCTCTCTTCCACAACAAGAATTAACTTAGATATAAAAAGATAATATTTTTGTTCAAACTGTACACAGAAATCTTATTTATGAGGTGATTCAAAAAAGGACGAGCTAGGAATACTGCGGGCCAATTCTATTAAATAAATTTTATTTAAATCGAATCGAAAACGGATCGAAACCGAACGAAACTACAGTTTTTAATGGTTTTTTTTATTCTACTAAGTGACATACGATACAATTCCAGCTAAAACAGAACTGGAATTGTATCGTATGTCAGTTTGTAGAATAGGAAAACCATTTTCGATTCGAACGAGGATGAATAAGGAATGTAAAATGAATAAAATCGTTGCGTGTTGAGTAAGGAACATAAATAGGATGAGTACGGAAAAATTAATGAGTAGGATGAGGCGTCATAGGATGAATACGGAAGAACCCAAAAATATAGTGCTTAGGCTTAGAAATTTAATTTTTTAACATTTGAAATAAGATGGGACTTGAAAACACTACTTTTCAAATCCGGACAAGTCTCATCTCGGGGTGCCTGTGGCTGGTGGATATTTAAGCATTTTTCCTTAAACATATTTATCAGTACAGCATTGTGAATTAAAAATGATCAAATATATTAATTTGAATATTATATAAAATTGAGAAATATTGTTTCGAGTAATATTTAAAACATGTGCGAATCTGGATTAGTCTTAAACTAACATTCTTAAAATAAATATCATTATGGAATCTAATGGAACGTTTTATAAATAAGAATACTTACATCTAAATTTCATCTAAATATCGACCAAAAGGCAATGTACAATTCAAAGAGGTTATACTGCGTAAATAAAAAACGAAGCCACCACAACAATTTTAATTCTTTAAAGGCATCGCAATACGGTTCAATGACATACATTTTTTTACCAGTTTCAACACTTTGTTATATCATGAATCATGATAATGCAGGTTTTATGTACTAGGCTACAACGGATGGAAAACCAACGACCTCGACGAAAAAAAAAGTGGTACGAGATGATGGATCATTCTTAAAATTGTAATCATTAAACATGTCTTATATTTCCGCCAATATTAATAACAACATTTGAGTAATAATTGCAACATTAAATTTTATTTTTCTAGACCTTCAGATCTTTATCAGATTCATCTGAAGGTAATCATAAACATATTAACATCCCCACTGATGGTAGACGGATCGTCCCTATGGATGGAATCAAATTAGGAGAAATGCTGTGATCTACTACTCGGACTTAGTGTGGACTGATGGGTGTTTACGATTTTAGATGCAGCCGGGACACGGAGAAAGCTCGAGGTAATATATTTATTGTTTTAATGAAATTTCTCGTTGTTAAAATTAACAACCTTCTAACAATATTTATCCCAGGATTTCAGCAACCCTGGATCCAAAGCGCCAAAAATGAAAAACAGGAAATTTGAGGGCACCAACCGAAACGGATGCAATTTTATTTTATTTTACTTTTAGAATAGGAAATTCATTACTTATAGGGTTATTGAAGTTAGTTTAAAAGATAAGAAAACATCTATTTGGGCCGGATCGGCAAATAAATTGATACGCTATCAATTTATTGGTTTTTACCGTACACCACAAAAATTCGCAATAGCAATACTTTTATATAGTCAAAACTTCATTATAGTCCTGAAACAACTAGCGGTTTTTATCATTATTTTCAGACGAAGTACATTTATCTTGAGTGTTGGACTATCGATTTATCGATACTTCAGCCCGTACGATCACGCTCGTAGTGTCACAGATAAAATTCCATTAATTTTCAAGAGATAATGTTCATCGAGAATGTTTCATTCGGTTTATTATAACAAGTGAGTAATACAATGTTTTGAATATACAGATAATGTAATGGAAGATAAACAGTGTCCTAGTTCAAAATTTGCAAAACACTGAGTTTTGTTACAAAAATAAAAAATATATTAATAAAAACAATCAATTAAGCTTAATTTTGGGATATCAACTTACATACCTATGTAAATATAGAACATAAAAAGAGTAAACGTTTATTATTAAAAGGAATCATGACTGTATGATTGATATACAATTATTTTGCCTTTCTAATAACGTCAAAAATAAAATAAAAATAATAATAAAAGGCGCTGTTCCGTATTCATCCTATGACATCTCATCCTACGCATTATTTTTTCTTTATTCATCTTATTTTATGTTTCTTACTCAACCCGCAACAATTTAATTAATTTTAATTTCCTTATTCAGTATTCCTAGCTCATTCTTTTTTTTAAATCACCTAAAATGTAATTTCTGTGTACGGTTTTAAGTGAAACGGAAAAACGATAGAGTAGAGAGTAGTTCACAAAAAAATAAAAATAAAGGAATACTGTTTTTTTGTTACTTTATTAAAATAATACAACAATCATTTATACACCGTTATAGTCTGTATACACAGTCGGATTACTTCAAAAAGTCACTGCAAGCAGTTTTGAACTCAACATTAAACAGATTAAAGTTCAAAATTGTTTCAAAACAGTTTTGTAGTACGTAAATGACATACTGTCGACTGTACATGTGTGCACGCAAGCGTTGTAATCCAAACGATTAGACGAACTCATCCAAAACGAGACGGAAGGAAACACATTGGGTAATATCTGGCAGTCAATAGTGAAACTTTTATCACCTACGTATTGTGCCTATGTTCGACTCGCACTTCAATGATTTGGTGAAATTTTTAAATGTGCAAAAATTATCAAAGTTAATGCAGGCAGAAATGATAAAAAATAAAAATACCCAAATGTATTGAGGGTAGAGTTAGGTAGCATAAACCCCGGATGATCCTAGAAAACTAACCAGGACAGCCCAGGACACTACTAAAAATGGGAAAACCAGGATAGTTGGCAAAAAATGCTTATCCTAAATTTGGCATACTCAAGCCTTTTTGGCATACCTGGGACTGATGAACGTTTTAGTATGTTTCTTTAAGATATTGAGTTTGAAGGAATCATTGTCTAAGGTAATATTATAAAGAGAGAAAAAAATATTTTTGACTGTTTGCGCTGTATAGGCTCGGAAACTACGCTATACTTGGGTGGCGTATGCTATTATTTACGCGACAGAAGTCGCCGGAAAACTGCTAGTTCACAATAAACGAATGTTCAACAGTCAAGCGCGTTTCAACACAACAATACCAGATATTTAATGTCGCAAATTCAGTGCGCTTGACTGAGCCGATGTTATGAAAACTTTAAAACAAACGCCCAAATTAAACGGTTGTTTGTAAATAGTAGTAACGAATTTACGGCAGCGTAGAAAGAATTCATTAACACAGCTGATAACATTAACTAAACAAGAATATTTTGTTAAGTTTAAAGAGAATTAACGTTGGACAAAATCAAATCCGAAGCAAACTCGAGTGAGCTTATTATGACAATTGATTAAAATGTAAGAAACACAATTGTTCTCGAGAACTTATGGTAGATAATACAAGAGTACTCTACTTCGATGCTTAGATATGGAAAATAGTACCTATCTTTCATAAAATATCCTATTACGATGCTGGAGGCGTTGTTATACAAATTCATTAGTAAGAATAATTTTTCGCAAGTTGTTTGTGCTAGGATTAATGTACAAAGAAGGAATAGCGCATGGTCATAAAGCCATCGAAAACATGTTCTAAAATAAAACGACCCATATTTAAACAAATGGAAACAAAGATGTACAGTTCCAAACATAACAAAGGAGGTCATTTTCTACATGAATTAAAAAAAGGTTTTAATGCTTATATTCGAATACAACAATGGCGTACCGTAATCCACTATTCCATAGGTGTAATTTCGGACGCAGCAGTTATGGGGCCATATGGCGGAAGCAGATGTGATCGAGCGACCGTGACGGCTATAGGTACACTATGGGAAAGGTGTGCGAAGGACTTCACAATCTCAACACTTTGGTACTTTCTAAATACGTAAATATACTTAAAGATATCGAGTAGTTTTAGTAAAAAAATCAAAGCAAAAGTCGATCGTTAGGAAAAAATAAAATTGGATGTTTTTTATTTTACGTTGCGTTCTATCGGCAATTGCAAAGATAAACAACTTTTGTAAAGGCGAGTAACCACAAATATATTATATCTCGCACATTTCTCAATTCTTCGGATGGCACATTACTTGAGCCGTTTTGGTCCGGTTAATCTGCACAATCACGCTGGAACCCGTGGGTAATTTCTTCGTCTGTTTCCTTCGACGCGGAAGACCTGTATCCCAGCAAAATGAGGATAGGCTGATAATGAAGATGATATCTTTCCATGAATGAAAATATTTTGGTAGGTTCAACTATTATTCAATTCTGTTAAAATACAGCTTCCAAAATAACCTTCATTGAAAAGGTAATTAAGGTGATTTAATTGAAAATTCAATCAAATAAATAGGTTTGGTTGATCTCTTATACTTTTAATAGAATAGCAAAGATGCTTAAGACGTATTATTATGAATGCACGAATATAAGTATTTGGAATCAAAATAACCAAAACCTGAAGTCTATGGGATATATGAATAATTATGTTCCAATCGAAGAATATAAAGAACAAAAATCAACAAGATTTTCTATCCTATCGATTACTCATAATAAAAGTCATTTAAAGTTCAATAGCTGATCTCAACAAAGATGAACAGGTCTCTGACATCATGCCCGTAAACTGTGACCGAAGCTGGCTACATAAAAAAATCAACCACTGGAAAATAGACGAGAACCAATGATGTCATCTGCGTGATGCCATTAAAACTTTGGTAACTACCTATACAAAATTAAATTTCGTTTTTCTTTGTTATTTTTCTTGTTTGAATTGATCTTTAATAACAGCAAAGGAATTTAGCTTGTAGAGCCTAGGTTGAGGCAATAATATTTTATTATTTCACATAACAACGTTGGAGACTAGAAATTCGATATTTCAATGATTCTTTGGAGTGTTTTAAGCCAACTATGTTTTGATACATGTTTGCTTTGACTATAAATTCAAAAATCTGATTCTGGACCTGGGACCATAGTGATCGCAATTTTCAAGTTATTTAAACGTAACCCAATTTGCAGCAAGTGAAGCGGTTCAAACGGAATTGTTTTAGTTATCATTAATATTATTAATCTGAATATACAAATCATTGTCACTAAAAGAAGCTAAAAAACCTGATATTGCATCCGACACGTTCAAGCTAATATAGGTAACTTATTTATATTATTGACGAAATCGCCATGACTGATTACATTACCGACTTTGATATTTAATACATATATATCTATTCAAATGTCAATTTCGTTAATTTGAGTTTATTACTCAATCACTATTGGTATATGTTATACCCTGATGCATTTTATGCAGTGTAGAAAGTTTTCTGCGTATCAGAAATTCCGCAGCCGGCAATCTGGCAGTTTTGATCATCAATATTTAATTTTATAATAATCTTTTTCTTATTTCTTTTGGAATTTTTAAGCAATGCTTCAGTGCATTTTAAGCTATGATTTTCTATTATTCTAGCAGTGTAGGGACACTGCAAGGAGGGCCCTAGCTCTCAAGAATCCATTCAAATCCATCAAAATTGGTAAATTCTACAAAATTTTATTAATTATAACTGACTTCCACCTTCCCAACGCATAGAATGTGTTTACCAAACCGAAGAACTCGATGAATAAAGTTTCGTTCACACATCCGATGACAGACGTTTGCATAAATTGCTTAATCTGCGCCTTAGATCCTCACAATCCAGAACAAATGTGCTAACCATCGTGCTTCTTGAACAGTTTCTTATACGCAGTTAAACATTTTTCATACCATTACTATTGATCAGGTACTGTTCTACACAAATAGCTGGTTATATTGATCTTGAAAACATGGCCGGTAATGGAATAATCGATGTAAATGGCGCTTTGAAACGAACTTTCTAGATGTATAGGTACTGTCTTTGGAGTAATCGATGGTAAATGTCAACGGAAAATTGTGAAGGTCGTTGCCATGATAAGTTCAATTTATTTATAAAGAAGATACGTACTTAAACGTTTAATCCTAAAACCAAAATGTTAATTGAATTGGTAATATAAAACCACAATGAAATTGTAATTTCTAAGCACAGTATGGTGTAAAAAGCATATTTCTGAATTTTCATACCTCAAAAAGGGATCTCTTTTTGGGCTGCAATTATTGGCGATTATACCTCTATATAATTGACAGGAAAACTTAGTATTTTCGTACATAATTGATACTTCTACGGAAACCTTTGCGCGAGTTCACGCTTAGTATCTTTCTTTAATTTTCTTGCTAATAAATTTTATTATATAATTTAAAAGAAGATTTCAAAATTCAAATCAGCTATTCATATCTATCCGTGTAAAGCTTAAATAAATAGGACGAAATAGAATAGCTATCCGGCCATTGCTGAACAAATGGCAAACTGTAGTGCACATTGGGTACCTGACCGTGTTTCAGAGTTCAATGGTCATGCGAAGCTTCACGGCCTCTAGGCATTTGGGAAACGCTAGTGAAATCTCTGCCGTTTCGAGTGCGAACACGCGATGAGCGCGTATCACTGGCTGGGTATTTTAAATCTAACAAAATGCAATCACCAGTGTCACTCACATTCACTTTTATTACATTTACAATAATAAACGTTGCATTTACAATGGCAAATTGGTATTTATTTCATCTTTCCTTATTTCCTGTCTTCTATAAACCGTTGCTCTCAAAACCAAAGCTTGCCACAGACTCAATATCATCATCAGCCTTTCGTCCCCACTGCAGAGGCTCAGGCCTTCTTATGGATGGTTAAGGAGGATTTGCCGTGACCCTCCACGCTGGCCCAATGCGGTTTGAAGGGTATTTACGATTGCCAATTGGCCGGGACCAACGGCTTCAAGTGCCTTACGAAGCATGGAGTAGCTCGAGATAATAATTTTTGGTCACCCATCCCCTGATCGACTCTTGCTTAACAACAACAATCACGGCCACGGTGTTTATCTACTACTTGCCACACCTCAACATCATAGAGCTACTAATATTGGGCTATAGTAAATATCCGCCACATACCGAGTAGCTGTTTCTGGTGTAATAATTCGGTAGTGTGCTTTTGTCTCACTTTTTTTCTTCTTTTATCTTCCTGTTAGAGTCGTGGGTGTAATAATCGCATCCTCGCTAACCACTTAGCCATCGAGTTTCTCAAATCAATAATAAACGTTGTAAATTGTAAAGTAAAACATTTATCTGCAATAATAAAACGTTTAAAATGAAACGAATTGTTTTAAATTTGTATACATTTTATACAAAAACAAAATTCTTATGATCAAACAAGTTATCACAATCCAAGATATCGTTTTGACATCTGATGAATTCATCTGGGGTGCCTTATCTAATTTCGTCATATCAACGGAATTGTAATCGGAATGAACGTATGAAGTGCTTCAATGATAATTTTCAGTACAACTAGATCGAATTAGATATTACAGGAACTATACCGTAGAATACCAAAAAAAAATGTTAGTAATAAATAATAAAAAAAGGAATAAACGGAACGAAAAAAGATAAAAAGTCAAAAAGCTCACTTTAGCCATGAAATTTTGTGCAATAAAGGATTAAAAAAAAGGTCGCTGTGATGTTTCCATTGCTTAACTGTCAAAGTCAATAAAGAGTTCGAGTTCGAGAAAGGTATTTTTATATTTGAAACATTTCTTGAATACGACGCAGCCTTTTTTTTCTTTCGACTAACCTATTTCAACACAGTTTTTATGGTATAAAAAACGAAAAATCGATAAAACCGATCATGAGTTTAAAATAGATAGTTGATACAACAACTCTTGAATAGATACTTATATTTTAACAAAGTTTTGTACAAAAACAAACAGTGTTTCACGATCTACAGTAGGTATAGTTGAGTCGAGAAGTGGTGTAAAATAAATAAAGAGAATATATTTTCCAGATGTTTTACAGTAAATATGTAAATAAAATATACAAAGAGTGACAATTAAAAGCGTGGAAGATTCGAAAATTATATTATTATGATTATGGGGGTTCCTATTGATGTAGGTGGCAGACTTGGATATAAGATTTTTTTGCCGGGGCCCTAGACACCGTGAAGTCAGATTTGTATTACCATATTTTGCACTGTATGATTTATTTATTAGTTTTTATGTTGAGTTCAGTTTCAATAAACATTTTTGACTGTAAGTAGGTATTATATGGTGATGATTTTGTCAGGGTGGCGACACTGGCGCCCGAGGCAACTGCTTCCACTAGATCCGGCCCTGGTGGAGGTGGAACAGTAACACTTTTCGCATTTATCAATGCCTGGGTGGCTTGGGTCTCCACATTTCATTTCCTTGTCCGATTGAGATTTTTAATGTTCATTTATATTTCAATTAATTATTTAATTATGTTATTTATTCTTTCAAATTTGATTTATTTAAAACTAACCTCATATGTTTGCGCCATAAAACGTGCCACTAGAGCATGTATACTAGGGTTTCGCTTCGTGTTGGCCGCTGATGACCTGGATCCGCCTGAACATGCAATGTGGAGGAGGGGTGACCGCGGCCAACTCTAACCTATTGGCTGGTATATAAGCAAATGCTCGTGTACGCCCAAAACACAAGCTTGCATAATTGTTGATTTGCAAGTATACGCAATGTGCAATGTGTTTATGTCACAGAAATACAGCAGATATATTATAATAATGTCTTTCTTCTGACTTGCAGAATGGCTCGCGCAATTCAATTCGCGCGTGTTGCATAATCTGGTACGTATTAAATGCAACATGGTGAAGATCGAGAATGGAGGCAAACAGACGACATATATAGATGATGAATTATTGTAATTCTAATAATATTATATGTATCTAATATCTTTACGCTTCAGTCGAAACAACCTCTCCACCTTCTTTTCTTCGGAGAATCTTAGATTTTTTACATCGCCAGGGAGACCTGGGACAGTTTAGAAAAAACGAATTATCACTGTCTTTGTGAACGGGAAGAGGGCTAGAGGCCGAAGCCACAGAAAGATTTATTTCTATGGCCGTTTCTAACCGAAATAAATATGTAACGTAACCGCACTTTTAATTCGCGCTGTTTTTATTGCATTAAATTACAGTGAAGTAATTGTTTCCTATATTTAATAACATCGTGATGGAGCGCATATATAGTGACTACAGAAAAATATTAGATTAATTCAATAATATCTATTTGTGTAATAGTAGATCCAAATATTTCCTAATTAAAATTAATTTGTTTTTTTTTTTGTAAAATATTTATTCGTGTGTGTGTTCAATAAACGTTTAAATTTCAAAATAATAATAAAATAAAATCTGTTATCAATAAAAGAAATCTTGTAATACAGTTGTATATCTAAGATAGGTACTGACAACACTATGTAATATGAAAAAATGTTCAATAAACGCAATTTACTTTTAAATCATCTAGAGGTCATCAAAATCCATTAGCAGTAAGTAGATTACAAATCATCATCAAAATGTCTGTAAGCCAATGAGTTTATCATCAAATGTAGACAAGGCCGCGGCCTCAAATCATTGCACACTCTCACTTCGGACGGCGTGAAAGAAGGGAGTAACTCGAAAACTGAACATTTTTATGTCAGATTTTTTTTATTAAGAATGCAATGACAAGTTTCGAATATGTATGTTTACCTAAAGAAATCAGTTAATACTAATATTGGAATCGTCAAGTACTTACTAAGTTTATGTACTGTTGTTATTTTAGTTTAAAATCAAATTTGTATGTACCTGAAACAGAAATAATGATATTCGCTACGTCATTTTAAAATCAATTGCTGTTCTTTTATCTCGCTAAAACTCGAGAACGCTGGGGGATTTAGGCTTTGAAATATTTGAATTAGTTCAGGGGAGGGTCAAACGGTGATACGAAGTACACCGGGTCATCTCATCTCACAATAAAATACAATTAACATCATCCAGCCTCCTTTACCAAGTAGTGCTTGTAATATGAGTTAAATAAATAATAAATTACCATGATTATAGCTTATAATAATCATATATTTAAAAGAATTATAGGACTTTCTACTTACGACAATGAGGTAATAGAATTTCTCACAAAGTATTGTCAAAAATTCTATTAAGTGTTAAAATATTTTTACAACCCCAACAAATGTAAATTGTTTTTCTTTTTTAAGAATTAAGTTCACATAACAGCTCTACCAATAGCACTAAGGTTTAAAACAAGCTGGTGCCATTGGAGTTTTCAAAGATATACCGTTGACTGTAGAACACATTTAAGAACAAAATGTCAGTTACACAACTTTACAACGGACGGCCGTCGTAAAGCAGTATGAATCATGCAATTTAAATTCTGGCCACAACAATACTAGCCTTAAACTGGTTGCATAGTCGTACACTCTTGTTCGTAGAAACTAAGACAGTGACTAGTTGTCGCATGGCCGAACAAATGACATGATACTAGATAGAATATTCTCTAATCCTTATTTCATCATAGTATTCTACAATTACATAATATATTACTTATATTCAATCTAAAATTTTAACATTTGTACTTAAATATTTGTTTATTATTAAATATTTAAAAAACTCTGTCTAAAGATGAACGTCCACTACGTACGCATCCAAATATTGCATGCACGCAAAAGATTGCGTATTAACCGACTAGACACGTCCACTGCATCCGGATTTTTAATAAAAGTAAAATTTGACAGATTTGACATAACGCTCTAATGTATGTACCTATTATAGCAACTTTACAGCACATCATAGACACGCATCGCATTCTTGGTACATGTAATGTGTGCGGCTATGCGAATAGTGGAAAAGTGCTATACAAAACCTATCCATTCCGGACGTTCCAAGTTCAAAATTGATGCTACTTCATAGGTACCTATAATAGTTCAGGGTATCATATGGAACGGCTTGATGTGTATGGTATTATTTGATTGCAGAACTATTTGTGACCTTTTTTTTAACGCAGAAACGCAACCTTATTCCTTAAACCAGGGTTCTCCGACCCCGCAACCATCCTGAATAGGACAAGCTTAAGCGAGGGCGGCCTACCTGGTAAAACCCGCTGCGAGGACCCGGGATCCGGCAAGGAGTGCGCCTGATTCAACCCCACTAAAACTATTTGTAACTACAAATTAGTACGGAATCCTCGGTGAGTCCAGTTCGCACGTATCCGGTTTTTCAATTTAAAGCCAGTTTTAGATAATAAATAAGTTTTTTAAATAAATATAACAAGTCGTAAAGAAAGCTGAATCGTAATTGTCGACCTACAAAAGTCCGTCGTCGCCCGGGGCATAATCCGACTGGTCAGTAAAACGAGGTCCTCGTTCATCCTCAATAAAATGTGTGAGTTACAGAACCCTACTGGTTAGTTCGTGCGCTGTTGATGTCCTGTGTCAGTTTCTTTTTAAGATACAATAAGCGAATCATGATTGATTTTCGAGACAAAGCTTTGTAGTCATTGTTGTTTTAAAAAAATTTGAACCATACTTGTTCATGTTCCGAAGGCATATTTTAATAATCTATATGATCCCGTCCTGTTAGGGCCTGGGTAGGTCAGTGGTTAGAGCAGTGGCCCTGATTACGGAAGGTTGTGGGTTCGAGTCCCATATCAGAGTACATGGGGTTGGTGGATTTTCAAAAATTTTTCATTAAGTATATTTTTCAATATAACATTGTGAATGCTAAATTTCACATATAAACTGTGTAGTTTTCGAGAAGACAGTCTAAAATATCATTATAATTATTACATACAACCGTGGCTTGACTGTCCTTAATTTATTACAAAAAGCTGGGTCCCAATCATATTCTAACGATAGATTTATTCATAATGATATAGGCTTCCATTTTGTTGAAAATCAAAATTAAAACTACCATGTGAAATCGTGGTTCTAAACCGCAACTTAAAAAAAAAACTTTGTAGTTTTAAGAGGAAGTTCAAATCTAAATATATTGAATTAACACCTAATTGAAAAAACTGTAAAATAGAACTAAACTTAAAAATTTAGACAATTTATTAACTGAAAAATCTAGTTAAAACATTTACTTGTGCCATTGACCGAATACCAATAAAAATAACCATGAACTCGGACACACGCGCTCAATTTAAATCAATTACAATCACCCGTACGCTTCCAACGATCTCGTATCTTTACACAACTTATATTTTTTTAACAAACATTGCTGCTGGTATATCGGATGGATTTACAAAGTCATATTGGCAAGAAGGTATGTATTTTAAACGAGCAGCGCATCCATTTACAAGTTTGAATAATTGCATCCCACGAACTGGTTGCTCCGGTCTGAGAAGGTCAAGTTTATGAGACTTTGTAATTAAAATTCGTGAATTCACATAATCCAGAGGAACGGAAGCTATGTGGGCGCTGTAAAATGGTCTCAGAATACGGTCAGTACTTTTGGTACTGACAGCAACATTAATATACGTCATGTCAAATAACGTTTGACGACCTCCGCGGCCTGGGGCTCCGTGGCTCTGACGCCGGTTTTATGGTGTCAATTCTCAGACGTATCAATGAAGAAAATGAATTTTTCTTCATTGTCTAGGTGTTGAAGCACCTTCGTTGTTTCAGATTGCTATAACACAAACGTTTAGCTACTTAATTAATTTCAGAATCTAAGCCATGTATGCGATGTTGTCCAATATTATATTTATTTTATTTAGTTTTAACATAATGTAATGATTTATCTATGTTCATAATTAATATATTTTACGTTCTGTCGAAAATATAAATGAAAAGATTTCTAACAAAATGTAGTTCCAGTTTTACATAAATTCAAAACGTTAATTCTGACTAAGCATTACAAGCTTAGAAAACAATTGGAAATAGAAAAAATAGAAAGAATGCATTGGTGCTCAATGAGTTGGCTTACTCATCTAAATAACATTTAATTTTCTTACGAACGTTTAATGACTTTATCCTGGAAAATTCATGCAATCTCTTTGTTGAGAATAAGTAATATTAAGGTCACACTAAATCTTGTATGATGCTTTTGTTTCGTGAAGAAATCGTGTAGTTGTGATTCAGAACAGGTTATAATTTTAAGATGGCCACCGGCCGCAGACGAGCCTGGGCCCGTTACACGTGAGTCACAGAGGCTTCGTGCAGTGAACGCTGTCGCGACTTTTGACCGCGTTTGCCGTGTCAATGTTGATACAAAAACTTTACAATTCAATAACTTCTTTCTTAGTTATGACGATAATAATGGTGTTTAAATAACACCTATTTTCTTGTTATAGCTGTTTTCCCGCGATTCCCCCGCTTATATAATCTATGTGTACCGTGTGTGATGAAGCTTTCTGTTGGTGATAGAATTGTCATGATCGAGTCAATATTTCCAAAGATTACCCCCCCCCCTAAAAACAAACAAACGCAGTTAGAAATTTTGCCGCGTTATAACATACTAGCTTTCCGCCGGCGGTTTCGCCCGCGTGATCCCCAGGGAACTGTTTATCGATTCATATCATGATGCGAATATAATTACAATAACAAATTGTAAAGTAAACAATGGTTATAATGGTAATGTTTTCATTCCCTATACAAATTTTCAAACCCATAGATGAATCCTTTTTGCTGTTTTTCGGTATAAAATATACCCTATGTTCACCGCATATGGTATATTTTATCCCGTAGATGAAAAAAAATATTAAAATCGGTCTAGTGAGCCTATTCGATGCAAAGCAACAAACAATAAAGTCTTTAGTCTTTATAATATTAGTATATAAGTATACCTATATCACAATAATAGGTAAGTAATTTTTTTACACTTTAATTATTTTATTAATATATATATGTACTTAAAATTGTCTTAAAAGTGTACAAAAGTAGATGATGGGGTATGACTGAAGCCTAATTTAGGGCGACAATGTATTTTAGCCCCCCCCAAGGCAAGTATGTTTTAAGGCATACAGCCTTTTTTTACAATAAATAAAAAAATCAAAAGAAAGTAATCAAAACTGATTCAATTAATATATCGGGGCCCTTATTCGGTTAATGTTAACGAAATTGTGCCGCCTCAATGACAACTCCTTTTGACACAGTTCTTGTGACTATAGATCACAACAATATCTGTCATCGTCTGTGACTGTTATTTATTATTATTTTCTTGACAAATTATTTTAATTTATATGACATTTATTTTAGTTTATTATTTTCATGACATTCTATAATTTTGTTATTATTATGATATTGACATCTTTTAAATGCAATTTAAACGGACATTGTTTTTTTTTTATTGCTATGTTTAACTTGCTGGCGTGTTGGATGTATTAGTCTGTAAGTCAGCATATAACTAAATAAATAAATAAATAAAATCGTCGATTTGTGTAGTAGGTACTTAATTAATAACTAATGAATATTATCTTATTCTTGAAAGTATCCGAAACGTATTTAGATAAGAGACTATCATTAGTTAAATGAACATATATGTAAGAATGATTCATTACGTATATGTATTATTGACTACACCTGAGTCACGTAATGGACAGATATAAAGCAATTAATGTCGAAATATAATATAATTTGCGACATTAATGTAGGTTAATACAATAATTGTAGTTATCACCGATTTATTCAACAATTCAAAATTGGAATATCTTTTTTTGGCTGTCAAAAATAAATTTGTTTGCCAACATTTTGAAAACTTTTTAAGAAAGTTTGAAAAACGTCAAGGAGTGTTGATTATAATGCCATTTTATTTAAATTGCGTACCCTACATAGCACCAATGTATATTGTAGTCTATATTTAAAGATCAAAAATTAGATAATATCCTACATAGATACGAGAAAATAGGAAAAAGTAGTTAGGAACTCAAAGTTTGTTCAGAGTTAACGATTATTGTAATACATAGATTCAACTATTTACATAACTTCAGTAGTTTTGTATTTCAATTAATCGGGTCACTACCAAGGTAAGTTTGAAAGTATACGCTTGAAACTAAATATTGTACATCTGAAGTAAATTTAAGAATTTGAAGCAACAATAACCGTTGTACATTTAGACTAGAACTCGGTGTTGATGTAATACTTTTTATGTTGCAAGTTTTAAGTTATTACCGCTTTATTGTAGCTTCGGAAAAAGTTGAACGGCTGGTTTGTGATGATGACAAAAAGGGAATTGAAAATTTTATAAATTTTAGTAATCGTAATATTACTACTATAATATAAAGACGATGACATATATTATTTTAATTAATATGGTTAAATGAACTATATAATTTATTAGTTGGAGACTTTTCGTGTTTCGTTCATGAGGTACAGCCTGGTGACAGACGGACGGACAGACAGCGGAGTTTTAGTAATAGGTTTCTATAATTACCCTTTGGGTACAGGACCATAAAAACACCGTCTAATTTTTTATTTTAATTTTTATTCTTATAAACACAGTAGGTATTGTTTACAATTTGTAATAACTGTTTACAAATGTATGAACTCTTTAATTTACTATTGTCTGCGCGACGACGGGGTGTTGAACAATCGTTGTATTGATACGACCATACTATAAGTACAGTCGACAGGCCATCGGTGACATCATCACGAAAATTTGTGTCAAGTGTTCTTTTTCTTTGGACCCGATTGAAACGCTTACCGCAAATGTTCGAAGCACATATACCCAGCGACAACTATTCCCATTTTTTGAGACTTGCTTTTACTTTAAAAATACGTAACACTCGATACGACTTCGATATTATTTCGAAATTAGTCCTTTACCCTTGGATGAGGTCGCCAAAAGTCGATAAATCCATAATAACACTGATACTTATACAGGTATATAATATACCTATACAATATGACCTCACTTAACTTCAGTTAATAGTTTCAGATCGATATTTGTACCAGCCCTAATGATTTCACACTATCCATTAAAAATATTACGTCATCTCAAGGTAATTTTATTACTTTACTAGCTTTCAGTCAGCGGCTTCGCCTACGTGCCCCAGTATTATACCAAAAGAACAGGCAACAAACTCAGCAAGGGCTGCTTTTCGTTCTTGTTTTATTTCATACAGTAATGTCAAAATTGAAAAATGACTGCATTAGAATATGAAGTCACTTTCCATCAAAAAGTTAGAAAATAACATAAATCAATATTATAATAATGAATATTATTTCTATTTTAGCCTCTTGTCTAATATTGGAGATATTATTCGTCTCTTAAGTTAGCAGAGCTCTAGCAACTTAATTTTTTAGAAGCGTTTAATTAGGCTATGTTTAATTTCCCCTTTTCTCTTCAAACTTTAATCATATGTAATGCATGCGACTCGGTTATCTATTCCGGATCTCAGACCGAGATGCAGATACTCTGTAGGGCCTTTTTAGTTGGAAGACCTCCAAATCGAAGGATCAATTGGAAGGCCGGTTGGACACACAAAGGAAAGTCCCTCATAACCTTGTCGTACGTCAAGCAGCGGAGTATGCGCAAAGCATTTTACCAACAGTAAGAATAAGGTTTGTTCACAGGAAAATGTCAAGTCTTTGATCAAGATGAATCAGATAAATCTGTACAACCGACATCACTTCAATTTACTAAACTCCACCAAAGTTCATCAATTAATTTTAAACTTTAATCTATTAACAATGAAGTTCAAAATTGCCTGCAATTTGGCATTTTGTGATAATTGGCATATCTGTAGTTATACAATTATCTTGTTGTAGGCTACGCTTTACATATGGTTCAAGAGTGTTCCATTAAATTGAGTAGATAGATATTTGCGCCTCGCCGCTTTTTCGATAGTCTTTTATGACGTTGATAACTTTACAATTGTAAAAATTTTCCAGGTCAATTGTACCACCGAAACTGGGGTGTGGCTAATTGTTGACGGGCTTGACACTGTGCGTCATATTTTTTGATCACTAATTAATGATTGGTGTTATTCTATCTTAGCGCTTTCACATTTCCTATCCATTGGCATATCATCTTAAGACACATAACATTGCATACTTTTATTTGTCCTAATTATATTTACGCAGAAAATTGTTAAGGCATAACGGCTTTCGCATAATTTCTCTAAGCATAATTCCTAAAGCATGAATTTATACATAAAAACCTACACCGCCGTTGAACAACAATAAAGTAGTAGGTAATCCTTCTCCTTTTCGATTTTGAAGTTGGTTATAACTTGTTTAAAGGGCTTACCGCGGCACGCTCGCTACGATCGCTCGGCTCGCTTTTTGTTTTGATCACAGATCGCACAGCACACTATCAATTATAAACTAAAAAAAAATACTAAAGAAAATTTGTCTTTAATTTACTTTGACTTAGATTAATCATTTTAACGTACTTAAATGTTATTGGTTGTTATTTTCAAACAAAGATATTCAGTTAATAACGTATTACAAATTTTCACACAACTGTGGTAACAATTACTCATAAAAAGAACATCATTTTGGGTAAAACAACGTTGACTCCAAGTAGTATTTGTAGGAATCTTCAGTTTAGAAACCGTTTATGAGTTTTATATTGTCGAAATCGCACAAATATAATAAGAATTCATGTGTACCTAAAGCCGTTCCAAAGGTTACCAACCATGATGCATATCATATTAGTAGATCCATTGTCGTATTGTACATTGTAAATGTTATTTAAGGCAGCGTTAACAGAACTCGTAATTAAGTGACCTTTTATTACAAGGTTCCGAATGACCAACAAAAAAACTTGCGAAAACCTTCATTTTCCGTTCTTTAGAATTATTTCTACAGATTCACTTTCGAAATACGTAGTCTGGCTATTTATCGCCAACGGTTTTCATCTATACTAATATTATAAAGAGGGGATTTTCTAACTTTATAATCTTAAGAAATATCCGAAAAGTTATGGGCCTGAGATGGGTCCAATGAAAATCTATCGTATTATAATTTTTGTTGCCATGACAAAAAAATTGGAAGCATTGTGTAAAGTATCAAAAATACCTCGATGTCTTATTCATATCGAGTCGTGATTAAAGTGGAAGTTTGAATAGGATAGTACCTAAAGTATCTAATATGCTTATCTCGAAAACCACAAGGTAGTTGGCAAAATACTAAAAAACATATAAAAACGCGAAGTTTTAATGTAAACATATTTTTAAACCCCTACGCAAAAAAGGGTGTGTTATACATAAGTTTGATGTGTCTGTCTGTGGCAGCGTAGCTAATAAAAAAATGTAACCGATTTGAATGCGGATTTTATTCGAAGGCCTTGTACATCACGGTGTTTCTTAGCAATGAACTTCGCTCAAAATAAAAGCTGAAAATTATAAATATCGGATAAGTATTTTAGGAGCTACAGTCACTTTAACAAGACAAAGTATCTACGTTTTGTACGTCATCCTAGCTTGTAAACGAATAAGCGGATTTGATTAAAGTTTTTTTTATCGATAGCCTCTTTTATTCTTAATACAAAATGCTTAAAAATTTTTACTTTTCTACTTGTTTCTTTTGAAACAATATTTTATGTTTGGGTGGATGCCTGAACATTGATGAGAATACACTGTAGTAGTGAAAAGTAACAAGTGCTAGAAAGATTCGTCAGTCCTGTTAGGTCCTCGGTAACTCAGCGGTTAGAGCAGTCGCCCGCATTGCGAAAGGTTGTGGGTTTGATTCCCATCTCAGGGTGCCAGAGACCAAGTGGATTTTTTAAGCATTTTGTATTAAGAATAATTTTCGGTATGGCATTGTGAATGCAAAATTAATCAAAATAAAGCCTCTTTTATCACGATTATTTTGCAATATATTTTTTAGCAGTAGAAAATGAAAAGTAAAAAATAAAATTTAAAGTTAAAAAACCGTGACTCAAAAAGAGCTTATTTTCCTTAAGAGCTTATGACCTGGCTGCAAAAATGTTCATAAAACATAGTTAAGAACACTGTCGATAAGTTTGTAGTGCGTTTTTTCGTAAAGTAATCCGTGTGCAGGAACGTGCATGTGTCCCCTCTTTCTTGTGGACATCACTGTCTTTCAATCAACTCAAAACGTTTTGATGAAAACATAAGAAATATTACCACGGTAAGTTTTAAAAGTACATCATGGTTGATAAATCGAATTAATTATTTAAATATTACAGTGTTAAAACTTTGGATGCCAAAGAAATAGTAAACTTCCAAGGTATACAAATTGCAACAGAAGTAATTGAGGCTATTGTACAACATTCAACTGTCTGCAGATTAATATAAATTATTATTTAAGTAAATCAACATTGTTAAATTGAAATTTGATAGTTCAATAAATTACGCTGGTATTAGATAAATTGGAATCATTAATGAATCAACAAATATACGCTCACGTTTAGTTTTTGCAAACATCTACTATTCCGCATAAGCAATTTACCTACGTAGATTTTTTTCTTCAAATAAATGAGTCATATCAATAGAAACGTGGCTGTTATCTGAATAATAAAGGATTTACGATAACAATTACTGTTGTGTAGATGTTAACTATACTACAATAAACAAGCCTATGGATGAATCCGATGGATATGAGTAAGGTGTCCATTAATTTCTTGTTATAGTGCTTACACTTGACAGAAATATATGAAGAACGATTTTCTAGTCGGTAAAATTGGCTAAGCAGACCTCATAGCGTTGCCAGGTATCCTTAGTCGTTTTATACTTTTGCATTTCGGTATTGGTATTTAGATCTATCAAAATGCTCGTTATGATAAGCAATCCCAAAGACTACAGTGGGAGCAATCCTTTAGTGATAGAATTAGAATATGTCATTCTATTAAAAGATTTTCATAATAAAGTAGTCAAAACTTTACGGAAAATCACCGAAGATTCCTAACTTCAATTGCAACTTATTTTATTGCCGTAAATTATTTTTGTTCGGTTTTTTACAATAAATGTATTGCTTATAACTAATAACTTTGTCTAAAGTTTTATTTGTTGTGCTGTCAAGAGATCGTGACGCTTTAGACATTGAAGATGAAACAGTTTTTATTATAATCGCACTACAGACAAAGACTAGAGCTACAAATCTTATTTTCCTCATCCTCCATAGTATTAACTTAACCGACCTTGATATGAAAACGACATTGTGCAGATTAGATTTTGCACCAAACCTACCCGAAAGCCTATTCTAATTGTACTCGAAAGAAAGTTCGGAAAATTTCGATCTGTAATAATCGGTCTTATAATTTTGTTAAAATGATATACCTACGTGAAGATTATCTGTGCATCAGAGGTAGAGGTAGTGTTAGGTCTTATCTCAGCTGCATCATATATTAACGAAAAATGCGTTTCTATGTAATCGAAATAGGAGAAATTTTATTTTCTGAGAAATAGAATAGGCACGTGTATTGTTATATCATACGAGTACATAATAACTTGTATTTATTAGTCTATCTTTTTTGTTAACGCAGGGGAAATACACCTTAAGCCTTATTCCAGGGCTCCCCTCCCACCCCGTTAGCGGGGCAGTTAAGTGTGGAAGTGCTACCTGTCAAAACCCGCTACCGTTCACCTCATGCGGATAGGAAGAACCCGGTATCCTAGGATAGGGTCCGGTTTCATCCGCCGCGCTGGGACTCCTCTAGGAGGTTATATGCCTACCTGTATATTAGCCTATATGTATGTAATTTATAGAAATTTGAACAGAACAATATCAGTTGATCAGCTAGTGTAGTGTATAATAAATTATGTTCAATAAGAAAATGGACGGTACAACATATGCCTTCTTGTCTTGTCTTTGTTTCCGTTTCATACATGAGAAATATCTAGGGCAAATGAGCCGGTTTTGGTAACTGGCCTCCTTTTGGCAAATTGTTTATTGTGGCAAAGAGTTGAATCATGGTAAAGCTTAATACCGATGCCAACTGCGATGTATCAAAGTTCACCCCTTCTAATTAGAAATTTTAAAATGGCTAAAATCGGGCCAAACCCTATCTTATAGTCTTTTTTAATGATAAAACATTTGTCGAAAGAAAACTACATGTTTCAAATTATTACTTAAGAGGGTGTGTACACCCAAATTTTCTAACTTTCAACTAGTACACACGGCCGCACGACATGCTACACACCACCACTGTAAGCAGCCCTTTGTTAGTAAGGAAGTTCTATACGAAGCGCGAACGGTACAAAGTCTACAAAATATACTCTGAGGGGCGGACGTGTGTACAAAGAATTAACGTCCAAATAAGCTGTAGTTAAAATGAGAAAAACCACATTATATTTCTAATGATCCTGTCATAGCCACAACGTATTGTTTTTAAATCTTCATGAAAGAAAAAAAAAATACTTAGTTACTCCTAGAATTCACCAGTTTTTCTATTTTTTTGTTGAAATTAAACCCTCTTTATACAGAATATTGATAAATTTTGGAATCAGTTTGCAACAGAGGGTTATATGAACTACTTTTACCTTAATCCTAATTAAAAATAGTTTTTGTGCGCACACGCATTACGCGCGTATTGCCGGGCGCAATGAGGTAGATGTTTATTTATTTAAGCTTTATTACACAAATTAACATGTGCAAATGGCGGACTTAATGTCATTAGGTATTCTCTACCAGTCAACCGGAGAGTTTTAGCAGGAAGCTTTAGAACGGCGGTACACAATAAAAAAATAAGTGATTACGATTTATAATAATACAAAATTAGAATTTACCAATGAAGTATTCATTCGTGGATTCTAATTTTGCATTTTTAGAATAATTACTTAAAAGACATATGTATATGTACGAACAAACTTTTGTCTTTAAGTTAAACATTAAAGTGTGTGTTAAACTTTATTTCTTACTTTTAACCCGCTTACTGTTTACTTTCATTCCTCATTTAGTTTTACATTTTTATTAACCTGACATGTTTCTACATAGAAATGTACACATGTACATATTTAGTATTCAAATAATTATTATTATAATAAGCACCTTCATAATTAACATTATGACGAACGAACCGAGCTCGTTAATTAACAGCAGAAACAAACGCAACAAACAGTATTAGATTTAGTAAGAGATAAATAATATTCATATTTTTGTAGTTGTACATATATTCGTAGGTTATATATGTATCTACCTACTACATAAAATTATACAAAACTGTCAAATGTCTGCAAACAGTTTTAAACCCTAAGCAACGGAGATTAAGTTCGAAATTAACTTTGATATTTCGTAATATCTAACATGATGTATTGCTGTCTGTGTGTCCATTGAATAGATACTTAAATAGTTTTTTAGAAGTTTCTTTTAAAATAGTTTTCAATCTCTCAGTCAATTTGTTTTCTACGCATCAAAAAAAACTTTTTTTTTATGAAAGGCTGTAAGTTTGTAATGTCAATGTTTACAAAAATAGTATATCTACTTAGACCGATTTTTACATTCAATATTGCCTATGCCTATAACTCACCTCAAGTTTTTTGGAGTACTCCTCGACGACACGCTCTTGATCCTTTTTCAGCTCCTCATTCTTCTCCAAGAGAGCTTTGCCGAGCTCCGCAGCCAGCAGGAGATCAGACTCCTTCTGTTGCAGTTGGCCCCAAACATCAAGCTCCTGGCTAGTGTCCAGACCTTCAGATCCCCTCACTGCAGACATTTCTTTCACGTACTCTTCCAAGTCTTCGTAAAAGTTTTCGTCCGAAAGACTCAAGCCTATAGGTGTTATCCTGGTACCACTTCTACTTCGACTCCTTCTGTGCTTATTAATAGGTGTAGATGATCTTATATCTCCTTTACCCACAAATTCTGTTTCATCTGTAATAAAGCTAGGCGATTTGTTACGATCGGGCGGTTCAGTGCTATTTCTACTTCTACTATTTGCACTAACTTTACCGGCCATTTATCTAATACAACAAACGAAAAAGAAAATCTTTTCTAAATCGAACTAAGGATAGTGTAAAAATTAACTTTGCACTATTTTCGTGTAGCTATTCCTTTTGAATAGTTTGTCTATAGCTTGCTGGAGTTTAGCTTTGGGCAGTTGGAGTTTCACGTTTTTGAATACGTTCGCGTTCACATTTATGTCGTAATCTTTTTTTAATGCCATTATAAAAACTTTTTTTAACACGTTTCTCGCATCAACATTTCGAATCACAAACACTGCACTTCACTAACGAGTTGACGGGTGTTTTGTCGATCGTAAGGAAACCGCGCTCGAATACGCCACTGTCGCCTCGACAACGGTCCGACCACAACAGAAACGAAGTTGAACCTTCGATGCAGAACGAACTGCGACGCTCATAGATTAAGCGGCCGATAAGATGCGACAGTAGGCAGTAAACATGCGTGATTTATTTTGAATTGGAATATTTTATTTATGTAAGACTAGATAATAATAAGGTTATAAAGATCCTATAAGGTTATAAATTTATTCAAATTAAATGTCTCGTGTCTGCTTATGGAATCTTTAAATGTCATTAATCCTTAATCGACGTTTGTGCAACTTGACATAAATGAATCATTAATGTAATACAAAAAGTCTATACTCTATCTAATTCTATCTAATCTAAGTGATATAAAATTAATAATAAATTCCTAAGAAATAAAATTTAATATGTTTAAGAAATGAGGTCGTTCAGATCAAATCCATTGATTCAGACTAGGCTATTACAAAGCACTTGAGAAAATATGCCATCGGTTCGTAAGTCTATGGCGTGAGACCTTGTACCAAGAAGAAATGACAAGAAAACCCGGCATTAAACACGAGTTTCTTTGCTATTTCCTTATAGAATATACTAGTTCTTAGCTAACCGTAATCGAATATACTTAAAATGGATCAAAATAAGAAAGGATGTACTATTATCTTTTAAATTTAACTCTGTGAGGTAAGTAGGCATCAAAGCTAGCTTTCCGATCTCTCTGTCATTTTATCAATGGCACGACCTGCACGTGCAAAGAAAAGAGACAGTAGCAGCCAGGTACAAAAGCAAACAGCATACGCTAGAGAGAGACAGCAGTACATCACCAAGGTAATCTGAAGAGAGCGGCTATTCGAAAATAATTTGTTGTGAAACATTTTTTTTTATTGTTGGTTAACACTTAGGAAGTGATCTCATAGAATCCTTATAACTTAAATAGTATCTAAATTGGATAAGCACGTTATTCAAAGAGAGACCTTGACTTTTATTGAGACAATTTGATAGCTATAATAGAATCTTGAGTTGAGGCAAAGGGATATGGTAGCAGTTTTTTTTTTTTATAGATTACAATCAAAGAATTGAAAGAAAAAGTTTACAATGAACTTAAGTCTCGTTGAAGCTTTAATGCCATGAAGCTGGCATAAGTAGCTGAGACTGATAATACATACAACCGAACATGCATTGCACATGGCTTCAGACTGTACATGGAGAGAAACTCTTCATGCTGAGAGCTTCCCACCCGCGCGGTAGGTACCAGAGGGATCCCCTGCATACTGAGTGGTTGGCACGGCGAATGCTTGGGTTCCCGAGTCTCTACCATTCGCGGAGTGCATGTTCCTCGAATGGTAGAGACTCGTTCTGTGGACCGCTCTGTGGGGGGTGACCACTCAGTAGGGTGCCACTAAGTAACTCAGTTAGAGTGGAACTCTCTCACACTCCTGCAGTCACGTCAGGTAATATAGATAGTGCGTAACGCAATGAGGTAGCTCATAGGTATCAAAAATAACAAATGCCATAAACACCCAGACTCGCGCAAGCTTGCACCACGGTTTGATTTGGTAGCCAACTCGCCGATTATATCTTTTGGTTTCCAGATTTCTATAATGCTATATTGTCGCACACACTGATCTGTGGGCAATTTTGCTTATTTTATAGTAGGTAACTATGAAAAGTATTTACGAATTCAAGACATAATTCTTGTCACTAGACCATAAAATAATGAATTAAGGCTCTGGACGATTATTTAATGGTCATAGAGTAGTTTCTTTGTTTATTTTCCATACTAAATCACAGCAAATTACTTTGGCATTCCCGTAATTATTTAATTAGTTTTCAAGTTACAGATATAGCCTAGACATAAGTACTAATACCAGAAATCAAACCTCAATAATTGAGATATCAACAGTTTAACGTCAAGGACCATTTTTTCGATCTCTTCTCAAATAAGGCGTTCATACAAAAATGTGGTTGCATGGTAACAAATATCGATTTGACAAACTTAAACAACTTCTTCAACGAAACGAAATTTAAGGTTATTAGGTCCTAGAGCTGAATAAAAGTAAAAAATTAAAGATACAATATAATCAGATTCTTTAAAAAATGGCGATACCAACGGACGACATGGAGATGGAAAAGATAGCAGAAGATGAGCTCGCGAAACTTCAGAGACAGGTCACTATATGAAAATATTCATTTTCATAGGCGCACCAGCTCTGCTCCAGAATAATTACACACTACATCTTTATTTAAGGATAACTAGCTTTACCCGCGACTTCACCTTATGTCATCTTTTATGTATTAACTTTAAAAATTATTTCACGTACTAGGTGTTTTCAAATAGGACTAATAAATAGTCTTTTCAATGAAAACAAACCAACCAACAAACAATTTATACATAATATTAGTATAAACTAGCTGTTTTCCTAGGACATAGCCTACGTAAAGTATCTACATTGTTATAAGCCTATGTCACCAGCTTCTTATACGTGAAAGAATTTTAAAATCCATTCAGTAGTTTCGGAGCCTATTCAACCTATGTATTAACCAATATTTAAAACTTTTATCTTTGTAATTTTATCATAGATGAATGAATTATTATGTTGACCAAAACGGGCCACTTAAGCGAAAATGTATACCTCTGATATTTTATGAATGGAGTTACTTTATTCCGGAATTATTTTACATCATATCTTGTGACTTGGAGAAATGTCTTAATTTTTAATATCACATTGACTTCCTTGTCAGGAAGTCTTAAAAGATCACATGATATGGTATGAAATAGGTACGTACATCTGATACAGACAGATGCACTAGCTCAAAGATATAATGAGATTCTGACCTTTATTTCAGTTTCGTGTGATGGAGATAGACCGAGCGACGGTGATCAGCAGCGCGCAGCCGACCTTGAGGATGCAGAGGAACATCATCAAGAGTCTACAGGATGAACTGGATAAGATCATGTTGGAACTGAAGGTTATATTGAAAGATGTTACAAAACAAACTAGAAGAGTATTAATTAGATCGCATTAAAAAAGTTCACGATTGTTATTGAAAGCCTATATAAAAAAATATATATATTTTAATATAATAACTATGGATAAAATATTTTCGAATAATTAGGTACCAATACTAAAATTTTATGTTGCCGTCGCGTCTATCCATCTATTTGAGCGTAATATTTTAAAAAGACTGTTGGAATTATCATAGTTTCTCACCAGCAGACTGAGTAATTCAAAGGGGAGCTTTTGACGTGATATTACTAAACGGTTACATTGCAAAGCACAGATCACATCTCTTGTCTGTGTTGCAAAGCATAATACTAAGAATTGTATTTTTTTTTTCTATTTTGTAGACACCAGTTTTGTATGTGGTTTTGGGTTGGATAACATTCGTAGGTACGTTCAGTCCCGCCTGTCTCCGAATCCTTATCGTTTTGCCCTACCCTGAGGCTTAGAACTGCCATTTTCTACAATGAGAAAAACAACGTGTTTCCTATTTGCATATATTTATACATTCATCAAGGTTTAATAACGACGAGCTCTAATGAATGTTCAAAATTAGAAAAATTTTGTCGCTTTAAGCTAATTAGGGCAGATGTTCTGATTTTATCCATTTTAATATTATGAGCTAGTTTTGGTCACTTTGAGAGTTACGACGAAGTCTACTTTGATACATCATAGCTGTAAGTGTTGCCAGAAAGAAACATTTTTAAAAACAATATACGGTTGGCCAAAAAGGGGGCAGTGGTCAAAATCGGGTCTTCTGCTCCACAATTTTAATTACTGTGCAACTGGGTAAGCACGGGATAAGGCAATTGAAACAGACTACCACGCCGCTAGATTTAGTCGAACCGTTAGTGAAATTAAATTGTCTTACATGATACAATATAAGGCAGCCAAATTAGGCTATTTTAATTAGTACCTAGTAATATTTCTATATTTTCTGTAGACTTTCACTTCTCCGAATAATAATCACGTACTAAAGCCGCCATGTCGTGACGAAAGTATCTACATACTTACTTATCGAGGTGTTACGGCTTTACTTAAGACACACGTGAGGTGTTTAATAATATACACAGGTACTTATAGCGCTTAATCACTGTAGGAAGGAAACCACATCGTAGTGCGTCGACTACAGCTTTCCTTAACGTAAGAATTTTAACTACATAAGCAGTACCTCTTTATCAATTTTATAGATACTTTTTAGGATTCGAGCAAATTTTATGAGATTAAAATTAATATATAATGTTTGACTTTTTTTTATTAATTTATATGACAGCAAAGTGAACAGACAGACAGTGTTATAGAAAATTAAAAAAATAACTACTTACACATACTTACATACAAACTGACCTCTAGAATTCACTATTTTTCATTTTCTTATAATTTTACTTTTATATATTTTTATGGATATGCATAAGTCACTTTACACTAGGATTCTCTGGAGAATTTTAACAATATATAATCATAATTTGCGTAATTATTAATTTTTATACATCACACTAATCAGATTTCTCTTCTGACTTTACTCACCGTTTTAAACTAATTTGATTTGGCTAACCATCGGTTAGCGCCTGCGATAATATTTGAGCAAATCTCAGTTTGAGTAGATTAAAGATTTGTTTAACAACATATAACTCTTAATAATTAACTAGTTCTCTTTCACGTGACTACTACTATTTAAGTTCTGTTTACTTAAGACTCTGTCGAGAAGTACCTGCGAATAAGATTCTTTATACATACTCTTGAGTAAGGAAGTGTTATAAAGGTTTCCAAGATTGAACTTGAAATGGCGTCTGAATGAGAATGTATGTAAAATAAACCTTAAATAAATGAAATTGGCGATAATATGTCTGCTCTTAACTTCCGCAGTCGCAAAGAACATGAGCCAACTAGTAAAACCAGCGCAGGAGGTGCGCGTTGGTTTTATTTTTTATATTTCAAATTATATTTCGAAGATATTCCACAGTTAACGAACAGCACATCAAATGTGTTAGAGAACGCCAGGACAAGAGAGAAATTGCTGTTACTGCTGAAAGACTACGATAAGTTCTCGTCGGAGGTGAGAGATCACCGCACCACCATCGCTGAGCTGGACTTCCTTCTGAAGCAGGTGCAAAAGGAGATCAAGGGTCTTAAAGCGAAGGGCACTGGATCTGAATTGGTAAGAAAGCAACTGCTATGATATTCTAAGAAAAAGCCTAGAATTCGACGTTGAGCTAAGCGCCGTCATAGCTAAAGGTTCAAAGAAATGAAAATTGACCATCTGAATTTAACTGATTAGCAGCCGTAAATGCAGAAAATAACGTATATTTGTATATAAAAGCTTGAGCGACATCTCGCGAGTTTAATGAGATCGCGCTCAAGCAACAAAAACGTCTTATTCTAAGTTCGGCAATCTAAAGGCGCAGTTATATAGTTTTATATTAGGTTTGTTTCCAAAAGGGCCTCCTCAGCAGCTGGTTATCTGGCCAGCATAATATGAAGACGATTAGTAGATGATAATTTTAAAAAGCTTCTTTCAAAATAATTCGTAATAATGGCGTGTGAGGCAAATGAACAAACCTTTAAATTGATTGGTATATTTCCTTAATTGATTCTCTAATTTCTAATAGATCTCTGAGTACACATAGTTTCTTTGATATTAATATTACAGAAGTCTGTAATAAACCAAATGGTTTCTTGTTGCTTTGTTATAAAATAACTGTTTTATAAGACTTTTATTTCATATTAACGGAGAAGGCTGATAGTTTATATAATTTCGTATTTAATATGTTAAATTTTACTAATTTAAAGTTTAGTACCTGGCTGACTAAATTTTACATATACTTATTTTGGTAAATGAAACCTAAATAAATCAATTTATGACCCCTGAAAGCCCCTTCATACTAAATTTCATTAAAATTGATATGGTATGGGATAAAAAAATATATTGAGGCGTTAAACAATGTTAAATACATAAAACATTGGAAATACCAGTAAAAATAAATATTTACTTATGTCACAACAGCTATGATTTCTGATGTTTTTTCCTGATCTCGAAATTGGCTAGATTTCGCGGTATCGTTGTTCACAAACTTACGAGATCTTGCCCGAGCCCCAATCTCGCGACATTGCATTCATTACGATGTCAGTCAAAACGAAATCGATCAATTTACAAATTGATATCGCAGGAGAAATTCTAACCGGGTAAAATAACTTTACCCGGTTAATAGAAGTAATTATAGAAGAAGGTAATTTATAGAAGTTAGTTATCAATCTGGAAACAATATTTCTATATACTTCTATAAATTTCCGTGTCAGGAACTCTTTTAAGTGTATTATCATTGTTATAATTATTAATTCACTAAAACTAGACATTACTTAGTGTCCTTTATCAAAGTGTTCTATTTGACAGGAATACGCCAAGACGCTGACCAATCAGACGGTGATCAGTCAACTGGAGAACCGACTGGACACCGCCATGAAGAAGTTTAACTCCGTCAACAGCGACAACTACAAGATGAGACTCGAGATTGACAAACTGTTAAGGGACAGGTAACATAGAGAAGACATTATTAAAGATAACATATTAATTTAGATTTTAAATAAGCTAGATGAACCAGTTTTGGCCCATTTAAGAGTCGGTCCGGGTTTTGGCCATTTTTAACCGGCTTCAAAATATATAAGGAGGAGGTTTATATGTTCGACGGTGATGTATTATCACCGATATTTTCGTCAAATGTTGACGGATTATTAAAAAAAGTCTTTTATCACAAAACAAAATACGCTTTTCACCAGATACCACCTAAATATTAAGATGATATGTTATGACATCGCCCATTTCAGCTAAAAAACAAAAGATTGTGTAATTAGAATTCATTCAAAATCTGAAAGGAGGATTTTCTATGTTCAACGAGTTTACTTTATGATATATATTTTTTTATGGAAATCATAGATAGTCGGTATCAGAGTAAAGAATATATAAATTTGTATCAAATTAGCTGTTTCCACGCACCTTCGCCGGCGTAAATTATACTCTATGTAAACCGCGTATTATGTAGCTTACCGTACCTAGATGAAAGACTTTTATAAATCAGTCCAATATTTTCGGAGATTATCTAATAAGGAAGTATTTTAAGAGAAAAGAAAGCACTAAAAAAGCACCTCACTCGCCATCTAGCCTCTAGCAAAAGTTGTTTTTTGCAGGAAACCAAAGATAGAAATTTCCGTTTCTTTTAATTAATATATTAAAAAACTGATATTTGAAAAGTTCGAACCTTAAATATCAATACAAATACGACAAAGTACAAACAGAATATGAGTTGTTTATTGAGTTTTGGAAATTAATTTACTTTTATATATGAAAGAAAACCGGAAGGGTTGTCATGGAGAAATCAAGAAAGTACCGTAGCGACATCTAGTTTGATTACGGGAACTATTTTGTTTTAAATACTTCCTCATTGCAAACGAACAAGCAAGCAAACCTTTCCTCTTTAAAATATGATTAATGATTATTGGAAAAAAATATGTAGAGCAAATAAACATAATCTATTTTTCTAGGACTTTACTATGTTGAATATTTTTATTAAAATAGATATTTAATACCTATATTTAGTATTGCCTATTATATGAGAAATAATAATACCACTGAAAAGCATGAAATAAAAACTTTAAAAAGAAAATAGCACCGACTTCATACTTTAAAAAAGCTATAAATAATACTTACATAAAAAGCGAATTATTCAAGAAAATTCTATTGAAGTCGGGCACCTATCATTAATTAATAACCTACAGAGTTTATTGTTTGGGTTCCATACCTCAAAATAAAAACAGAACCTCTAATTATGAGATTAATCTTGTTTACATATCTGTCTATTACAGGCTGTCATAGGCTCTATAACTACTGAGCCGATTGAGTAGTTTAATACACATGTTAGTCCGTGTCTAAACGACTGTAACGTAAATTATATAAGGTAAATAATCGACAAATTATATCGATTTAATAAATGTCCGTACCATAAAACCAACCATGATGAGTCAACTTCATTGCTGTCAAGAACTCGTATCTCACTCGCTCACTCAATGTCCAATCCATAAGATTTCCATCCATGAATTCACTTCAAACTTCTCGCTTGTTCAAAGGCAATTCTTTAATTTGATCTGGCGGAACCAATTGAAACGTTTGATGGACGGCAAGGCGCAGATCCTGGAGCTGGTGGAGCAAGCTATCAATGCTTACGACCAGCGCGAGGAGTGGTGCACGAAACTGGACGCTCTCAAGGAGAAGGCTGCCATCGATTACAGGAAGCATTGTATGGCGAGTATTATGATATTAATCCACAAAAAAATTACACGTACTGACAAGGGTACGTCAGATTATACAAAACTGTCTTTCTCCACTCGATTTAAAACTCCATTGCGACATATTGTGGTAATCTGACATTCAGTCGTATGTACTGCAAAAAACTTGAGATTCTATAAGGAACTTACTTTGAAATAAGGTAAGTACATAGACGCTCTTTAGCTTTTAGAAAATAAATTTAACTGTATCGGATAAAAAAAAACCAATGACCGTTCAGTAACCGGGGCGTCCCTTCCAACTGATTAGCACTCCACATTTCTTATTCAGGAAGTGCGAGAGCTTCAACGTCAGCTAGACCACAGCATGAAGTTGGAAGAGTTCCTGAGAACTAAAGGAACGGTCAGACTAACCGCTGCCGACGCGAAGGCTGAAGCAAAACGTCTGGAGCAACAGGAGGAGGAGCTGAGGGCTTACAACAATCACGTCACCATCCTGGAAGCTATTAAGGTTAGGATTCTTGTCAAGGAATTTTCGAGGCCTACTCTCTTTGTCCCAAAACAAACTACTATAGTGAAATGTTGCCAGCTTGGTCACTTCTAAGTGACATGTACCCAGCTGGTCACTTACAATAAATAGTTTCTTCAGCTGATTACTTGCAATAGTGACATGTTACCAACTTGTCACTTGCAATAAATAGTTTCCCAGCAACCAGCTGGGAAACATATAGTGCCAGGTAAGTGGGATTAATGTTGCCCATATTCATATTAATTCAGGAGTTCACCGGTGAGGACGATGTCGATAAGCTGATAACAGAGTTCACGCGTCGTGAGGAAGAGAACTATGCACTGTTCAACTACATCAATGAGGTCAACACCGAACTGAAAAACCTTAGCGACAATGTCAAGATGCTGAAAGACAATATTGGTAAGAGTTTTAGTATTAAAAATAGTATATTTTTTATATTAGTAAACTGTATTGCTCTAAAAATAGAGTGCATAATCATCTCAGATGATATCATAATATCTACCTACTGCGATAATAGTGTTCGCCTAAGCTATAGTTTTGAAATAATGTTGTCATGTTTTTTGGATGTTTGTAAATCGCCAAAGAACTTATTCATTTATTAACTTATTATTAACTTATACTTAGCTTATTCATTTATTGTTACAACACATAAGTTATTAATAATCTTTATAATAAAACTGGCGATACATGAAGTCACCGTTATCCTAGAAATCATCTGCAAGACTTTTAATCAAATCCAGCCAAAAATCAATAACGAATCTTTTCCACATTATCGCAGAGGAAGAACGCGCCAAACACCAAGCCAAGATGTGTAAACAGCAGGACAGTATAGAATCTTTGAAAACGTCATTGGAAGAGAAACGAGCTACTACTGTAGAACTACAGGCAACTCGTGACCGTAGCAGTGAAGTACTGGCGAATCTTCTGCAGCAGATCCAGGGCTTGGCCGTGTAAGTATTTACTAAACTAAAATGACATCTCGAGTCTTACCGTGAGCTGTTAAGTTCAAAACCCCTTTTCCAAGTGAGACTGCTATAACAGTGTACTCGTTTATCATCATTGACACTAAAATTGCATTGCTTTCAAGATCGTGTAAAAAGACTAAGGGCAGACTTTTATATTTTTACTTATTAAAAAAATATCTACACCGATTTCAATTTCAATAAGATAATACAATTGTATTACGGTCAATTTTCCAAGGTTTTTTAATCGACTGAATTTATGAGACATTAATCCCACGTAAAACATTTATTATACAATAAGTCGTATGTTTATAGTTACCTTACATAAGGGCGCTTTTCGTTTGCTTCATAAATAAGAATATGACAAAATATACCTATTTGGACCCTATTCCATCTCTTTCTAAAGAATTTTTCTTAAAGATATTTTTTGCTCTATGGCACTGTGAATGTAAAATTGATATTATTAATGCTATAATGGAATTGGAATAACAAGCAGTTAGAAAAATTCTAAATCGGTGAAATTTCAAGTATTTCAAGATCATATTGGAATACCAAAACAAAAGTTAACCTGTTTCACATAAAATAAATAACCATATTTGTTAAATAAAACAATATAGACTACAATGGTAGGTGATATATTATTATAATTTAGTTGATTTCTAATATTATAAATTACTTCCTATAAGTCCGAACCGGTGGCAGTAGGCGGGTCAACATTCCATTTATGCGAGAAGTGACCGGTCTATATGAAGGTTGAATAAAATATAAGATGATGATATATCTAAGGTATACCTAAATGACAAAATTGTATTTCCAATAACGAATCAAGAAACGGACACAGCAGATTATTTTTCTGTAAAACTACTGAAGGCTAGTCAAAACGTGGGTGGCACACTAAATAAACCCCCTCCTCACTTTTGAGAGGATGGCCTGGGATCCAGAAAGGACGGTTCCACACCTAGATCTCTTCTCCCTCACAACGAAGGTTCGAGGGGATCAGAGCCTCCCAAACACGTCACGTGTCAATGACCAGGTTATTAAACATCTGATCTGATTAAGGGGCAGCCCTTTAGAATAAAAAAATGCTCTATTCCCCCCCCCTCCTTAAACACTTTCAAGTCCTACTAAAATGTACTGGTTTAAAAAGGTAATTCATAAGATATGAACTAAAGCACATTTATTTATCATCCCTGAAATTTTCACACTGGATTGCTCATGTACTCAGTGCATTCTAGTTACATTATTCCAGTAGCATTCCAGCTCTGGATAGGAATAATGTAAAACGAGCATCATGATCATCCCACATATTAAATGCCTGTTTTGTTTACTACTGGTACGAATTAACATGACACCTCTCTCATTTGCCTCTGATGCACAGATAATCTTCACAGATAACAAATTTTCCGAATTTATATACGAGGACCAATACAATAGGCTTTCAGGTGTCATATTAATTCGTACAAATTATATGTCGCAGAACTGCAGACTGCAATTCGTTGCCGTTGCTCAAGTTGCTCGGGAAAGCTTTCGACGTGAACGTCACCAACGCACGTCTTTACATCAAGAGTTTGGAGAAGAAAATCATGGAGACTGTAGACATCATAAGGATGGATGAAGTAATCATTAGAAGAAAATCCTTTCATATTCCACCTTTGATACTTTATAATTTTATTAGCTATCAAAAAGGTGGCGCTAGTTTGCTCTTATTTAATAGAATTTAAAAAAGGAGCTATATGCGCAGTGTTTACCGTGTTTTGTCTGCCGAATGCCGAAGTTAAGCAACTTTCGCAAATCGAAAATTTATTATCTCGAACTCGAGCGTTGGTCCCGGGTGTATCTGTAGACGTTAACACCCACTAATCTGCATCGGGCTCGTTTGGTAGATCATGACCCATTCTTCTTATTCGATTCTATCCATAAGAAAGCCCTGTTCCCCGGCAGTGCACACAGCAGAAGACTCTTAATCAAGCATCTACATTAATGTGGACTAGATCTATACGAATATTATAATAAAGAAGCAAATTTTCTGACTTGTTTGTTTGTAGGGAACTGCATTTTTATTTAAAGATACTGATGCGGTTGTGAAAATTGTTTCACCTACGGAAAGCTAAATCGAAGTCGCGGGAAAGCAGCTAGCTAAATATTACTGTACACACATAGAGTAGCTCGGCGGCGCAGCGGATAAGCGTAGCGGCCCGCGATCATTGTTGTTAAGCACGCGAGTGTCGGTCACGGGATGGGTGACCAAAAATTTTTATCACGACTTACTCCGTGCTTAAGTAGGCACGTTAAGCCGTTGGTCCCGTCTGCATTTGTAGTTGTTAATACGTTTCATTGGGTCAGCGCGGAGGGTCATGGCCCATCATCCTTAACCATCCATATCATGACCCCTTCTTCTTAATTAATAGGAAAGGCCTGAGCCCTTGCAGTGGGGACGTAAAAGAGCTGATGATGTACACACATATTGTTTATTTAATGATATGCGTAACAGGCGTTACAGCGAGCGAGCGAGAGCAAAGAGCGTACACCTCCCTCATCTCGACGCCGCCCCAAGAAGATATTATCAAACAGACAACGTCCAAGAGAACCAGTATCCGCCCACGCTTGATTACTATGTTATGTTCAACAAGTAGACCTAATACGGAAAAATTAGCTTGTGTAGTTGGTAGCATAAAACCAGTGTTGCTTGCAGAATATTTTTCTTTGGTCAATAAAGTTTAACAAATTAATAAAACGTTTTATTTAATACATATCTATTTTGGACACCTGGGACCAGTGAATTAAAATTTAACACTTAAAGGCTTGATTACTTGACAGTTATAACAGTTAACTATTAAATATGTTGAAATATAGCAACTAAATTTAAATAAGTAGCACTTATATGAGAACAATAACTATTCCGTATCTTTTGTATTAAAATAAATTTTAAGTACATATTTAATTTTTGCAGAATTTACCACGGCGGAGCAACGTGTGACGTTACATTTCAATAAACTAAACGTCAACGTTTTTGTCGCGAGTAATAAAAGTACTCCTGTTTATTGAAATGTGACGTCACGGCTAGAACACGTGGCTTGTTTCTTTTCGTGGGACTGTATTTAACACTTTTTGATGAAAAATAACCTGATATTGTTTTAATATGATCATTTTTTAAATAAAAAAGTATTTAAAAAGTTTATTTTACCAGTGTTTATTAAACAGTCAAAAGCCAATTATAAATAAATATATAAATACAAACCAACATTCCATAAATAGCTCAGATCCCAAATCAAATAGCTAAAACATTTGTATTATCGAAATCTGAAACAAGACGGTACCACAACGCCCAAGACTCCAGTAAACATAGTAACGTTCATATTCTATAATTATCGGATTCAAGAGATCGCGACAACTTGGAAACCGGTGGTCCGAGCCACTTGGCCACAAAGGTCGTAAATAAATAAGTAAAACTTTTCAGTCGTCTGTCTATCTATCTATATCTTCACGATGTACCCCTTGCGGGGAAGGCGGAGAGGACAGAGCACCAAAAAGCACGGTCCTGAAGTACATCGTCCACCTGTCCCACTTTCATTACTCTTTTCATACATGTTCACAGAGTTTTATGAGTTATGTTCTACCTTTTAAAGATCAAATAAACATTTTTTATTCGAGTATTCAATTAATTTTAAATAATTTTGTTCACGTTTTCACTTTACTTAGTTAATATGCTAACGTTTATAACGTTCTCATAATCGTAAGTAGTTTATTTTCTATTTTATATTTGTTCCAATAAATTAAACGAAATACTTTAAAAATGATAGCATTATCATTTATCATTTAATCCATATTTATAACCTTAATTATTCTTATGAATCTAAAGTCTTTGTACAATATCAACAGTTCGCACCCGGTTAAGAGTATTGTCCGAATCACAGAATATCTACTGCACTGCAGTTTATCTGCACCTGTAATTATAATTTCGATCTTCAATGGTCTGCTAAAATATTTTATAAAATTTATGTCTTAATGCATACACCATTAAAATACAGCTTCGATTTGTATATAACAAAAAATTGTATAATAATACTAAAGATTTCTTTTTTTAATTACTTATACCTAGAAGTTGGTAACCGTTTTCACAAATATACCTACAGTTTGTTTATTACGTAATAAATTAATATTAAAAAAATTTTTTTGTTTAAAATATGTATACTGAAAGACACATTTTACCATTTATTATTGATATATTTAAAATCACCATGCTGATTCTATTAATTTTACAAGAATGGCAACTCGGAAGTATATTGGCGCGAAACTGATACAAAGTCAAAATGACAGTGACAGATAACTGACAGAGAATGTAATCGACAATTAGTGTTGCCAGTAGTAGTTATGCTTTTCCTTCTAATAGTACACTTATGTGCAATTAACGGGCTACCATCACATACCATGTATATATGTATTCATCGAGTATATACGTACCTACTTATCTTGTATTCTAACGGGCAGTCCCCTGGCGACCATACTGCTGGCTATCATCACATAACTGGTGGAGCCGCGCGCTCTACACATAGCCCGCAACAGATCGTGCTCACTACTCACTACACCTTTACTCTCCACCTCTGTATCTATAAAAAAAAAGAAAAACATATGTGGAAGTTACAAAATGAGGTATTGGATGTCACGATGAATTCAATTATATATAATACATGCACATATTAAGCTCTAATAGTGACATATTCGTTTCGAAAATTAATCATGAAAGTTTGTAAGTGGTTAAAATTACCATACCATGGGTATGTTCCGATATACACTGCGACCACTGAACAGTATGACGTAAATTTAGTATACTGGAAGCCCGTTCCTTTATAGCTAGTTATACTGGTGACTTTTTAAAACGGAACGCAGTCCAGTATACTGTTAATCCTATTTTTTGGCGCCATTTTCAAATTTGTTAATGCAAGGTGAATATAAATATAGATTCCCTCTTTTCAAAAGAAAATATTATAAAATTGTGTATAAAAAAAATTATTTATCAATTAAATCCATCTTATAATAAACGTAAGTATTTTTTTTTGTTTATTTAGAAACTTATCATTTTCTGATTCTGTTTCGACTGATCACGTGATCAAAAGCACTGCGAGCGACTTACCTCGAAATCTCCAGTGCTCTCAGTACAAATATGGCGGCAATTTATGACGTCATAAATTTCCCTAGGGTACTGTAGCAGTGTACTGGCAGTCCATAACGGAACGGATTTTTCAGCAGAAAGACCACTGCGCAGTGCTCGCAGTGTATATCGGAACATACCCCATATCAAGGTTGATTAGTAAATACGTCTAATTTATTAAACTCGTATTAAAATTTGTAAAAAATATATTAAACATTTTAGGTTCATTTATATTTTATTCTTTTTGGGGAGCTTAAAGCATTATTTACAATATTATTATATCTATAACACTTATAAGGTCTATAACACTTAGATATTTTCGCAATACGCAAAATACATGTTCAGCAATGATTTCAACACAGAATTGTACCGTCAAAGTAGGAACTTAATACATTCTTAATATGTCCTTTTGTGCTATTGATAAGGTAGAATAGACTATCATCATTCAATTTTCTATTTAGTTCGTGAACCAATTTAGTAATTCTAATTAATATTTTTTTAACGAATATTTAAGTTCCAGATTTTGATCTGAACTTTGCTCAACAATTCGACTCCTTCTACCTTTCCTCGAGCAACGTTAAGTAGGAAACAAACATCACAAATTTTTCTGCGCAATGACAGGCGAAGGGAATGCAAACGTAAGCAACGCTGTTCGTATATTAACCTGGGAATCTTTAAACGAGCGCAAATCGAGCACACAAGTTTCTTTTGAATGCTTTCTAAGCTAGAAACATATTCCAAATCTGAGAAGCATACTCAACATCTCTTCGAACGTAAGCACAATACAGTATTTTAAACGTTTTAATTTTTTTAAACGGCATGAAAGTACTAATCAAAACACCCAGAGCCTTATAAGATTTATCGACGATGTATTCAATATGTTTGTCAAATAACAACTTGTGATAATTAATAACACCAAGATCCCTAACGATGAGTCTATTTTCCAGCTTTTGATGCTTATGTGTATAATCGTAAATAACTTTGTTGCGATTGAGCATAAAATTGACAACAAAACATTTACTGATATCGAGATCTAGTTTATTCAAATAACAATAAATTATCTAATCTATTTAAATCTTCTTGCCAGAGAAGCGCGTCAGAAATGTTGTCAACTAGTCTTAAAAACTTTCATATCATCGCCAAACAGAAGAAAATTGAGTTCAGGAAATAAGATTAAATGTCGTTGATAAATATAACAAACAAAAAAAAAAGGACCCAGTAAAGATCCCTGAAGTACACCGGATGGTACTTCTACCCACGACGAAGAGTAACAACAATGTAAACAAAAGTAAAAACAAACGAACAAAGAGAAGCAACATCATCATCATTTTTAAGAGTTCAAATGTTACTTTTTTCATAAAATCCGGATTTTAAAAGGTTATATAATTCCGCACTTTTTGGTTATTATTGCATTTCGAAGTATGCGGAATGCATTCACTAGAAGGGCTATCATGGATATCAAGTGATTGTAGTTTAGCAACTAAAATGTCATGATAAATTCTATCAAATGCTTTGCTGTAATCTGTATAGTCGGTGACATCCTGATTAGGATGTCACCGACTATAGAGATTACACTAGCGCCTAGCGCCGTATTACGTCAGGAAATCGTTGCAAAATGCGAGATTAGTGTCTATTTGCTTGTTATTTTGTGAATAAAGAAAATAAATACACGAAAGAAACATCGAAAACTATTTCTCAATTACTATATTGAGAAATTCAAAAGCCAGTTTTAGTTTTTTGAAAAGACAATTTCATACTAATATGATTGTTTCGTGACAAACGAGATGCGAACTAACAAATTTTGTAGATTTATATAAAGCTCATGATTTTCAATGAGACCCACTTGTGAATTTACCATTTCAAATTTAAAAAGGATTAATTTAAATCAGTTCACTATTTATGAAATAATCGTGAAACATACATTTTAAAAGAAGAACATTACCCTGTTAAAAATAAGACTAAGATATTTCAAATATATTCTAGCTACCCGATTACTCTGAAAATGCTTTATTATATAAAACAAACGGTAAAGATTAAAATTATAATTGCAACACGCAGTATAATAAGTAGGTAATGTATAACGAACACACTCACCAAGTATACCCTGACTCCAGGCTTGTTTGCCAACATGTGCCCAAGGCAGCGGCGCGTCTGAGGGTACGCACAGTGATAATAGCGTGCTAACCATCTTGTCCACCTCCAGATCAGTTACCTCCCATAACATTCCCACTACCATGGGGCTGGAATATATAAAAGACGTTATTTATCATAGCAATAGACTAGAATAATGCAAACATGAATTGAACTGGGATGCATTAACACACAGTCGATATCGCTTTTAATCAACTGGGTGTAAGAATTCTGTACGGCTGCTTCTTACAAAGAGATTTGGACATGACAATTAATTTACTCAAAATTGTTCAGAATCAGTTTATAAATGAGGGGTAAGATATATTATTTAAAATTTCACGCGTGTCTTAATGCAAACGATGTTTGTATTAAGATGTTTTACTCGATTATGACATGATAAGAAGAATTGGTAAGTGAATATGATGAGCGGGAATTTAAACATGTATACCGATATTTTAATAATAAACATACCTGTCGGTACGTGCAGACAGCAGTATCATTATCAGCCCTGTTACGTTCCCACTGCAGGGGCTCAGACCTTTCTTATGGATGGTTAAGGAGGATGGGCCATAACCTTAAACGCTGCCCCAATGCGGATCGGAGGGTATCGACGAATGCAAACGCATCCGGGATCGACGGCTCAACGTGCCTTCCGAAGCACAGAGGAGCTCGAGATATACATATAACTCGTACGAATTAACATGACACCCGAGGGACTATTCCAATTGTTCTCGTACGATAATTAGGTAAAATCGTCCCCACAATTTTGTTTAAATCATATCCGTGAAGTTTACCCGTGCATCGAAGGCAGAGTCAGGTTCTACTGCCGTTGCATCATAAATGACTTTAGGGGATGTACTAGTAGTTCGGAAATGGAAGAAGTCTCGCTTCCGGAGAGGTGGAACATGCGTTCAGGGCCTACCTGCCGGCCACGTGCAGGTGGTGGTGCGCGGCGTGCGCGGGCGCGCGCGGGCCGGCGGCGCGCAGGCGCACGGAGCCGCAGCCCGACAGCACGCACAGCGCGCGCGCGCCCGCCGCGCCCCCCGCGCCCTCCACGCCCGCGCCGCCCCCGCCCCCGTTGCCGAAGTGGCAGCCGTCGCCGTGGCCGCAGTACCTGGCCCGTCACCGTTACGACGTGCTCGATTAACGGTTACAAATATTTGCGACCACGGATAATATTCTTGTTTTATTATTAAAATTTCGACCTCGGAGACCGAATATACGAACGATTAGTATGGGAGTCCGAAACTATACCTATACATACGAATATCTATCTTTGCTCAGAAACCGTGTCACCGATTTTAATGAAAAAGAAAATCTACATTCATTCGTTTAAAAAAAACTAGTTCTCAGTTCGGGAATCGAACCCGGATGTATTGAAAGATAAAATTACGTTATTTTCACTTAGATACCGACCGTGTAGGTCTTAAGTGATAAATATTACTACTAAACTTGACATGAAAAACGGTCGTTTTCTTACATTTTCCTGACAGCAGATTAAAGGAAAATACATTTATAACGTTGTCGCCTACGATTTGTTGGGTAACTAACCCGGATGCTTAGGAGAAAATTTAAAATATGTATCTTTCGTTTATTTTCGAGTTCTTATTCTGATGTCCAATTTAATTTTATAAAAAGGAAAGTATCATTGTTTGGTTTGCAACGAATATACATCGAAACTACTGGACACATTTTTAAAATTCGTTCATCTACGGGAAGCTCCATCATATGCGGTGAACACAGGATATATTTTATCTCAAAAACAGCAAATAAAGGATGTATACTTGTAAAATATTCTTGTTTTCAAAAGTATTAAGTCACATCGGTCGAAACTGGTGGATCACAAGTTATTTTTTGATATTAATATATTATGTACGACATTGATGATTGGTATGCAACCTTGTTATAGACAATAGAACCTTTGGCTATACAAAATTGTCAAATTTCTTCACTTGATTTTAAACCTCAATAACTGTAGATAGAGTTCAAAATCACCTTAAATGTTCGTAGTTTTATTTTTCATATGTTGCCCATGATTTATTTATTTTAATGTTCGGAATAAAAAAAGATATAAATTAATATGTGCATACAAAAAACTTGTACATATTAGTAAAATAATAATCTAAATACTGATGACACCTTGTTCTTAATAATTCTCAAACAAATTTGACCGCCTTCATCTTGATAAGATAAGTGAACGCTGATAACTTACTTTCTAAAATTGTAGAGTAACCGTTATATTTACACGAAACTTGCATATCTCATCTTATGTGGACCTAACCTATGAAATTACATAATGAAACACATAGTGGTACATCTTAAAAAAAAAATCTTTGCCCCGAAACCACAAAACCTATTTTAAAAATTCCTTCACCTATAGGAAGCTACATCAAAGTGTGATATAACCATTATTTACTATGCAGCTAATTTATATATGAATAGAAAGTTTTGGTGTTGATTACGAGACACCAAGGTAACAATGGTTCCCACATTTTGAGATGGATCTCCTTTGAATAATCTGGGTCATTTGATAACCAGTTATTGTTTAATCAACATCACTGTACACTTCTTATTATATAATTAGACACAGATTATGGACAAAATGTTAGTATGAATAATAACAAAATATCTATTTCATTGGTGGTATACTTTAATTCGTTTGAATTAACATGACACCTGAGGGCCTATGATACTTTAATTCGTTTGAATTAACATGACACCTGAGGGCCTATGATACTTTAATTCGTTTGAATTAACATGACACCTGAGGGCCTATGATACTTTAATTCGTTTGAATTAACATGACACTTGAGGGCCTATGATACTTTAATTCGTGATGAATTAACATGACACCTGAGGGCCTATGATACTTTAATTCGTTTGAATTAACATGACACCTGAGGGCCTATGATACTTTAATTCGTTTGAATTAACATGACACCTGAGGGCCTATGATACTTTAATTCGTTTGAATTAACATGACACCTGAGGGCCTATGATACTTTAATTCGTTTGAATTAACATGACACCTGAGGGCCTATGATACTTTAATTCGTTTGAATTAACATGACACCTGAGGGCCTATGATACTTTAATTCGTTTGAATTAACATGACACCTGAGGGCCTATGATACTTTAATTCGTTTGAATTAACATGACACCTGAGGGCCTATGATACTTTAATTCGTTTGAATTAACATGACACCTGAGGGCCTATGATACTTTAATTCGTTTGAATTAACATGACACCTGAGGGCCTATGATACTTTAATTCGTTTGAATTAACATGACACCTGAGGGCCTATGATACTTTAATTCGTTTGAATTAACATGACACCTGAGGGCCTATGATACTTTAATTCGTTTGAATTAACATGACACCTGAGGGCCTATGATACTTTAATTCGTTTGAATTAACATGACACCTGAGGGCCTATGATACTTTAATTCGTTTGAATTAACATGACACCTGAGGGCCTATGATACTTTAATTCGTTTGAATTAACATGACACCTGAGGGGCCTATGATACTTTAATTCGTTTGAATTAACATGACACCTGAGGGCCTATGATACTTTAATTCGTTTGAATTAACATGACACCTGAGGGCCTATGATACTTTAATTCGTATGAATTAACATGACACCTGAGGGCCTATGATACTTTAATTCGTTTGAATTAACATGACACCTGAGGGCCTATGATACTTTAATTCGTATGAATTAACATGACACCAGAGGGCCTATGATACTTTAATTCGTTTGAATTAACATGACACCTGAGGGCCTATGATACTTTAATTCGTTTGAATTAACATGACACCTGAGGGCCTATGATACTTTAATTCGTTTGAATTAACATGACACCTGAGGGCCTATGATACTTTAATTCGTTTGAATTAACATGACACCTGAGGGCCTATGATACTTTAATTCGTTTGAATTAACATGACACCTGAGGGCCTATGATACTTTAATTCGTTTGAATTAACATGACACCTGAGGGCCTATGATACTTTAATTCGTTTGAATTAACATGACACCTGATGGGCTATGATACTTTAATTCGTTTGAATTAACATGACACCTGAGGGCCTATGATACTTTAATTCGTATGAATTAACATGACACCTGAGGGCCTATGATACTTTAATTCGTTTGAATTAACATGACACCTGAGGGCCTATGATACTTTAATTCGTTTTGAATTAACATGACACCTGAGGGCCTATGATACTTTAATTCGTTTGAATTAACATGACACCTGAGGGCCTATGATACTTTAATTCGTTTGAATTAACATGACACCTGAGGGCCTATGATACTTTAATTCGTTTGAATTAACATGACACCTGAGGGCCTATGATACTTTAATTCGTTTGAATTAACATGACACCTGAGGGCCTATGATACTTTAATTCGTTTGAATTAACATGACACCTGAGGGCCTATGATACTTTAATTCGTTTGAATTAACATGACACCTGAGGGCCTATGATACTTTAATTCGTTTGAATTAACATGACACCTGAGGGCCTATGATACTTTAATTCGTTTGAATTAACATGACACCTGAGGGCCTATGATTCTTTAATTCGTTTGAATTAACATGACACCTAAGGGCCTATGATACTTTAATTCGTTTGAATTAACATGACACCTGAGGGCCTATGATACTTTAATTCGTTTGAATTAACATGACACCTGAGGGCCTATGATACTTTAATTCGTTTGAATTAACATGACACCTGAGGGCCTATGATACTTTAATTCGTATGAATTAACATGACACCTGAGGGCCTATGATACTTTAATTCGTTTGAATTAACATGACACCTGAGGGCCTATGATACTTTAATTCGTTTGAATTAACATGACACCTGAGGGCCTATGATACTTTAATTCGTTTGAATTAACATGACACCTGAGGGCCTATGATACTTTAATTCGTATGAATTAACATGACACCTGAGGGCCTATGATACTTTAATTCGTTTGAATTAACATGACACCTGAGGGCCTATGATACTTTAATTCGTTTGAATTAACATGACACCTGAGGGCCTATGATACTTTAATTCGTTTGAATTAACATGACACCTGAGGGCCTATGATACTTTAATTCGTTTGAATTAACATGACACCTGAGGGCCTATGATACTTTAATTCGTTTGAATTAAACATGACACCTGAGGGCCTATGATACTTTAATTCGTATGAATTAACATGACACCTGAGGGCCTATGATACTTTAATTCGTTTGAATTAACATGACACCTGAGGGCCTATGATACTTTAATTCGTTTGAATTAACATGACACCTGAGGGCCTATGATACTTAAATTCGTTTGAATTAACATGACACCTGAGGGCCTATGATACTTTAATTCGTTTGAATTACCATGACACCTGAGGGCCTATGATACTTTAATTCGTATGAATTAACATGACACCTGAGGGCCTATGATACTTTAATTCGTTTGAATTAACATGACACCGGAGGGCCTATGATACTTTAATTCGTTTGAATTAACATGACACCTGAGGGCCTATGATACTTTAATTCGTTTGAATTAACATGACACCTGAGGGCCTATGATACTTTAATTCGTTTGAATTAACATGACACCTGAGGGCCTATGATACTTTAATTCGTTTGAATTAACGTGACACCTGAGGGCCTATGATACTTTAATTCGTTTGAATTAACATGGACACCTGAGGGCCTATGATACTTTAATTCGTTTGAATTAACATGACACCTGAGGGCCTATGATACTTTAATTCGTTTGAATTAACATGACACCTGAGGGCCTATGATACTTTAATTCGTTTGAATTAACATGACACCTGAGGGCCTATGATACTTTAATTCGTTTGAATTAACATGACACCTAAGGGCCTATGATACTTTAATTCGTTTTGAATTAACATGACACCTGAGGGCCTATGATACTTTAATTCGTTTGAATTAACATGACACCTGAGGGCCTATGATACTTTAATTCGTTTGAATTAACATGACACCTGAGGGGCCTATGATACTTTAATTCGTTTGAATTAACATGACACCTGAGGGCCTATGATACTTTAATTCGTATGAATTAACATGACACCTGAGGGGCTATAATACTTTAATTCGTTTGCATTAACATGACACCTGAGGGCCTATGATACTTTAATTCGTTTGAATTAACATGACACCTGAGGGCCTATGATACTTTTAATTCGTTTGAATTAACATGACACCTGAGGGCCTATGATACTTTAATTCGTTTGAATTAACATGACACCTGAGGGCCTATGATACTTTAATTCGTATGAATTAACATGACACCTGAGGGCCTATGATACTTTAATTCGTTTGAATTAACATGACACCTGAGGGCCTATGATACTTTAATTCGTTTGAATTAACATGACACCTGAGGGGCCTATGATACTTTAATTCGTTTGAATTAACATGACACCTGAGGGCCTATGATACTTTAATTCGTTTGAATTAACATGACACCTGAGGGCCTATGATACTTTAATTCGTATGAATTAACATGACACCTGAGGGCCTATGATACTTTAATTCGTTTGAATTAACATGACACCTGAGGGCCTATGATACTTTAATTCGTTTGAATTAACATGACACCTGAGGGCCTATGATACTTTAATTCGTTTGAATTAACATGACACCTGAGGGCCTATGATACTTTAATTCGTTTGAATTAACATGACACCTGTCCATCATAACTATGAACCACTAGCCTTAGACAGACTAATCTCTAGAACTACTTGTCTAATATAAAAAATAATGTAGCATGTTCAAGGAGAATTTTGCTTTCTTCTCTCTGTGAGGTCATCGACCTTATTCAAAATTTTCCAATCCAATATGTGTTTTTGATTTTTTACATTTCTTGCGACATATTTTACATCAATACATAATTGTGAAATATAATACATAATTGTTTTTTTGACATTTCATTTTGATTAAATCGACATATTTTTACATACTATTCTATTTTGCGAGTAACTAGTGAACCCGGAGAACTTTATTCCATCTAAAAGTCAACGAATTTTTCATTATAATTAACATTACCGGTCAACTTAGTGATAATTTAAAACAAACAATTGACAATTTACGTGAACTCTTAGATGCGTTTTGTTATAAGAAATTAAGGATGAACGACAGCTGTCAGAGTTGCGTTTTATTATAATCAAACTATAGGTATGCATCGCTATAATCACTATTCATATTGATAAAATATCATATTTTAACAATTATTATCCGTTTCCCGGTGAAGACAAATCAAAAAATTTTAAAATTGTAAAAATTCTCGAGTTATCAATGGTGTAACTTTCTTTTATATGTGTACCAGAGGAACCGGTGCATTTTGTTACGCCCAAAAAATTTGAATGTAAAAATTGGTTCCGTTCAACAGTCAACAAATGAGCAAATTTAGGATTCAGCGACAAGTTAAACAAACCATAGACATATTCAACATTACGTGAGCCATCAGTTGCGTTTTATTATGATAAATCACTATGACCAAAAAATTTCCGAGCCTTTTAAAATTATTATTTTCGTTCATATAATATAATATTTTATTACCTATTATATATGTGATATTTCATAAAAGACGATTCAGTCGTTCTCGAGTTATAAAAGGTGTAACTAACTTATATCAACTGTTACCTAGTTCCCACCGTTCGCTACATCAAGTAGGCGGTTAGTAGTACTACTCACAGGAAGATGTCCGCGTGCGTGAGGTACCCGAGGAAGCAGTCGGGCGCGGGCGCTTCGGCCACGTGCCCGCGCCACGCGCCGCACCAGTAGCGCACGAACGAGCTCATGCGCTTCTCCATGCGCTCCAGGTTCCTCTCTGTCGACGGCCGAGGGGAACCGTTATAATCAGCTGACCAAATAGGCGGCTAGCCCTTCAATGAAATTGAATGGCGCCATTCAATTAAAGGGCTAGTCGCCCAATGGGTTGGCTGATTATACCACTTGACTGCGACGTATATACAACTTCGTTTTGTAATCGGACCAATATTGTGAATGCATGACAACTCTAATTATTTGAATAAACTATATTTTATTTGATATTTTTTCCAATATCATTATTCAATTGAACGATCAAAGCTCTACAAAAATAAGAACACGCTTGTCGAAAAGATCACATAGTTGTAGGCAAGTGACTAGCAATTATAATTTAATTTTGTAATAATAGATACAAGTAAAAGGCAGGTATTCTGTTAATAAATGTAAGTATATTCAATATATTTCAATTTGTAGTACGGTCATAGGGTAGGTGACTACCTCAACTCGACTCCATCTGCAATCGTTAACGCCCACTAATCCACACTGAGCCCGCGGGGTGGGTTATGATTAGGGCTTGAGATGGAATTTGCAATTCTGGAGTTTTGAATGATTTCAGCCTTACAGACCTTCCGTTATAATGGAAATACGTTTAGAACAAACCATAATGAATCAAATCAAAAACAATGTCGCAATTGAATTAATGAACTCACTCATCAACTGTTTGCGTGTCCCCAGTGATCAACAGACACAATGTCGCCGTTAAATATGTTAAAAATATCACTGAATTTTTATTCGAAAAATAGGGATGATGACTGGGTAAAAAAATGCAATTCTATTTAGTCCGTCAGTCAGATAATAGAAAAATATTAGATACGTATTTTTTTTTACTTCAATTTAATAAGAAAAAGCTTAGATAACAGGCATTAAAGTTGAGGAGTGGGGGCTACGTCACAGTTGAGTAGAAAACGTACCCTAACGTGACGTCATGCGAAATTTCAACTCCATGTAACGCCATAACTTTAGGATTACGAAAAAAATAAAAAAATACGTGTTCAATATTTTTTAACACTCTACCTGACGGACAAACAAACAAAAATTAGTCATCGTCCCTATTGTACATACTGAAGCTGAAAAATGCGCCGATTTTCAAGCCCTTGTTATGTTTCACTCTATTTGATTCTACGTGGTGGATTATGGTCCCCTTAATCAAAGGAAGCATGTGCTCCAGCAGTGGAATATTAACAGAATGATGATGGGATAGGATAGGACACAATATTACCTGACTCACCCTGTGTTTAGTAAAAGATTTTTTATTCATATTTAGTGAATAAATGAATGTCATAATTTTCTGTTTCTTATACAGGGTCATGGGTAATTAGACCGGATCCTTTTAAGGGGCGTAGGGGAGGTCATTTATAATTATTTCCACCCCACACTGTATATCCGCAAGTTATTTTTTAATGCTTTTTTTAAATTGTTTGCCAATTTACAACAAAAAACTTTTTATTTTATTTAAAACTCTGTGATTTCTGTTTGGGTCAAGATTATTTCGGTTTTATTATTACTTATCACGAACTAGAATGTTATCTCTCCATAACTGTAATAAATTTAAATTCTGAACATATTTTTTTTTTCTTTTTTAACAAAAAAAAATATATTTTATAACAAAAATGGCTCACTTTCGGATACATAATGTGAGGTGAAAATAACTGTAAATTATCTCCTTTACGACCCCTTAAAAGGATCCGGGCTAATTACCCATAACCCTGTATAATTTCAAGTTATTGGGCATCTTAGATTTTAATCTGTAAGCTGACAAGTATTTATGTAAATAAATAAACAGAACAGACCTGGGTTAATAACGTATCTGCCGACGTCAGCGCGCGCGTTGAAGTAACCGTCTGTGATGCGACTCTCGTGGATCTTGTACAAGTAATACAAGAAATGGATATTCTCCATACGTGACACTGGATGCTGGTTTATTATTGGCAAAGTTTCCCAAGGAAACGTGTCTAAAGCCTTTAATAAAAAAAAAAAAACATTTATAATAAAATTGTAAGACAAGAATTGGATTACATCTTGCAACACGGCATCGCCCTTTTCCACTATCTTAACATTTTTCGTCGCGCTAGAACCGTCATTTGCTAGAGCGAGAAAGACAGCGTATTGAATATCGAGTAGAGGACTTCGCTGCTGATATGAAAATATCCACTATCGTTCTCTCATTAGCATATGTTGGTTTCGGAGCGACAGAAAAGGATGGGGTGACGGAAAGGTTCGATACCGTGCTTTTAGATGTAATCCAACCCCTAAATCAAATTAAAAAAATTAGCTTAACACAGAAGAACTATTAATCCCAACTTACTTCATCCACTAACAATATGACGGGATGTCTTTTAGCTTTCTTCAAGCAAGCCCATTCGTCATCTTCCTTAATTTGTGTTGCCACCTTCGAAAAAGCCTTTATACCATCTACTAGTGTAAAATGGTGGATCGCTTCAAAGCACTTCGACAGACACTTTATACACAATTCGTTTAGGAATCTAAACTCTCTTGTGCACGTCTCACAGTCTGATGTATCTAACACCTGTCTAATCTCTTCAGGGTCGCCGTGTTCAGTTAAAATCTTTCTAATGCACGATTTTATTTGACGTGACATCATTGTGGCACAACTTCCTATTAGATTGTATAAGAGAACTTTTTGTTTTTTATTTATTTTAATAAACCTGAAATTTTAATAATTTACTCAGATAAGTTTTTATTTTGGCATTATAAGATAAATTAATGCATGGCAACTGAAATTATTTAAATCAACTATAAATTTTTAATTAGAGATATTTTATTTAAATTTTTTTCCAACATCGTTACTTCAATTGAACAATCAAAGCTCTACAAAAATAAGAACATGCTCGCCAAAACTGTATACTTTTAGACTTCGCTGCAATGATATTTTTATTTTAGTTAAAAATTAATCATAAAAATTTATTATTAATTGATTACTAGTTTTCATCCCCTGGCTTCGTCCGCATGGAATACACATATTTCACAAAAATTTTGAGATGAAAACGCAATAGACACACATACACAGACGAAGTTTCTTTCGCAGTTATAATATAAGTATGGATTACATACACAAACTTACCCCCAGTCAGATATGGCGACGTCAACTAATTTCATAACATTGTCACTCAAACTTGAATCAACAAGTTTTCCCGTTAGTAAACTGCCAAAACCACCTAACCAATCCTTGTCCATGACGTGAATAACACTCTGAAAACAATCAATTTCATATCATTGAAGGTATTTTTCAAATATTTTGTACTTTTTTAATGACTAATTAAATTTGAACCATAATTATTATAATAGCACTTTTGAAGTGTGCTTAGTGATGAATGTTCATACAACATCCAGATATTTATCGTTTTCCGAGTGGTTCGCACATTGGTTTCGCCATGTCGGAGATCCCGGGTTCATTTCTTGGTTGGGCCCACAAAGAAAAAGGCCTTTGTTTTTTTCAATTTTTATAATCAAAGCTTAATACGAGATCTGCGCGCAGTGTATGTGTACATAAAAGATTTATGACAAGTGTTGTAATTTTTTATATTTAGTTGATTTGACTTTATCTGATATAATATCAAACTAACGCCCATTAGTAAGACGAATAAATAGACACTGTGGTTATATATATATATATATATATCTTAGTCAATTTAGATAATATGTTACCAAATCATACACCAAAACCTTTCTCTGGTGATTATAGTCTACTTGGATGTTCCATTTCATACTTTTTTAGCTTAATAAGTTCAAACAAACAGATAAACATAACGGAGGGTTCGTTTAAAATAAGTAAAGATGAGTTCTTCTTATTTAAATTAGCGTAATATAGAATCACAACTACAAAATTGATTGCCTTAAATATTATTTACCTTCATTCTTAAATCAATGTCTTCCCTTCTACTCCAATAGTTTTGGACCAATCTTTTATTATTTAAAAATTGTGCATTGTCAATAGTTTTATAATTATCTTCTAATAAAGAAAATAGTTCAGTAAATAGTGGCTTTTCTCCATCTGTAATAATAGATTAAAGTAATTTACAATAAAGGAGAATAAATACAGCTAACTGTAATATCTTAAAACATAGCTGAGAGTTGGTTTAAAATTATGGGCACATTTGATGGTTGTTCTTTGCTGTGTTTATCAAAGTGTTTTAACCTAGTCTAAATGCTAAACAATAATCAAAAAAAGTTTCGTGTTATCATGAGAAAACACAATGTTATAAATCAGAAAATTTTGACATTAAAAAACTATATTGCATTGGAGTCTATGGAGTTTACAAGCACCGAGGAAAAATACTTAGAATCATTATTATCACAAATTTTATTACATAGAGACCTGTGGACAGAAATTTCTTAAATTATTTCTTGGTGTCCCATTATGCCCCTAATCAGCAAGGTAGGGTTATACATAAGTATCGCTTTGTGGCCTGATTTTTGACAAAAGCCTCAAAGCATTTGTACATTATTATTATTGGATACCAAATATCTGTATGTGTTGGTACTGGAGGTGGTGTACTGGAGGTGGTGTAGTAAGAGATATTTTTCCTCAGACTTTGACATTTAAACTACCACCAACCAGATCCCTTTCAGACAATATTCATTAGGATGGTAGTATTTTTTAATTTAAATTAACAAACCTTTGGTAACATTAGCAGGAATGTTGATTGTCATTGGTCCAAATTCAGTTTTATCTAAATATTCATTAGAGTACATTGTCAAATACAATGAGTTTATTTCAATTTTGTATTCAATCTGTGGTTTTAAATTCTCATTTGGATTATATGGTGCTGTCAACTGTATGATAGACCATTCTGGAAAAAAATATTATTTGTCTTTTTAATTATTATAAAAATGTAACATTGACTAGCAAAGTAATAATAAGGATTTGCATCTTTAAGTGAGTGTATTGTTTGTTGTGCGTAATAAATTAAGTGAGCCTTTGTTTTGTTATACTAGTCATTGTCTGGATCACAGTTTACTGTAATGTTCCTTTGATTGTTGCTTGTTAAGTAAAACTAAGTAAATAAATATGTTTAAAAAAAAGTATGGAAACCTTTTGGTAGTTCTTTCAATATTTTCTGAAAGTTTTCAACATTGTTATCTGGGCCAAATCTCAAATACCTCTTATGGAATGGTACATCTTCAACAATGTCCATGCGAGAGAATGCTATGTCGATGTCAGGTACATTTTCCGAAAATAAGTCATACAGTTTCTGTTCGTCTTTGGAGCTGAAATCGTTATGAGTGATCATTAGTATACAAATTATAATTAACATTTGATGAGATTTGTGAAATCATTGACTTGAAGAAGTTAGGCATCCTCCTTCTCTCATTCATTTTTCTTATAATAGAAACAAAAGTTATCGAAAAAAAATGACTATTCTTAAGGAATCGTAACAATATTGAGTGATGTAAAGCAAGATTTAAATACATTATCTTAACATGCATGTTATAAGTAGGTTTGTTAGTTAATTGACTAGGTATGGTTTGGTTTTGAAAACTGAGCTACATTAACTAAAGTTTGACTTACAGTGGATTTGCGTCAATAACATCTTGTATTGGTTTTATGAAACTCGTAATTTTTTGAAGTTTATTACCTACACAAATAAAAGAGATATAATACTATTATTTGCAGTCCACGTGTAAACAGACATTTTTGTTTTATAATTATGTATACGCAAATGGATTAACTTTATGAGATTTGTTAGTAAAACCACTTACTAGCCGATTTTATTTGCTCATCTCTGTACACAGCCATAGTTCTCAGTGAAGCTGATATAGCTTCACTCATGTGAAAGGCACATTCTTCTTCTTTACTAGCAGACAAACACTCGTCAGCAAGTAATTTTCTACCACCTAAAAGTATTTGTATTGAAATTTACACTTTAAGTTCAAATAACCATTGTCCCATTCTTAAACTTGTATCATTATCAAGTAATAAATTGAACATACACTGATAATTTGGAGCGTTGGGAGTCAAAGGCGCGTCATTTACATATTTATTTAAAATATTCAAGCAAAATTGCTTTGTATAATTGATTTCATTAGTAAATACATCGAAATCTTCCATTTTCCAAGTTTTCATGAAAACAAAAATAACCGACACAGTAAGATTTGAAACTATTTGACTTTGACATTAGAGATGTCTTTTTAGACTGCAATGAACGCACTCAATATTCACTAAGCGTTTTATCGAATGAACACGATTTTTTTTTTAATAGCTAAACTTATCTCCAAAGTTTGTCATGTCGTATCTAGAGACTTCTATGTATACTTCTAGACAAGCTAAACTAAAACTGTGACACTGTACGAGTGTTAACACAATACTTCAGCGAATAATTATTCAATATCGAACAGGTTATATACATAATACACATAGAACTTACTGTTTGTATTGATTTTATAACATTGGTAGATACATATATCGTAAGTATTCGATGATAAGAAAATAAATATCGTTATGCCAAACTGTTACATCAATATTCTTATACCTACAGGGTGCATGAGCTTGCTTTGATTCGAAGTGCGATTCGCGAGGCAGCTTCAGTAGTTTAACTGAAATCCCAAAGACGAGCCTTGAAAGACACGCCGAGATATCATCATAAATACATGAGTATTTGAAATGGACAGTTGTGTAATTTTCGCTGCTGCATCTTTCCTAGTATGTAGCTTATGTTCTAAAAAAGAAAACCGAAACACTTTCGGATTAAACAAAAAAGAAATAAAAATAGATCTATTTAAATCTTTGATAAACAATATATGTTGATCGAAGGTTTAATCTACGGAATATTTAGGATATATAAGTTTAAATATTCATGATCAACACATAAACTATAATCTATCTTGATAGTAAGTGAATCTTGAAAATAGGTACTTATTATTACATTTGCTCAATTTTGCATTTACAATGTTATGCTGAAAAATATTCTTATTGAAAAATGCTTAAAAAATCCACTCAATCTCAAAGTGCCAGGGACAAAGTGGATTTAAACATTTTTTCATGAAGAATAGGTAGGTATTTATCTTGGTGAAGCCCCTAAAATATTTTGGTTGATAACATAACTGTAATATCTAGGCTTAAATATGTGTCAATATTATTTGATTATATTAATACTGAAAGTATAACCTATTATCAAACTATTATATAATAACTTACATTAGTAAATCTATCCTATTCTATTCTCTTACCATACATGATATTTTTCTTGTAAATATCTGGCACAGACCTCAAAAAACCTGTTGGTGTATCTGTCGCATCCAAGTGAAAAATCAGCTAACCAATTAGGCTGCTAGCCCTTTAATTGATTGACGCCATTCAATTAACAGGCTAACTTTCGATCAGCAGAGTAGCTGAACGCATCGATTTACAATATAACTAAACAAAAGTCAGTCAGCACATTAACTGTCAATTCATCGGGAATACCGAAATTTATTGGTAGGATTAGAAGTCAAACAAAAAAAAAATGTCGTAGTAGATGATTTTACATAAAACTCAAGAATTTGTTACGAAATGTAATCGATTCAGATACAGCCCTTCTGTAAAAACCCAGACCCGAATTCGTATTTACTCATGTGTCCGAATTCAACCTTAAATTGGTAATAACGTTTCGTGGCATATGTGAAGTGAGTTTCGAAATAACATAGAAATAGAATATTTGAGACTCGTTTTATTCTATCAATCTTGTTTTGTATTTTTATAAAAAAAATGGAATCAATAGAATTTCTACACTAAATGACGTGAATTCGGAACATGAGTGAATTCGAATTCGGGTTCGAAATTTTTACAGAATCGCTCCCCTGGACTGATAACAAAATGCTTATTCGCGACTGGGTGTTAATGGTCTGTATGATATAACACAGGAAGCTAACGGGTGTGTACCCGTAACCAGTGCTGCTAGATGCCTTGGATCTATTATCTGTAGTAGAAACTGCTAAAATCTGTATACTATTTCAACTTTAAAATCTATAAAAAATCTGTGTGGTTAAAGTAATCAAAACACATTTTCTGATCGTAATCATCATTACTACTTTTGAAAAATAAGTGATAAATGCTAAGGTTTGATTATCGTAACTTAAATAAAAATATGACGTTTTATTGAACTGATTGACGAACAACATAATAAACTAAAACTCAATAATTTTGAGTCACACTAATTACTCGGAAATTCCCCCAAAATTTTTGCATGCTGTCCAAAGTACTTCGCTCTCACAATCGTCGAACGAATGCCTTGTATTTCGTATATTTTTTGTTATAATACTGCCTAATTTATAAAATGAAATATATATAACCTTACTATAAAATAGAAGTTATAATAATAATAGATCATTCTTCCCACTAGTTCCAATAAATAAATTGAAAGATCTGTGTTACAAAATGTACAAAAACAAAGTAATCTCTTTTATTACTATAGGTCTTAACGACGCCGATGCCCTATAGAAACTTTAGATTTTTCACAATAATAATATTAAATAAAAGTAAGATTTGTAAACAAAAGTAGATGTCTTTTGTTTTAAATTTTTACGAAATAATATGTATTTTAAAAATATACGAAGTAGGTACTTCGTATTCGTTCGACGAATGTGAGAGCTAAGTAATTTGGAGTGCACGCAAAAGTTTTTTTAAATTTCTTAATACTAATGCAATTATACAAGATATACACGATTTTGCTGTCTTGTAGGTCAAGTGATAGGTTAGAAATTTAAGAAGATCGCGAAGCGCAACGATATGTTATTATTTCTCTCTTTTCAGTCTATTCTCTTTATTACGATTTTAGAAGTCGGTTTAATTTTTTAAAATTGTTTTTCATTTCTTCCTTTATTTAATAATAATCACCGATCCATGTTACTTACTTTTAAATTGTAATAAATAAATGAACATCTACGTCTGTATTTAAACATACTTATATTTACCGGATAAACATTTTCTGTGATGGTAGCAATTCCAACTAACCACTATTCTTGAAGCAATTCGTTTCTATTGGGGTCGCAGTTCTAACCTTACCTAACCAAATGTTCTGGTAATACTTCGTACTTATACTTTAGTAAGTTTTCTCTTATGTTTTTCCCAAGTTAAAAATAGATATTTTTTAAACATATAGAGACTTATGTATACATCTACAAAATATAGCACACCTGTTTAGAAGCCCACTTAAACTAACATATATGAGTCATCCATCATAGGTATATGAGGTCAAATTGATTACCTATTTATTTTAAGGTCGGTTATAATTATAAGCGTACAGGTCAAATTGAGATTTTTTTTATGTCGATTAATGACATACATACTCAGGTAAAAAAAACGGTTGGATAAAAAGAACGTCATCAATTTTAACTCCTTTATAAAACGAATAATTTTTTACTTATTTTATAAATAGCTAAAATTTTAATAGATAATATTTCCAAAACTTCTGAACCGATTATGATGACACTTGTAGTGTACCCGAAGTTGAAAATTGAGCAATCAAATAAAATAATAATCATTGCCATCCGACGTCTAGTTTGCGAAATATCCGTGGACAAACATACAGACATACAAATAGGTACACATGCTTCTATAAAATTTTGCACACGTGTTTAGAAGCCTATACAGAGTGGTAAGTGTAAGTTTTACACGTTAAGTCAAACGTAAATGTTTACGTTTACGTTCACTGATAATTGTGAGCGCGTTAAGATTTAAGTATGGAATCGGGTACAGCGCCCCTAGCGGTAACTACCAAGAAGTACAAATCTCCATACAAATTCTTAACGCGCTCACTAGTGAACCATAGACATAAAAGAAGAGGACCGGCCATACCTACGAAAAAAGCGTATATGCCTAAACTTCAAATGCAAATTCTTCGATGGCGGATTGTCATAGGGCGTGACCCAAGATATCGATATTTGTATCGACATTGAAGTCATATTAAATAAAAGTTAGTATTTCGTGAAACTGCTACAATACTACTACTTATTAAATATATAATATAATTTTCATTGTTAGGGGCATGGCTAAACTATTACCTATTACACTTCTATTCATTTCACACTTACGTACCAATCCTATTTATGATTATTATTAATTAAATTGAAAAATTCACGCCAGTATCAAGAAAATAATATTTTTTTAAAAGTGGCGTGAATTTATCAATTATTTATAAATCATTAAGCAATCTTTTGCTCGTATTTTGTTGGACATCTAAAATTTCTTGCGTTCTTTGTTCTTGCGACTCCGTTGCGTCACTATAGTAAATATAACATATGTTACCAGCGTATGATGGCGCTTCCCACGGGTAAAAGATTATTCGTATTCCAAATTTCATCAAAATCCGTTCAGTAGTTTTTACATGAGAGTAACCAACATCCATCCTCACAAACTTTCACATTTATATTATTTAATAATATAATTTTATAATATGATTGTACCTCGATAAATGTTTCTTTTTCCTCTAATATAGCCAATTTTACATAGTTTTAAGAACTATAGTACCAAAATATATATCTTAAAAGTTTTACAATAATATCAATCGTGTTTTATAATTATTTCCATATATATTGTCAAGTTGACATTTTGCAATTATAATTAAATAGTTTTTTTAACATAAGTTTAATTTTGCATCCACGGGAAGTGTGACTACTGTCCAAGATAACTACCACGGTAACTATAATAAGCTTTTAATGAGTCGATTGACGAATGAATTATTATGCTTTTTTTTGTCTGTTATAGGATATTTTTTATTGTTTTGGTGGAAAGTGACATTTTGGTCCAATGAAGTCATTTTTTATTTTTCAGTACGAAATTAAACAGGGTGCAAAAGCAGCCCTTGCAGTTTCTTACCGGTTCCTTTCTTACAGTTTCTTCTTTTCTCGGTACAAGGTTTCCCGTAATAGATTGCTAAACTATAAGCACAAAGTTTCGACTTTCTTATATGCTTGTAACTAGTAAGCCAACTTGTCTATAAATTTATTCAATAAATTGTTTTGACTGAATAAATTTCGCTTCCTCCTCATTAAGTGAGATACCGTGCGTACTGTGTCACAATTTTAGTTCAGAATATCTTGTTTAGTAGTAAACATAGAAAACTTGAAACACCTACATAATCTTTGTATTATATTATTGGTAAAAGAACATAAAAGTACTGTAAACTTTGATGAATAAACAAGAGAAAATAAAGAAAACAAAGTTGGTGATGAATAAGTAACAATTGGCATAACAGTAACATTATTAAAGAAGTAACAATTGGCATTTTATTAAAAATTTGGTTAGCAAGAAGAAAACAGCAGGCAAGCATACAAATATTTTCTCAGCACTAAAACAGTCTGCAATTCATGTTCTGTGAACAATCATGATAACGGCCAGCAATTTAAATTCAAAAAGGTAGCGTATTTTATGATACATCAGCAAAATAAACATCCACGCCGCAAAATAATTATTTGGGTATTAAGATTATACTATTGAACAGCAAAGAAAACCTTTAACTATGCCTTTAATTTGATAAGTGTGCATATTTTAATTTTTATCAAAATTTTTAACTCATTTTATTGTATATTTTACTGGGAGTATATTATGATCAGAATTTTATATTTTAATATTATTATATATTGCATTCTGATTTTTTTCAATTAAAATAGTCGTCATATGACCGCAAGACTAAAAATAAGGTACATTTATAGAATAATAAAATGACTATATAAAAAACTAAATAAATAAATCAGTTAATTCGAATGAAAATTAACTAAGTGTAATAGACTTTTTTTTAAATAAGTTAAAAGCAATTGTCAAAAATTCTTACCAGAGTATTTGATTGGCAATGCATCATCTCGTAATTATATTATATTTAAAGTTCGATTCAAACAACTTTCCCTAAAATGAAGTGAGCAGATAAAAGTAACTTTTTCATTACATTTAATATTTTCTGCTTCTATGTAACTCGGCCATTTTCCTCTTTTGTTTCATCTTTTGGTAGGTAATCTAAAATAATTAATATATTTTTAAATATTAAAATTATCGATATAAACCATATGTTAAAGTAACGACACTAGCCATGTAAACAATATTATTTACGGACCGAAATATTATAAAAATTTAACGAAAAGAGCAATATAGCATAAATAGAACACGCCAAAATACGATATGTATCGATTTATACACGCAATCATTTTCAGAATAACTTACTTACGTTTTAAATACTGTTATTCCAAGAAAGTGTTTAACTTACCGGTGAAACGTAATATTGCTCGGTTTGCGGGATATTGATGACGCACAACCAATTATACAGCACCTAGGCATTGTTTTGCATAAATAATTTACAATTTTCTGCCATGAAAGTTATAATAATTAAAGTTATAAATGAAAATAACCACAAAACTTATAACACTGACAGCTGAACTACTTCCGAGAATACGCAAAGCAAATTTGCAAATGGCTGACAGGTGGTACGATAGCTAGAGTCTGGCAAGCGAAACGTGTCACAAGAAAAGGGCGGCAATTTCAAAAATTCTTAAGCAGTAAACACTGAATGTAGTACTGCAAAATAATTTTGATACTTTTATTAATTATATTTAATCTTAACATTTAGATATCAATTAAAATTATTTGTTTTGGAACATTTGACTAAAGCGTGACTGTTCTTAATTGTACAGTTAACAGCATATCAGTAGGCCTATTCACTAACTCAACTGACAACCAAGAATCGTCATCACCGTAAAAAATAGACACTTTGATTGTGTCAAAATCACTATTTCGTATTCTCTATCAATGATGAGCAATTTCGAAATGTCAATATCGGCATTCTCCACTGGACTCCATTTTGACACTTGATTTCGTATCGATAAACTGTATTAAAGTAACATTGTTGCAAAGCATATTTGAAGTCGTCGCATAGTACCTCTTAAGCCATTTGTTGTTAAATTAAAGCGAAAAAAAATACGTATCCAATATTTTTCTATTATCTGACTGACGGACTAAATCGAATCTTTTTTTTAACCCATTCGTTATACCTATTGGCTAACAGCACTTATAATATTAAAAATTCATATTTGTCATTAATTAAAAGGGTGTTTTTTGCAACGACTTCTTTGTTTTTTTGTAATGAATATGGGCGACTCTGGCCACATTTTTTTAATAAATGTGATGTTAGCCAATTTTGATTTCTGGCCCTTATATTTATAATGTGTTCATAACACATACATGTCTCCTAAGGGATTTTCATCACAACCTTTTGCTCTGATCCAGAACCACTATCTATCAAATTAAATTAGTCAATATAAACACCAGATTACAATAAAAAAAACATTTATTTTTGTTACAATTAAGTGCCATGGATAAATTACATAATACAGGTGTCACAAAATCATCATGTTAATCACAATAGAAAATTTAAGATAAGATTTTGACTATGAATCAGACTAAAAATACTTTAGTCTGATTCATAGTCAAAATCTGTTTCTAAATATTCTACACCTGATAACAATGACAAGGAATCATCAGAGTCACTCTCTTCACTACTGTCTGCACCAACAGATATAATAAATTTTTCAAGTTCGTTTTCAACAATGCCATCTTTTAATTTGTAATCATTTTCGACATTTAAAACATGATCAGTGTATTTCTTCCAGTCACTAGGGGTAATTAAGTTAAAACACTCTATTATTAAGTTTTCCATTTCCTTTCCTGGTATTCCAATGTTTCTGCTTGCAATTTTTCTTTTTGCTTGACTCCAAACCATCTCTATTGGGTTTAAGTCACAATGATACGGTGGCAGCAATAAAAGTTCATGATTATGTTCTTTTAAAATCTCTTCAGCTTCATATACAGGCAATGTTTTCTTATCATTAACCAAACACATTAACTCTGCCTTTGTCTGATATTCCTCAAAATGTATTCCATTATTTACAAGCCATTTACGGATATCTGCTTTGGTATTAGACATTATAGGCGGTTTATTGATTTGTTTTATATGGTAGCTGGCATTATCCATAACAATTACACTGGGCTTACTTAAATTTGGTATTAATTTTTCTCTGACCCATTTCATAAAGTTCGATGAGTTCATATCATCATGATAATCAGCAGATTTGGATTTACTACTGAACACTAATAATGCACCAGGCACAAAACCTTCCTCAGATCCAGCATGCACAACAATATGCCGTTTTCCAGAGGATATCTTTGTAGTGACACCAGTTGTTGAAGGTCCTTGCCAAGACTTTTTAACTTTATAATTCTGATGTACATAAGTTTCATCAAGGTACACAATTTGCTTTCCTTCGTTTCGTTTTATATTTATTTCTCTCAAATACTTGTGCCTCCATGCAGAAATCTGGTATTTTTCTATAAGCATAGAACGTTCATTTTCATTGCTTTTAAAAGAAAATCCATTCTTAAGCATAATTTTTCGTAAAGTCTCACGGCTACCACTGAATCCTATTGCATCTTTTAATTCATTGTGAAGGCTTCTTAATGTTGGAACAATTTTTTTCACACAGTAAAATTCATTTACTTTATTCCGAATTGCACTTAAATCAAAATTATCTAAAGCAGACACTGTTGGTTGATGAGGTTGTTTTTTCCCAGGAGTGTCCCATTTTCCTTTATTAATTAATGCTTCATTTTTTATCCTTCTTAGTGTCCTTATACTTACATCTATAAAAGATTAAACACTTTGAAACAAAGATATGTTAAATGTATTTAAAAGCAAATAATGATAGACACATACATCAAAATAATTTAAATACCTATTCAACTATGAATGCAATTTATGTTTAATTTAGTTAAGTTTATGTGCATATTTAGCATGTATAACAATTACATGGTTTGATTAGTTTCATGAATTCTGTGAATTTCCTTGTTAAACAAAACATTCTTATGACATCATTGGATGTCAACAATAAAAACCAATACATCATAAAAAACCTATGTAAATATTATAGGAATACTATCAATCTATCTTAAATCAAAACAAGAAAAGAGACCTGTCATTGAAGAAATTTTTTGTAAGTACTGCGTTTCCGAATTCAGCATTTCTTGTTTTTCTAAAGTTTTTATTGCATTTATCTCCTCCATTATTGGTTGAATATCACCATCACAGTTATCTGAAATAGAGCAATATTTTATAAAAAATATCTGTTTAGTTAATTACAGAAAATTAAAACGAAAGTATCAAAATTATAATACAAAACTAACCTAAAAAAGATACAACTTTATCTAATCGTTGTAATTTCTCCATGAAATTTTTATTTAATTCAGTTTTCACTTCAGTAAACTTGTCAATCATGATGGAAAGAAGTTTCCTCGATGAACTTTTTATCGGCTTCGACATAATTTTTAACCAAAAACACAAGTTCAAATTCGCAAAAACAACAAAATTCAATATTCTTGAATTGTCTAACGTAGTGTCAAACTGACAGTTCTATGTTGTTGCCATATGAAAACGGAAAAATAGGTGGTGTCACGTTTCGCTTGCCAAACTTTATATCTCATGACGTCACGTAAAAAATTTTGAACTGTCACACTAGTGTTATCTTTGTTTACTAAAGAAACTTCTTATTAGTTAAAAAAAGACAACATGATGTTTCTGATGTCAACTTCAGATTGCATGATATTTATATAACCATAGAAAATATTTCCACTCTACCTTACTCTATGTAGTGAACGCGTTAGCGTAAAACTTACACTTACCACTCTGAATTGATAGTATGATTTTTAGTAGCTATTTTGACCTGATTTTCCAAATTGTTTCTATTCGAAAGTTCATGGGCCACAAGTAGTCTCATGAAAAATTATCCTTTGTTTGCCAATGATTTCAATTAATATCAATAAAAAAAAAAAAAAAAAAAGCGACTGCAATAACGCAAAAAAATAATACTCTACGACAACGACTGCAATAAATTTTCATGAACATAGAAACTTTAACGGTCAGTTGCACAAACGTCCATTAAGGTTTAATGACGCCTTTAAGCCCAAATGAATGTCAAATTTGTATTGGTAATATCGCTTTAAACTAATGAAAATTTTAATGGACGTTTGTGCAAATGGCTGTAAGATGTTCAGGTTACCTACTTATATTTTTCACGTCTTTGAAGTTGGTACTATTTAATCAATATTTTTAAGAATCCTAATTTAAATTAACTGACATACCTACTATATATATTAAAAAATAATTGCACATTTCCTATAAACAAATAAAAAAATAATTAAATAAACGAACACCATGAATGTCTGACAAAATCAAGCCTAAAAAAGATTTGACTGTTTTTAATTCCCGCCTAATGTGCAGGTATTTAATTAATTCTTGGCTTGAAGGTACAAGTTCACACTAAGCAAGTATATGATTAGTATGCACCTTTAAAATTGTTTAAATATTACGCAAGTCCCTCGTTAATGTAAGGCATGTCGTGTGACCGCGGATCGATATAAACACTTTCTAATTTGTAACAATATTATAGTAGTTCCCATAAATTGTATGCAAAGAAACAAAACTTAAGAAAATGTATAAGTATGAAAAAGTTACTCGTATTTACGCATGTAAAAAAACAAGTATAAATTACTTTTGTGATATTCGACAAGTATGTTTTTGATTAGTTTTTAGTTTATTTTAAGACAACTCCTCTTATTTAGATATACCTCCATCTCAAGTGTCAAAGCTTTTTAAGATTTTTAAGACAATTTTAGCAAAAAAAAAATGTATTGTCAGGATACTAATATATTTTTTAAATATTTTTATTGAGGCCTTTACTGTAAGTGTACAGTGTTTAGCCCTATATACATTAATTAAATTTACCATTACACTGTAGCCAATTACACAGTTTTGTTAAAAGATAAATGGGACTAACCTAAAAATGTGAGTCTCTTTGACGTAGATAATTTCTGGAATAATTTGAAAAAAGATACGGTAGATATGAGGTAGTATGTGGATGCGCAAAGTAGTATAAGCAGTGAGAGAAGATGCCTGGTGGGATGCGGGGGTTGAAAAGCCGTAGCAAAAAAGAAGAAAGTATGGTTGAATTATGTTTTTAATCTTTGCATCTAAGTGACATTAGGAAAGAGTAAAAAAAATAAGTATACCGTGAATGCAAGAGTGAAACCCCGGCTTTAGTGAGAAGCGTGAAAGGATATTTATGGAGGAGAAAGAGAAACTGACAAAGAATAACAAACTTTTTGGAGAAAGGTTAAGAAGTCTCGACCTTCGTCAGTATCCAGAATGGATAAAATTAAGTCTAAAGCTGGGGACGTTCTTGAAGATACTCAAGAAGAAGTCTGAAAAAGAGGACACGAAGCGAAGATTGACATGGTGTCTCCTGAGATGATCAAACTAGGCGGGGTCGCGTACGAGACGCTTCCTGGTTTGTTTTTTAACATTTAACATTTACTGGAAAGCTTGAAAAGTTCAGATGGACTGGAGGTACACGGTCATGTGCCCTTGTACAAAGACAAAGCCTCACGTATCGACTGCGTAATCTACAGAGTCATCAGTTTGATCAGGTTAGCAGCCACAGTGTATGAAAAAATACTTGAAAGGATGAGGGTGAAATCCGATGGAACGCTATGGGAGGCACAGAGAGAATTATGAAATGGACGGGAATTCACGGATAAAATTTTCTCGCTCCTCGACATCGTAGAGTATCTGGCCATTGATCGGAAGCTTTTCTGTGATTTTGTGGATATACAGGACTTTAAAAAGTATTTGACAGTGTAGTACGAAAGGAACTCTGGGGAGATATGGGATCTACGACGCAACACGCAGCAGCTATTCAGACCACTTCTATGTCTAACCGGGTAGATTGCAACATGACCTGGTTTGGCGTCAATGTTGGTGTCAGGCAAGGTTGCGTGTTGTTGTCTTCAATTGTCTTCAGAGAATATGATCTATGAATGTGGAATTGCAAATTGGTGACCTATTCGTAACTGCCTGCTGTATGCAGATAACGCCGTAATGCTCACAGAAATTCCAACTAATTTGCAAACACCCATCACAGTGATTAAAGATGATTTATGATGAAATGCTTACATCGGATGCGAACAAACAAAGATAATGATATTTGAAAGAGACGATACCAGAACAAATGTAAGGATTATGGTTGATGATGTAGTACTGGAACAAGTGAACAACTTTGTATACATATCTTGAATATGCTTTTAGCAGGGATGGAAGGTACACCGGTGATAAAGAGTGGGTGCTGGGAATAGTGTGAATGATGCGTTGGGAAAACTTCTTGGCAGCAAAACGATAAGCCAGAAAGCGCAGCTCGCTATACAGAATGCGGTGTTGGTCCCAACGTTAATTGTATGGTAATGAAGATTGAGTCCACTAACATTTAACTAGATGCGTTCATATCGTTTTGTTGCATTCGGAATTAAGAGATAAGAATGAAAGGTGAAAAAGATAGCGTTGGAGTAAAAATCAACAGAAAACACGAAATCACTCAGTCAAACAAATAAAAGCGGCATGTGCATTGTGCAGTATCCCGCAGCACACGATTAGTGTTATTTGAACTATTTCCAAAGTCAAAAACAAGAAAGAAGAGTCAATAAAGGCTTAGGAAAATTCAACTTACACTGGCTGATCAGACTCAATGCGCGAGAAATACGGCGGTTCAAAACAATGTATATAATTATACAAGCGATGTGTAGTTTGTTTCGGCAAAACACTGTATACTTCGTTAGAATTTAATATTATTTCAAACGTAATACAGTGTTTTTTTTCTTGTAATATCTTACTAAATAATGATTGAAATTGTAAAATTATCGTCCATGGATACAGCCTCAAAGAAATTGATTGAGCCCTGTTAAGTAGAAACACTGTAAGTAGACATTGACACGGCAGTAGAATTTGTACCTACTTATGAGAGTATTAGTAACTATTCAATAACAAAAGTTGAAAAAAATAAAATAAAAACCGATTTTAAAAAAAAGAGAGGACACGTGAAAATTATTTCTCGTGTCTTGCGTGGATTCGCGTACTAAGAATTCCGTACCATTATCTATAAAAACGGAAAAAAACACTTTTGATAAATGGGAGCCATCTTAAATATTAAGTTTATTCTGTTTTTGTTATAGCGGCAACTGAAATACTTACATCATCTGTGAAAACATCTGTCTAGCTATCATGGTTCACGAGATATTACCCGCCTGGTGACAAACATCGGAGTCTTAGTAATAGGGTTCCGATTTTACCGTTTGAGTAAAAAACACTCACGACTCATTTTAATTATCTAAGAACCTTCACCACCTATTTATGCCTCGCCTGGCGAGCGACAGGGGGAGGGAATCTCATCCGTTACCGCATGTTTACCCACCAAAACCCCTACCGTGTACCCTCTACTGGAAAATATCACCTGGGAAGCCGTGAAATACCTTTACCGCCGGATACCCATAAATTGGGCAAGCTAACAGACAGGCATAGTATCCAAATATATTTAATACTACAATTCTAAGTGCACGTTTTGCCCATCGTAAAATAAATTATATAGGGCGGAAGAAGGGCCAAGCTAACAGACAGGCATAGTATCCAGATATATGTATTTAAAACTACAATTCTAAGTACACGTTTTGCCCATCGGAAAATAAGTTATATAGGGCGGAAGAACCTAGAACCACGATCTGGATTTGGGTAGTGCTTATATAGTTTTTGTCTATACTAATTATAAAGATGTAACATTTTATTGATTGTTGGTTTGCATTGAATGGGTCCAGAAACTACGGGACAGATTTTTGTAATGCTTTTACCTACGGGAAGCTATATTATACGAAGCACAGGTGACATAAGCTATACCTAATGTACACGAGCGCATAGGTAGTGTGGAAAAAAAAATAGGGACTCCCTTTATTTAACTACCTAAATGTAGAATGTTGTAGAAGTACTAAGTATTCTAATCAGCACATGCATCTCCGACACCCACACCGAAATTTTATTTGTTGAGGAAGGTCAGCCTATTACGGTTTATAAGATACAGCTGTGATATGTATGACAGACTGACGGACGGACAGTCTGTCTATCAATCAGATTGCTTTTCAGTGTTGAAAAGTCCCATCGTTAAATTAAAAAAATCGTTTAAGTAATAAATAACTGCAGCTTATTTTGTTTTTGCATTAAATAGGTATGGCATAATTAATAAAACAAAAACATTTAATAAACTTTTTTATTTATAATAAACATAAACAATGCGCAAAATAGTTAACTATTTGTCGCATTACAAAGTATAATTTCCGTAAATGTAAGCGATTAGACTCTGGTAAATATAAAGTACGAAACATAATAATGTATGTTAGAAAAATATAACAGAAATAAGGTATTAAGCTTAAAATGACTTAATAATATGTCCTTATGTCAGCCATAAGTCATAATACTGTGGCACAGAAAATAATATTTCTTCCCATACAAAAATGTATGAAAACACTGCTCGATATAAATTGTGCTGCGTTAATATAAGGCACGATTACATTAAAATTAAATTAAAAAAAAGAAATTTACCCAAAGTATAATTTAGATAATAAATGCCAATGGATTTGATTTCGAGTTTAAAAATTCATTACAATATCTATAAAAATATTATGCTAATAAATTAATAAAGGTATAACAAGAAAGTTATTTTTTCACACTAATGTAACGTAATTCGTAAATGCATCTGTAGCATTTACTCATACTATAATAATTAAGTGCTATTTTGTTTCAACATAGCGTTTGGGTGCAATACTGACGAAGAATACATCCAGTTATAAATAATAATAAAAAAAATTACAGTCTAAATAAGCATAAAGCGTGAAAACATCGCTTAGTTCATTTACAGTGTTTTTAACATAAAAAATAAACTATTCGAATTGAATCAACAGGTTTAGAAATATATTCTCAATATCTAAGTAGCTATTAAACATAGTTAATTTAACAAAAACTTTTGAGAATCTTTTTCTAATCTCTGTCTACAACATTTACGCCCCAAGCCAATAAAACCGTACAATGAACTATTGTGAAAAAAACATCGACAATATTCATAGAGAAACATCCTTATTTAAGTTCAGCTGACTCACTTTTTGACCTAAATTCGAGGCTACATTTTCTAACACTTAAAAGTAAACAATCTGATTCGATCACGATACTTTACAGGCGGACGAAAGATATAACAACAGAAACTTATGATCTACATTGAAATAAAAATGTATCAACAGAGTATTTTTATCGGCATTGGGGTATAGACTACGAAAAATAGTTTTTTTTACAGCGGCCAGCTAAGGATGAATAGCGCATTATTAATATGAGCGAGTAAATGAGACAAATATCTCTCATTTTAAAGTCTTTTAAATATTTAGTATAGCCCTCGAACTTACTGCGACCCTGCATAAAACAATTAATTATATAACGGTAAAGAATGTAAACACTACGTATAAAAGTATCTAAAATTGACAATTATCTTCGATAAAAAGGCAATCGTCGGATATGACTCGAAGGCACAAAATTATTAATCCATAAACAAAGTTTCATATACCATCCACCCTAATCGTATTAGTTTCAACCGCAATCGCAAAAAACTAGTTCAATTCCACACAACGTACGTTCGAAATTAATTCGAACGTTACTGCGATCTCTAAATAATAAAAAAAAACTTCTCTTCAATACGTAACACTAACCCTAAACCATTTTTAATATTTTTAAAAACATGATTTAAACACTAGAATATAACTAGTTCATTTTGATAAATATGTTACAATAAACGTTATTGTATACAACTATTATTGCCATTTCGATGAGTTCAGTGGCAACACTGCAGCCGCTGAAACGTGTGACAAAAATAAATAGATATATACAACTACAATCTAATATCGGAAACCACTCCATCCATCGCTATCGTGAATCGAGGTGAGAAGATTACGCACGCTAATCAAAGTTTATCTTATTTACATTTGAAAACAGATCGAGAAAGGCCTTGCAATCTATCACATATTAGTTTCGGTTACTTAATGGGCAATAGCCAACATAAAAATAAAAATTATACCGTAACAGCAGATACTGTGCTCCTATATGGAGGAATTAAGTAGCTTCTTATTATGCGAATTACTGTTGCATTTATTCGAGTGTACACGTTCATCTCCGCTCAAATGAACATATAGCGTAGGCGAGTATACACTTGAAATGCACGACCTCACAACACACTTAATTTATTCCATATCTCGCATTCGCACCGCTATTATACCCCTCCTGGCGAACGAGAACAACTGAATCATTAAAGCAATCGTGGTACGAGTCGTGGAATACGAACTTAAATTACTACAAAAATCAAACTGATCACATTTGAAGAGTTCCAAAATTAAACTGTGGCACTCGGAAAATGGAAGTAGTATTTCATACCGGACTATCAAGACATGTTGCCGATGCCGGTCCTTTTGTTCATGGGGGTTGCGTCGAGAATCCTCTCGTTCGCCTTGTCTTCTTCCCTGAAATGGATTCTCGTGATAACAATGTCTCCCGTGCTGAGGGTCTGAGACGCAACCTCTGATTTCTTAATCTCGATGAGATCATTACACTTTCCATCATCAAAATTGGAACTATGGCATTTGCAGCAACAATTCTTTCTATCAACATCTACTGTGCCTATGTTCAAGATTTGGCTCAGATTGGACCAATCTTTGTTCTTGAGTAATGGCAGTGTCTGTTCCATTGTCTGGGAGAATTTGTCTTCCAATTCTCCGCTTAGTGGTGCAACTGCCGATAGGATTGCCTCTAGGCGATTTATTTTCTCAACTTTGTCCATATTTGTGTCAGACAAAATTTCGTCCATCATCTGCATGGACTCAGTGAGGCTTGGAGGTTGAGTAGAATGAGGAGATGAGATAGGATCAGAAGGGTTTGATTCTAAGCTGATCATTTCATTTTCCCTTTCATCATCTTCAGAATCGGAATCCTTTTCTTGTCCAATTGCTTCCAATTTCTCCAGTTTTTTAGATATCTTATGACAGCCTTTTAGTTTTTCTTTTTCCTCTTCAGTAAGCTCTAAATATCTGAGCAATCTTATTTCCCTATTGCTCAAGACTATATTCTTTGTAGACTCAGCTAATTTTTGTTTCAGTTCACCAACTTCTGTATTAATTTTTCTTTGTCTTTTACGTAGCTTAACTTCTGTAGGCTGAATATGCATAAACACCTGTTCATTACTTAATTCCTCGAACAGCTGCTGGTTATCTGGTTTAATATTGCTGGACATGAATGCATAAATTGCTGGATTCACTAATGACAAAACATCAGAAGCAGCATAGATTATCATGTCTTTTGTTAATGGTCTCCTAGCCCAGTATCGTTGGTCCCTACGATAAACATTTTTTAGTTGCTCTTTCATGGGATTCATGGGAGCATTGTATAGTTCACAAAGGGCATTGAGACTTAGGTTTTTCACTTTATAAACTGGCACTCCCTGTTGTTGTAATTGTAATACAGCATGGGCTGCCTGAGTATCAAAAACATTCTTCAAAACTATCTCAAATTGATTGTGTAAATTAACTGAGTCATTCCTACAGTCATGTATAATCTTCACAACATGTTCACTTTCCAATAAATCCTTTATTTTACCCTCAACAACCATGTTTGGACAAGCCAGTATATCTAAAATGTAAACTTCACCATTCATGGTGGCAATCTGACACAAAGTTAACACTCCTTTGAGACCAAGGTTTATTCCTTCACAGTCAAACGAAACAATACTTTTTGTGTGACGTTTAGGGTTCATAATACTGTCAATTAAAGTTGCACATTCTCTGGCATTAGCGATGACGGTTGTGCATTGAAGTACTTTTTGACGCCACGCCTCACCCATCATATTATTTCTTAAGCTTGGGGTTCCATTTGTTTCCTCAGAACGTGCATTTAAGTGATTATTTACTCTATCCCTAACCATATTCTCTGCCAAATTTTTAATAACTATTGAATTGATCCGTTGTTTTAATGTTTGATTTGCTACGTTTGCTTGTGGACCACGGGGAGATTCAACAGGGCTGAGTATTCTGTTAGCAGGGCTCTTTTTACCATCTGAAGGAGTAGGGCTCACTACTGAAGGAGGGATTGGCGACAATGGCTTCTCCTCAACCATAGGCTTTGGTACATCAGTCTTGACTTTAGGCTTTGCATTTAAATACATTACGGGTATTTTTGGTTTGCTAATAAGTGTGACGAGGTTTGATTGAACATGAAAACTATCAGAAAATATTTTTAGAAAAGCACTCAAGTCAGCAGGTGATTTGAACATTTGGTACCAATATTCCTGAGGGAATCGAGACACTATAAGGTGAAATAGTTGGTCCACCATAACGGGGCCCTTAGCTTCTATGCATTGCGCGACATAGTCCAACAACTGTTGGGCTGTATCAGTGTTTATATTAGGTACTGGTAGATTGTGGAATTGTTCATTGTTACTGTGCGAGTTACCTCTCCTGTGATTTTCACTGACTAGAACGACGTTGTCTTCGATAATTTGGAAGGTATCCGGGTGCTTTAGCAAAAAGTCTTTGAACTCTTTGATACGTTGTCCGGAGATGTGACGCACCTGAGGGGACGCCTGACTGCGATGCCCAAGGAGGCTTTTTATGGGTACCTCGGTGCCATCGCCATACTGGATCATCTTACTTGCGAAGTACTCCTTCGCTTCTTCGATGTAATCGTTGTTAGAGCCCGCGCCAACCCCACTCGGATGCTTCTGGAACGTGTTGATATCAACATAGTCCCCGTCTATGTTGAACAACGCCGGGTACTGCGCCAGGAACTTCTTCAAGCCCGACTGAGACCCGCCAGCGATCTGTCGCATCTCTTTCGTGAACCCTTTGGCACCAAACTGGCAGGAAAGATCGTGCAACGTCCGCGGCTCGCCTTTGTCGAGCAGGCGCTCCACGAAAAACAATAGAGTGAGGTTTCTAGCGAGCTCATATTCCATTGATTCCATTTCCCTGCAGTTGGTGCCAATGTGATTTTCTTACACTAAATTTTTTCTACGTATATGTGTCACCCACAACACCATGAAATTTTTCTTTTCTTTCCGCACCTGAATCATAGAGTAAAAGCGAAGTGTAAATTGCCATATAAATAATAAAAATTACCCCAATTACTCTGAAATATAAAAAAATGTAATGCATCATCCGCTCACTGCTTAATAACGTTATTTAATTTTGTAAAATTGTAATTTATATATTTATTGTGTAAGTGATGTGTGCTGTTATTTAAATAAATGTCTATTCAATATAAACATATAAAAATAAAGTTTTTAGAGTAATTGTGGCATTAACAATTTAGTTGCACAAATTAGAAAAATAAAGTTTTGATTCTATACATATATTATTTATTTATTAACAGAATCCATTTAATTATTATAATGTATTAATAACACTGCGTTACACAATTTTAGTACCCGTTAAACTGATAGTTAGAATGAATAATGAGTCACAGATAAAATGTTCCAAATATATGTGGTATCCGTCACGTCTAGTTTTCGAGGTACATGTCAATCATTATTTTAACTACTCTCACTTTAGGCGTATAAGAAACAGTTGAGGCTTTCGATATATTTTACTTTTTTATTGTTTTGTTTTATTCATAAATCGTTCCTATTCGATATCCTTGATATCTCTAAACATATGTATTTAAAAATCCAACATGAATACTAGCGCTAAGTGGCCGTCGCAACTGCAAAAAAAAATAGTTTTGTTTTGTTTATGAATAGTACATTTTTAGTTTTCAAAAAAGTGAGAAGTGCATATTTACTTTAATTTGAACGTGTTAATCATAATAAACCATGGATACCACAGTTTTTTTGTGTTACGTTCTATGCTACTCTCATATCTTAGTTTAATGGAAACAAGACGTCAATGCCATTTGCTGTACCAGTTTTATGGCGTGAACCTAGTAATCATTTTAATGATTGCTACTTTTGCATGACTGACATATGTGGCTTTTCAAAGAAAATCAAGCACAACATTCAGTATCCTGACATTCTTTTATATTTGAAACAAGTACCTCACGAAGAAGAAATGCCTCCTCCATTACTTCATACGGAAAGTTGGGTTGTAGAATGCCGTTAAAAATTCATTTTGTTCATTCCCACTTTTCTTTTTTTCCATCTAATCTTGGTGATGATTGTGGTTAGAGGTTCCACTAAGATATAAAGAAGCTTGAACAACGATTTCAAGGCCGTTGGGACACAACTATGCTAGGCGATTACTGTTGGCGTCTAAAACGAGAAGATCCTTCAAAACACAAAACATAAAGTAAACATTTTAAGGTATTCTGCGTTTAAATTGTATACATTGATTTTTCTTGTATTTTTTTATACCAAAATGATAAAAAATAAACTCGATTAATGATAAAAAAATACATTTATAAAAAATGTTTGAATTATTTTTGAATCTTTCAATTTTTTGCATAATTTGTCATATCCTCAAGGAAAAAATAAGATGTCATGGAAAGAAAATATGTATGTGTTCTTACTAAACGATAGAAATAAATAGGAAAACATGACATTTCAATGCGGGTACTTAATTATTTTTTCATTTGTAACGCAGTGTAACAGAATTTAAATTACTATACCATAGTACATTTTTGTTGAGGAAGTATTCAAAAACACAATACGTCCCGAAATCAAACTAGATGTAGCAACGGCACTTTCTTGATTTCTCCATGACAACCCTTACGGTTTTCTTTCACATACAAAAGTAAATTAATTTTCAAAAGTCAATAAACTACTCATATTCTATTTGTATTTTTCATATTTTATCTAAGGTTCGAACTTTGCTTTAAGTTGTTAATATGTTAGTTAAAAGGAATGGATACGACTAACTTTGATCCATTTGATTCCTGCAAAATTTAACTTTTGCTAGAGTCGCCTTCTGGTGAGGTGCTTTTAGTGCTTTTTTAAAATACTTCCACATTCTTTGTTACGTGTGACTGTGAAACAAGTTCAAAGAAAACTAAATTTTGTTTGAAACCGACCTTTTTGTTTTTGAATTGACAGCAATACCTATATCGATACATTATCTTTCTATGTATAATTTTAAGCCTTTTATACACCATATTCTGACATTCTTTCTTCTAAATATCATTGAAAATTATTGTTGTTTTGTAAACCAAGGCAGTATGTGACTTGCACTATCAAAATATATATTGGTAAATAAATATACTTTTGGTTGTAAATAGTTGTTATACAATAGGAAAGATGACTGGGTAAAAAAATGCAATTCTATTTAGTCCGTCAGTCACATAATAGAAATATATGATACGTTTTTTTTTTACTTCAAATTAACAAGACATAGCTTAGATAACAGGCATTAAAGTTGAGGAGTGGGGGCTCGCTACGTCACAGTTGAGTAGAAAACGTACTCTAACGTGACGTCATGCGAAATTTCAACTCAATGTAACGCCGTAATTTTATGATTACGAAAAAATAAAAAAATCCGTGTTTAATATTTTTGAACACTCTACCTGACGGACAAACAAACAAAATTTAGTCATCATCCCTATTGAAACTAAAGAATTAATACTTTTCCCGTGGTTCTTTACAGTAACATAGCTTAAGTTTAAAAATTTCCGCCATAAAAGGGAATCTTGTCTCAACTAGCAACATTTTCAGCATAATTGACACATAGACAAATTTTAATACTACCATTTTTTTATTTCTCGTTTTCGTTCATCAACTTGCATATTTGATTTATTAAAATATTATAATGTTTGAAAAATAATACATATACGTGTTTAACTCGAGAATACATGTTTTTCAGTTTTTGGTATACCTACTTTTATATTATTCATAGCCATCATTAATATTTTTTGGATGTAATATTTTTCTTAGGAATCGATCAAATTAGAAATTGATTTATTATCTAATAAATTAGTTTAATTAGTAGTTTAATTATTAACTTGCTTTCCTTTTGTTACATTATAAAAGAAATTGCAAAGTCTTATTATAATCAACACAAATAAGTTAATTAATTTGGGGATGAAAGATAACTTTAAAAATAATACTTTTAAAAACATCACAATAATGTTCAGAACGGTATTATACCTTTTTTATGAATGGTTAATCTGCACATTATACACAGCTCGGCCCATTTCACGGGGGTAGGCATTATACGTTGGGGATTTATATATGAGAAATCAATTTAGAAGAAAAAAAAAACAGATTTTTAAGTACTTCCTTTAAGTAGTTTTACTTTTACTTTCCTTGAGAGTTTAACGAACCTGTATCAAAAGATAACACATTATATAACATGCAATACGTCACATAACAATAAACATATGGGGCTATCGTATTAGTAAGTGGTAAAGAACATAGGTATGGCCTTTACAATTTAATTATATTTAATATAAATTAAAGTATTACGTTTAACAAAGACATTGGCGGAATTGAGTAAACGCAAATAGGCCATGAAATAAAAAAGAAAAAGTTTTTGGATAAACTTTTGGAAATATACAAATCACCTGACAAAGTCCCGCATTCCATTCAAGCAATGATTACTAACCAAGATATATATATACATACATATATTTAAATACTTGAAAGCAATAAAACATGCTCTATAAATAAATCAGAAGAGGTCAATACTAAGGACAAGGCTGCATGGTCATCAAATCTTTGCCTAAAAAAGAAGAAAAAAAAAAGAAAAAGAAAAAGAAGATGTCGATGTCACTTTTTGTTGTCCTAAATGAATGATTCTATTTTATTAATTTGAAGATTAGGTTTTTATTCATCTGGAAATTGAAAGTGTCTCATTCAATACATTTCCAGTTTACGTATACCTCAAAGAAGTGGCTAAGCGTTAAAAATGGTAATAACATATTTAATCATGGGCGGTTTACGCCTCCTTTTAATTAGTTTAAAGTTGATATAAATTGTGTTGTAAAATAAACGACATTAAGGTGGGAATATCATAGGAGCATATATTTAAATTAAAATAGCTACCTAATTATCCATGTCCCTTCAATAGACATTTGTGCAACTGGGTATTGGATGTTATTATATTAAATATATACGTATTTTATTTTACAGTTAGTGTTAGTACTAGGAGATCTGCATATTCCCCATCGCTGCAGTAGCCTGCCTGCCAAGTTTAAGAAGCTGTTATTACCAGGACGTATCCAACACATACTTTGCACTGGCAACCTCTGCACTAAGGAGTCTTATGATTATCTGAAGACTTTAGCTAGTGATGTCCATGTTGTTAGGGGTGATTTTGATGACGTGAGTATCACCAACCATAGTTATTTTTTAGTGTTTAGCTCTACTACATAACTGAAGTCATGAATAATCAGTCAAAATGAAATACTGAATTTTAATACTACTTGAGTATTTTTCATGCCCTATCAGTAAAATGGTTCATAACAACCCCAAAGTGTGTATTAACATAGCGCTGAAACTTGTAAGCTGCTTTTCGATTTTGATTGCAATATATGAAATGTTTATAATTTCTTCACTTAATTGCCTGTGTAATAAAATGTTCACAATAATACAGTGACATTTATATTTTATTTAATAAAGATATTACATTTTTTTATGAGACTGTTGCTTGATAAGGGGGCGTCCATAAATTACGTGAGGTGTTTTTTCAAATTTTCTGACCCTCCCTCCCCCCCTGGTGACATATCGTGAGATTTTATACAATCCCCTCCCCCATCCCCAAATCTGAGATTGAGAGATTTTTCAAAATGTGGGTTTCTTATTTAAACACGTTGGATTTTTTTAATAAAAAGAAAAAAAATAATTCACTTCTTACTTTTATTTGCGACTAGTTAGAGACTAGTAATCAATATTGCTCTCATTCATCGAGTCACATGTTCAGCTGACAGTGGCGCGAAAACAAAGGACGAGCTACATTGTACCGTAAATTCAAATTAAATTGAGCTATTTGGTATAAAACGAGTATAGTGGTTTGACAATCAGGAGTGATGTATAATGTCAAAGTACGAATGAAATTATTTTCTTTCCAACGAATTAGTGAATGATCTCAACTTGTCACTCTAAGAGGGATTCCCCGCACCGAGCCTTATTTTAAAAATTGCGTGATATTTGCCGAGACCCCCCCCTCTCTCCAACGTGAGATTAGATGAGATTTGACTCGACTCCCTCCCCCCCTTAAACATCTCACGTAATTTATGGACGCCCCCTAAGGTGAACTTTTGTTTAAATATATTGAGATAACATTTAGAATGGAAAACATGTATAGAATAAATATTGTTTTATTTATTTAAAAACTATATTTTACAGAATACAACATATCCAGAGCAGAAAGTCATAACTGTTGGACAGTTTCGTATAGGTCTAATACATGGTCACCAAGTAGTACCATGGGGTGATGAAGAGTCTCTAGCCTTGGTTCAGCGTCAGCTTGATGTGGATATCCTTATATCAGGCCATACGCACAGATTCGAAGCATATGAACATGAAAACAAATTTTATATTAACCCTGGATCAGCGACAGGGGCTTACAGTCCATTGTTTAGGTAAGGTTTCATATGTGACAATAATAATGAAAATCCAGTTTATTTTATCAAACTATCTGATTTCTATGATTTCACCCTCATAAATTATAGCCTGTGTCAACACGACATAGTTTTCGGTGATAGAATTTTAAAATCAGTCCTGTAGTTTTGGAGCCTATTCATTGCAAACAAACAATCAAATTTTTCCTCTACATAGTATTGATATAGATAATAAAATTTTAATTCATATTTGACACATTCTATACATAGTTTTAAGGTGTCCCCATCTCTGAGGTCATGGATTCACAGTCAGGATGATAAAGAAAATGAGACTTATCTGTATTGTCTTGGGTCTGGGTGTTGTGATAGTTTATGTTCTTTCAGATTTCCTTAATCCAAGTGTTTTAGCGACTTGGGTAATTTTAAACCCAAGCTATGTATGTAACTATTTTTAAGTTCTAAAATAATTTTTCTTTTCAGAAATGCGACGCCATCTTTTGTTTTAATGGACATTCAAAGCTCAACAGTAGTGACATATGTTTACAAATTGCTTGGAGACGAGGTTAAGGTGGAAAGGATTGAATATAAGAAAGCATAATTTATGTTTAACATATAAATATTTATCTGTTAAGTTCTACCATTTATATAAGTAGCATCGGTGAAATTTGTCTGTGCAGAAACTACCAAATTGAAGCTTATATCCAATAACTCTTGCGGTTGCTCCGTGGCGGGGCGAAACTTGTGTAGTGTGAGATTGGTTGCCGTTTGTACATGTGAATATGTGTGTGGACGGTGTACAACAGGTCTCGCAGATGCTGGCTATATGTGGAAGTTGCTAGATATCATGGTTTCACAGATATAATATGAACATCCATACAATTCAAATATACATATATTAAAGTTGTTTTTTTTAGATTAGATAGTGGTACAACAAAATTGCAGAATGTTATCGGAAAACTATGCCAGCCTAGAATAATTATTTAAATCATCATCATCAGAATCATTAAATTCAAAATTATTGTCTTATTTTGAAATATTGTTGTATATAACAGCATGATTTCAGGTTAACATAAAATGATAGATTTACTACTAAACTAATTTCAGTAAGTTTTAAAATAATTTTAGAAATTTGTCAGTTTTGTATGACGCCTAAATTCTACATATATAAATGTCAAAGGGCAGGAAAATTGTATGCTAGTACTGCACCATAATTCTGATGATATGTATTAAGAACCATCTGATGTGACAGTGATAATAATTATTTTCTTTATTATACTCTGATATATTTTTTTTTGTTATAATAACTATAGTAGAAGAATTAAATTTAAGATTGCATGTGCATTTTGTTTATTTTTATTGTTTATCGGAAATGTACCTACTGCTTGACCTGAATTCCAAAATATAAATAAATATCCTTTTGTTATATATGATTCGTTTCTGTATTTTTCAACACAAACACAAGTCAAGAATGTCCTATGTCCACACTGATGACTTTTTGTCTCCTGTCACCGAGCTTTACAATCCTTGCTGCTGGGCGATTCTGTAAAAATTCGAGCCCGAATTTGAATTCACTCATGTGTTTGGATTCATTCACGTCGAATGACTGAATAGTGAAGAAATTCTATTGATTCCATTTTTTGTATTAAAACGAAAAAGCAAATTTATTTATTATACGTGTCTCAGATAGTCTATTCTTATCTCATTTCGTAACTCACTTAATTTATACCACGGAACGTTATAAATTTAATTTATACCAATTCAAGATTAAGCGGATGGCGCTTTTTAAAGTGAATTCGGATATCTGAGTGAATTAGCAATAACCAATGTGCGCATAGCTTAAAAATGAGATTTTAATATCTGATATAATATTTTATAGGGGCTTATGTGACACCACTTTAAACCTAGGTTTCCAGATTTCGTAATTTTACTTAAATATAGAATGTAAAAAACGTAGGATATAGAAACTTATTTCTGCGTAGAACAATTCAAGGCGTGTTTGTGTGCCTTTCAGGCAGCATAATAGATGTAACTCATGTTGTGACATCATCGATAGGGTCAATGACAGGTCCCCTAATACCCGCGCCTAAATAAAGCCGTTTGAAAAAACTATGAAAAATCGTCCTTGTAATAAGCGTTCCTTGACTGATTTTACCTGCTTTATGGTTTTATTTAAAACTACTCGTACGATCAGCGACCATTGGTCCTAGCTTCATAGTTCACACCCGGTTTATAGGCTTCTTCAACAAACATTATCATAATTAATTCATTTAGACAAAATCTCGATATCGAAGTGCTGGGTCGGCGATACAAAAGATAAGTGACTTTCGCAAGGGTCGGTCACAGGATGGACGACCAAAAATTATTCACCTCGATCTCCTCTGTGCTCCGAAACACGTTACACCGACGGCCTCGATTGAATCTGAAGTCGTTAATTCTCACTAATCCGCATTTTGCCCGCGTGGCCGGTTGTAGCGTTAGTCCTTTCTCAATATTCAATTTGATTCGATTTCATCCATAGAAGGCCAGTGTCCCAGTAGTGGGAACATTTATAATGTATTATTCTGGTAATGACATCGTTTTTGTGAATGTCATTACACCTATTAGAGTTGGTGAGTTTCTTGCTCGTTCTTCTTAACAGCCAAAAGACGTCCTGAAGGAGTGATAGGGAAAAAATGTTGGACGATTCAAAAGTACCTACTCTTAAGAAGTCTATCTGAATAAAGATTATTTTGACTTTGACTTTTGATTAAAAGATTGACGATGAGACAAAAGCTCCCTCAAAAATTTGCTCTACCAATCCGCCTCGCCGTTGGGGCCAAGTGGAATAACTTTTTGAAGAATTTCCTCTTCTCTTCTCTTCTCTTCTCTTCTCGCACCACTGAATTTTATTTAACCGGGGAAATCTACTAATCTACTAATTTAAAAGATGCCGTATTTTGTCCTATTAGGGTTGGTTTTTATTGTGTAACTAGCTGGTAGATAAGTGTTTAAATTAAACTAAAAAATATTGTACCATATTTTTACGTATTTATTATTTGCTTTGAAGCGCAGATCAATTACATTGTTTTTTCTTTATAAATACCTATAACAATTTACTACTGAGAAGGGTTTATGCTTAGGCAAATGAATAAAAGGCTGACTAAGCTCGAGAACTTGATTTATTATAGGGTAACAAAAAATTGTAACAAACAAAAAAGAAATATAAAAACAGTTCGTAGGGTTACCTAAATATATTTAAAAAAATAGTTAAATAGAGCAATTACATACCCCGTTTCTGGGTTTTCCGTATTAGGTAGAACTTATTTAAATAATATTAAATGAATATTGGATTTATATGATTAAATATTATTAAATCATGTTCTCGCCGGATGACTTTTTTTACGAAGTGATATTACCTAGAACGAAATAAAGGTCGTACGACGTACCGTTACAATACTTTGACATGTTCATTCATACTTTATTACGGACACGAATGATTAAAATAAATTTGTGGATTTGACACTAGTGTTAAGTATTGATTTAGTTGTTATCCACCAAAAAGACCAAAAAAGGACATATTAAAGTATTACAATTAAGCGAAATATGCCTATAGCCAAAGATCGTTAAGACGTCGCATTCTATGGGTCATACTCCAAACCCATCGGCTTTGGAACCTATGATTGTTTCTTAATGACCAGCCTGGTTACCAAAAGGGGTTGATCGTTTTCTTGAGCCACTCCACGTCTGTACTCATGTTTTTAATGGCTCATTTATATTGGCCGATGGGTTTTGGACACGCGAGTGCGGGCGACGTTTATGCACTCATATCATTGGTCAAAACAATGACAGACCAATGAAAGCGATGAACAGATAGTCTCCGTAAGCCGAAGGTGGATGTCATCTATGAGTGTAAATATAGCATAAGGGTTCTGATATAAACAAAAAAAAAAAAAAAAAAAAACTATAGCAAAAAAACGCAAAGTTACCCTTAAAAACAATATTTCTATTTCTGGTAGGAAAAAATTGATAAGCTTTAGAAAGATTATCGAAAGAAAAAACACTAAAAACAGATAAGATTATCCGTAGAGTAAACACACGCGCTAGAACTCTGATTTACAATCGATAATATTTACCGACTTAAATAAAACACCACCGGGACTCGAACCTGTAGCAGCTCGCACTGTCCACAATTCTATTTAGTGCTATCTTCTGTGCTAAAATCGTTTACTGAAAAATCATGATGTTTGTGATAAAATTCAGGCCAAATAAGCGGAACCATATTTTTTTATTAAGCGTCATAATTTGTTTTTAATAATGCCGTTATCATGGCGTTTCAAGTTACAGCTGCTCGTGGTGAGGTTGTGAACGTGCCTATATCGTATTCACAAACTACATAGGGTGTGTATACGTAGTACGTAGTTCGTATACGACACTTCATCAGACCTCTGAAACCACACCAGATATTCCTTTAGTAGTGTACTCTTATGCCCATTTTCACTTAACTTAGGAGTCGCCTAAAGTGAAATGTATTGCACCAGTGACTAGGTTCCTTTAGGTGGTTACCTAACGAAATAAAGGAATGTCTAAAGTAATGATATTCGTTTTGCAGCGCCTTGCGTTAGGCATTTGTGTAAATACAGGTCATAAATATGTCAAATATACCTATATTTATTTGAAATACGAGTAAAACTAATCTGCTTAGGCGGTTCCTTTATATTAGGCGTTTCCTAGTTAAGCTATGATTTGTTCTAGGTTAGTGAAAATGGCTGTTAGAGTCGGAAAAGAGAAAAGTAACAAAAAGTAAAGAAAGTAAGGAAGGTATAAGCAACTTCACCTTACCTATATGAAATTATTATAGTCGGACGGTTAATATTGATTTACACAAAATCTCCGCCCGACTTCAATAGAAATTTTAATGAATATAATTATTATGAATATGCCTTTAAGATAACTTTTATTTTCTACGTTTCGAAAGTCGGTTATTTTTAGTGCACTTGCCATCTTAAAGTATGGCCTTATGTGATTAGCATGTGCGGATTTCATTTTTACCTGTAAAATTGTCAATTATATCAGCAGACGTGACCTACAACACATTTTTTTATAATTAAGAAACAATCAGTGTTAAAATTAATCACTGTTATCATTAATAATTCTACTAAATAAGGAAAACCTGCTATCTGTTTGTCTATCATTGTCATATAGTCGTTAACCTAAATTGCAATTTACAATCTGAGTGAGTACGTGGGGGCCCGCATCTATATATATAAAAATGAATCGCAAAATGTGTTGGTAAGCGCATAACTCAACAACGCCTCGACCAATTTGGCCAAATCTTTTTTTAAAATGTTCGTTTAAGTTCAAGGATGGTTTTTACGGCGAGAAAAATTAGAATTATTGCTGGAAAAACCCTAAAAATAGCCCTTTTCTTTTTCCCATACAAATGATTTGTAACTAAAACGTAGTCAATTTGAGCTTTATTGCTATGGTATAAAGTTCATATTAAATTACAAGCACTCACTGTTGTCTAAGCAATGTAGGTGTGTTCCTAACGTCAAAGATCATATCTATCAAAACAATGTGCGTGTGTGCGTTGGAGCACAGAATACATAGTTGGAGGAGTTTAATGTCGCGTTTCGAAACTCGCGTTTCTTTTGTATTAGTTTCGGCACGCGAGATAAAATGCATCAGTTTCCACGTCATTACATGTAGGTATTGCCGGAACATTGATGAAAATACGCTCTGTAGTAGCAAAGCTGTTGGGTCCTAGATAGCTCATTGGTTAGAGCAGTCCCTGGATCGCGAATGGGTTCGAGTCCCATTCCGGGGTACAGGTAGATGGATTCTTCCAGCATTTTTCCTTGAGAATGTTTATATATTTTTTTAATTCGAATAGTTTACTTTTATAATGCTGTTGTGTGTAATGTGTTTTTATGATCATAAAAATCTCTTTTTTCTATATTTAATACTATTACTATTAATACATTGCAATAATAATTATGATTCACATGATTAACAATAAAGCGATTACTTACTTTTAAATCCTTATATATGTTTTATTTAATTATTTTTTATTCACAACGCCCTATCACCAGGGTGACGGTTCTGTTCAGGAGAATTTTTTTAAATACGTAGGCAAAAAAACTGCCACATTACAAATCTTTTTGACAGGACGAAGTCTGTCGGGTCAGCTAGTGTTAACATAAAACGTACGCAACTATTTAAAAATTAAGGCATTTGGTACCTTATGCCTTTATGTTAAGGAGTATACAACACGTTTGTTTACAAACAACCGAATAGAAATATCTGACTGTTCGAATGCATGCACCTCAATGCCGTTAGGCGTGAAATGTAATAAAGTTTTTATTTACTGTGAATTAAAGGCCGTATTGGCTTGAATTATTTAAACACTTTTTATTAGTAGAATAAACATAAATAAGATAGTCCTAGACGCCGGTTCCAAAATTAAACTAAAAGTTTATTGTAATAGGTAACATATGCAAGTCTATTAAATTGATAAATAAATAAAATCCGGTCTGACTTTAATCTTCGGAAATACTAATTGGATTATAAAAATTCTTTCACCTACAGGAAGCTACAGCATAAGTATTAACATTAGTTATAATTTACGCAGGATACGCTTGTATAATTATAATAATAATATGTCTGTCCAATTTATAAGTTTGGACGGTTAAAAGTTTGAATAAAACTAATATACCTGTAAATATTTATACAAAATTGAATAACACTTGATTTCATAAAATCACATTGTACACAAGAAAAAAATTAATACAAAAATATAGCAACAGAAGATCATATTCAACTTATTACATTCATCCATACCTAAAGTAATATAAACATAGACCTTTGCTATAATCCCAACATGAATTAAAGTTTTTTTTTTAAATAAATGCGTATTAAAACGCTTCTTAGATAGCAAATTTTCTCGTATAAAAAAAATTTGCCTGTTTATAAGAGTTTTAGATTCAAAATATAGTAGATACTGTCTTTGACTGTTTTCTTAATTGAACTTCTGTATGATAAATGGATCCTGTCTCTAAGACAAGCACATGTACATACCGGTTCACGAGTCCCCCACCCTACGGAGCCAGTTAAATAAAACCAATCCGGCATTCTTACCAGCCAGTAACCGGTGTTTCAACGGCAGTCAAATGAAACGAGCGCCCTTTCCCGCTCGTGTTAAGTGACAATTTATTTTTTAAATAATTTTTTAAATGTGTTTTTATTGCGTGGCGTTTTGATACACGAGGTGGTTTAAGTTTACAAAATATTTAAAATGGCGGTCTCACTAATTAGATTAGGATTGAGATCCGTTACATTCAATTTGGAGAGGAGTGCAGTTATAGTATCTAGTTCCAGTGCCCAGAATCATTTCAAAGTAAGTTATATGATTTATGATTATGTCATTCACATTTGGAGACGTGTGTGGTTCTTAGAAAGTTGTCTATGCGGAACTTTCTATCCATGTGGTAGAAGAAGAAGCAACCAGCAAGCAATTAGGCATTATATCGATTTATCATTTGGTAGTATCAAAATATCAATTGATCACCAAAGTAAGTATAATATAGTTCATTCCTTGTGAGTTACAAGATTTCCCGAATAGAAGGTAGGAAATTAATTATGACGTAGGTAGTAAACGAGCTTTTAAAAACTTGATTAAATGTTAAGTAGGTATTTTTCTATATCGGTGTTTTATCACTTACATAAAACAGCTTTGAAACAGTATATGTACCTGCACATCTAAGATTTTTTATAATTTAAATTCAACAAATCAATATGTTTTTCTAGCGTAAAAAAATATGTGATTTTATTTAAGCAAATTTTTGCTAACTCGGTGCAAACATTATTTATGTGTGGATTTTCGAATTTGAATCGTAATGGCTATAAATAATAAATGTATGGATTTGGTCCAGTAAATATAATAAGTAAGTATACCTTTACAAATGATATCATATCATTTTATAATAAAAACAACGTGATAACCTTATTATTATCATATTAATAGGCAGCCGGCCAATATTAAATAAGGTTTATTATTGTAATTTGTCTCTTAGTTGGAGACTTTTAAGTTCGAATTCCAAACATTATTAAAATACGATAAGAAACAGCAAGTTCATAACATTCGGTAATGTATGAGTAGGTATTGTATGTAAAACAGTAGGTAGTTTGGTGGTAGCACAAAAGATTACGTAATTAAATATTTGCATGAAGTCTTAAGACAGTTCATTGGACATACTTTAAGGTACCTAAGTGTTAAAAAAAGCAAATAAATTTATTACATTTACAGGATATGCTTCCCTTAACTACTTATTTTAAAAGTAGGTACCTACAGAACAAGCACCTATTAATAAAAATAAAGAAGTGCTTACCATTATATTTTAATAAAAAGCTACCCCAGTTCGATGAAAGTAAACCAAAGACATTTCACGGATTTTTATGTAATATTCATTAATGAAAGGACGCAACCATCTATTTTACATAATGAAGAAGGTGTTGATGTTCTTGGTTCAGAAAATGGTGATGACAAAAATTATAATTTTGTGGACTGGTCATCTATAATTGTTCTTAAATTATCAACATATATAAATATAATTACATTATACATACTATGTTACATCTCTATAATTAATATACACAAATGTTTACATTCTATTTATCGCAACAGAAGTTCGATGACCTCACATGTGTAGCTCTGCAAACAAATTGTAAAGGCGTGCTTTCATTGTGCTTTTAACATGACTAAGTGACAAAGTATAATTTTAACCTTCTTACAACCTTTGACATATTTATTTTCATTTGTTTCTGTCACAATATGACAACTTCAGTATGGACCCATATTTCATTTATTTATTTTATGATCTACTCTTTCAATATTGAAAATGCGATAAGCTTCTATGCAAAGTTTGTAGTGTCAGCGCTAATGATGAAAAAACCATCACAAAAACTGTATCTCCGACCAGTTTCAAGGTTATTTAACATTAAAAAACATCAACACGCTTCACTAATATGTACTGGCGGTACCTGCCCGCCATTAATAAATCTATAAGTACAAAAAAGGACGAACGGCTGCGAACCCACCATGGCGGCCTGTCTTTTGGCGCGAAACAAATAAAAGTTGTTTCTAAGATGTCGGTGTTGACATCGTCAAATGCTTACAGCCAAGAATAATAATAAGAATTGTAACGCTGTTTATCTTTTGTTTTTTAAATAAGTATGACGTTTTAAAACGAAAGTAAAAACTTGGTTAGTGGGACTACAGTCTCATGTTTTTTACTATTTGTCTAATAATCCTATTAATGTTCGGTATTAATTCAGATGACATTTTTGTCGAGCTTTAGATATTCGAATTTCATTCTCACTGATATTGGGGTTTGATTAAAATATCTGGTATAAAAGCCCTCTACTTTTCTATTTTTAAATATATTTTAGTTGGAGCTTATCGCACTTACGCGCGCGGTGTACCGTGTGTCATGTATAGACCACAGAAAATTTTAATATGGTCACGGGATATATATTTTTTTATTTAGTTTATGTCAATAAAATGCCACGTAGCACGGATATTTCACTGGGAAGAATTGAGAAGAGCTTACTCAGCAACGACTTGTTCACCCGTTTTAAATTTAAAAAACTATCTCAAACGACAATAATGAAAAATCATATTAATTTCTTACTAACAACACAAAATAAACGTTTGATTACAATCGGTGATTTTTGTGTTCGATTTAGCGGTAGTTCTCGAAGGCAGCCTAAATTGTGATTTCCTCTTCTAGAGGCGCTAGGTCATTGCTCTTACTGTATTTTGTCTATGGCTAGGCGATACGAATAGAAAGCGTCACGCAAGGCTTAACCTGGGCCTGGGCATAAAACAGTTAGCCATGTACTTTCTATATTTGCAAAAGTACAATAAGTTTTCTTCAAATCATGAAACTATTAGGTAGGAAACAAACACTTAATTTTGTGATTTTTACAGTTGTTTCTTCAAAAGCCTTATCTAATTTTATGTAACAGTATTTTTTTACTTTCCCTTTGTTCGTGTAAACAAATTTGACCTTTACTCAACGTCTTGTATAGCCAAGGTAAACGTGGGACGACGATACGCTGGACACGTAGCTACGTTGCGTTGCCATAGTTTATTGACTGCCCTTTATACTTTTTAAGAAATGGTTTTGTGAAGTTTTGATCAATATTCCTTAATCCTTAATTTTGATTATTATTTTCATCGTGGTTTCATTACTTTTTTGGAGTTTCGATTGTTAATCTCGATTGGTCGTTTTTGTAAATTTGGTCGTTGTTTTCGATGTTCCTATTATTTTTTCTTAGTATCGATTCTTTTTAAACGTTTTTTTTTGTTGTAATTTTGGTTACTTTTCTTAGATAGATTTAATTGTATTTTTTCTGTATTTCTATTGTATTGTGATAATTATCGCCTAACATCGCAGAGAGATAGAGGTGGTTGAAAATCACCGCCATCCGGGAGTACAATCCTGATTCACCATTGGTTGAACTGAACTAAGCTGAACATTTAAAATGGCTGATGTATGTTTGTTATGAGAAAGCGATAAAGATGTTTTCAATTTCATTTTTGATTGTTTTCCCGTGGATAATTTGACTTTTTTTTCCTAATTTTAATTGTAAAATTTTGTATTTTTTTTTAAGTTTATTTTTACTGAGTTTCGATTTGAGTTTTGATAGTTTTTTCATATAGGTATTTATTCATTGTTTCTATTCCTGTTTTCTTAGTTTTGATAGATTTTTTGTAATTTTAGTTTTAATTTCGTATTTCAATTGTTTTGAGAGTCCCGCACAAAAAAAGGAAACTGAACCCTCACACTTTAGATTGATCTTTATAAGCTTAATCATTTCTTATACTTGCAACTTCATTGAATATGCGTTTAAATGCAATACAAGATTTTCTTGTTGTTAACCCAACTGTATTCCAATTTAACAGCGTCCACATTTAACAAATAACTTTAACTTGTTACTATAAAGTCAATTTTAGCACATACGGGTGTTCAGATTGTCATATCACGCAAATTGACCTCGAAATGATTGGCGAATTGGTTCACGGATACAGCATTCGGATTGGTATGATAAGTAGGTATATGTCAATTTTGCCTAAATTGAAGGCAACGCTTCGATATTTAATATGCTTGATTCTTTAAAAAACAGACAAGAAATGTCTTATTTTATATCTGCAATTAAGGAAAAGGGCAACACGTGAACAACATAAAATAAAATGAGTATTAGACTAAAACCAACATTGCTCTGATCAAGTCGCATTATGGAAACCTGGAACAATAAAGACTGACAAACGCACACAGACACGACGATATATTTTAAATAATAAAGGTAGTTGTCCTGTATTGACTCTGTCTTGAATCGAATCCAAAACTTGAGACAGTGACCACATTAAAATCGGAGCCATTCGGCCACGTAAATAGACAGTCTGAAATTGTATTTTATCTTTTTATATATTTTGTTTATGTATCGTATTCAGTCTTCCATTTCGGTGATTTATTGACTTATGAAGGTCCCCCATTAGAATCTGATCACTACATATCTGATCATCAGATAGGTGACCGATATGTTGCGATCTGCATGTCTCGGAAACAGTCCAGCTTGCATTTATAGCACCAACCTGCCCCTGGGTGTGGGTAGTGGATTACAGCCTTCTCTCCAAACATATGGACGTAAATATTGTGCTGATGATTCAAGTCTGAGGATAAGTTTATATCGATCTATAACATTTGAAGTCGTTCATCAATGAAATGTACCTACAGTACAGACTGAACAGTTTTGTTATTATATGTTTTATAGCCTTTATAAATAAATTTGTGATTATTCGCTTTCATACTGAGATCCTTTTATTTTTAAACTCAAATATGTAAAAAATACTTAACATAACATAAGCCTTTTTGTCGATAGTCAGGTTTTTTTTCAAAACGCGAGTATTATTAAAGAAGTTATGTATTTATAATCACATTTAAAACGAAACAAAATTGCTTCTTAGTACGGCGCCATCTTTTCTCTACAGTCAGAGATTAGTAGTCAGCGACCAATATTGTTTGATGATGGTTTAAGATAGAGGAATACAAAACAAAACTTATATTACCTATAAATGCTTACAATAATATTGTCTTTGATTAAATACATAAAAGTCGGAACGATATTTTTCCGATATTTCCAATAACCATCATAATTTGTGTACACAATCCGAACTTCTTTCATTATTTATTTCATCTTTATTTTGAAATGAAAATGTTCTGAATTTTTTAAGTTTTTTGCAACCTTTGGCTTTGTTTTAATAAAAATAAGGATATTTATAAGTAAGGATGGCAAATGATCAAGGATTTGCGGTATTAAATTAATTCAAAGTCAAGTAATGTAGTAAACAAATCAACTGTACACAAGTTACTGGAGTTTTAAATTGTATTTTATCTTATCAATAACGTAAACAGGAAAGCTGGTTATGCCCCTGATTATTTTTCAATTCCATTCCGCAAACATCGAAACTAAATATTTATTGACCTCCAAATTGGTATTGTTGTTGTGTTGTCTGCTGGTAGGCTACGTGATTGTAGGCAGCGCACTACACAATCAAGGTCAGTTTATTGTGTATTTATTTAATGGCAAAATCATTACCCGGAACGTTAATATTGGAAGCAATGATGTAAATCATGGATGTTCCTATGTCTTTTGATATGATTCCCAATTCAATTGCTACCTTCTGAAGCTTAAGATTGATCATAATTCTTAAATTATGTTTGGAGCTATCCAATTCCATTCCATCGCTTACAGAGCTTTCATCTTCTGGTCTATAGGTATGTGCTTCAAAATGTATGCTATATTTTGTGTATCGCTGGTTCAATTTAAAGCAAAGATGTAAATATACTTCATGATCAATGAAATGTTGAAATGAAATGTATCTGTTTCATTTGCAGTGTCCAGTTAAGATCCGATACTACTACGGATGTTGGATCTGTTCAACTTAAGCTCTGTTTTGTTGATGCACCTACTATACTCGTGCCGATATTGGAGCTTTTATAGAATTCATTATCAGTTTTCTATCGCGATTTTCACAATTCAGTATAAATGCTGGACGCATGATGGTGCTCAGATGGCCCTTTCCCATAGCAGAATTGCAGAAAAATACTGAGATGTCCGAAACACTGTATTAGTGAGTAGATGACCATCTATATACCCGAGCTGACCTTAATACACACGAAAGAGGAACATATTTGATAAAGGCTGTTTGTAAACAATCTGAATAGGTACACTAAAAACGTGTTATAGATTAGATTTTTAGTTGCAAGTGTCTTACCTAAAGGTACATAGAGTTTATTCGATTGATGATTTCGTTTTGTTCGAGGATAAAATACGCATTTTAATATCTATATTAATACTAATGTTGCTATCTCACAAAATATCTTAGTCAGAAAAAAAAACATAAAATATTAAGAACAAAATCCACCGGTTGTTTTCATTTAGATATAGGTTTATTTTGAAGGTTACAATAAATCACCACAATATGCGAACAAAATTTAAGAACAATTTATATATTAAAATGCTTATCTAACAGGTTATTAAACCAGATTAAAGCAAAACATGTTATGTAAAAGGTAATCGGTTTCGTCATGACTTGTATAACAATTTTATATCTACCTACTACTTAGGTAGGCAATTATTTGTTTTGACTTTTCAAGCCTTTTTAACCCCTAGATCCATACTTATTTTATAGTAGCTGTTTTCCCGCGACAATTTTACTAAACTTATGTCATCCGCGTATATTGTAGCCTTCCGCAGGTGAAAGAATTTTTAAAACGGGTACAGTTTCTGTCGGAGCCGATGCAATGCAAACAAACAATATTTTTTTTTTATAATATAAGCACCTATAACTAGATACAAACAAAACGTTAGGTCTATTAATTAGGTGCGCGGTGTATGGCCTTCGGGCCGATCCCGTGCATCGCCTTCCATGCGAGTAAAAAAAAAGTCTATTAATTAGGTACCTAACATTTTGTATTTTTAGGGTAAAATGGGAACTCTGTTAGTAAGACTCCGCTGTCTGTCTATCAACAGGCTGCTGTCTGTCACCGCTGTCTGTCTGTCTCATGAGCCGTGAAAGTTAGACAGTTGAGATTTTCATAGCTGATGTATTTCTGTTGCCACTTCAACAACAAACACTAAAAAACAATAAAATAAATATTTAAAGGCTAAAGCTTTTGTTGTATCTTTGAGGAAACACCACCATTATGACTTTTAGAATAAATACAAAATAGACTTACTGTTGTAACTCCATTTATTGGTTAATCTCTTTACATCTTCAATCATAGCGAGCGGATAAAAGTAAGATGGCGTTGCCATAGAGTTGGACTTCTCTTCTATCATAGGGATGTGACACATACACAACAGCTTTCATACAACAAACGTGATATTTTGCCCGTTTTCGGTGCGGACCCTTCGTGCGCGAGTTCGAGTCGCTCTTAGCCGGTTTTTCTTATATAAAAATGGGCAGGCTAGAGGTTATACAGTTATGTAAAGTACCTACACATGTTATTTGTAAATAAATGTACACCATTTTGTCGCGGCAATCTATTGTTCTCATCATTACAATAGCCTTTTGGTGATCCAGTCTTGGATAGACCATTCTCCTTCACCTCCACTCCTGGCGATCTTGTATGCTACTCGTCCAGTCTCACCTACGTTTTCCAGTCTGCCACATTCTCTGGTATACGTTCTCTGGTCTTCATTCCAGGACTCGTCTTGTCCAGCGATTTTAGCAGCATTCTAGTACATTCTGTTGTTATGAAAAGTTTAATAGGCACTTCATGTGACACTACTTTCTATGAGTGGTTTTGTGTCATCTACCTACAAGCGAAACGGCTATTTGATACAATGGGAAGTGAGACACCAACTGGCTTGGAAAGAATAGAAAATGGCATTAACTTTACCGTGACGGTACTAACAAAAAATATAACTGTACTACAGCACCTACTTGCTGTAAAAGATTAACGGGTGTAGAGAGGTGAAAAGGAAAACTTAAACAAACTACCTATATTTATTTAGCTTTTGAATTCTGCAGTTACTTATCATAAGTACTCGTAGGTACATTTTACATACAATTTACAAAATCAAAGTGTTGATTGCCAAGACAACGCGCATTGAGAGAATATTAAATAAAAACCAACAGATTGTTTAGTCGATTAATTGTCAGTCTTGTGTGCAAAGAATAAAGTTTATAATAATTTGGTACTCATTATTGAGTGAACACAACACACAGGTCAATGAACTTTATCGTTGCACATCGATGCGAGTCGAAACGCACGGTCTATTTATAGAATGCTGTTGCAAATATTTTGCTTACTATTTTAAATAGTCTCCACGTATTTATTCATTGAATACGATTAACTAAAATACCGACCAAGTGCGAGTCAGACTCGTGCACGAAGGGTTCCGTACTGAAAACGAGCAAAAACAGATTTGTTTTTGGTATAGGAGCCCTATTTATTTATTTTATTCTATTTTTTTAAGATTTCAACTGTTTAATTGTCACGGTTCATAAGATACAGCCTGATGACAGACGAACAGACAGACAGGAAAAAAACTACCTAAAGGATTTTCATTACATTTTTTAATAGTTGGAGTAATTTCTGAGGAATGTCTTGGTGTATATTTATTTAAAGGTTTACATATATTCATTGACTTAAATATGTATATGTTTATAAATGACGTCTGAAAAAACTGATTGGTAGCATACATGCATTGCACTCTGCGCCTTAAATTTTCAAGCAACCTTCTTAAGCGCCAGTTATAAATGGGTGATCAAAATATATACTTGTACTATTGCGAGCTCCTATTGAGTAGCTCGGTAGCGTAGTGGATAAGCGCCGCGGCCCGCGATCGTAGTCGTTAAGCAACTTTCGCAAGGGTCGGTCACGGGATGGGTGCCCAAAAAATTATTATCTCGAGCTGCTCCGTGCTTCGGAAGGCACGTTAAGCCGTTGGTCACGGCTGCATTTGCAGTCGTCAATACCCTCCAATCCGCACTGGGCCAGCGTGGAGGGTCATGGCCCATCCTCCTTAACCATCCATAAGGAAGGCCTGAGCCCCTGCAGTGGGGACGTAAAAGGGCTGGTGATGGTGATGTGATTGCGAGCTCCTTCGGGATTCGTGTCTTAGGATGTTCGTTCCGTCTGTACTGGCAGTTGCTGACACCTACAATCCATATTGAGACCGCCTGGTTGATTATAGCTTGTCTTCCCTAATCAATTCCATCCATAGGGAAGGCCCATGCCCCAGTATTGGGGACATTGGTAGTCATCCTATCTTGGTGATTAATTATATCCACTCTCATTATTTTTCAGTTATTCCACACTAAACCAGTATGCCAGAACGGCGTGTGCTACCTGCAACAGGAGCGATCCCGCGAGGAGCTGGAGAAGAGCATCAGCGCGCTGCGGAGGTACAGCAAGCACCACGGCAGACCAGAAGAGGACCGCAGGAAACGGAAACAAGAGAGCGATAGCGACAGTGACTCGGACAGTGACACAGAATGCAAAGCACTGGAACGGGTGAGCCTTTTATATTGTCGTCTTTTGATCCAGTCTAGGCTAGCTATTACAAACTGTAAAAGGCGAAAACTAAAAAACGCTATTGGTGCAAAAATCTACGGCAGGAGACCTTCCATTGAGATGAACCGATAAGAAACCCGGCAAGAGCAGCTTTTTTCTCTCATTTCATACGGAGCAGTCCGATTGAGAATTGATTTTATTAGAATATGAAGTCACTGTTAATCGCAACATTAAAAATAACAGAACCAGAATAATGTGCCGTGATACCTATAATACGCATTGATACGAAAGATGAGGACGATTGGCATACAATAAACAACTTTCGCGAAGATCGGTCATGGAAAGTTCTAACGAGAATCTTTGCATATTTGGTTCTAAAACAACGTTCATTAAGGTTATGGCCCGTGTTATGCTAATATTATAAAGAGGAAAGGTTTGTTTGTTTGCACTGAATAGGCTACGACTGGATAGACTTTTAAAATTCTTTCATCTTCAGGGATCATACGCGGGTGACTATAATTAGCTTGGTACTTTTTGTCGTTACATTTATAATTCAATAATTTTTCATTATTATTTCTTGCAGTCTGAATTTTGGCGCCGCAAAATGCGCACTGTCCACAACATCCTGGACGTAGACAAGGACGGACTGATCTCATTCAACGACTTCGTGCTGTTCGGGGAGAGATTCAAGGCTCTCGGCCACCTGGACGAATTACAGGCGAAAGAGTTCTCAGATATTATTAAGGTAAAATTACATTCTTCCATTAAAAATACAAAAGATTAGGCGCAGTCGTTTTAAAGATAGTGGGGAATTTCGCCTCTTTTTTTATATTCACAACAAGCCCAAGCAAGTGATCATACGAATTATTAGGGCATAATTTTCAACCAAAAACTATTTCCACGTCATCACTCTCAAATAGTTTCATTTACAACTAATGTATTGGTATCTATAAAATAATACAGGTTTGGTCTGACTCTATTTAGAAAATTTTCCTTGATGTGGATTGACATACGATTTAGCACCGTACTACACAGCCTGTAGGTCTGCCGCGTTACTGAAGACCTTGATCGGTCAAAATAAAGCCTTGAATGATTTGTCAATGTGGAAGATCAATTTTCAGCAGACAAATCAGAATTGGTCTTTCGAATTCTAGACCTATCCTGATTGGTCTGCTGTCAGTCACATCTATATTTCTACATATTAATTAAGACTAGTTACGCGGTAGAGCCACTGACCTTTAACATATCGGGAAAAATGGAATCTTCTCTATCTGCACACCTATGTCAGTCACAGTAAATTCGATCTTATTTCTCACTATTAAGCTATATCTTTTTTATTTTATAGTTAACATGGGAGGAGCAATGGGGTGCGATAGACCCATACAATTTCGTGACAGTGGAGCAGTATTTAGAAGATATGCATCACGTCCTCAACGACAAGACACTCAAGAAGAAGGCTCATCGTTGGCTACCATATTTGTTCAAAGTAAGTTTACTATTTATCTGTATTTTAATTAATACAGAATTTAAAAAAAAAAGTAGTTTTGACTTTATGGCTGGCGAACTCAAACTAATTTATTTATGAACCAGTGTACCCATCAATAGATAGATATACTGCTAGGGAACAGACCTTGCATTTACATGAAATCGAATAGAGAATGGAATATAACCCACCAATCCCCACCGGTGGGTACCGGTGCGGATTGATAGGTGTTAATTGCAGAAGCAGCCGCGAACTAACGACTTAACGTGTCTTCAGAAGACGAAAGAGCTCTAGATTACTAATTTTTGTTAAAATGTCAAAGTAAATTTTAGCACCATTATCTCTAAGTTTACTGACTATACTTTATTTTTTCCCGCAGGCGGTGGACAAGGATAATTCTGGCTTTATATCGGTGAAAGAGTTCAAGCTGTTCTTCCAGTGTCTCGGGCTGGACAACGAACACGCGGCCGTCGCCTTCGCGGTCATAGACACTAACGGGGTGCGTATTAAACAAAACAATAATAATGCTCCTTTCTAATATTTCTGCGCATACATTTAATGAAACTTTCGAACGGGATAAAAGAGGGTAAGTATAGATAACTCAACTCGTAGTAAAAAAGTAGATACTCAAATGTATACGTTGAGTAATTAACGCCTTACCCTTTCGGTGAATTAAATGATTTACACGTAACAAATAGGGTTATCGTCATAAATGGGAAAGGAAATGTAAGAAAAGCAGAAAGAAGAAAACATGGTATGTGTAAGAAACATTGAGATGATGGTTGATCGAGAAGTACGGAAGAAGAATACATATTGCACATGCGCAATACAAAATAATTCCGAATATTGTTATTTTGTTTAAATTAATAAGTGATTTGAGTTTTTGAAACCATCCTATATTAAGGACACTATGTATATTTAAAATTGTCCACATTATTCTAAAATATACCTCCATCAACTGCGGAGACATCCAAGAATTGAATAATTTTAAATATTTCATTTTTATTGTTTCAGGACGGAAAATTATCTTTGAAAGAATTCGTGAAGTTGGGAAAAGACTTTTTCTTCACAGAAGACGAGTCTAGAGTGTCCAAGATGTTCTGGGGTCCCCTGACTGAGATCTAATACAATCTCAACTCAATACTGTTAGGAATAAGAGTCATCGATGTATAAGAGTTAGGTTATAGTTTTCAGTGAGTTATTGAATATTTTTTGTCTATATATTTATTTAATATAGACAGTTAGGTAGTTTATTTTAGTTAGGAGATATAGAAGACTAATTAATGACAAACAAACTTATGACAATAATTTAATGAATTTTAAAAGAAAATAATACTTAAATATACAGTAAATACCATTAAAGACGATTTACTTTAAGTAATAATATGAATAATTCGTAATATTTTTGATAAAATATCAAAAAGTATACACGACAATTGTATTTCAATAAATGAAGACTTCTGTTTAAGAAGACAATAATGAACAAATAAATGAATGCATTCCTATTGCATTATTTTATGTACTGTGACTCATTTATTTTCAAATGAAATAACAGAATCTCAAATAAAATATGGACAATACGAAACTTTGTTTTATTTTTATGCAAATGAGTCACCATACCCAGGTTTTTGAGTAACTCTTTGGCGCGATCTTTGATTGCTAAGCAACTTTCGCAAGGGTCGGTCATGGGATGGGTGAACGAAAAATATTATCTTGAGCTATTCTGCGCTTTGGAAGGCACGTTGAGGCGTTGGTCCCGGCTCCATTATATATGTTTCTGGAATTTAGCTATAATTATATATTTCTGAAATTTAGCTATAACAGTCGAACTTCTAACTTTCTCAATTACGATAGGTGAAGTAAGGTAAGTGATAGGTATGGTACTGCAATTTGAAACTTAAAGAGAACATAATAATATTAACCCTTTTCATACATTATAATGACAGACTGTGCAGTCTCAGTGGATAGCGAAGGGTTACGCGTTCTTCTGTCTCTTTCTAATAGTGGTTTTCAGGTGACAGGTAATCCGTTCTACTTTTCAAATCTTTCTGTCATACGTCTACAGAGGTTTGTTATAAAATTGTTGGATTTTTACCCTTTAAACAAACAGGACTTTTGTTAATTTAAAAAATGAAGTTTCAATATAAATCTTTATTAATATCAAGTTCTCATAACATTATGAAATGATAGCAACACACAATTATTACAAAAAAAAAATACTAAGCAGAAATCAGAAAAAGGAAACCGATAAGTCAATTTTTTAAAACAATCTTAAGTACTAACAACATCTAAATTTAAGTAAAAAAAAAAACAGAACTTTAAGAATAAAATAAAGCGAGAAACCGAATAATTTATCATTTCTTACAAAATCGATCGATTAAGTGTTAAAGTATACAAAAGCAATATAGTACTTTGGTCACGCCAATTTGATAGTTTTTTTTTAATGCGACGAGTCTTAATAGAATACGTTATATTATTGATATCTATTTTAAAACATATCATTGAATAAAAGGCACCCAAAAAATAATTTGAAAATTTTATGCGATTTCTTACTAAAGAAACAACACAAAGAAAACCTTTTTGAAATTACATTTAATTTTGATCCTTATAGCCGTACAAATAAGATCAATTTTGTTTTAATAAAAGAGTAGCATGAAAAACATATAAAGTTCTACTTTTGCATATTGTAATTAATATTTACTTGAATGAAAGTCGGTCGGGGCGTCTTTTTTTTTTAAATAAAGCGAAACCTATTTTCTAAGTAACAATATTAAAAATATATTAGTACTATACGATACTGAGTTGATCCTTGAGCAGTTTAGTTTCTTCGATCAATGAGGATATTTGGCTGGTTCTGAAAATAAAGATACGTTTAATTTGGTTTAAGTCGACTTTATTGTAAGGAAAATAGTCTATAGTTCACGGGATGTAATAAAGTTGCTAAAATCCACTGAATTCGAGCAAAGCTATTTACTTTGATGTTACTACAAAATGTTAAATTACTACAATTAATTTCAACTTTTCTATCAATGCATTTAGAATTAAAATCAAGTGGAGAATTTTGACAGTTCCGTATAACCTGACCATTCTGTTGAATATACATACTCTATTTGTGTTGCCAGCACGAGAATCTTTCGAATTTGTTTATATAGCACAATAATATGTACATAGATAATTATTCTAATTCACTTAATAATTATTCTAGTTCACTTAACAGTCGTAGATGGCGTTGCGCAAATATCAATGAGGAAGTATCAAAAAATATATATTAGTTCCCGAAATCAAACTAGATGCCGCTACGGTACGTTCTTGATTTCTCCATGACAACCCTTCCGGTTTTCTTTTATGTTTAAAGGTAAAGTAGTTTTCAAAACTCAATAAACAACTCATATTCCATTTGTACTTTTTCGTATTTGTATTGATATCTAAGTTTCGAACTTTTCAATTTTCAGTTTTCTAATATGTTAGTTAAGAGGAACGGAAATGACTGTCTTTGGTCCAATCGTTTCCTGCAAAAATCAACTTTTGCTCGAGTCGCCATCTAGTTGAGGTGCTTTTTTAATGCTTTCGTTTTTTTTATACTTCCTCATAAACAAGTTGAATATTCTATTTGGGAATAATAACAAATCTAAAATAACATGTATAGTACTTACTGTTGCTGCAATATCGACGAGATGGTGTCACTGTGAGACTTGCCCAATGCTATATCCTTCTTCTTATATTCTTCTTCCCATTTTTTCATCTGCAGAAATAAGTTACAAGTTACAGTTCAGCGAGTTTGCATTTTCATATTTATAAAGAGATAAATCTAATTCTCATTAACGAATACGATCGGAAGACTAGTCACTGTGACAGAATGATTAAGACTTTAATGCGTTTACTCTAGCAATCTAACTAGCAACTGTCACAGCACGTTAAGTGTACTCGTGCAGAGCTCGTCAAAAAACTTACACTAAGGTAAGTTTTTTGACGTTAACGTTCACTGTCGTTAACCCGGTCAAAAACCCGGTTGAGTAGCTTGTGCACTTATCCGTTTTTTACCTAATCGGAGCGGCGCAGTGTAGGGAAGCTCTCTTTGAAGCTACACGTCACTTACGCTAGGTACGATGAGATTTTTGGAACGTCGGTAATTGCGTTCGAAGACGTAGAAAGGTGCCTAAATAATGACCTGAGTGGTAAGTGTAAGTTTTACGCTAACGCGTTCACTAGTGAGCGCGTTAAGAATTTGTATGGAGATTTGTAGTTCTTGGTAGTTACCGCTAGGGGCGCTGTATCGGATTCCATACTAAAATCTTAACGCGCTCACGATCGGCAGTGAACGCAAACGTCAAAAAAACTTACACTAAGCGCCCTGATCATTTTACATTCAGATGAAAAAACTTATACCTTTACTAATTTAGACCTTATTGATAGCTTTACAGCATTATTCACATACAATAGCTAAAAATATCTGCAACATTAGAATAAAATTACTGATAATGGGTTGGTACTTGATGTTTAAATTTATAAACGTGCTATTTTTTATCGAAGTTTTGTAAAATCAACTTTAAGCGATTACAGAGATAGACCAATCAGTGGCGCCATTTCGTAAACAAAAAGAAATTAGTGATATGCTAAATGAACTTTACGAGATCAGTTGACTGTATTATATATAGGCATAATTTTATACGCGTGGTGTAGTTTCTTTGAGCAGAAATATTTTTCACTTAGAATACTTCTTTTTTTTAATTTATTTATGACACAAACAGTCATTTCAAATTTTATTAAATGCGAAAAAGACATTGAGTGTCACTTAATTACTTCTCTTAATTCTGTATTATTACTTCTGTTATTAAATATTTATCTATACTTATGAATTGTCTAAAAAAAATTTGATAATGACAAATTTCCAGGCAAACTTTCATCCCCTATTTTTCGCGATAAAATGTAACCTATGTCCTTTCTTAAAGTTAAGTCTATTTACTATATTAATGTCTATTAAGATGGGTTCAGTTGTTTAGGCGTCTAAGCGCAACAACACTTATTTATCTTACCTTAAGTTATCGATACTTTTAATACGATTCTAAAATCTAGCTAAGTATCGATACTAGAACCATATGCTGATCAAATTAGAACTATACCAAGTTTGCCAAAGCATATGCAGTGATATTAACCAACTATATAAAATCATCATATAAAATATAGCATTTTATAATCTACAATAAATATTGATTATAAGTTTCTTGGAAATTAACAATATCGCCAAAATAAATATCGATTTGAAACAAATCGATTAAATAAATTGCGCGGTTAAATCGATTTTCATAAATAGCACCATCTATGCGCCAAATGAAAAAACTCGAAGCATTATTACTTACAAGTAGATTATATAAAAAACGGCGCCATCTGTAGGTATATATGATCGACATTAGAAAAACATCGATATCATCATCGTAAGTCCAACATCGATGTTCGATATTTAATCGAAAACTAAACATTTATGATTTTTTTGCAATAATTCACAAAGAAATAAAATATAGTGAAATCTTGAAATTTATTAAGAAAAAGTAATTTTGATAAAGAAGAATCTTTTAATCTATTTCTTTGTTGATAAAGAGTAGAGTCAGCTATTGTAAACATGTGTGTAAAATGTGTATTTGATGATATGTATGTATAACATATATGACAATTCAGTTTTAATCAAAAATATCATAATTTCAATTGATATAAATATTATCAAATATTAAATAATGCATTGGTCTTGTGTGAGGCAGTTAGTTAACAATGATGATTGATTTCGTTGTAACGTTATTTTTTGTATAGCAACATCGATGTTAAGACATCGATTTTTTGCTTTCAACATCGTTGATTATCGAAAATCGATGTTCATCGATCGAAGCAGTTAGTATCGTAATTTTCTTACTGGCAACTCATTTATTTTTGTTCTCAAAATAACCTATAAAAATTATTGTTTTTAAACTGCTTACCGGAAAAATTATGGGAATAATTATTCAAATTTAATGTATCATTTTTTAGCTTCTTGTGAACGTGTTGTCACAAGAAGCTAAAAAATGATACATTTAATTGTCGTTAATCTTTTTCACTTATCGTTTAATTTTATTTTAATACTACTCTTACATAAAACGAGACTGAAAAGTAGTGCCAATATTTATTTTTCGTCTTTTGATTATTAAAACTTAAAGATAAACGAAAGAATTGTTTTATATTTTTGTTTATGAGATCGTAACATCGTCGTTTAATTTTTTTGTATTTTATTTACATTTTAAGTATTTTATTTTAATACTAGTCAAATGTAAAATAAGGCGCAACATTTGTGACAATAATTATTTTTAATTTTGTTATTGTTTAAAATAACGAAAGAATTATATTATATTTTTATTTTTGAGACCATAACGTCGTTGTTCAGTTTTTTTTATTGTTATTTTAAGTAAGTATTTTATTTTAATACAAGGCACATGTAAAATAGGACTGAAGATTCGTGACAATTTTTTTTTTATTGATTATTATAATTTATTTTTTGCGACAATAAGGTTGTCATTTTGTTGGGGTGCTCATTTAATTTTTATTATAATAAAACGTTTAAAGATACTGAGAATTTTTATTAATAATTATATTTGGTTTCATTATTCCTTACCTTGAAAGTTTAAAAGAACATTTGCTTTGATTTTTAGTTTTGAATTGTTAATTTTTTTATTCATATTATTTTTTTTTATCTGTTATTATTGTTAATATGAATCTCTTAGGGTTATTATTGGAATAGGAAAAGCATGTAGGATTTTAAATAATAGAAAAAAAAACGATTTTTTCGCAAAAATCGATTATTGACAAATCGATTGATAATTTATTAAAGAAAATCGAGATTTATTAAATCGATTATTTTCTATTAATCTCACATCCCTAATGCTTTGTATGAATCAACACAGGAAACTTATGTACACACCAATGACACAAGTCAACGAGGCTAAAATTTTCAGAATAAATTCTTTACACCAATACAATTGTACAGAGAGAAGGAATAGCGCGATTTAGACGGCTACAGCGCCATCTAACGATAATGTGAATAAGCGAAGCGATTGTTTAACATAAAACGCTACCTGGTCGCGGTGCCGCTGCTGATGTTGTCGCAGCGCGCGCACGTGTCGCTGCAGGTGGGCGGCGCGCGCGCGCTGCTGGTGCAGCTGCGCCGCCAGCGCGCGCTCGGCGCCGCACACCGCGCGCGCGCCGCGCACCGCACGCGCCACCGTCGCGCATCTGTGCCGCATCACACCACCGTCACTGTTAGACTTATCTACGGGCTGGCTGATTGTACAAATACGAGTACTATCGTAACACTTTCAGAGGAAAAGAGCGATGTAATCGTCAACTGAATATTATCGAGACCCCGATTTATTGTTATTTTGATAAAATGAAAGAAATTTAAGGTGAATTGAATAAACGAAAAATTTTAAAAAACAACTTTCACGATATGTCCAAATTAAATCGTCACTGTGAATACTGTATTTTTAAAAAATACCCTCCTAAATAGATAAATATATACCTAAAAAAGGCCGAAGTTAATCCGTTCAGCATTGTTAATAATAGAAACGAAAATGTATAAAGAGAGCAATCGGCGCGGCGAAAACTATTTGATCGTATCGCATACGAAGGGGGTGTACACGTTAATCCCGCTGCACACCACGAGTCCTATTCACATCCCCCGCAGCAGGGGCTACGGATGACCCTCCGCACTGGTCCGAAGCGGATTAGTGGAACCGACGACTCAACTAGCCTACCGCAGCACGGAGTAGCAATAGATAATAATTTTTCCTTCCCCTAGCGAAAGTCGCTAAGCTACAATGATCGCAGGCCGCGGCGCACATCGGCTATGCCCACCGAGCTCCTGAACTCTCGTAGTCGTTCACATTAGAATTGATAGCGAATTTTACCGAAGCGCCCCGTCGCGCCAGAGTTTAAAACGGCCGACAGTCATTATCACCGGCCTCCGGAATTATGTAGCGATGTAAAGTCTCGAAGATAGCAAACAAACACATTCATTAGCAATAGTATATTTTTTCGTCCAGTTACGTCCTTTGTGGTCCATAAAATCCTAAAATCACTACAATGTAAAAGCAGTTTCGGGGTCGAAAAATTCCCATCGACACTGATGAAGTTAAGTAGAGAAAAACTTGTTGAACCTTTAACTTATTTGATTAATCAATATTTTCGTGAAAAAACCTTTCCACCAACGAAAGCAAACGTAACTGATCCACAACAATTTCGACCTGATTGCTCTATTGTCTACATTTTCCAAAATATTTGAGTCTGCAACGGTCACTCGTTTAACTAAATTTTGTGAAAAATTACAAGATTTTCAATGCATGCCAGCTTGGAATTCGCAAAGGTAGCTCAACAATAACTGCTCTATATTAATACATGAAATATCACAAATAATAAATAGACAAGAATTGCTTGATATGAGCAAAGCCTATGATAGAGTTTCACATGAAATCCTTTTAATGAAATTACATTCTGTACGGTCTATCGACTGTCAACCCGCCCTCGTACGGCACTCGTCATTATATGAAGGTCGTATTCTTTTCCGCTGGGCCTGCTTACACTATGGCTCCAGCGCTGAGATTATGTTAACTCAAATACACATTGATTTCAGGAGGTTTTTGGTTCCTGCGGTACTGTAAAAGAAGCTCCTGGTAACAGTTGGTGGTACAACTCCCTTATTTTCCTCGCTTCTGGTCCCGTTTCTAAGAGCAGAGACCGATCAGAGTAGAGCTGAACATTCACCCTCACCCTCCAATAAGGTGCAGTCTTTCCATATTATTATTCCGGTTCCGTTGGGATTCGACCAACGGTGGCGCTCAACAATTTTCTTTTATTCAAAAATAAACATTAATAATTATCGACAAAACCAAGGTGTTAATCCAGAACAACCTTATTAGCTCGAGTCACTCACCTCTGATTTGTCTGGGTTAGTCAGCCGTCTATAATTACCAATAAGTTACGAGCAACTTAAAAAAATTACAACGTATCAAATAATTTTGGGTTTTATTCATACTACTCATATATCCCTTGTCTTAACAAAAATGATTGTAACAGCCTCATATTTAGAAATAGTGAACAGTTTGTTCAGATTGATCACTATGACCCTCAAAAAAATACTCTATCAAATGTGATATCGGAAAAAAAGAAAGAAGACCGCTCAATTCCACAAGGTAGTATCCTAGGATGCATTTTATTCCTAACTAGTGGCCGCCAGCGACTTCGTCCCCGTTTTCCATTATTTCTTCGCTCCTAATAGTTGCAGCGTGATGTTATATAGCCTAAAGCCTTCTTCGATAAATACTTTTGTCGTCTATTCAACACAAAAAGAATTTTTCAATTCGAACCAGTAGTTCCTGAGATTAGCGCGTTCAAACAAACAAACTCTTTAGTTTTATAATACATATAAGTAGAAAAATACACATTGATGGAGTAGCATCCAAATTGTCAAAATTTACTTATGCACTACATGAATTAAAGAAGAGTACTCACTTAAAGTCAGCTATGTGTGCTTACTATGCCTATGCTAATGCCTGGCTCAATTACGGAATTATTGTATGGGTAAACGCTACGGACATCGGCAAACTGTTCGTTTAACAGAAAATATGCATTAATATTATTAATTAATTTTATATATATAATAAAATAAAATTAAATATTTTAATATAATGATTCAACTGAAATTTTATGTGAATGTATTAATAGTAATTTTGTGAAGCAATGTATGTTGCAATGTCCTTGCAGGACACATGTTGAGGATAATTTATATGTAATAACATGTGTACCAACATGAAGCAATAAATATTATGACTATGACTAAAGTTGGTAGTGAACAGCACGTCAGACTATATTTAGTCTAGAATTAAAAATAAATAAAATAATACTTTAAAAGAAAAAAAAAAAGATTTCTTCCAGGCAACCGTGAGATGAAGAGAAAAAGGGGTATACATGTTTTATAACATTAGCGAGAAAATATGTAGTAAATACATACATAAAAAGATATTTCTATAATATTTACACATACACTTATATATATTAAAAATATTATTTTATTCATTTACAACTCACCTGTAGTTAAAGTCATCCTGATGTTTCTCGGCGAGTAAACACTTCTCCTTCAACACTGTCGACTGCAACTGCACCTCGCTCACGTCACTCTGTACATAATATTTATTCATTAAACTAATAATAGATAAAACACAATATCCCACTTGAATAAAATCAAAATATACCTGCGTACTTTACTATTTTAAAATATTTAAAAAATCGACTTTGACACTACAGAGTAAGGTTCCATAGATAGGTAAGTGCAAGACTTGAACTTGAGTAATATGTGCTTGAAGTGTTGCGTAGTCAATTTAGGTCTTATTCCTATACATACGGTTACGGCATACGGTATAAATACGGTTCCCATTGAGTGTACAATTTAATAAAAGGTTTCAAATGTGTATCCCATCCTGACTTCTTAATATAGTGTGTATGTGGATAATACCTGCAGATTATGAAGCCAAGTGGCGTGTTGTTGATGCAGAGTATGTAACGCTTGCAGTTTCCTCTGTATGGCTTCCATAGCTCGTTGCTGCCGACACATATACTCAGTGCGGAGTTTCAACGTGGCCGCACTCAGGAACTGAACAAACCATAAAAAAAAAAACGAACAAAATATCACCATCATCCTATTAATGTCATCCACCAGTAGGGCATATCAGTTCTCTGTGGATGGAAAAGAGAGAATGGACCATATGCGCGCCCATTGTAGATTTGCGGATGTTAATGAGTCCAGATGTAACCGGGCTCAACGGCTTAAAGTGCATTCCGAAGCACGAAGAAGTTAGAAATAGTTAATTTTTGATCACCCATCCCGTGAAATCACGTGAACCTTTGCAAAAGTTGCTTAACTTCCACATTGCAGATCGAATGCGCTAAACACTGCGCCATTCAGCTTATATATTAGATATATCTGTGTTAATTTGCAGTCCTAAGAAGCGAGTTTCAACTGTGTTTTTAACTTTTCTTCGTCTTCCAAACGTTCAGATAGCTTTCAAATTTATACATTTATAAAAAAAAATACCAATTACTGGGCTGCTAGAGCAATATTACCTCAAGTACTGGCGATACGTTTTATAAACTACTACGCGGCCCCATTGCGGATTGGCGAATGAAAGAATTTGAGTCAGGGCGGGATTAAAGCCTCAGCAGTACGGAGGAGATTATAAAGAGTTTTACAGCCAGTTGCACAAACGTTCATTAAATTATCCATTAGTTTAAAGTGACTTTACCCATACAAATTTAACATTCATTAGAGCTTAAAGACGTCATTAAACCTTAATGGACGTTTCTGCAACTGACCGTTAGTCACCCATCTGACGACCGGCCCTTTTGAAAGTTGTTTAATAGAGCCATAGAACTCTTATACTGAATAAAATGAATAATATTTATTACTCGTAGTTGTATATATGTATACCTGTAGAGTTTCTTTGGGATCTGGCGGGTCGTGTTTGTCGAGGTTCAGTATCGGCTGAGACATCTCCCTGCTAAGGATCTCCTGCACGATGCCGGTGAACGACAGTTTCTGTCTCTGCAATTTAAATAAAAACAATGTTACTATTGTAATACAACTGGCGAACACCCAGAAATATGAATTAAGTTAGAGGCTAGCTCGTTAAACCTATTTTCCCATTTATATTTTAAGGCTTGAGAGAAATCAAATACTTATATTGAGTAAACAATTACAACAAAAACTGGAAACTGTGAATATACAAAATAACCTCACCTAAAAAAATATATTTTCAAAAATAAAAATAGCTTAAAAATGTGTAAAATAATATTTATTTTAAATTAAGTGCATTTTTTATATGGTTATCGTTTATAAAATATTTATAATATGTGTATTATAAACCGAAACGTGGGCGCCATGACGAGCATCGTGTGACATCACATTTCAATAAATTAAATGTCAACGCATGTTGCCTATGCAACCAGTACCCATGTTTATTGAAATGTGACGTCACGGCTCATAAGGTCATCATGAGACGACACAATTTGTTTTAATGAATAAAAATATGTTTGAATATTTTTGGAGAAATTTTGAATTGGTCATGTGAAAGGTATTCAGGAATTTTACGTTACATATGTTTGACATGTGATAGCTATTACTACCGCGAAGTTCTTTTTTTTTAAATTTCGATTAAAATAAACTTTTATTTGACGTTATTCGCAATTGTCTAAGAAAAGCGACAGTTACAGATATCTTGGGAAATGACAAGCAAAATTGATTGTCTATGATATTATATCATTCAAATCATCATTCGTTCCAAAAGTGTGACTTTGAAAGTTACACAATTCCATAAATCACTATCACAACCGCTATACGTTTGAAAGGGGTTGCGATAGATTATAAAATTATACAATTAGGGTACTGACTGTGTGGTTTAATATGATCTGAAAGTATCAAAATACTTTTCCCAAAACAGTCCAGCTGTCAATTTACAGTAAAGAAAATAATATAACATTTAAGCATTGATTACAATATTTTTTCTGTAACATGACCTTCTTTTCTATAATAGAAGGCATACGATAATTGACCTTACAATATCAGAATGCAAATTGCTCTAATAAAAAAATGTACATTGTTAGAAAATAATAGAAATCATAATGTACCTCTTTAAGTAAACTGTTGAGATCATCCTGCTCCAGCGAAGGATTCTTTAGTTGTAATTCTTTATACAACTGTTCTTCCAAATCGTAAGGTTCTATGATCCTGAAATTAAATATAATAATTTGTGTGATTTGCAGGAAAAGTAATTTTTAATATTGGACGTTTAAGTATAGGTACTACACTCTAAAGAAAGCAATCAGTTAATGGTATGACGGAAATGTGTTATTTATACAAATTTATTTTATGGATACACATATATACACTTCCAAGGACTGAGAATCCAATGATTAAAATATATTTCAAAATAATCCCCCGGTAACATGTATTATTACAATAAAACAAAAGGTACGGTGGATACCTATACTAATGAGAAAGAGAGGTAAAGTTGTCTAAATTTGTTAGATTTTTGGTAATATTCGGAAATACAGATGCGAACGTGAAAAATCTTTCACCTACAGGATGCTACATTGCACGTGGGTGACATAGGCTCCAATTTACACGGGCGAAATCGCGGGGAAACAGGCAGCGAGTCATATAAAGCTAATATCAGCATGGACGTAGTTATAAAATACAAAGTCCATGAGTGTTAGGGTCCGTGCCGCAGAACTATCCGCGCGGACTGCCGCTTGCGCGCCTCTAGCTTCAGTGAGCATTTTAGTAGTGTGGAGCGCACGCGTCACCTCAGTACAGTCATGGCGAGTCGAGATCATCCCTATATGGACACGAGCTGAGTTATCGATGAAGTCAGCCCTCAAACTGCCGTATAATGCTACGAATACCCCCGCAACGGCTCTACGCTCTATTAAAGGGTGAACATGTAGTCTCCTTCTTCGTTTCAATTTTTTTCCTTGTGTAATATAGGGCAATAATTAAAATAACCCGTCACATTGGAAGCATTGCGCTCATCTGTACACCGCGGCGTACTGACGGCCGTTGTGACGCTATAACCAGTCCTAGTTATACCTGGGCAGCAACGTGGCGTCCGCGCACAGCAGCAGCACGCGCGCGAGCGGCGGTGACGTCACCACGGCGCCGCGCGGGGGGCGCGCCCCGCCCCCGCCCCCCGCCCCGCCCCCGCCCCCGCCCACGCCCCACGTGCACACGAGGTGGTGCGCCGCGCTCGGCTTGGACCACATCGCCGATAGAGCCGTCTCCGACTCACCTGGAATCGTTCAAAGGCTCGGGGTGACCTCACACGATGGAAAGATATAGATCACGAAGCTCGGGCCTCACCTCAAAACCATTGACTGTTGGCTTACGTTTGGTTGACATTAGATTCAATCGACGATTAACTTTGTATAGTTCTATACGGTGTGTCCGACGAATCACGATTTAATCTATATTATACGAATATTATCGAGATGTCGTAATCTCTTTGAAACATTAATAAGTAAGTCAAAATTAAATTCCAAAACAACAACAGTGGACTTAAAATAGATCCTTGAGACACTCTTTATACTGACACCTCGAAAGAAGCTATTAAAACTACTAGAAGTATTCTAAGCTTACTTTCATCAGCGAGAGCATAATCCTTCAGATGTCCGAGTATCGGTAATGTAACAGTGTGCACACCGCCTGCGTGTACGCACGCGTAGGTGTTACTCGTGCACTGAAATATAAACAAACCTATATTGCTTCAACTCTATTGCATTAATTTCTAAGCAAAAATTAAAAGTCAAAACCAAAATCTTAAATAGTAGTTCATGCAACTGTCATATAAGAAGGGGTATTAAAATACGAGAGTCTGAGTCGATAATAGGTTGACTCGAGTGTTTTAATACCTAAGTTATATGCAGGTTCAAACACTACTTTATCTTCACTCAAAGGAAAAATTTAATTTATGCGTGCGCCATTTTTTCACATTTCGAACTGCGCATGCGTGTGCCTATTTTTCATATTCAGCCTAAAACCATAGACTAGTTTAATGAATAAAAAAAGACAGCGGTACTATAATGAGTTTTATTTTTAATTTTATGTATATGCATGTATGTATTTATGTATATTTTAATTTTATTTATAGAATAAAGTGCGCATGTAGAATCGTCTTTGAATTCGTAATTCGAATTTTTCGATTTGAGTGTAGATAAACTTGTTTTTTGAGCACTAATTTATTTTTTATCCACAATCCATCTATTTGGAACTTCAGTAAACAAAAGAAAATTGCAAAAGCAACTCGATAATTATGATACATCAACACAATAAGAAGTAATCCCGTTTAGAATAGGTATTTGATAAGATTGAATGTTTTAAGTATCTATTTTATAATATATATATCTTTATAAAATACTTCATTATTTTTTACTGACGGATAACTCTTATTAATTAAGTAATAATAATATTGTAACATAGAAAATATAAATATAGGAAAGTCGTGGGCCGTGGAAATGAGAGCTAATTCTATTTACTTAACCCAGTAACGAGTGGACGTTATAGCACCTTTTATTATCTATGGAAAAACAATATATTCTTACCGGATATAAATGGACCGGGTAAGAATATTGCAAACCCTCGTCAGCAGGATCGAGCATTATATTCAGCTCCACAGCTTCCACCACGTACAATGCGTGGGTGTCTCCTTCTTCTTTATCAATACCCTGTACCAAAACGAAAACGCGTTTTATCTAATACTATGAATTTTTGTATATGCTGACTGACAGATGAAGTACAACCTAATCGCTGGTCATAGGGACTTGAAATTTGTAGGGTACATACATTTTATCATGTAGACCGGTAATAAGAACGGATTCTAGTATATTCCACTCCGAAGAAGGTTATATAGAGTTTAAAGTTTGTATGAGATTTCTTTGTTTTTGGACCTATAGCGATGAAAATTTGTAATATAAGTAGTTTAAGACCATGGGAAAAAAGGAAAAAGCATCCCTTTATACTAGATATGGATAAAAATGGGTGTATATTTTGTTACAGGGTATCAAAATGTAACTACAAAATCCATGGTTTACTATTTGATTAACTTTATTTTACAGCAAAACTGTTATACGTATGAGTCAATTTGTGCGGTTAATTAACTAAAAATTATGAAAAAGGAAGCCATGAGACAAATGGAGATAATATTTTATCTTTAAGCGCAACAGTCATCGCACTCTTACATGGCACAAACCCGGTTTACTTACCATTGCGCATAAAATCGTTTGCCATATAGTATTATGTCAAGTTTTTTTTTATATTGATGTTATGAAATGTATTCTATAACATATGATTTAATGGTGAAATTCAAATGACAAGTAAATTGCTGGGTTGGAGCCGTACTTTTTAGCCTTTAGCAACACTAACCGTAGGCAGTAGGAGGCAGTGGTACAGCGCGGCAGAGCACGTGGCGACTACGACAAGCGGCGGCGCGTCCCCCCCGCCCATCGCTACGATGGAGCACGACTCGGTGCCGTAGTTGTCGTCCGCCGGGGGATACATGGCCAGCGGACCGGACAGCTTCGGCTGTTGAGGGCTGGAAACGCAGCAAATGCTCATGACTAAAATACTAAACGACGTGAGTTAAGACACACAAGTGAATTCGAATTCGGGTTCGGATTTTTACAGAATCGCTCTGCTGATGGCCTATTCTATTTCTCCGGTAACGAAATTTAGTCTGTTTTCGAAACGCTAATACGACCTCAAAGTAACGCATTTTTGGTTTATTTATAATTCAACTCAGTGTTCTACTTAGAGGACAAATAGAATAGGACTCTCAGGTGTCATGTTAATTCCTACGAGTTATATTCCTCTTATGACTTCGGTTATTCCACTCCTTCATTCTTGACGCGATAAAAAGTATTCTGAATAAAACACAGCCTTACCTTTTTGTTTCCACATCACATTCCATCATGTAGACATCTCCGTTGCCTTTCAATATGAGGAGATGATCAGAATCAGGTGTGGGTGTGAAGTCCACCCCGGTGTCGCCGAGGCTGTCCAGGATGGTCTTTCCTGCTAGGAGACTGCACGGCTTCGGTCCTATAGTGAAGATCCTCACGACCTTCGGACCCGACCTGAGTGCTATGTTGTATAACCTGATGCAGAGCAATGGATAACAAATCATCATCAGTTAACATATGTTAATAAATGAAATGGTCAATTTATATCTATTTTCTTAATAATATGACACATAATTATCATCTTCAGCCCCGTTACGTCCCCGCTGCAGGGGCTCAGGCCTTCCTTATGGATGGTTAAGGAAGACGGGCCATGACCCTCCACGCTGTCCCAATGCAGATTGCGTAGGGTATTAACGACTGCAAATGCGGCCGGGACCAACGGCTTAAAATGACTTACGAAGCACGGAGTAGCTCTAGATAATAATTTTTTGGTACACCCATCCCGAGACCGACCCTTGCAAATGTTGCCTAATAACGACGATCGCGTGCCGCGGTACTTATTCACTACACACCCGAGCTACCGACACATAATATAGTTTGCCAAACCTTATTTTCTTCCAAATTACTGCCATGTAACATTCATTTATACGTATACCTACTAGTTTTTGCCCGCGACTTCGTCCACGTGGTTATTTTGGGCAGTATTTCTAAAAACGCTAAAACAAATAGTTATTCATTATATATATGGTTAATAAGCAAGTTAATAAACAATGTTTGCTATGTTAAAATTTTGAATCTCCATAAAAAATTATACTCCGATTTTATCCCTTTAAATGCTGGTTTTTGGGATGAAATATAACCTTTTACCTTCCCAGAGTCATAAACTACTCAAATACCAATTTTAACCCATATAAATCCAAATATAAAGAAGTTTTCATACTTTTTAATTTTCGGGGTGGAATTTACAAAACACCGTTATTACTACACCACTACGCAATAAGACGAGTGTTCTCCAAATTTCAAGTTTCTACAACCAGAAGTTTAGGCTACGCGTTGTCTGTCAGTCAGTGTGTCAGAACATCTCCTTTTATATACATATACAGATATGGTCATTCTTACATATGTCTATAAAATTATAATTCAATTGTCTCCAATAGAGTGACTATATAAGGACCAAACTAAACTGTTCTGCGCCAAACAAGGTTAGTTTGGTACATAACCTTAAAAATGAAGTTTGATGTAACCTTGTCTTTATATTACTTTATAATTATTACCTGATAGTGTTGTCTGAGACTAGAACCAATAGGTGAGAAAAGGACGTGGGATGCCACTGCACTCTTCGCACCTCCGTTTGGGAATACAGGAATCTTTCATCGAGTGTATGGCTCCTGTAAAAAAAAATACGGCGTATAAAATAATTGTTAATATAATGTCTATCGGTATTATTGCAACAGTTTTGCTATTTTGAAAAACAGAGGAACGATCGGCGTTCTTAGTCTATTTATATCAATATGAAAAAATAACAATATATTACATAAACTTTGTTAAGTACATCATTCTATTGGGAAAGTATTACGTTTATATAATATAGATTTTGTATAGGTGAAGTTTCTGCGCCTACACTTCTGACCAAAAGAAGTCCTGAATTCTTAAATACTAATTGCCCTTTGACCACGCGGGTAAACCTACAAATAATAGCTAGCAAATCACTACATAGTATAAAACAAAGTCGCTTTCTGTCCCTCTATCCATATGTATGCTTAAATCTTTAAAACTACGCAACGGATTTTCATGCGGTTTTTTTTTCATAGAGCGGGTGATCAAAAGGGAATGGTTTTTATGTAAATATAATACAAGACCAGGCGGGCGAAACCGCTTGCGGAACGCTAGCTATACATCAATTTTAATTTTAGATGTTCATATGAGAAGCCTTGCCGAGTTTCTTGCCGATTATTTTGTGTAAGGTCTTTAGCCAATATATTAACGAAACCCGATGGCATAGAGTTTCGACATTCACCAGTGCCTAGACTGAATAAATAATGTCGATTTGATTTGATCAATTACAAAAAAATAATTAATAATATTAAGAAAACACCACAAGATGATCATAATAAATTAAACAAACAGTTCCGGGATTACAAAGCCTAGAAATCCTAAATGTTCACACAAGGATCCGTCGACCCTTGGGCAGGTGGGCCGTTATCGGCGGAAAAGGGCGAAAAAACCGCGCATTCATCCATTATTCCACGTGATAAATACCGGGGAAGGATTCGTGGTCTCGCCCTAAGGTCGCCGTGATAATAATTTGATTACAGACGCTTCGCTTTTTTGCGGACGCATTTAATCGGGCGGCCGCGGTGGTGGTGGAAAAAGATATTAATTTCGAGGAATAGGTTCACAAGCCTTTGTGAACAAATCGTTGCATGTGAATATGAATATGCATACACTGTTTATTTATTAGTGGCGTCTTCACGAAAGACGGCTATAAATTCAAATAACACAATAATCTAACAGAAACAAGCTCTTGATAACGATGAAGTACCTTTCTGTCTGCTGCCATTAGTAATTGTTTTTGATATACTTTTTATGAAAGAAATCAAATATGGAATATGAGTTTATATTCCATTTTGATATCTAATGTTGAATTCTTTGAAATTGTTTAGTGAGTGCAAGAAATTTTTCGAAATCGAGAGAACTATTACAAAGTGTCAGTATTCCATGTTAGGTATACTATTTCATATTTTTACAACTATTTTCATCTCATCGCTACATATTAATTTGATTATGATATAGTTTATGTAAATGTCGTTACTACAATTATCAGATGGTAAGTTTCTATCGCTCGTTGTTCCTGTCAGCCAGATGACGTACTGACGGCAACAAATTTAAATCAAGAATGGTACCGGTTAAATCACGCCACAATTCACTGTTTATTAAATATAATTGATTCTCATATAGGAACTTTGGAATAAAGAACATACAAAATTTTAACGATGTCTAAAAGTCGAAAGTCAATCCACCGGTTACGACCGATAATCGTTTTTTTTTAATAAAAAGTGCAATACGAGATTTATTTTTTTTCAAAAAGTTATTAGTTAAATTATGAATGAAAGTTGAGTGATTGATGAAACCTATTTATCGTCAAACTGTACAATTACTCGACGAATTATGAACCTGTTACTACAATGATCAATGGAATATTGTCATCAAAGTTCATTAAAACGTTGGATTGCTAAAGGTATATTTACTAGTATAGTTCTAGATTCATATTAGGTATAAGCTCGGTCAGTGTCATACCAAATCCGATTAGCTCAATTGGACGTGAGCTGTACAGCCTGAATACTGATATTGTATAACTGGTTCCAATTTCAGAAGTCGCTAAATGTTGCTGTGGATCGGCATTAGGGACTTTATGAAATTCATGACGGCATTAATAAAAATGTGCGTTCTATCTAGACATCACAAGGAAGTATACATTTTGAACCATAATGTAAAGGGGTGGTGTCTTAGATGGCGTATTGCTTTTGGGCCTTCGAGTGCTAAAAAAAATGTAATGAACTAGTACAAATGACCTGTAAGGATAACTTGATCACAAGACTGCAATTCAAATGCATTGTAGTTGATTTTTGGGCATTATTACATTATTTGAAAGGTGACAAATAATTTGGTATATAGTTTAAAACGAACAAAATGGACTATTTGAATAACACTAATTGTAAGACGTAAACGCGCGTAGCGGCATAAATCTACAGAAGTAGAGAGTTGGGTCAACGTTTTCATGGTCCAACTAAAAAAGGTAGCCCAAAATAAAATTACAAATGGTCCGAGCATTAGAACAAACGACGCACAGAGTGTCGCCGGAACAAAAACCGATAAAAAACCGAAAATGTTCCGATTCGGTAAAAAATAAGAATCAGACAAAGGCCGTTTGCGGCAACCTCTATACGTGTCCAGTTTTTTTTACGAACCCGCAGCCCTTTTGTCCTTCCGGGCCTCTTTTTTAAATAGATCAGTGAGGGTAAGTAAAGACCGGATGTCCACTCTGAAATATTATTGTGGATTTTTCTGCTTGGCATTCATAAATATTTTCCCCCGACCGAACCCCGGGAGGGGGCAGGATTTACTCGAATCGGCGCAGAATTATAAATTTGGTTAATAAAATATGATACGATAAAGCCGCTTTTTTACTGGGCCCTCTATTATATTTTGTTTAATTTAAATATGAATAATTAAATTTAAAAGGAAATCTCTGGGGCTAATGAATTTTTTGTTTTCGAGATAATGAATTGAAAACAGCCTGTGACGCGGCCGGTGTTATTCTTCTCTCGGCAAGCTCATTCGGATTCATCCTTCGTTTTTAAAAAACCACGAAAAAAATTTAAATGTATTAATTATGACGATGAATTATATTTTTCCATGTTTATCTGACCCCTTCGTACCTACTATCACCGTGGCTCTCATATTTCTAAATTGAACCAGATATAAAGAGTTTTAATTAAACTTTTTATGCACGAGACCGTAGTATAATATGCGGGAGAGTTGAAAAATATCCCTCGTCTCTAACCCGATACCATCTGTAAAAACATTCTAGATTTTTAAATGAAAATAAAACATTACAATCGACAAGTGCAAGAGAAAAACACCGTTCAGTGCGGATATCGGTCCCAAAAAGTCCAACAACCCTTAATCAACGCAAACGCTCCCGCACGACGATCAAACGACTCTCGAATTAAAAGTAAAAAAAAAAAAAAAAATGTCCGAACAGAAATATTAAACAAAAGCATCGATCCCAACTGCCACGACCACGAGGGATTAAAATCGTAACGAACGCACGGAAATATTCAAATACAATACTAACAAATTGATACAAACACTCATTAGGCGAGGTTCGCAGAAGGCGATTCACCCACAGGGGGTGGCCGGGCCGATCTCTGCCAACATTACAATCCACATCCCGCTCACAAATATTATCTAAAATTCCTTCTCATTTATAATCCTTTTGTGTCCTCAGCGCGGTGTCCTCCGTCAAATCCCCACCCGATGGGTGGTGGGGTATTTTTATATTTTTAATCGCGTTGGGCATTATCCAAATGGACATTGGCGGTACGCCGACTGCTGCCGTCGAGATGATAAATTCTCCTTTCGTTCGACACCCGGCTGTTTTGTTTTGTCCCTCTGTAATGTGGCTTCCTTTATTGGGTAGAGGAAAACTGCTCGCATCATTAATTACGCTCGATTTTTCTGCGGGTGACTGGCGAGCGTTCTTCGTGAGGTCTTCGACTATTAAAAATGGCCCGCCATCTGTGCCCTTTTCCTCTTCCAAATGAGAATTGATCGTCGCTATCGTTCGATGCACGTTTTCTTTTCCCTTTGAATGGTGATCGATGTTCGCGACTTTGTGGTAATTAACTTTCTTTTTGTCAAAAATTTTCACGCTAATGGCGACCGGATTGACGGGCCGCTGAATGCGGTGAGCGATGATTCAGAAAATTATTTTTCTTTTGAAATCAGCATTAGACGTATAAATTGACGGCAGTATGACTTTGACAAATAAGGTTAAACCGTCACGTCTTTGAGTTTACTCGAGTCGTTTCAATATAACGTATTCAATCCAATGATGTATAAATCTTTATCTTTGATCGAAACAGTGAAAAAATTAACTAGTTAATCGGGCAATAACCTGTTTGACTAAATTTTAAACGTGGAAAACTTCTATTTAATATAATTATATTTTTTTTTTAATTATTACTTATTTACCAGATTTTAATTATCCAAAGCTTACCTATCATAAAAAAATAACTTTTTCATTTTAAAATGAAACCAGATGTTGATTGTGGACCGGGCTTTGGTATTTATTTTACAATTTACCATCGTAAACTTCAAACTATGAATCCCACAGTCTTAGTAAGAGTTATCGATTTATTATATACCCCTAAGGAACAATATCTTCCGTGACATAAAATTCGAAAAAAAAATAATGGCTACAAAATCCCGTTGTCCAATAAAACAAGCAAACCCTAATATATCGTATAAGTGATGTATAGATGATCCTATTATGCGGTGAGGTGGGCAGGAGACGGTACAGGCCACTTTGCATATAGAAAAGCAATTTTTTTCGTGTTATTATAAAAGGAAGGTTAAGTGTGAGCTGGTTCTGTCATGTGGATTCTACGGAAAATGCATACTCTGTTTAAATATAGTTTTGTTTTATTTTAAATTAGTATTACAAATATGAAACACGTCTACAAAACTGAAAAGGGTTACTTAAAACCAGTGATGCGTCGAATAGTGGTTTCACCGGTTTTATATCTACAAAACCGGATATTCAGCCGAATTGCTCGGTTTACCAATACTTTCGTAATTTGGCACATACATTTATGCACGAATGTATGTTAAATATGATTGATTTCACCTCATTCATTCTGAGATTTAAAAAAAATATATTTCTTAACTATAGGAACCCTTGGTGCCTTGAAAAAATAAATTTTAACGCACTATTTCGCTTAATACGATTCTCTGTCCCCTATTGTATTGACGGACTCGTTGAATTCATTACACCCAGCTTCTAAGTAAATATAGTATCATCAATACTGGTCACAACGAGTCCATTATTTATTACAAGTAAAAATATTGAAGTTTTGAAAGAAAACTTTTTTGTTAAAAAAAGCCAGATTGACCCAGTGTTTACACGACGGTACCCCGAAAAACGATGGAAAAGTGCAGTGGACTGCGGGCAAGAATTAATGGTGTGAAACTTCGGACGGACCGCGCGGTTTGTTACAAATTTATGGGCGTCCACGTCCTTTCTACTTTTCGTGCAGCTCTATAGAACACTATTACTTGATACCACTAATTATAATTTTGGTAATCTTGAAAGAATGAAACGAATAAGTAATCATATAAATTAACGGTGGAAACTATTAAATAACGCTAAAGTAAAAGTATGTAGAGTCAGACCATGACAACGAGTTTCATAATGATTGCGCGTTATTTAAAGGTGATACCAGGAAGACATAAGCTGGCCATGGTTTGCCTTTGTAATTAAATTACGCATCCCTGTTCAGTTTGGGTTAGTTGGATTTATCTTTACGCTACTCTTTTCATACAAGCTGGACGTTTTAAAGCTTCTTGACGTTATGAAGAGAAAACGGAACCATTTATTAACCTTAAAACAAACAGACTGCATTTGATAATTTAAAAGACTGACAATAATATTAAAGAAACCGGCTAGGAGTGTACCAATTTATAACGTTTTGAAATATGCACATCAAGCTTGAACTATTTAGCTTTTTATGATTTAATTGCAAATGTTTAGTTGTCAGATCTTTCCTCGAACTTGTACCTTACTCGTTAAAGTATATTACTTGCCAAATTTCCTAGTTCTAGGTCAACTGGGAGTAACCTATCAATTTTGATTACCTCGAGAGTGACGTATTTTGTCGTTTTAGCGGCGTAAATGGCGACGTATCTTTTTCATGCTAATTTAGAAATTCCATTCGACACCGAACGATACGAACTATTTACATTACATCAGTAACATGGTTATGTTCAACAATACAATCAAAACTTCAACAGTGTCGCGTCCGCAGCGGTTTTATCTTTCAGCAACACGATCCGTACAACGTAAAAAAAAGTCCTATTCCTTTTTCGGCCATTCCTTTTTCCCGCCGACCGCGACCGTGGTCGAAACTGTTTAATGATTCGAAAAACGTGTTCTATCAGCTTGTACGCGGAAACAACCGAAAAAAAGCGACCAACAAAGGGTTCAGTGCAAATATACATCGGCGTGACGTCCACGATACGTACACCGCAAACATTTCAAAGGGATTTTCGCACTTAAAAGCACCACTTAAGAGCGTGCGTTAGATTTTTTGAACGCAAAAAAAAGTTTTCAGTGAAGTGTTCGCACAGATCTCATCGGCAATTTATTATATTTTGTCCGTTCGGAATTTACGATTATTTGCTATGGACAATGGATGTGGCCGATGATTGGGTGGGTTTTCCTAACGCCAATAAATGTGGGCGATGACAGCGCCCGCTCTGATTTATACGCGATCATTCGATTGTTTTTTTTTTTTTACCAGATGTATAATTAATTGTATATGTATGTTTGTGTCTTTTCATGTTAAATGATTCATTGATATTCCTAATATTTTTTTTGTATAATTCTAGAATGATTTCCTCTGTCAATAATTTATTATTCCCATTTTATTGATAATGATATGACACTAATTTCCATATTCTTTTATTATAGTGACAAGAATACCGCTACGGTAACAGTCTATTTATTTTAGTTTTTTGAGTATATTTATTTGAATAAATAAAAAATTGTTTACTTTTAATTTAGACATATAATTTCATGACACACTTTTCAGTTTCTACTAATATAAAGTTATTCTAAAGTTTAGTTTATTTGTAATATTATGTTATAAATGTAAATCGTGAAACATATTGATTATAAAGGAA